>CM066035.1:892345155-893545155 GCA_033557465.1 Ichthyophis bannanicus | reverse complement strand
GACAGACTTGGAGTAACTTTTTTTTCAGCCTAGCCCTCTCAATGGCCAAACCGTAAGCGAGAATCGATCCACCCGAGGCATCCGAAGAGGACCCTGCAACAGTAGCTCCTGCGACATTGGAAGCTGCCACAGGTCCCCGTCTTGTAACCTCACCAGGTTGGCGTAACAGAACATGCCCCCAATGCGCCTCGATAGGCTGAACCACGCAAGCGATGAGTGCCCACGGAGGAATAACAGAGAAGACCCGTCGACGGCCAAGGCTATATCAAGGTGTCGATCCCTTCCGACATGGGCTCCTGCCTCCTGCTGAAAAAACAACTTGCTTTTGCCGACTGGAAGGTTGCCATCAAATCCATGACCGGAGTTCCCCACCGGAGAACTAATTGCACGAACACGTCCGGATGCAATTCCCATTCCCCTGCATCTACTTGGACTCTGCTGAGAAAATCCGCCGCCACGTTGTCTTTTCCTGCAATGTGTGCCTCCGATATTGCTTGTATCCGCGACTCTATCCAGGAGAACAGCCCTTCTGAATCCTCTTCCATGGCCATACTCCCGGTACCGCCCTGTCCATTTATGTAGGCCACCGTCACAGCACTGTCTGACAGTACTCGCACCGCTCGACCCGTCACCTTGGCTTCGAAGCTTTGTAGGGCCAGAAACACTGCTCTCAGCTCCGGACGGTTGATCGACCAGCCTCTCTCTTCCACTGACCACAGGCCCTGTGCAAAGTTAGTAGTGGAATCCAATCCAGCTAATCCAACGGCATTCCCACCCATAGCGACGCAGGCAGCATCCACCACCGGAGAGCCTGCCTGACCTGCAGAGGGCAAGGGAAACATTTGCTCAACGAGTCGGACTGGTTGGACCAGCAGCGAAGCAAGGCCTGTTGCAAAGGCCTCATATGGAATCTGGCCCAAGGAACTACCTCCAAAGTCGCCACCATTGTCCCTAACACCTGAAGATAATAACACGCTGTGGGCGCTGAAACCTTCCTGAAGGTTCGCACAAGCTTTTGAAGTGCTTTGGCTCTCCTCTCAGTCAGGAACACCGAGCCTTTCCGAGTATCGAACTATACCCCCAAATACTCGAGAACCTGCGTCGGAGTCAAGTGACCCTTAACCGGATTGACCACCCAGCTTAGACTCCGGAGAAGTACTACCACCTTTTCCGTGGCTCTCTCGCTCTCGGCCTTGGATTTTGCTCAAATCAACCAATCGTCGAGGTATGGATGTACCAAGACCCCTTCCTTCCGTAGAGCCGCCACCACCACTACCATGATTTTGGTGAAAACACGCAGAGCCGTCGCCAGACCAAAGGGCAACGCTTGAAACTGGAAGGAAGCGCGAACTGTACAAACGTTTGATGAGAAGCCCTGATCGGAACATGGAGATACGCCTCCGTGAGATCGAGACGTGTCAGATACTCTCCCCGACGAACTGCCACAATGACAGACCGCAGCGTCTCCATTTGAAAATGCGGCACTCGAAGGTAACAATTTACCCCTTTGAGATCCAGAATTGGACGAAGAGACCCGTCCTCCTTTGGCAACACAAAATAAATAGAGTAGAGTAGTGTCCCACGCCGTACTCCGTTACCAGCACCATGGCCCCCAGCCACAAGAGACGATCCAAAGTTTGTTGTACCACCAGGGTCTTCTGCGGACCTCTGCAGGGTGAGCTCACAAAAGAGTCCAGCACCAGTTTTGCTAGATCCAGTGCATAACCGTCACAGATGATCTACAGCACCCACTAATCGGACGTTATGTGGGTCCAGGCAGGAGGGAAACCCCGAAGACGACCTCAGATTGGTTGACTTTCTGCCGGGACCTACCTCCATTCTCTGTGGCTTTCAAGCGGCCCCTGCGGCTGCCACTGCGAATCCCTTACTTGCACCACGAAACCCTCAGAACCCTTGGGCCTCAGAAGCAAACCTTCCTCTTTGGAACCCGGCGAAACGGGGAGAGCGAAATCTTCGAAAGTCTCTAAATTGGCCCCGAAAGGCCGTTGAAGATTTTCCTTGCTTGGGCTTGTCCTCCGGAAGCCTACCACCCTTTCACTCCCCTAAATCCTTCACCAGCTTGTCAAGGTCTTCTCCAAACAGCTTCCCCTTGAACGGGAGCTTACCGAGCCACGACTTAGAGGAGCCGTCGGCCGCCCAATTTCTTAGCCAAAGATATCGCCACGCAACCACCAAGGAAGCCATACTATTTGATAAGGCTCTAATCAGGTCATAGTGTACATCTGCCAAATATGCAGATCCTGATTCTAACAGCTGCAGCTCTCTTACGCCCTCCTGCTCCAAGGACATTGACTGCTATAAGTGTTGAACCCAGCGCAGGCAGGCCCTTGCCATCCAACCCCACAGATGGAGGCCTGCAAGGAAACTGCATCCACTTCAAAGGATTGTTTTAACAAACCATCCACCTTCCTATCTTGTGCATCCTTTAAGGCTGCGCTACCTTCCACTGGAATTGTGGTCTTTGTGACCGCCGAGACCGCCACATCAATTTTCGGACAGCAGAACTTCTCCTTGTCTCTATCCACCAGGGGATATAGTCTGTTCATAATCCATATCCCTTTGAGCCCCGCTTCAGGATGATCCCACTCATCCTGAATCAATCGATCCACCACTTTGTGGATAAGGAACACCATCTGTGTTTGACGTACTGCCTGAATAATGGGATCTGCCTCATCCTCTTCCTCTACCGGCTGTTCCGTAGCTAGCTTGAGTGTCTGCCAGGATTCTAAAAAGGCTGTCAACTCTTCCTTTCGAAACACTCGTATGATCCTCGCCTGATCTTCAGGCTCAGGAATCTCCCCCCTCCAACTCATTAGCATCTACATCCATGTCTAGCTCTGCCTCCTCTCCTTCCTGCCACCCCAACTCGGAGGGCGAAGGATCTAGTGGATAAGGCATCTTGGAAGGTTTAAGCGCTAGACTTTCGCGATCCGCCAACCCTGACCGCGAAACAGTGGAGGGGATAGGCAAGGGTCCCAGCGACTTACCTTACCGCCTGAGACATGAGTAAGACGAAGTCTGGAGAAAAATCCTCTAGCCGCGCCTTGGAGCCGAGCCCAGAACACGCACTAGGGTCCCCTGATGCAGCATCCGGACCAGACGTGGAGGGAACCATCAGCCACGCTTCTCCCTCAGTCCCCGCTGCTGACTACTGGGGAACGGGTACCATGGAGCTCACCATCTGCTGTTCTACACTGACCGAGACTGCAGCACAGCCCTGACAGATGTCCGTATCCGCGACTGTGCCTCTATGGGTGCCACAAACAAAACACTGCGGACGTGCTGACATGAGTTGGTTGTCCGTCAGACCGTTATGGATTACCCTACTTTTTTTTTCTTTCTTTTTTTTTTTACACATGCACCCTAACCAAGCTACTCTAAGAGCACCCGGCCTGTAAACTGTTTAAATCAAACCTCCTCAAACCCACTTCACTGAGACTGTTGCCCACAGAAAAGAGATTTAAGGAATCTAAAGTAACTAAAAGAAAGCATAGTTACACACCTGTAACGGGTGATCTCCGGGAACAGCAGGAATTTAGTCTTCACATATGGGTACGTCGGTACCGATGGAGCCTGCGCGGGAACGCTCCCCAGCGTCCAACCAGGAAGCTTTTGGGAGCATCCCACAGCGCCTGCGTGCTGCCTTCCCGCCTTGCCCAACTGCCTCTCTCCAGTTGAGTTTAAAGCTGAGACAAATAGAGAGAGGGAAAGGGAAAGAGATAGAGAAATACAACTCCTAGGGGACGTGGGTGGGTTGTGAAGACTTATTCCTGCTGTTGCCGGAGATCACCTGTTACAGGTGAGTAAAGCACATATACTTACCTGTAAACAGGTGATCTCTGGGAACAGCAGGAATAAGTCTTCACATATGGGTATCATCGGTACCAACTGAGCCTGCGCGGGAACGCTCCCCAGCGTCCAGAAAGAAAGCTTTTGGGAGGATCCCACAGCGCCTGCGCGCTGCCTTCCCGCCTTTCCCAACCGCCTCTCTCCAGTTCGAGTTTTAAGCTGAGACAAAGAGAGAGAGAGGAAAGGAAAGATAGAGAGATACAACTCCTAGGGGAGGTGGGTGGGTTGTGAAGACTTATTCCTGCTGTTCCCAGAAATCACTTGTTACAGGTAAGTAACTGTGCTATCTCCAGGAACAAGCAGGAATGAGTCTTCACATATGGGGACTCCCCAGCTAGAGATGCCAGGGAGATCTCCAAGGTTGTGAGTCCCTGAGAAGGGCTCTACCTGCCCCCATGGATCTCGGGCATCCAACCAGGGATGGGGGGTAGGAGTTGATTAGGTATGGAACAGGTGTTTGAGAACAGCCTGACCAAACAAGGCATCCCGGTGGGAGTCCTTGTCCAAGCAGTAATGGGCTGTGAAGGTATGAACCGAGGCCCTGGTGGCCGCTCGACAGATTTGATCGATGGACACAGAGTTCAGATAAGCCATAGAGGCTGCCATGGCCCTCACATTGTGAGCTGTGACATGGCCCTCCAGAGAAAGGTTCTTACTCTGGTAGGCGAAAGAAATACACTGAGCAATCCAATTGGACAGAGTTCTCTTAGAGACTGGAAGTCCCAAATGAGAGGGATCAAAAGCAACAAAGAGTTGAGAGGACTTTCTATGTTGCTGTGTCCTTTGTAAGTAAAAAGCGAGCGCTCTTTTACAATCCAGGGTATGGAGATTCCTCTCTGCACTTGATGCATGAGGTCCTGGAAAAAAGACAGGTAAATACACCTCCTGGTTCAGATGAAAAGGTGAGACCACTTTAGGCATAAAGTGTGGATTAGTCCTGAGGACTACCTTGTCATGATGGAACCTTGTATAAGGAGGATTAGCCACCAAGGCTTACAGCTCACTGATGCGGCGAGCTGAGGTGACTGCAATGAGAAAAGTAACCTTCCAGGAAAGAAATTTCAAGGAGGTAGTGGCTAAGGGTGGCTTCATAAGCTGGACAAGAACCAAATTCAAGTCCCATGCCACTTGAGGTGATCTAATGGGAGGTTTAGTTAAAAGAAGGCCTCTCATGAATCTTGCAATAAGAGGATGAGAGGAAATAGGCCGTCCATTGAGAGGCTTAAGGGATGCTGCAATAGCACTCAAATGGACTCTTACTGAATTCGTTTTAAGGCCTGCATGGGATAAATGCAGCAAATATTCTAGCAAAGAATTCAGAGGTATTGCAAGGGGGTTAAGACCAATGTTCCCTCTAATTTTTTGTAGGCTGTGTGCGCATAAAATATCAGCTGTGTGCAGCTTTTGAAGGAAGGTTAAATTTTTGTGCGCCACATAACGACACTCGGAGTTATATACTTTAAAATTTGACTACACGTCAGAATACATAATGTACACCACATTGATTTTAATCAAATTAAATAAAAATAGACGATTACTAAATGAAGCGGGAAATTTCTAGTAATTACAATCATAACTTTTAAATTTTAAGACATCTGTGTTTTCTATCAGAACCAGAGCTGTAATTTTTGTGCGCTCTTTTGTAAAGTATGTGCGCTCGCTCGGCGAGGTGTGTGCGCGCGCACACGCGCACAGCTTAGAGGGAACAGTGGTTAAGACCCTTCTGTGCACACCAAATGGTAAACCTTTTCCATTTAAAAGCATAGGAATGTCTAGTGGAAGGCTTTCTGGAAGCATGAAGGATATCCTTCACCTGCTGAGAAAGATGCAAATCTTGAAGGTCTAGGCCTTAAGCAACCAGGCTCTGAGATGAGGAGACTGGGGATTTGGGTGCCACAACGTTCCCTCCTCCTGGGACAGGAGGTCTGGAGCAGATCCCAAGTCCAGGGAGGGAGCTTGAGAGAGATGCAGAAGTAGAGGGTACCACACCTGGCGTGACCAATGTGGTGCTATGAGGATCATAGACCCCTTGTCTCTCTGAAGTTTGAACAGTGTCTTGGGAATTAGGGGAATGGGTGGAAAGGCATAGAGGAAGTCTTGCCCCCAATGAAGGAGGAAGGCATCCCTGGCCTGAACTCCCTGACACGGAATCCTGGAACAGAACCGGGGAAGTTTGGCATTCCACGGACTTGCAAACAGGTCTATGTCCGGGGTTCCCCAAATTCGGAAGATCCTGGCTATCTGGTCCCCATGAAGGGACCATTCGTGTGGAAGCAGAACTCGACTGAGTCTGTCTGCCCAAGAGTTTTGAACCCCTGGAAGATACACTGCCACGAGATGAATTTGATGCTCTCTGGCAAAGGCCCACAATCTCAAAACTTCGTTGCAAAGCAAAAGAGAGCCAGTCCCGCCCTGCTTGTTCACGTAGAACATGGCTACTTGGTTGTCCGTGTGGATGAGGACTGTCTTGTAGCTGAGCAGGGTGTGGAAGACTCAGAGCTAGAAGAATTGCTCTGAGCTCCAAGAGGTTGATATGTAGAGATGTCTCTTGTGGAGACCAGATGCCCTGGGTGGAGAGATCTTGTAGATGAGCTCCCCAAACCTTTGGAGAAGCATCTGTTGTAAGGGTTGCTTGGGGTAGTGATTGTTGAAAGGGGAACCCCAGCAACAGATTTTGAGTGGACCTCCACCACTGGAGAGACCAGAAGAGGCGACTGGAGGTTGCTATTTTGTCTGACAGGCACCCTGATGCCTGGGTCCATTGGGTGGACAGAGTCCACTGAGCTGCCCTCATGTGAAGGCGAGCATAAGGAACCACATGCACGGTGGATGCCATGTGGCCTAACAGTTGTAACATTTCTCGAGCAGTTAAATGGGACTAACTGAATTTGTGAGGCTAACTGCACCAAGCGTAGGCAACGGGCCTGGGGAAGATAGGCCCTTGCAGTTGTGGTATCCAGCAAGGCCCCTATGAACTCCCTCCAAGAAATGACCCAATCTAGAAATGCCCTCACACAGCAGTGTAGATAGTTTATGTATATAGTTAACCCAGTTATCCAAGTTTTTACTCCTGTTCAATGTAAAACCTGACAGTTTGTCGTTATGGTCGTTTTGTTATGATGTAAACCGCGCTGATTCTAAATAGCGCGGTATATAAGAAACTGTAATAAATAAATAAATAAATGACTGAGTAGGGGAGAGATGGGATTTTGGGATGTTTATTACAAGTCCCAGATACTGAAGAACACGCCTTGTGCAGGCTAGGGAAGTCTGGACCTCTGACTGGGATGGAGCTCGGATGAGCCAGTCATCCAGATATGGGAATACAAATATTCCTAGAGTGCGTAGAAATGTAGCTATTACTGCCATGCATTTTGTGAACACTCTTGGAGCAGAGGCCAGACCGAAAGGAAGCACTCTGTATTGGTAGTGCTTTCCTTGATAAAGGAACCGAAGGAACCTTCTGTGTGTTGGATGGAGGAGGATATGGGTGTACGCATCCTTGAGATCTAGAGAACAAAGCCAATCCTGACTCTGCAGGTATGGAAGGAGAGCACCGAGAGAAATCATCTTGAATTTCTCCTTGCATAGAAACTTGTTCAATTCTCTGAGATCTAATATGGGTCTGTAGCCCCCTGTTTTCTTTTGGATAAGAAAATAGGGGGAGTAGAACCCTGAGCCCTGTTGAAGAAGGGGTACTTCTTCTATTGCCCTTTGGGCAAGAAGGGTAGCAATCTCCTGACCCAGAAGGTCGAGGAGAGATGTTGGAGAATTGAACTGTCTTCACCATGGTGTGAGGAGGAAGGTTGAAGAAATGAAGCTTGTATCCCTCCCTTATGATGGAGAGGGTCCATTGCTCTGCCGTGACTTGTTCCCATCTGGGAGCAAAGTGGGCTAACCTTCCTGGAATGGTGAGAGGCTCTGGTTCTTCTAGAGCTAGAAAGGCTAAGTTCTCTAGATGTAAGTCAAAGGCCCTGAGGAGGCTGAGGCTGTTGGGCCGTAGCAGTCCTTTCAGCCTTAGGCTTGGCTTGTTTAGGTTCTTGCTGACGCTTTGCAGCAAAACGACCTGCAGAAGATGCCTGATGACCATAAACAGGATAATATTTCCCCTTTTTGGGAAAGAAAGACTTTTTGAATAACCTTTTTCTAACAGGAGCAGAAGTAGACTTTGAAAGTCTATCTAAGGCAGAATTCTCAGCATCCATCTGAGTGGCCTTTGCTTGCCAATCCTTGCCAAAAAGGTTTTCCCCTGTACAAGGAAGATTTCCTAATCCATCCTGGACCCAGGGTTCCAAATCAGAAGCTTGTAACCAAGCAACTCTGCGTGCACCTATGGCAATAGCCGAGGCTCTGCTGGCACACTCACGGTTGGAAAATTTGGAAACATCCTGGGCATGTTTAAGCCAGGTGAGAAACTCCTCCCTTTTATCTTCTGAGATAAAAGGAGATAAAGTTTGCAGATGATCTGTAACTTCCTTTAGAAACATCCCCATATAGAGACTATAGGAGTTGATTCTGGCAACAAGCATATTGGCCTGGAAAATTCTCCGGCCAAAAGCATCCAAGGTTCTGCATTCTCTTCCTGGAGGATGAGTGTCTTTTTGCACTCTTTATCTTCTTCATAGCAGACTCCACCACAATAGAGTGGTGAGGAAGCTGAGTCTTATGAAAGCCAGGACAAGGAGGAACACGGTACATGGTGTCCAACCTACGAGAATGAGGGGAGATAGTGAGAGGTGTCTCCCTTATGCCCAACATGTGATCATAAAGGATCTCATTAATTGGTAAAGTAGCTGCCTCTTTAGGAGCCTTAGGATATTGTAAAATATCCAATTTCTTGGCTCTAGGCTCTGATTCAGGGGCCACTGAAATGGAGAGGCCCCTGGCCACTTACCTAATGAAGTCTTGAAAAGACAAGTCTTCTGGAGGAGACATTCTTCTTTTTGGAGAAGAGGGCTCCTGAGGAAGGAGTACCGATGCTTCGACAGAAGCCTCTGATTCATCAGTCTTCAGAGGAATCGAAGTATCGCCTGTCTGGATGCTCCTGCAGAGCCCGATACGTGTACCGAGTGGTATCGACATCGGGAGTGATCGGTACCTATTCCGTACCGATGTGCATCACAGAACAGGGTACCACTGCAGTCGACACCGAAGCCGATGTCGATGCAATCGATACCAGCATTGGAACCGATATCGGTGCCGGTGCCGGAACCGGTACCGACAACGGAGTTTGTTGCGGTACCGGAGGTGTCGCAGCTTGTATGAATGCCATAATGGCACGCTGCATGGTCAGAATATTCTGATCCATCGACGCAACCAATGTCTGGATGTCGGTACCCGTGGAAACCACTGGTACCCCAGAACATGGCAACAGGTGATCGGTCGAGGCCGAGCCATCGATGTCAACCTGTAACCCCATAGATGAAGCTTTGGAAGCCGGAGCTTCCCGTCGGGGTAATTTTGCTGGTGCGGGATCCTCGAGAGCAAGCCCGGAGGCATCTTGATACTTAAAGGGAGATCTACCCTTCGAGGACCGGCTAGACTTATGTTTGGTTACCTGAGATCCATGGGAGGAAGACGAAGCCCTGGAAGATGTCGATGCCACAGAAGCTGCATCAGAGGGAAACAGGGTACTGAGCTTGGCCGCTCGATTCTATCGACCTCTTTTAGACATCATGGAACAGGACTCACAATCGGTGATGGAGTGGTCAGGACCCAAACATTTCAGACACCAGTCATGGGTGTCTGTGATAGAAAGAGTACCGCTGCACTTCGTGCACTTTTTAAACCCGGAAGCCGGCTCTTCCATGAGGAAACTTTTTCTAGGCCTAAGGCCCAAAAGGAAAAACATGCACAGAAGTGGGAAACGGTAGGGTTTTTTTTGTTTTGTTTTTTTTAAAGAAGAAAAGACCGGCGGTACCGGTCCGACGTCGAAGAAGGCAGACGAGCGACCAAAGAAATAAAAGAAAATAAAGAACTTCTTCAGCGGTGACAGGAACACGACCTGCTGGCTCTGCGGAAAAGAAGAACTGGAGAGGCGGTTGGGAAAGGCGGGAAGGCAGCGCGCAGGCACTGTGCGATGCTCCCAAAAGCTTTCTTTCTGGATGCTGGGGAGCGTTCCCGCGCAGGCTCCGTCGGTACCGACGATACCCATATGTGAAGACTCATTCCTGCTTGTTCCTGGAGATCCATGCTATCTCCAGGAACAAGCAGGAATGTAGTCTTCAAAATATGGGGACTCCCTAGCTTTAGATGCCAGGGAGAGACCCCATTAGTTGTGTGCCCCTATGAAGGGCTCCACTTCCCCCCCCATGGATCTCTGGCATCCAACCAGGGATAGTGGGTAGGGTTGATTAGGTATGGAACAGGTGTTAAACAGCCTGACCAAACAAGGCATCCTGGCGGGAGTCCTTGTCCAAGCAGTAATGGGCTGTGAAGGTATGAACTGAGGCCCAAGTAGCTGCTCGACAGATGTCGTCGATAGACACAGAGTGTAGATGAGCCATTGAGGCTGCCATGGCTCTCAAATTGTGAGCTGTGACATGGCCCTCCAGAGGAAGGTTCTTACTCCGATAGGCAAAGGAAATGCATTGTGCAATCCAGTTGGACAGTGTTCTCCTGGAGACTGGAAGTCCCAAATGAGAAGGATCAAAAGCAACAAAGAGTTGAGAGGACTTTCTATGTTGCTGTGTTCTTTGCAAGTAAAAGGCTAAAGCTCTTTTACAGTCTAAAGTATGAAGATTCCTTTCTGCATTAGATGCATGAGGCCTTGGAAGAAAGACAGGTAGGTAAACTGCTTGGTTCAAATGGAAGGGCGAGACAACCTTCGGCATGAAGTGTGGATGAGTCCTAAGGACTACCTTGTCATGATGGAACCTTGTGTAAGGTGGATCAGCTACCAGTGCTTGCAACTCACTGATGCGGCATGCTGATGTGATTGCAATGAGAAAGATAACTTTCCAATAAAGGAATTTCAATGATGTAGTAGCCAGAGGTTCGAAAGGCGGCTTCATGAGCTGACCAAGAACTAGGTTTAAGTCCCATGCCACTGGAGATGGCCTAATGGGAGGCTTGGTTAGAAGAAGACCTCTCATAAATCTTGCTATAATAGGATGGGAGGAAATAGGTTGCCCAATCAGAGGCTTGAAAGAAGCTGCAATGGCACTCAAATGGACTCTTACTGAGTTAGTCTTAAGTCTCGCATTGAATAAATGAAGGAGATACTCCAGTAATGATTCCAGAGGTATCGCACAGGTGTTAAGACCCTATTGCGAACACCATATGGTAAACCTTTTCCACTTGAAAGCATAAAAGCATCCTGAGAAGGTTTCCTGGAAGCATAAAGGATATCCCTTACTGGCTGAGGAAGGTTAAGATCATGACGATCTAGGCCTTCAGCAACCAAGCCCTGAGATGCAGGGATTGGGGATTGGGATGCCATAACATTCCGTCCTCCTGAGACAGGAGATCTGGAGCAGACCCTAACTCTAGGGAGGGAGCTTGAGAGAGTTGTAGAAGCAGAGGGTACCACACTTGCCGTGGCCAATGTGGTGCTATGAGAATCATATGCCCTCTGTCTCTCTGAAGCTTGAATAGGGTTTTGGGAATTAGGGGAATGGGTGGAAAGGTATAAAGTCGTCCTAAACCCAGTGAAGGAGGAAAGCATCACTGGCCTGAGAGCCCTGAGCCGGAATTCTGGAACAGAAACGGGGAAGTTTGGCATTCCACGGACTTGCAAAGAGGTCTATGTCCGGGGTTCCCCAAATTTGAAAAATCTTGGCCACCTGGTCTGAGACCATCCGTGTGGAAGCAGAACTCGACTGAGTCTGTCTGCCCAAGAGTTTTGTATGCCTGGGAGGTACACTGCCAGGAGATGAATCTGATGCTCTCTGGTGAGGGCCCATAGTCGCAAAGCTTCTTTGCAAAGCGACAGAGAGTCTGTTCCCCCCTGCTTGTTCACATAGAACATGGCTACCTGATTGTCCGTATGAATGAGGACTGTCTTGTAGCTGAGCAGGGTATGGAACACTCGAAGAGCAAGGAAGATTGCTCTGAGCTCCAAGAGATTGATATGCAGATAAGTCTCCTGTGCCTTGGGTGGAGAGGTCTTGTAGATGAGCTCCCCAACCCACTGGTGAAACATCTGTTGTGAGAGTTGCCTGGGGTAAGAGTTGTTGAAAAGGGGACCCCAGCAACAGGTTTTCAGTGGACTGTCACCATTGGAGGGACAAAATAAGACAACTTGTGTTTGCTATTTTGTCTGACAGGCACCCTGATGCCTGGGTCCATTGGGTGGATAAAGTCCATTGGGTGGATAAAGTCCACTGGGCTGCTCTCATATGGAGGCGAGCATAAGGAACCACTTGCACTGTGGATGCCATGTGGCCTAGTAGTTGTAGCATTTCTTGGGCAGTGAGATGAGGTTTTAGCACTGCTTGAGAAGCTAACTGCACCATGCGAAGGCAGCGGGCCTGGGGGAGATAGGCCCTTGCCCTTTTGGTTTCCAGCAAAGCTCCTATGAACTCTAGAGACTGAGTGGGAGTTAGACTGGATTTTAGGATGTTTATGACTAGACCCAAATACTGAAGGATATGCATTGTGCAAGATAGGGAATTTCTGGCCTCTGACTCTGATGGGGCTCGAATGAGCCAGTCGTCTAAGTAGGGGAAGACGAATATGCCTAAAGTGCGAAGAAATGCTGCTACCACAGCCATGCATTTTGTGAACACTCTTGGAGTTGAGGCCAGACCAAAAGGCAGCACCCTGTATTGGAAGTGCTTTCCCTGGAAAAGGAACAGAAGGAACCTTCTGTGAGTTGGATGGATGAGAACATGTGTGTACGCATCCTTGAGATCTAGAGAACAAAGCCAATCCTGACTCTGAAGATATGGCAGTAGAGTTCCTGGAGAAATCATTTTGAATTTCTCTTTGAACAGGAATTTGTTCAATTCTCTGAGGTCCAAGATAGGTCTGTATCCCACTGCTTTCTTTGGGATAAGGAAATAGGGGGAGTAGAACCCTGTACCCTGCTGATGAATGGGTACTTCTTCTATTGCCCCTTGGGCAAGAAGTGCAGAGACCTCTTGATCTAACAAATTGATGAGAGAGGTCTGAGAATTGAACTGTCTTACCATTGTGGGAGGGGGCATGCACAGAAAGTGCAGCTTGTACCCCTCTCTGATAATGGTGTGTCCAATGCTCTGCTGTTATCTACTCCCATCTGCGGGCAAAATGGCATAACCTTCCTGGAATGGTGGAAGGCTCTGGTCCATTGAGGGCCAGGAAGGTTAAGTTCTCTAGATGAAAGTCAAAGACTTGTGGAGGCTGAGACTGCTGAGACGGTTGAGGCTTAACAATCTTCGCCTTCCTTTGTTTGGGTGGTTGCTGAGTTTTCCGGACAGGTTGCCCTGCAGAACGTGCCTGCTGAGAATAAGCAGGATAATTTTTTTTCTTTTTAGAAAAGAATGGTTTCTGAAAAGATTTCTTTCTTGCAGGATCAGCTGTAGACTTGGACAGTCTGTCCAAGGTAGAGTTTTCAGCATCCATCTCGTTGGCTCTCTCTTGCCAATCTCTACCAAACAGGTTCTCACCAGTACAAGGAATATTTCCCACTTTGTCTTTTACCCAGAGCTCCAGATCAGATGCCTGGAGCCAAGCAACTCTACGTGCACCTATGGCAATGGCCGAGGTTCTGCTTATGAACTCAAAGCAGTCAAAACTGCACGGTTGACAAATTTAGAAACATCTTGGGCATGTTTGACCAATGTGAGAAAATCCCATCTTCTATCATCAGAAAGAATAGGACTCAAAGCCTGTAAGTCATCTGTGACTTTCTTCAGGAACATTCCCATGTATAGATTACAGGAACTGATCCTGGCAGAAAGCATGGAAGCTTGGAAGACACGACGTCCAAAAGCATCCAGAGTTCTGCACTCACGTCCTCGAGGATTAGAGGCATATCTCTTTGCACTCTTGATCCTTCTCATAGCTGATTCCACTACAATAGAGTGGTGAGGAAGCTGAGTTTTTTGGAATCCAGGACAAGGAGGGACTCGATACAGAGTATCCAGTGTACGAGAATGAGGAGAGGTGGTAAGAGGTGTCTCCCACATTCTCAACATGAGATCATACAAGATCTCATGGATGGGCAAGGTAGCTGCCTCCTTAGGAGTTTTAGGATATTGTAAAATTTCCAACTCCTTTGCTCTGGGCTCTGATTCAGGTGCCACAGTAATGGACAGACCTCGAGCCACCTCCCTGATGAAATCCTGAAAGGACATGTCCTCTAGAGGGGACATCCTACGTTTAGGGGAGGAAGGCTCCTCTGGGAGAAGAATTCCCGCAACGACAGAACTGTCAGAATCTTCAGACTCTTCTGAGGACTCAAAATATCTTCTGTCAGGATGCTCTTGAAAAGTCTGATACGCGTACCGACCAAAGTCGGTACCAGGAGTAATCAGTACCGAAGTATCGGTACCGGGGGGCATCGGATGACTGGGTGCCGGCAATGCGGCCACCAAAGTCGATGCTATCGGTACCGGTACAGATACCAGTGCTGGGGTCGGTGCCGGTACCGGTTGAAAAGTCTGATGCGGTTCCAAAGGCGTCGACGCCACAAGGAGAGCCGCCAGACTGCGCTCAATAGCCAGGACTCTTTGGTCTATCGATGCTGCCGATGCCTGGGTGTCGGTACCAGAGAAGACAGTCGGTACCCCAGAGCATGGCACCAGTAGTTCTGCCGAGGTTGAGGCCTCAAGAACATTCTGGAGCCCCGATAATGCTTTGGAAGCCGAAGCCTCCCGTCGGGGCAAATTTTGTCGGTGTGAAATCCTTGAGGGCAATGCCAGAGGCATCTCGATGCTTAGAAGGAGATCTACCCTTTGAGGACCGGCTAGACTTATGTTTAGTTACCTGAGATCCACGGGAGGAAGACGAAGCCCTGGAAGACGTCGATGTCACCGAAGTTGCATCAGAGGGAAACAGGGTACTGAGCTTGGCGGCTCAGTTCTGTCGGCCTCTCTTGGACATCATGGCACAGGCCATACACTCCAAGATGGAATGGTCAGGACCTAAAAACATTTCAGACACCACTCATGGGTGTCGGTGACGGAAATGATACCGCCACACTTGGTGCACTTTTTAAAACCGGAGGAGGGTTTTTCCATATGGCGTGTGCACCTAAAAGAAAAATTGGGAAAAACTAAGGATTTTTTTTTGTTTTAGAAAAAAATACAGAAGTAAAGAAAAGAACCGGCGGTACCAGTAAAGCGTTGAGGAAGGCAGACGCGACCACAAAAAGAAGGAAATTTTTCGGCGGTGACAGGAACACGACCTGCTGGCTCCGCAGAAAACGAAGAACTGGAGAGAGGCAGTTGGGAAAGGCGGGAAGGCAGCATGCAGGCACTGTGGGATGCTCCCAAAAGCTTCCTGTTTGGACACTGGGGAGCGTTCCCACGCAGGCTCCGTCGGTACCGACGTACCCATATGTGAAGACTACATTCCTGCTTGTTCCTGGATATACAAAGAAATATAAAAAGAAATAAATAAACTGAACCCCTAAGAACCCCCAAAGCTAAGTGCTCTCTGGTTTAAACACTCATGCCGTTAAGGGGAAACGGCTCTGCACTGCAGGCCGATGACGCTGCTGCGCTGAGCAGAAGCACTGAGAAACTGCGTGTTCAAAATGGTCGCGGTTTTCTCACAGCGCTTTTGGCGCGCTCCGAGGGAGAGCCCGCCAGCCGAAGGTAACACTCACCGCACCTGCTCTGGACCGCCGGCCGCCCCCAATAGCTGCCAACGGGTTCCAAAGTCCCTTCTCACCGCGGCACCGCTCCAAGAAACTCGGCGCGATGTCCACCGCAAGGGCCGAAATAAAAGCCTTGGTGTCACTTCGATGCCCCGAAGCCGCAGACCGCAGCTCAACGGGGGCCGATCTGTCCTTGCGCTGTTATAGGAGCTCTGCCCCGTGCCTTCAAGGGGAAGAGATCCGGGAGGTAAAGAAGAATTCTTTTCTTTCTTTTTGGCTTGGCAGGGTAAGGAGCCCTTGCCCTGGATACCTCCCTTTAAACTTTGATTCTGAATTGTATTTACCTATTTTTTTTTATTTTTTTTTTTTTAAGAAATATAACCCTTAAGCCAAATTGACCAGAACCAATTTGAAATGAAATTTAAAGAAATATTAAGAGATTAAAAACTAACTAGCGTGCTCCTTATTAGTTTCTCTAGTGAGCCCAGCACCTAGGCTCACTACGTCCTCCTGCTGCATGGAGACTGGACACACTGGGGCTGATGGGGGATTCCAGCAGGCAGGGGCGGCCCAAGGGGGGTGCGGGGCCATGTGCGGAGACTCGGTGCGGGGTCTCATTTGCATAAGTGGCCTTGTTTGCATAAATATTTGCATAATGTTACCATACACTAACTTTTAGTAAACATGTCTCTTAAATAGTAATTAGATCTTACCTGCTAATTAGTGTTCCTGAAGGAACGACAGTCCAGTCCCTTTACTTCTGGGTTACGCAACCCTTCCAGCAGCTTGGAGGCTGAGCCCAACCTTTTTGGGGATGGAGCGATATAAATACCACTGGGACCACCCACCAACTCCAGTATTCGAATGAACAAGCAGACATAACTAACTTCCAACAGTAACCCCCCTAACATAAAACCTCAAAGAACTATTAAACAATTCTTTTTTTTTTTTTTTTTATATATGATTTAAGGGAAGGAGAAGGAGGAAGGTCAGCAGGCGGAGGGGGATGGCTGAGTCTGCCCGAGCCAGCTTTCTCCTGCCCCTCTTCTTGCCGAACCGGCCCTACGCTCGGTCCGATGCTCTTCAATGAATAGGCCTTAACGTTCGCCAGAACCGGGTGGGATCAGGGACTGGACTGTCGTTCCTTCAGGAACACTAATTAGCAGGTAAGATCTAATTACTATTTCCTTATCGTCACTCCAGTCCAGTCCCTTTGCTTCTGGGATGTACCAGAGCAGTTCAATCCTGGGTGGGATGCGGCATACCGGACCAAAGAACCGCTAGACCAAACCGAGAGTCCGCTGAACTCTGCACGTCCAGTCTGTAGTGTTTGGTAAAGGTATGTAGCGAGGACCAAGTCGCTGCCCTACAAATATCCAGCGGGGGAACCAGGCTGAATTCTGCCCAAGAGGTAGCCTGTGCTTGGGTGGAGTGGGCCCGCAGACCCACTGGCACCTGCTTTCCCTTCAGGATGTAGGCAGAGGCAATTGTCTCTCTGATCCACCTGGAGATAGAGGCCTTGGCCGCTGCCTCCCCTTTGTGTGGACCCCCGAACTGAATGAAAAGTCAGTCGGACTTTCGGAAGGGCGCCATGCGAGAGAGGTAACGTTTCAAGATCCTCTGGACGTCTAGGAGACGAAGTTTGCTATCCCTACCCTCATGCCCCTCGGCCGAGAAGGCCGGAAGGGTAACTGTCTGGTTCACATGAAAGGGAGAGATAACTTTGGGCAAGAAGGAAGGAACCGTGCGCAGAACCACTTTGTCCTTGAGGAATGACAGAAAGGGGGGCTGAGAAGACAGCGCCTGTAACTCTGAAACCCTCCTGGCCGAACAGATGGCTACCAGAAAAACTGTCTTTAGGGTTAAATCCTTTAAGGAGGCCCTCTTTACTGGCTCGAAGGGTTCTCCGATCAATGCACTTAGCACTAGGTTAAGATCCCAAGGGGGGATGACCGACCTCCGCTGAGGACGCAGTCGTCTAACCACTCTTAGGAACCTGGAGACGTCCGGGTGTGCCCCTAGGGGTTTGCCACGGACCTTGCCCCTATAGCAGGCGATCGCAGCCAGTTGGACCCGTAAGGAGCTGTGAGCCAACCCCTTGTCAAATCCTGCTTGCAAGAATTCCAGGACCTCCGGGACTGAGGCCGCTAGGGGTTTCCGACGGTGCTCTGCACACCAGGCTTCGAAGATGCGCCAAACCCTTACATAGGATAGACAGGTCGAGCGCTTCTTAGCATTCAACAGCGTCGAGATTACCGCTGAGTAGCCTCGTTTTTGGAGCCGCGCCCTTTCAATAGCCAGGCCGTAAGCGAGAATCGATCCACGTGAGGGATCCGGACTGGGCCTTGCCTCAGCAGGTCCCTTTTGCAAGGGAGCCGCCAAGGTTGGTCGGCGGCCATCCTCACCAGATCTGCATACCAGGGGCGGCGAGGCCAATCCGGGGCTATGAGGATTACCAATCCTTGGTGGGACTCCACCCGCTGGAGGACTTTTCTGATCAAGACCCAAGGAGGGAATACATAGAGAAGCCCCTCTGAAGGCCACTTTTGGGACAGGGCATCTAAGCTCTCGGACATTCTTTCCTTTCGCCGGCTGAAGAATCTGTCCACCTTGGCTGAAGAGAACCGTGCCATGAGGTCCATGACTGGGAGACCCCATCGGGCTACTATCTGGTTGAAGGTCTCCTGTTCTAGTTCCCACTCTCTCTGTGGTCTATCTTGTACCTGCTGAGGAAATCGGCTGTGACGTTGTCTTCGCCCGCTACGTGCTGGGCTGAAAGTGCTTGTAGCCGGACCTCGGCCCACTGGAAAAGGGCGCCCGCCTCCTTCTCCAAAGCCGGACTGCTGGTGCCTCCCTGGTGATTGATGTAGGCCACCGCGGTGACATTGTCGGAGAGAACGCAAATTGCTCTTCCTTGCACTAAGGTCTTGAACGCCTTGAGTGCCAGGGTGACGGCCCGCAACTCCAGTCTGTTGATGGGCCATTGTGCTTCCAGCTGTGTCCAGCTGCCCTGGACGAACTGGTCCTCGCAATGCGCTCCCCAGCCTGACAGGCTGGCATCCGTCGTCAATAGTAACCACTGAGGCGGATCGAGAGGCATCCCGCGGTCCAGATTCTTTGGGCATCTCCACCAGTGGAGAGCCTGTTTGGTCTGCGGAGCGCAAGGTAACTGCATTGACAAAGGCTGGAGCTGGGGTGACCATCGACGTAAAAGAGCCCGCTGCAACGGCCGCATGTGAGCCCTGGCCCATGGTACTACCTTTATCGCCACCGCCATTGTTCCCAGCACCTGAAGATAATGCCACGCTGAGGGATTTCGTCTGCCTAGAAACTGCGCGACTAGGAGTCTTAGCTCCCTTGATCTTGAGCGCGACAGGAATACACTGCCCCTGTTGGTGTCGAATCTTGCCCCGAGGTACTCGAGTTCCTGCGAGGGGGTCATCCTGCTCTTTGCACTGTTGATGACCCACCCCAACTCCTCCAGAACCTGGATCACTCTGGTCATCGCCGACTGACTTTCCTCTTCCGATTTTGCCCGGATAAGCCAATCGTCTAGGTAAGGGTGTACTAATATTCCCTCCTTCCGGAGGAATGCCGCTACTACCACCATCACCTTGGTGAACGTCCTGGGAGCCGTGGCTAGGCCGAAGGGTAGAGCCTGGAATTGAAAGTGGCCTCTTGGCACTGCGAATCTCAGGAACTGTTGATGTGCCTTCCTGACCGGGATATGCAAGTAGGCTTCTGTCAAATCGAGGGACGTTAGGAACTCCCCGCCCCTCACGGCTGCTATGACTGAACGTAGGGTCTCCATCCGGAAATGTGGTACCCTGAGGCAGCGGTTGAACTGTTTTAGGTCCAGAATCGGTCGAAAGGACCCTTCCTTTTTTGGTACTACGAAGTAAATAGAGTATCGACCAGCACCGAACTGGTCTGGTGGTAATGGGACAACGGCCCCTAGCGCTATTAGTCGAGTGAGAGTTGTCTCTATCGCCGCCCTCTTTGTAGAAGAACCGCAGGGAGACTGAACAAATGTTTTGTTTCCCCCGTTATCCAAGTTGATTGCTCCTGTTCATTGTAATGACCTGACTCTTGTTTATTGTCGGATACTGTTTGTTTTATGTAAACCGCGCTGATCGCAAATAGTGCGGTATATAAGAAATGTAAAATAAATAAATAAATAAATAAATAATAAATAAATTCGAGAGCATAGCCTTCTCTGATCACCTCTAGGACCCATTGATCGGACGTGACTCGGGACCAGGCGTGAAGAAACAGTCTTAGGCATCCGCCCACCGGCCGTCCTTCCTCCTGGACCCCCGTCCCCTCATTGTTGTTTCCTAGGTCCCGAGAAGGAGGAGGAGGATGCCCCAAAACCTCGACCTGCTCCTCGAAACCCTCTGAAACCTTGGCCCTTCGAGGGAAAACGGCCCCTGGGAAAGGAGCTTGACCTGGCTGGGCGAAACCTCCGCGAGTCTCTCGGCTGGGTACGCACTGGAGCTAGAGGGCGCCCTTGTTTTGGTCTATCTTCCGGGAGCCTGCCTCCCTTAGACTCACCCAGGTCTTTAACTAACTTCTCTAAATCCTCCCCAAATAACAGTTTCCCCTTAAAAGGGAGTCGACTCAGGCGTGCCTTCGAGGAAGGATCAGCTGCCCAATTCCGTAGCCACAGATAACGTCTAGCCGCCACCACCGAGGCCATGTTCTTGGCTAGGCTTCTGATGAGGTCATACTGACTGTCCGCCAAGTAGGCTGCTCCGGATTCCACCCTAGCTGAGTTGGCCTGTATTTCGCCCGTCGAGCCCTCTGCCTGGAGCTGTTGTGCCCACCTTAAACAGGCCCGAGCCACCCAAGCTCCTGACATGGAGGCCTGCAAGGCGAGAGCGCTTACATCAAAGGCTTGCTTCAGAAGCGTATCCAACTTCCTGTCTTGTGCATCTTTTAAGGCCGAGCTGCCCTCGACCGGGATAGTTGTCTTCTTAGTTACCGCTGATACTGCTGCATCCACCCTGTGAGATTTCAGCAGCTCTTTATCCGCCTCTGGGAGAGGGTATAGGCGACTCATGGCTCGGACTCCCCTTAAGCTTGATTCAGGTTGGTCCCCCTCTTCCTGGATCATCTGGCGCACGACTCTGTGGACCGGGAAAACCTTCTGGGATCTCCTAATGGCCTGGATTAAAGGGTCCTCTAGCGCCTCTTCCTGTGCTGGTAAGTCTGAGGCCACATTGAGAACTTTCAGGGACTCATTAATTAAGGCCGGGAGCTCCTCCCTACGAAAAACTCTAACTATCCGTGATTGATCTTCTTCTGGGATCTCCCCCTCTTCAAGCTCCTCCTCTTCCTCGTCCAGGTCCTTAATAGAGCCATCCTCCTCCGAGGTACCCTGAGATAGGGACGCTAGAGGTTCCTCCCAACCAAGCCATGGGCGCTTAGGAGGGATACCGGAATCCGGAATGGTTGCCCCGAGGGATCTAGCTGCTTTGTCTTCAGCTGCTGGAGCAACCTCTTCTGACCCTAAGCCCTGTTTACGCAGACAGTAGGCCTTGTGAAGTAAGAGGATGAAGTCAGGGGAGAAAAATTCTCCCGCCCCCCCTGCACTAGAGGGGGGGGGGAAAGGCGGAAGAGGAGGCGGAGGCAAATCCGAGGGAGTAGAGAGGGGAAACTGGGATCCCCCTTCCCCTTCTAGAGGGTCTCCTGACTCCTGTGAAGGCTGTGTCATGGTCAAGTTGATTCCCTGCTCTACTGAGGCGGCAACTGCGGCACAGCTCCTGCAGATTCCTGCCTCTGCTGAGGTGCCCCTGCGAGTTCCACAGGAAGGGCAGCGAGGTTTGGACGTCATGACTTAGTGCTGGGGCTTCCCAGAGTGAGCTCCCAAGCAAAGGCTAAATTTCCCCCTGAGAAAAAACTAAGAGCCCCTTAGTTTGTAGCTAAAGACAGCTTAAACCAGGTTGAAGATCAATGAGTTAAATGGAAATCAAATTTGAATTAAAATAAAATAAAGGTAACTGAACAAGTAAACGAAGTCGCTAAAACAAAATAAAATACAATCGCTAATAAACAACTGCAGCAAGGCAGAGTACTTGCGATTATGTTTCTGTCGCTGGATAGCACTGATTCAGCAATTAGCACCCGCCGGCTCTACACGTGGTAGGCCTCGCCACGTGGGGCCTGGACGGGGGACCGCAAGGCCGCTCTCCGGGTCGGTGGATCACAATCCGGAATGCAGTTCTGAGTCGGGGGACCGCTCTCCAAAAGAAGACCGCCGTTTAAAGATGCCCCGCGGTCAAACGGGAGACCCGGAACTCGCCTCCACGTCCTCCTGCTCCAGGACGGGTCCGGCAGCGGGAATGTGCCTGCGGCGTTGCCTCAAGCGCTCAGCCACCAGGAGGGCTTCGGCATGAGGCAGAACCAGCTCGGGTAAAGCAGGGCAGGAGCCAGCCGAGATCGCCGCCGAGGCAGGGCTCCTTACTGCAGCCTGCAGGAGAAAAAACCACCCCCAATGTCCTTGCCGACCCGGGGGGGGGGGATAGCCCATTACCAGTCCTAACCCCCCTCCCCAACAGCCCACAGCCCATTACCAGTCCTAACCCCATCAGCCCACCTCAAGTTCTAACCCCTCCCCATCAGCCCATTTCCTGTCCTAGCCCCCCCATAGCCCATTATCAGTCCTAACCCCTCCCCCATAGCCCATTACCAGTCCTAACCCCCCATCACCCCATTTCCAGACAACCCCCCCATAGCCCATTACCAGTCCTACCCCCCCAACAGCCCACAGCCCATTACCAGTCCTAACCCCATCAGCCCACCTCAAGTCCTAACCCCTCCCCATCAGTCCATTTTCTGTCCTAGCCCCCCCCCACAGCCCATTATCAGTCCTAACCTCCCCCCCCCCATAGCCCATTAACTGTCCTAACCCCACCCCCAACAGCCCACAGCCCACCTCAAATCAAGTGCTAACCCCCTCCATAGCCCATTACCAGTCCTAACCCTCCCCCCCCCCCCCGGCTCATGGAAAATTTTAAAAAAATAAAAAAGCTGGCTGTTGCTGCTGCCGCTGCGGCAGCAGCAGAATGGAGTGTCCCGCGGGGCCCCCTCTGCCCGGCTGAGCCCCTCTGCACCGGCTTTCAGATACGCGAAGGAAGAGTGTTTCCCTCGCGTCTCTGTTAAGCCCGCAGGGGCAGATGGGAAATTTCCCATCAGCCCCTGCAGGCTTAACAGAGACGCGAGGGAGACACTCTCCCTTCGCGTATCTGCAAGCCGAAGCAGAGGGCTTCAGCCGCACAGGGAGAGTTCAGCCGGGCAGAGGGGGCCCCGCGGGACACTCCATGCTGCCGCAGCGGCAGCAGCCCTTTTTTTTAAATTTCATTTTTAAAAAAAAGCAGAATGTTCTTTGCGCGGGGCCCCCTGAAACGCGGGGCCCTGTGCAAAAAACATTCTTGCTCAATGGACGGGCCGGCCCTGCCAGCAGGCTACATCCAGTGATGTCAAGAGCTTGATTGGTCCAGTCTCCAAGCTGCAGGAGGTGGTGCACTACCCAGAGGTGGAGAACTAAACTGGAGGAACGATAAGGAAATGGTTAATGGTCTTCATTATAAAGCATATGAGGACAGACTTAAAGGATCTTAATATGTACATCTTAAAGGAAAGGCGGAATAGAGGTGATATGATTGAGACATTTAAATACCTCAGTGGCATAAATGTACAGGGGGAGAGCCTCTTTCAATTGAAAGCAAGCTCTGCTACAAGGGGACATGGGATGAGGGGGATAGATTCAGGAGTGATATGCGGAAATATTTCTTTACAGAAAGAGTGGTGGATCCGTGGAATAGTCTCCCAGTGGAGGTGGTAGAGATGAGGACAGTATCTGAATTCAAAAAACCATGGGACAAACACAGAGTATCTCTAAAGGAAAAAAGGGGACTGTTGTAGTTGTTGATATGGAAGGGCAGACTAGATAGGCCATGTGGTCTTTTTCTGTCATCATATTTCTATGTTTCTAGAGGAGATATGATAGATACATGTAAATACCTCTGTGGCATAAATGCATAAGAGGAAAGCCTCTTTTGATTGAAAGTAAGTTCTGCAACAGGGTATAGGACAGCGATGGCGAACCTATGGCACGCGTGCCAGCTGTGGCACGCGAAGGCCTTGCAGCTGGCACGCGGGCAATAGGTCCGCAAAAAAAAGAAAAAAGCTGTCTCTGACTGCTGCCGCGGACGCGGCAAGGGCAGAATGCAGCGTCCCGCGGGGCCCCCTCCGCCCGCTAAGCCTCTCTGCAAGAGCTTTCAGATTCGCGAGGGAGAGCGTCTCCCTCGCGTCTCTGTTAAGCCCGCAGGGGCTAATGGGAAATTTCCCATCAGCCCCTTTAGACGCGAGGGACTGATGGGAAATTTCCCATTAGCCCCTGCGGGCTTAACAGAGACGCGAGGGAGACGCTCTCCCTCGCGAATCTGAAAGCCCTTGCAGAGGGGCTTAGCGGGCAGAGGGGGCCCCGCGGGACATTGTAATCTGCCGCGGCAGCAGCCAGAGCCTGCTTTTTTTTAAAAAAAAATTTGCCGGGGGGGGGGGGGGGGGTTAGGACTGCTAATGGGCAGGAGGGGGGGTTAGGACAGCTAATGGGCAGGAGGGGGTGTTAGGACTGCTAATGGGCAGGAGGGGGTGTTAGGACTGCTAATGGGCGGGAGGGGGGGGTTAGGACTGCTAATGGGCGGGAGGGGGGGTTAGGACTGCTAATGGGCGGGAGGGGGGGGTTAGGACTGCTAATGGGCGGGGGGGAGGGTTAGGACTGCTAATGGGCAGGAGGGGGGGGTTAGGACTGCTAATGGGCAGGAGGGGGGGGTTAGGACTGCTAATGGGCAGGAGGGGGGGGTTAGGACTGCTAATGGGCAGGAGGAGGGGGGTGTTAGGACTGCTAATGGGCAGGAGGAGGGGGGGTGTTAGGACTGCTAATGGGCGGGGCGGGGGGGGTTTAGGACTGCTAATGGGCTGGGGGGGTTAGGACTGCTAATGGGCGGGCGTGCGGGGGGTTAGGACCGCTAATGGGCAGGAGGGGGGGTTAGGACTGCTAATGGGCAGGAGGGGGGGTGTTAGGACTGCTAATGGGCAGGAGGGGGGGGTGTTAGGACTGCTAATGGGCTGGGGGGGTTAGGACTGCTAATGGGCGGGCGGGCGGGGGGGGTAGGACTGCTAATGGGCTGGGGGGTAGGACTGCTAATGGGCTGTGGGCTGATGGGGGCTGTCTGGAAATGGGGTGATTGGGGGTTTAGGGCTGGAAGTGAGTTGATGGGGGGGGGCTAGGGACTGGTATTGGGTTTGGGGGTTGCTAGGACTGGAAATGGGCTGATGCGGGACTAGAAGGGAATGGATGCTGGGTGAGGCTGGAACTAGAAGGGAGCTGATGTTGGGGGAGGATTAGAATAGGATGGGGCTGGGAGAGTAAAATGGAGAGGGGAAAAATATTTTGTGTGGGAGGGATAAAAAATCTACAATTGGCCGGGTATTGGGAGAGTAAGTGGGGATTGAGGATGGAGGGGTAAAATTGAGTGGATGAATAGGAATGAGGAAAGAGCAAAATGCGATAGATTAGTATGTTAAAGCGGATGTAGAGAGATAGAATGGAAAAAAAACTAGCAGAGAGAAGAAAGGACAAATGGACAGCAGATGATGGAGAGTTAGCAGAAAACATGAAGAAACCAGAAGAAAGTGGCTGGAGCAATTGCAACTGAGCTGAGGTATTCTGTTTATGTAATTCCTTTTTGACATTGCCACTTTTTCTCTTTACCCAGTAGTTCATGTATTGTTATTGTATGAAATGTATTGGTTTAATATTTGCAGTGTTGCCTTTTGTTAGGTATGGTGTGGAGCTTTGTGAGTCCTGGTAGTGCTGTTAGGATACGGCGGGTTTGCTATTGGTTCTAAATGGGCAGTGTTTGTTAGTAGTTCCTAATGTGCCTGGCGGTTGGCACTGGATTATAGTAATGTAGAAATCTTTTAGTCTTGTCTTTATCCATACACTCATTAAGAGACATGTTTACTAAAAGTTAGTGTATGTTAGCATTATGCAAATATTTATGCAAATTGACGTGCTGGCACTTTGAGGAAATTCTTTGGTTTTGTGCGGCAGTTTGGGCACTCGGGCTCAAAAAGGTTAGCCATCACTGGTATAGGATGAAGGTGAAAGGGGATAGACTCAGGAATGTTTCTTTACAGACAGAATGGTAAATGCATGGAATAGTCTCCCAATAGAAGTAGTAGAGACCAGGACAGTATCTGAATTCAAGAAAGCATGAGACAAACAAAGAAGATCTCTAAAGGGAAAAAAAGGGGCTATAGTATTTGATATGGAAGGGCAGACTAGATAGGCCATAGGATCTTTTTCTGCTGACATTTTCTATGCTTCTACGTTTAATTAGCTAGGGTTTCCTATGAAAGATTTAGAACTGTAAATCTCCCTGCAGTTTCATAGCCCTAGGAGATAGAATTGTCTGCTTTGCTCCGATCTAATTCTGCAGCTATTCCCCAGATAATGACTGTATATATTGTAATTAATTAGTCATACTTAATATCTCTATTTACTCAGGTCGCCACTTAAACAATGTGGCTGTGTCAGCCATGATGGGGAAGCTGGTAGAAAACCTGTGTAAAAATTTCTGGAGAGAAAACTTTTTTTTAAGAAGTGTTGCAAAAAAAATGAAACTGCCGAGCACTGCAGGGCACGTGACTCATCCCATGGAAGAAACTGAGGGGCCCCTCAAAGCATACATTAATACAAGGTACGAACTATACAAATGGAAGACTGTGAAATTTCACTGCAGAGTAAAACTAATTTCTATCATAAGCACCACTGAATGTCATAGTCTACATATGGGACCGATTCATTCTACTATTGTCCATAGAGAACAGTAGAAAAAAAAATTTAAAAGCCCAGACATTAAGAAATTAACATGGCCATGCTTCGGCAACTACACCAACACACTAGGACTTATTATAAACTATGGCTTAATCCAAAACAAACTAAAAGCACAAGCAGGAGTGGAGGAGTAGCCTAGTGGTTGGGGCAAGGTACTTCAGGCCGGAAGGTCGGGGGTTCAAATCCCACTAGAGGACAGCAACCTTGGGCCGGAAGGACTGGGGTTTCTAGTCCCACAGGTGCTCCTTGTGGTCTTGGGCAAGCCACTTAACCCTCCATAGCCCATGTTCCCTGTAAATTAGTTATCTCCAAGTTATAATACCCTGTTCAATGTAATTTCAGTTTGTTCAATGTAAACCGCACTGATGCAGAATAGCGCGGTATATAAGAGAATGTAAATAAATAAATAAAATAATACAGCAACTTCAAGAGACATAAAAGATCCAAAAAATATCTTCCAAGTAACATGAAGGAACAAATCTTAAATTAATCTTTGGAGCCCAGTAGATTTAAATGCTATTGCAGAAAGACTCACCTGTAACAGGTGATCTCCGGGAACAGCAGGAATTTAGTCTTCACATATGGGTATCGTCGGTACCGACGGAGCCTGCGCGAGAACGCTCCCCAGCATCCAATAGGAACGCTTTTGGGAGCATCCCTCAGCACAAGTGCGTTGCCTTCCCGCCTTTCCAACTGTCCCTCTTCAGTTAAGTTTGTAGCCGAGTGAAAGGACAGAGGGAGAGAGGAAAGAGACAACGAGATAGACAACTCCTAGGGGAGGTGGGTGGGTTGTGAAGACTAAATTCCTGCTGTTCCCGGAGATCACCTGTTACAGGTGAGTAACTATGCTATCTCCAGGAACAAGCAGGAATGTAGTCTTCACATATGGGGACTCCCTAGCTGAAGATGCCAGGGAGATAGCCCCAGGAAGGTGCCACCCTAGATGGTGGGAATCCTTCCTCCCATGGATCTCTGGCATCACACTAGGGTTGGTGGGTAGGAGTTGAATTAGGTGTGAAAGAGATTTTGAACAGCTTGGCCAAAGAAGGCATCCCGACGGGAGGCTTTATCCAGGCAGTAGTGGGCTGTGAAGGTGTGTACCGAAGCCCACGTGGCTGCTCGACAAATGTCATCGATAGACACAGAGTGGAGATTAGCCATTGAAGCTGCCATGGCTCTCACTTATGAGCTGTGACATTGTCCTGAAGAGGAAGACCCTTACTCTCATAAGCAAAGGATATGCATTGGGCAATCCATTTAGATAAAGTTCTTTTGGAGACTGGACTAGGGTCAAAAGCTATAAAATGTTTTGAGGACTTTCTATGTTGCTGTGTTCTTTGCATGTAAAAGGCTACGGCCCTTTTACAGTCCAAAGTATGAAGGTTTCTTTCTGCATTAGAGGCGTGAGGCCTCGGAAAAAATACAGGAAGATAAACTGATTTAAATGAAAAGGCGAAACCACCTTTGGCATAAAGTATGGGTGAGTTCAAAGAAAAATCTTATGATGAAACCTAGTATAAAGAGGATCAGCCACTAAAGCTTGCAATTCACTAATGCGACGGGCAGACACTAATGCGACGGGCAGAGGTGACTGCAACTAGGAAAATAAATGTCCAGGTCAAAAACTTAAGGGCTGTAGTGGCCAAAGGTTCAAAAGACGGCTTCATGAGCTGCCCGAGAACTAGATTTAGATCCCATGCCACCGGTGGTGGCTTGATGGGAGGTTGTGTTAATAAAAGGCCTCTCATAAATCTTGATAGGAGTGGATGAGAAGAAATCGGTTGTCCATTCAGAGGCTTATAAGAAGCTGAAATTGCACTAAGATGGACTCTTACCAAATTGGTCTTTAGACCAGAAATCGATAAGTGAAGGAGATACTCTAGTATCGATTCTAAGGGTATGACCAGGGGGTTTAATTCCTTCTTGGAGCAGCATATAGTAAAACATTTCCATTTGAAGGCATAAGATCTTCTTGTGGAATGTTTTCTAGAAGCCTGAAGGATATCTTTTACCTGTGGAGACAGGTTGAAATCTTGGAGGTCTAAACCTTCAGCAACCAGGCCGTGAGGTGCAGGGACTAGGGATTCGGGTGCCATAGCGTCCCGTTCTCCTGGGAAAGGAGATCTGGAGCATGCCCTAACTCCAGAGGTGCCACTTGAGAGAGATGTAGAAGCAGGGAATACCCCGTTTGGCGTGGCCATCGTGGTGCTATGAGCATCATGCGACCCCTGTCTCTCTGAAGCTTGAAGAGTGTTTTGGGGATGAGGAGAATCGGTGGGAAGGCATAAAGGAAGTCCTGACCCCAGTGAAGGAGGAAGGCATCCCTTGCCTGACAGTTGTGAGCCAGAATTCTGGAACAGAACCAGGGAAGTTTGGCATTCAGTGGACTTGCAAAGAGGTCTATGTCTGGAATGTCCCAGAGATGAAATATCTTTGTCACCTGGTCTAGGTGGAGGGACCACTCGTGAGGCAGCAGTACTCGACAGAGTTTGTCTGTCCAAAGGTTTTGAATGCCCGGAAGATATACCACTAGAAGGTGAAATTGACGCTCTCTGGCGAAGTCCCACAGTCGTAAAGCTTCGTTGCATAATGACAGAGCCTGTTCCGCCCTGCTTGTTCACATAGAACATGGCTACTTGATTGTCCACCTGGACTAGGACTGTCTTGTAGCTGAGCATGGAATACTCAAAGAGCTAAATAGATTGCTCTTAATTCCAGGTGGTTTATGTGTAAACCAACCTCCTGTGGAGTCCAGGTGCCCTGGGTAGAGAGATGATTCAGGTGTGCTCCTCAACCCACCTGTGATGCATCTGTTGTTAAGGTGGCCTGAAAGAGGGGTTGTTGGAAAGGAGACCTCACTATCAGATTTTCTAGTGATTGCCACCATTGGAGGGACAAAAATAGTCGTCGAGAGATTATTATTTTGTCTGACAAATGACCTGTGGCCTGTGTCCACTGTGTGGAGAGAGTCCACTGAGCTGCTCGCATGTGGAGGCAAGCATATGGGACTACATGAACTGTGGATGCCATATGTCCCAGTAACTGCAGAAGCTCTCGAGCAGTGAGGGAGGATATGCATGCTGCTTGAGAAGCTAGTTGTATTATGCGAAGACACCGAGCTTGTGGAAGGAAACCCTTGCCTGTCTGGTATCTAGACAGGCTCCTATGAATTCCAGGCATTGGTAAGGAACTACTTGAGATTTTGGGAAGTTTATTACCAATCTCAAGTATTGGAGGAATCGCATTGTATGGGACAGTGCAGTGCTGGCCTCTGCAACTGTAGGGGCTCGAATGAGCCAGTTACCTAAGTAAGAGAAGACGAAAATTCCCAGGGTTCGTAGAAATGCAGCTACTATTGCCATTCATTTCGTGAATACCATTGGTGCTGAAGCCAGACCAAAGGGAAGAACCCTGTACTGGAAATGTTTTCCCCTGAAAAGGAAACCCTAAGAATTTCCTGTGATCTGGATGGATGAGAATGTGAGTGTATGTGTCCTTTAAGTCTAGAGAGCAAAGCCAATCCTGGCTTTGAAGGTGTGGCAGAAGAGTTCCTAGAGAAATCATTTTGAATCTCTCTTGAAACAGATATTTGTTCAATTCTCTGAGGTCTAGAATGGGTCTGTGTCCTCCTGTTTTTTTTGGAATAAGAAAATAGGGGGAGTAGAACCCTGCACCCCGTTGAAGAATGGGTACTTCCTCTATTGCCCCTTGGGCAAAAAGTGTGGAGACCTTGTGATCTAGCAGATTGTCTGCAGAGGTTTGTGAATTGAATTGCTTTAGAATTGTAGGAGGGGGCATGCTGTGAAAATGAAGCTTGTACCCCTCTCCTACAATGGACAAAGTCCAATCTTATGCTGTTATCTGATGCCAACTGTTGACAAAGTGGCATAACCTGCCCGGAATATTGAGGGGTTGGGGACCCCTCAGAGGCAGGGAAGCAAAGCTCTCTAGGAAGGAGTCAAAGCGCTTAAGGGGGCTGAACCTGTAGAGTTGGTTGGGCTCTTGGGCCTTTTGGCTTCTTTTGCTGTCTAGTTTGTCCCTTTTGGGCAACCTTACCTGGAGTTTGACTCTGCTGAGTATAGGAAGGATAAAACTTCCTCTTTTTGCTAAAAGAGGGTTTTTTTATAAGGCTTCCTTTTGGCTGGAGTGGCTGTAGACTTTGACAATCTAAGGTAGAATTGTCAGCATCTAACTCGCTAGCCTTTTCCTGCCAGTTCTTGCCGAAGAGATTCTCCCCTGTGCAAGGAATGTTGCCTAACTTGTCCTGTACCCAAGTCTCCAAGTCTGATGCCTGTAGCCAGGCAATCCGTCGTGTGCCAATGGCAATAGCAGAGGTTCTGCTGATGCATTCGAAGCAGTCAAAGGCTGCACAATTAAACTTGGAGACATCTTGAGCATGCTTAACTAGAGCAAGAAAATCTTGTCTCTTGTCATCTGGGAGAAATAGGCTCATAAGTTCCAAGTCTCCTTTGACTTCCTTGAGAAACATTCCCATATACAGGATATATGAACTGATCCTAGCTGAAAGACTGGAAGCTTGAAACGTTCTGCGTCCAAAAGCATCCAGAGTCCTGCATTCACGACCTGGAGGATTGGATGCATGCCTCTTTGTACTTTTCATCCTACGTATGGCTGATTCCACTACCATTGAATGGTGTGGCAACTGAGTTTTCTGAAATCCAGGACATGGCATCTGGAGGAGTGGCCTAGTGGTTGGGGCAAGATACTTCAGGCGGAAGGTCGGGGATTCAAATCCCACTAGACTGCAGCAACCTTGGACCGGAAGGACTGGGGTTTCTAGTCCCACAGGTGCTCCTTGTGGTCTTGGGCAAGCCACTTAACCCTCCATAGCCCATGTTCCCTGTAAAATAGTTATCTCCAAGTTATAATGTCCTGTTCAATGTAATTTCAGTTTGTTCAATGTAAACCGCCTTGATATCATGAAAGGCAGTATATAAGAAGTGTTAAATAAAAAAAATAAATAAATAAAAATGGCGGAAATCGATACATATCATCAAGTCTCCTAGAGTGAGGAGAAGTAGTCAGAGGTGTCTCCCACATTCTGAGCATTAAGCTATGCAGAATTTCATGGATAGGCAGAGTGGCTGCCTCCTTAGGAGCTTTAGGATATTGGAGAATTTCCAATTCCTTTGCTCTGGGTTCCTCTTCAGGAACTACTGTAATTGAAAGACCTTTGGCCATATCACGCATGAAATCCTGAAATGACATGCCCTCTGGAGGTGACATCCTGCGTTGGGGAGAAGAGGGATCTTCTAGGAGAAACCCTCTAGTGCCAGCAGAATTGTCAGAGTCTTCAGAATCGGAGGAATCAAAGTATTCCTGACCCCGATGCTCTTGCAAAGCACGATCCCGGTACCGATCGAAGTCGCTACCGAGCTGACCCGGTACCGATCTAAGTCGGTACCGAGCTGACCCGGTACTGCTTTGTCAATTCCAGCCAGAGATGGCATGGAAAGAGTTCACATCGGGGCCGGTACCGTCGGTACCGGTATCAGTGTCGATACCGGTGTCTGTACCGGTGTCGGTACCGGCATCAGTGTTTGTCGGTACCGGTGCCCGTGGGACCACCGGTACCGCAGCTGAAAGAAGAGCTGCGATGCTGCACTCGATAGCGAGGAATCTCTGGTCTATCGATGCTGCCGATGTCTGGGTGTCAGTACCGGCAAGGACGGCCGGAACTCCTGAGCATGGCACAGGTAGTTCTTGCAAGGTTGAGGCCTCGAGAACATCCTGAAGCCAAAGCCTCCTGCTGGGGCTGTTTTGCCGGAATGGTTCCCTCAAGGGCAACGCCAATGATCTCTCTATGCTTAGCTGGAGCGCTACCCTTTGAGGACCGGCTTTTATGTTTAGTTACCTGAGATCCATGGGAGGAAAGCATAGTTACTCACCTGTAACAGGTGATCTCCGGGAACAGTAGGAATTTAGTCTTCACATATGGGTATCGTCGGTACCGACTGAGCCTGCGCGGGAACTCTCCTCAGCGTCCAATTATAAAGCTTTTGGGAGCATCCCACAGCACCTGCGTGCTGCCTTCCCGCCTTTCCCAACTGCCTCTCTCCAGTTGAGTTTAAAGCTGAGAAAGAGAAAGAGAGAGAGAAAGAGAGAGAGAGAGAGAGATACAACTCCTAGGGGAGGTGGGTGGGTTGTGAAGACTAAATTCCTGCTGTTCCCGGAGATCACTTGTTACAGGTGAGTAACTATGCTACCTCCAGGAACAAGCAGGAATGTAGTCTTCACATATGGGGACTCCCTAGCTTTAGATGTCAGGGAGAGAACCCCAGAAGTTGTGTGTTCCTGTGAAAGGGCTCCAATTCCCCCCGTGGATCTCCGGCATCCTATCAGGGATGGTGGGTAGGAGTTAATTAGGTATAGAACAGGTGTTGGAGAACAGCCTGACCAAACAAGGCATCGCGGCGGGAGTTCTTGTCTAAACAGTAATGGGCTGTGAAGGTATGAACCGAGGCCCAAGTGGCTGCTCGACAGATGTCGTCGATAGACACAGGGTACAGATGAGCCATTGAAGCGGCCATGGCTCTCACATTGTGAGCTGTGACATGGCCCTCCAGAGGAAGATTCTTACTCTGATAGGCAAAGGAAATACTCTGCAATCCAGTTGGACAGTGGTCTCTTGGAGACTGGAAGTCCCAGATGAGAAGGATCAAAAGCAACAAAGAGTTGAGAGGACTTTCTATGTTGCTGTGTTCTTTGTAAGTAAAAGGCTAAAGCTCTTTTACAGTCCAAAGTATGAAGACTCCTTTCTGCATCTGATGCATGAGGCCTTGGAAAAAACACAGACAGGTAGACCGCTTGGTTCAAATGAAAAGGCGAGACCACCTTTGGCATAAAGTGTGGACGAGTCCTAAGGACTACCTTGTCATGATGGAACCTTGTATAAGGAGGATCAGCCACTAGTGCCTGCAATTCACTGATGCGACGTGCTGATGTGATTGCAATGAGAAAGACAACCTTCCAAGAAAGGAATTTCAACGAGGTAGTAGCTAAGGGTTCGAAAGGTGGCTTCATGAGCTGGCCAAGACCCAGGTTTAAGTCCCATGCCACCGGTGGTGGCCTAATGGCAGGCTTAGTTAGAAGAAGGCCTCTCATAAATCTTGCTATAAGAGGATGGGAGGAAATAGGTTGTCTATTTAAAGGCTTGAAAGAAGCTGCAATAGCACTCAAATGGACTCTTACTGAGTTAGTCTTAAGTCCTGCATTGGATAAATGAAGGAGATACTCCAGTAATGATTCCAGAGGTATCGTAAGGGGACTAAGACCCTTCTGCAAGCACCATATGGTAAACCTTTTCCACTTAAAAGCATAAGAGCGTCTTGTGGAAGGTTTTCTGGAAGCATAAAGGATATCCTTTACTTGCAGAGAAAGGTTAAGACCATGAAGATCTAGGCCTTCAGCAACCAAGCCCTGAGATGCAGAGACTGGGGAATGGGATGCCATAACATTCCGTCCTGCTGAGACAGGAGATCTGGAGCAGACCCTAACTCCAGAGAGGGAGCTTGAGAGAGATGTAGAAGCAGAGGGCACCACACTTGCCGTGGCCAATCTGGAGCTATGAGAATCATACGGCCTCTGTCACTCTGAAGCTTGTACAGGGTTTTGGGAATTATGGGAATGGGTGGAAAGGCATAAAGGAAATCTGGACCCCAATGAAGGAGGAAAGCATCCCTGACCCGAGAGCCCTGAGCCGGAATTCTGGAACAGAACCGGGGAAGTTTGGCATTCAACAGACTTGCAAAGAGGTCTATGTCCGGGGTTTCCCAAATTTGAAAAGTCTTGGCCACCTGGTCTGCATGTAGAGACCATTCGTGTGGAAGCAGAACTCGACCGAGTCTGTCTGCCCAAGAGTTTTGAATACCTGGAAGATACACTACCAGGAGATGAATCTGATGCTCTCTGGCAAGGGCCCATAGTCGCAAAGCTTCGTTGCAAAGCGACTGAGAGTCTGTTCCTCCCTGCTTGTTCATGTAGAACATGGCTACTTGATTGTCCGTATGAATGAGGACTGTCTTGTAGCTGAGCAGGGAGTGGAACACGCGCAGAGCAAGGAAGATTGCTCTGAGCTCTAAGAGATTGATGTGTAGATGAGTCTCCTATGGAGTCCAAGTGCCTTGGGTGGAGAGGTCTTGCAGATGAGCTCCCCAACCCATTGGTGAAGTATCTGTTGTGAGAGTTGCCTGGGACAAAGGTTGTTGAAAAGGGGACCCCACCAACAGGTTTTGAGTGGACCGCCACCGTTGGAGGGACAAAATAAGGCGATTTGTGTTTGCTATTTTGTCTGACAGGCACCCTGATGCCCGAGTCCATTGAATGGATAAAGTCCACTGGGCTGCTCTCATATGGAGGCAAGCATAAGGAACCACGTGCACGGTAGATGCCATGTGGCCTAGTAGTTGTAACATTTCTCGAGCAGTGAGATGAGGCTTTAGCACTGCTTGAGAAGCTAACTGCACCATGCGAAGGCAACGGGTCTGGGGAAGATAGGCCCTTGCTTTTCTGGTATCCAGCAAAGCTCCTATAAACTCTTGAGACTGAGTGGGAGTTAGGCTGGATTTTGGGATGTTTATGACCAGACCCAAATACTGAAGGATACGCATTGTACAAGCTAGAGAAATCCTGGCCTCTGACTCTGATGGGGCTCAATTAAGCCAGTCGTCTAAGTAGGGGAAGACAAATATTCCTAGAGTGCGAAGAAATGCTGCTACCACAGCCATGCATTTCTTAAAGACCTTTGGTGCTGAGGCCAGGCCAAAAGGAAGCACCCTACTATTGGTAGTGCTTTCCTTGAAAAAGAAACCAAAAGAACTTTCTGTGAGTTGGATGGATGAGAACAAGAGTGTACGCATCCTTGAGATCTAGAGAACAAAGCCAATCCTGACTCTAAAGGTATGGCAGCAGCGTTCCCAGAGAAATCATCTTGAATTTCTCTTTGAACAGGAATTTGTTCGATTCTCTGAGGTCTAAAATAGATCTGTGTCCCCCTGTTTTCTTTGGGATAAGGAAATAGGGGGAGTAAAAACCTGTACCCTGTTGAGGAATGGGTACCTCTTCTATTGCCCCTTGGGCAAGAAGCATAGTGACCTCTTGATCTAACAGGTCGATGAGAGAGGTCTGAGAACTGAACTGTCTTACCATTGTGGGAGGGGGCATGCAGAGAAAGTGAAGCATGTACCCCTCTTTTATAATGGAGAGAGTCCAATGTTCTGCTGTTATCTGCCCCCATCTGGGGGCAAAGTGACACAACCTTCCTGGAATGTTGGAAGGTTCTGGTCCATTGAGGGCCAGGAAGGCTAAGTTCTCTAGATGGAAGTCAAAGGCCTTGTGGAAGCTGGGACTGCTGAGACGGTTGAGGCTTAGCAGTCTTTACTTTCCTTTGTTTAGGTGGTTGCTGACTCTTCCGGGCAGGTTGAACCGCAGAACGTCCCTGCTGAGAATAAGAGGGATAAAACCTCTTCTTTTTGGAGAAGAATGGCTTCTTGAAAGATTTCTTCCCTGCAGGATCAGCTGTGGCTTTGGATAATCTATCCAAAGTGGAGTTGTCAGCATCCAACTCATTGGCTTTTTCTTGCTAATTGTTGCCAAATAGATTCTCACCTGTACAAGGGATATTGCCCAGTTTGTCCTGCACCCAGACCTCCAAATCGGATGCCTGGAGCCAGGCAATTCTACATGCACCTATGGCAATGGCAGAGGTTCTGCTTATGCACTCAAAACAGTCAAAAGCTGCACGATTGACAAATTTAGAAACATTCTGGGCATGTTTAACCAGTGTGAGAAAATCCTGCCTCTTATCTTCAGGAAGAAGAGGGCTCAAAACCTCTAAATCTCCTGTGACTTCCTTAAGGAACATTCCCATATATAAAATATAGGAACTGATCCTGGCAGAAAGCATGGAAGACTGGAAAGTACGATGTCCAAAGGCATCCGAAGTTCGACACATCCTGGAGGATTAGAGGCATGCCTCTTTGCACTTCTGATCCTTCTCATAGCTGATTCCACTACAATAGAGTGGTGAGGAAGCTGAGTCTTCTGGAAGCCAGGACACGGAGGTACTCGATACATGGTATCCAGTCTACCAGAGTGAGGAGAGGTGGTAAGAGGCGTTTCCCACATTCTTAACATGAGATCATGTAAGATCTCATGGATAGGCAAAGTAGCTGCTTCCTTAAGAGCCTTGGGATATTGTAGAATCTCCAACTCCTTTGCCCTCGGCTCTGTTTCAGGAGCCACAGTAATGGAAAGACCTCGAGCCACCTCCCTGATAAAATCCTGAAAGGAGATATCTTCTGGAGGAGACATCCTACGTTTGGGAGAGGAAGGCTCCTCGGGGAGAAGTACTCCGGTACCGACGGAGCTGTCAGAATGAATCCTCAGACTCCGAGGATTCAAAGTACCTTCTGTCCAGATGCTCTTGTAGAGCACAATATCTGTACCGACCGAAGTCGGTGCCAGGGGGAATTGGTACCAGTGTATCGGTACCAGAAGGCATAACATGACTGGGTGATGGCAATGCAGACACCGATGTCGATGCTGTCGGTACCAGTACAGATACCGGCGCTGGAGTTGGTGCCGGTTGAACTGTCTGACGCGGTTCCGAGGGTGTCGATGCCGCAAGGAGAGCCGCCAGACTGCGTTCAATAGCCAGGAACCTCTGGTCTATCGACGCTGCCGATGCCTGGGTGTCGGTACCGGAGAAAGCAGTCGGTACCCCAGAGCATGGCACCAGTAGTTCTGCCGAGGTTGAGGCCTCGAGAACATCCTGGAGCCCCAATAATGCTTTGAAAGCCGAAGCCTCCCGCCGGGGCAATTTTGCCGGTACAGAACCCTCAAGGGCAACGCCAGAGGCATCTCGAAGCTTGGAAGAAGATCTACCCTTTGAGAACCGGCCAGACATATGTTTAGTTACCCGAGATCCATGGGAGGAAGACGAAGCCCTGGAAGACTCGATACCACAGAGGCTGCATCGGAGGGAAAAATAGTGCTGAGCTTAGCAGCTCGGTTTTGTCTACCCCTCTTGGACATCATGGCACAGGCCATACACTCCGAGATGGAGTGGTCAGGACCTAAACATTTAAGGCACCACTCATGGGTGTCGGTGACGAAGATGGTACTGCCACACTTGGTACACTTCTTGAAACCCGAAGCAGGTTTTTCCATAGTGAGGGAAGGTTTTTGGGCCTAAGGCCCAAAAAGGCGCGTGCACCTGAAGAAGAAAGGTTTGGAAAATATATATATATATATATATATATATATATATATATATAATTTATTTATGTTTTTAAAAGAAAGAAAGAACCGGCGGTACTGGTATAGCGTCGAGGGAAGGCAGACGCGACCACAAAAAAGAAGAATAGAAAAAACTTTCTGCAGTGACAGGAACAACGACCTGCTGGCTTCGCGGAAAACGAAGAACTGGAGAGAGGCAGTTGGGAAAGGCGGGAAGGCAGCACACAGGTGCTGTGGGATGCTCCCAAAAGCTTTTTAATTGGATGCTGGGGAGCGTTCCTGCGCAGGCTCCATTGGTACAGACGATACCCATATGTGAAGACTACATTCCTGCTTGTTCCTGGAGATGAAGAGGCCCTTGACGATGTCGATGCAATGGATCTGGCATCTGAAGAAAAGAGGGTACCGAGCTTTGCAGCCCGGTTCTGTCTTCCTCTTTTAGTTATCCTCATACAGGAGAGACATTCAGTTGGAGAATGTTCAGGTCCTAAACATTTCAGACAGCAATCATGGGTGTCACTGACTGAAATGGTACCGCCACACTTGGTACATTTTTTTAAAACCACTACTTGGCTTTTCCATATTTTAGGAATATGGGGCCTAGTGCCAAAAATGGCGCCTAGCACCAAAGAGGAAAGTTTCTGAAAAGAAACAGTCTAAAACCTAAGTTTCTTTGTATGAAAAGAAAAGAAAAGAACCGGCGGTACCGGTAGGCATTGTGCGGTAGGCAAACGCGACCACAAGAAAAGAAATTTAAAGACGGAATTTTCTGCGGTGACAGGGAACAGATCCTGTCAGCTCTGTGGAAAACGAAGAACTGAAGAGGGACAGTTGGAAAGGCGGGAAGGCAGCGCACATGTGCTGAGGGATGCTCCCAAAAGCGTTCCTATTGGATGCTGGGGAGCGTTCCCGCACAGGCTCCGTCGGTACCGACGATACCCATATGTGAAGACTACATTCCTGCTTGTTCCTGGAGATATAGTTAATCACTAGGGGTGTGCATGGCCAAAAAAGTTTGGTTCATGCTCATAAAAAAAAAATTAATAAAATAAAATATTAAAATTAAGATTGTTAAAATATTTCACATAGTCATTCTTTAGGTACGCATTCTATGCATCCTTAAAAAAAAGAAAACTAAGCATGCAAATTGATTATGCACATTAATTCATAGGTATATGTGCACATACAAATGATTTGCATGCATTTTAAATTTTAGGTGTCCAAATGAACAGAATGCACCCTATCAATCACTGTCCATAAAGAAATGTTTATCAATCATCATCCATGGTATCCCTAGGGAAAGTATAGCTGTATGGGCACGCAACACAGAAAGAGTAAATTAGACTTACCTGCTAATTGTTGTTCCTTGCGGAACTCTAGTCCAGTCCCGGAACCATAGAGTTGTGAACCTCCACCAGCAGCTTTGGAAACTGAACATCTTCATCTCTTTGATCATCCAGCTATATGCAGCCCCAAGGACCGCCCACACATCAGTACCTATTGACAAAGCATACTAAGCAGAGCAACAAATAAGTAGATTTAACAACACAGTGGAAAAAAGGATCCTGACCCTAAAGTTCCCACTACGAGCAAAAATTCTCTTTTTTTTTTTTCTTTTCTTTTTCCAATTGCGTAAGAACAACCTCCCGCCTACGGGAAGGCGGACCAGAACGGCCGTGGCGACCCTTGTGCAAAACGCATGCAACAAGAGGCGCCACCGCTCACCCCCAAGATTTGACCCCGAAAGGAAACTAAGGCGTGCTGCAAGCAGAGGAGCTCTGACCGAAAGTATAGAGAACAAAAACCCTGGCAGACTCCTATAATGAATGTACCTTCTTGGCTGGCAGCGAGAACAGATAGACAGGGAGGGATCCGGGACTGGACTAGAGTTCCGCAAGGAACAACAATTAGCAGGTAAGTCTAATTTACTCTTCCTTAGCGTCCCTCTAGTCCAGTCCCGGAACCATAGAGGATGTAACAGAGCAGTAAATCTCAACGGGAGGGCCTCGCTAGTCCAGCCTGAAGCACCCGAGACCCAAACCGCGCATCCGACGCTGCCTGCACATCCAGACGATAGTGCTTAGCAAAGGTGTGCAAGGATGACCACGTCGCTGCCCGACAAATATCCACCACCGGTATCAAGCTCACTTCTGCCCAAGACGCCGCCTGCGCCCTAGTCGAGTGAGACCGAAGCCCGGCAGGAACCATCCTGCCGTGTAAAAGGTATGCCGACGAAATCGCCTCTTTCAACCAACAGGAAATGGAAGACGTAGACGCCGCTTCCCCCTTGCGCGGACCGCCAAATGCGACAAATAGGCGATCGGACTTACGGAAGGCCGCCGTTTCCCTCAAATACCGACGAAGAGCTCGACGGACATCCAACGCGTGCAAGGAGTTATCCGCGTGCTTGCCCCGTTCCTTGGCAAACACCGGGAGAGACACCACCTGATTCATGTGAAACGCCGAAACTACCTTAGGCAAAAACGCGGGAACCGGTCGCAATACCACCTTGTCGGCAGAGAAAGACAGGGTTCCCTACACGAAAGAGCCTGCAACTTCGAGATCCTGCGAGCTGACGAGATCGCTACCAGAAACACCGTTTTCAACGTCAAGTCCTTCAACGAAGCTTGCGCCAAGGGTTCAAACGGCGAAGCCACCAGAGACCTCAACACCAAATTCAAGTCCCACGAGGGCACTAAAGCCCTGCACGGAGGACGCATAAGCAACACCGCTTGCAAGAAGCGCTTCACGTCCGCATGGGACCCCAATAACTGGCCCTGAACCTTGCCTCAAAAAACACGCAAGAGCTGCAAGTTGGACCCTCAACGAACTGGCCGCCAGGCCCTTGTCCACCCCTGCTTGCAAGAAGGAGAGGATCTGAGGAACGGAGGTCCGCAAAGGCCGCAACTCGCGAGCCGCACACCAGCTCTCAAAAATACACCAGACCCGGACATACGCTAGCGATGTAGACCGACGCCGCGCCCGCAACAAGGTAGCAATGACCTCCGGAGAATAACCTTTGGCTCTCATTCGCGCCCTCTCAATAGCCATGCCATAAGCGAGAATCGAGCCACCTGAGGCATCTGCAGCGGCCCCTGCCGAAGGAGATCCGGCCGAGGAGGAAGGAGCCACGGATCGGCCACACTCAACCGCACCAGATCCGCATACCAAGGCCGACGAGGCCAGTCCGGGGCAATCAGAACCACGGGACCCGGATGCCGTTCGATCCGCTGTACCAGGCGACCCAGCAGAGCCCACGGAGGAAAGACAGAGCAGCCCGTACCTTGGCCACCTTTGTGCCAATGCATCGAGGCCTTCTGACATGCGTTCCCGACGCCTGCTGAAGAACCTTTCGACCTGCGCGGACTCGAAGGTCGCCATGAGGTCCATTATCGGCAGACCCCAACGACGGACCAGCAACGCAAATACCTCGGGATGTAGAGACCACTCTCCGGGGTCTATCCTTCGACGACTCAGAAAGTCCGCCTCCACATTGTGAACCCCTGTGATATGCTGGGCCGACAGACACTGAAGATGCCGCTCTGCCCAATCCAGAAGCAGATCCGCCTCCGCTTCCAACGCCGCGCTGCCTGTGCCTCCCTGGCGATTTATGTAGGCTACCGTGGAGGCATTGTCGGATAGCACCCTGACCGCCGCTCCCTGCAGCCAAGGCTGAAACGCAGTCAGAGCCAACCACACGGCTCTCATTTCCAGTCGGTTGATGGACCACCGGCTCTCCCGCGAGGACCATTGGCCCTGAGCAATCTGGCCCTCACAATGAGCCCCCCAGTCGCTCAAACTGGCATCCGTCATCAGCAGACGCCAGACGGGAGACTCCAAGGGCATACCGTTCACCAGAGAGTGCCGACGCAACCACCAGCGAAGGCTGCGCCGAACCCCAAGGGGCAAACTGACGAGCTAGCGAGTCGGATTGATGACACCATCGACGCAGCAGCGCTCGCTGCAGGGGCCGCATGTGCGCCCTTGCCCACGGAACTACCTCGATGGTCGACGCCATCGTGCCGAGAAGCTGAAGGTATTGCCAAGCCAAGGACGCCCGTCTCGCTAGAAACTGCTCCACCAGCCTCCTCAGGGCCCGCGCTCTGTGCACTGGGAGAAAAACCTTCCCGTTGCCGGTCTCGAAACGCGCCCCCAAATACTCCAAGGTCTGCGAGGGAAGAAGGCTGCTCTTCGCCCGATTGACCACCCAGCCTAACGACTGCAAAACCTGTACGACCCGCGTCGTCGCCCGGAGACTCTCCTCCCTAGACTTCGCCCGGATCAACCAGTCGTCGAGATAGGGATGCACGAGGACACCCTCCTTCCGCAGGAATGCCACTACCACCACCATGATCTTCGTGAAGACCCGTGGCGCCGTCGCTAGGCCGAAGGGCATGGCTTGAAACTGAAAAAGGCCCATCGGCAGCGCAAACCGCAGAAATCTTTGATGTTCCCGGCGAATGGGAATGTGCAAATAGGCCTCCGTAAGGTCTAGGGACGTTAGGAATTCCCCCTCGCGGACCGCCGCTATGACCGAGCGCAGCGTTTCCATGCGAAAATGCGACACCCGGAGGCACCGATTCACTCTCTTTAAATCCAGGATTGGTCGAAAGGCGCCCTCCTTTTTCGGCACTATGTAGTAGATGGAGTATCGACCGGACCCTAACTGCCCCTCCGGCACGAGGGCGACCGCCCGGAGCCGAAGCAGCCGGGAAAGTGTATCGGATACGACTCGTCGTTTCCAGGGAGCGCTGCACGGGGACATAACGAAGGAATCGAGCACCGGTCGATGTAGCTCGAGCGCATATCCCTCTCGTATCACTTCTAACACCCACTGATCGGATGTGATAGCGGCCCAGGCAGGGTAGAAATCCCGCAGTCTGCCCCCTACGGGAATCACCGCCACTGGAGCCGGCCTCGCTTCATTGTGACTTTTTGGGGACCTGCGCCTGGAAGGAGCCTAAACCTCTACCTGCCCCCCGAAATCCGTGGAAACTCTGTCCGCGCCCCAGATATCTGGAACGCTGGGAGTGACCCAAGCGGGAGGCACGAAACCTCCGAAAGGACTGCTGAGACCCCCGGAAGGTGAAGGTCGGCTTCCCCTGCTTGGGCTTATCCTCCGGAAGCCGACCCCCCTTAGAATCCCCGAGATCTTTTACCAACCTATCCAAGTCCTCTCCAAATAACTGCCTGCCCTTAAACGGCAGCTTACCAAGGCGAGCTTTAGAAGAGCCATCAGCCGCCCAATTGCGTAACCAAAGAGAATGACGCGCCGCTACCACCGACGCCATGCCGTTAGCTAACCCCCTAATGAGGTCATAGTGGATATCCGCCAAATAAGCGGTACCCGACTCCAATCTGGACGCCGCGGCCTCTTGTTCCGCCGACTGGGGCCCCTGGAACTGTTGAGACCAGCAGAGGCAGCCGCGCGCCACCCAGGCCCCGGCCACCGCCGCCTGCATTGACAGGGCAGCAACATCAAACGCCTGTCTCAACAAGCTATCAACTTTCCGATCCTGCGGGTCCTTCAACGCCGCAGCACCTTCCACCAGGATAGTAGTCCGTTTAGTAACCGCGGAAACTGCCGCATCCACCTTCGGTGAACGAAAGAGCTCTCTATCAGCCTCCGACAGAGGATACAATTTAGGCAACAGTCTAGCCCCGCGCAAAGCGGACTCTGGACTGTTCCACTCCTCCTGGATCATAGCTTTAAAAACCCTATGGAGCGGAAAGACTCTGTGGGTAGTGCGCACCGCCTGCATCAAGGGATCCTCCAACTTGTCCTCCGCAGTGGCATCTTCCACGGGTATGTTCAATACCTTGAGGGTTTCGGCAATTAGTGCCGGAAGTTCCTCTTTACGAAATACACGCACTATTCTACTACTCTGCTCGTCGTCCAACAACTCGCCGTCTTCTAAATCCTCCGCAGACTCCAGCTCGAGAGCCTCCCCCAGCCCCTCGTGGAACTCGTCCCCAGGAGGCGCAGAATCCGCAACACTCGGGGGCCGGCTCTTCTTTTGTGGACCAGTGTCTCCCTCTACTGAAAGTGGACGCTTTAGCCCACGGCGGGGCAGGACCGAGCCTCCCTCCGCCAGCTGCAAGAGAGCCAGAGCCTCCTGTATGAGAGAGAAAAAGGCGGGTGGAACTCCCAGGGATCCCTCCTGGACGCCCCCCACCAACAGGTGCTCCGGCACTGCAGAAATCCCCAGACCAAGGACCGTCTCTGCCTGCTCTGATGTCCTTTCTGTAGATACAGGTGGGAGACCCCAGCACCCACAGCAGAACAAGTGGCACAGACTCGGGCTTCCAAATTACTACTTCTACGAATGCCACAGACCAGACACCGAGGACTAGGAGGCATGGCTATGCACACAGCCCTTTGCCAGCAAAGCAGGAACACCTTGCTGAAGCAAACAGAGCAGAAAAAAAAATCGCGATTTTAAAAGTGCTCAAAAACGCTCCAAATTGCAGGATTAGATAGAGCTGGAGTCAATTAGCTGATATCTGACCAAGAAATGCAAAAACGAAGCTCCTATCCCTAAAAACACGAAGAAAAACAACTTTGGAAAAAATCCAAAATGGCCGCCGGACCCGATCCCGCCAAAAAAGGACCAGAAAAAATACCCAAAAGGTCTAAAACACTCCCCAGAGCTGATTCCAGGCCACCCCAAGGCCTCCACCACTGCCTTTAGAAAGAAAAAGCTTCAAACTCTACTCACTCACACACAGGAGTGGAGGGGGGGTCAAAACACAGAGTGCTGTCCAGCGTGCCTGTCACAAGCTCTGAGTAGCAGTTATCAGAGTCAATAACAGAGTAATAACCGCTCAGGGCAGCTCAGGGAACCACTAAATCAGTCAGGGGACCCTCAGAGCCTACTGCTGTATTCAATTGCTGCCTGTAATTGTCTTCAACCTTCTCCTCACCCACCAAGGGGGTTCGGTAGAAAGGAGACCTGTGTCCTGTGCAGCTCCCCTGCTTGTTTGACCTATGGGGAGACTGACAGAGAGAGACAGAGAGAAAAAAACAGATTAGAGAAAGACAGAAGGGACACAGTCAAAGATTTCCTCCACAGCAGCAGCCCAGCACGTAAATCTAGAAAATAATAAAACACTAAAGCTCTGCTTATTTGTTCCTAAGGAGCCCAGTTCTGGGCTCTGACTTCCAAGCTGCTTGGAGACTGAGATACTGATGTGTGGGCGGTCCTTGGGGCTGCATATAGCTGGATGATCAAAGAGATGAAGATGTTCAGTCTCCAAAGCTGCTGGTGGAGGTTCACAACTCTATGGTTCTATGGTTCCGGGACTGGACTAGAGAGACGCTAAGGAATTCAGATTTATATTAAAAATTAAATTCTAAGCTTAAAATACAAGGCATTGAAACAAAGAAAATCTAAATATATGCATATAATAAAACCGAGCATTAATTTGATTGACAAAACAATTTAAATTTCTCAGTTTTACTATTACTATGTTTACCTCTGATAAGTCACATAAATGTTTAAAAATATATGAATATACACCCATGCATATACTCCAATTTTGTTATTCTTTTAATGGTCTCTAATATCTCACTTTTATTTTTGTTGTTCTATGTAGTTTAATTTAGATCACTACTCTGTTTTACAGTTAATCTTAATTATGCCTTTAAATTTAAAGCATTTAGTTTTAACTTTTTAAAATGAACATTTGAAAGCTCTTAGACCAATGTCACAATACATCCTTTCACTAGTGGTTATATGCAGAAAACAAATCCTGGATACTCAGTAAGAGAACTCAAAATCCTTTGGTCCTTATTAGCAACAACATGTGTTTGTGGGTGGATCTGCAATCATTAAATTAGTCTTACAGTTGGTAGTGCAAAGCTAATGCTGTATTTTTTCCTGGTTTCACTTCTCATTTTATAAAGCATGCCAAATGGTATGTCCTGCCAAAACCATCAATATTAAGTATGCTAACAATGCACTCTGGAAGGATCTTTATTTCAGGTGATGATACAAAAAAAAGGATTAATGGCCAACAAGACAGACATCTAAAAAACATTAAAAGAAGAAACACTTGTTTTCTCAAGTGTTCTGCATTTTTTTCATCCTTTTGAAAGGATACAGATCTTGTGTTTACGATAGTTAAAGCTCTCTTCTAAAGATTAGAAACAAATTTTACAGCATTTTGGTTGCCTTGAAACTTTGTGGAATGAAAGTTGTCTCTGTTTTATGTGGGCCATTGACACCACTCAGTATGGATCCATATTCAAAAATTATGCCAGACAGTATAAATAAATAGATCATCAGAAACAGCCACACTTTTAAACCACACATCAAAAGCATGTGGGAAGAAGTGGGCAGAACAAAATCAATGCAAAATACAGTACATGCAAGCCAGTTAAATGCTGGAAAGCAATAAGCACAAATGCTCGAAGCTTAGCCAACAAAGTTCTGGACCTGGAAGCCCTAATGGTGGAAATGGACTTGGACATTGTGGCCATTACAGAAACATGGTTTAATGAATCACATGATTGAGATATAGCCATAGCTGGCTATAATCTATTCAGAAGAGACAGAGAAAATGGATAAGGAGGAGGAGTAGCCTTGTATGTCAAAAGCAATATTAAAGCTACTGAAATGCAGGGGGTATGGGGAAAAGAAGCAGCGTTCTGGATTGTGTTGGAAAGAGGAGATGGCACTGTCATCCATACTGCTGTAGTCTATAGACCTACAACTCAAATCGAAGAGATAGATAACGAATTGATTATAGATATTGCCAAGATAGCCACAAAGGGGGAATTGATCATATTGGGCGACTTTAATCTACCCGATGTGGATTGGATTACTCCTTCTGCAAATCTGGAAAGCAGCAAAAAAATTGTGGATGCTTTCCAAGATGCATTACTTAGACAAATGGTGATGGAAACAACCAGGGAAAGCTCAACACTGGATTTAGTGCTCACCAACAGTGAAAGCGTGTTGAATGTCTGGGTGGGTGCCCCTGTGAGCAACAGCGACCAACACACGGTGTGGTTTGAGATAAAATCCAAGGTGCAGTCCAATCATAGCAAACTCAAAGTCCTAAACTTCAAAAACACTGACTTCAGTAAAGGAGGAGTTGGCAGGGTAGAAGGGGATAAGGGAAGTGGAATTGCAATGGGCTAAACAAAAGGTGGCAATAAAAGGGGCAACAGATAAATATGTAAGAAAGGTAAATAAAAACAAGAGGAGAAGGAAACCTATTTGGTTTTCCAAAGTGGCTGCTCAAATAAAGGCAAAAAACACAGCTTTCGCAAAATTCAAACGCTTGCAAACAGAAGCACACAGAAATGAATACAGGATCAAACTCAGAGACAAAAAGAGAAATAAGGAAAGCAAAATCAAAGGCAGAGGAAAAGATGGCTAAAGATGTGAAGTATGGCGACAAAACTTTCTTCAGGTATATTCAGGAAAGGAAGATCAGAGGTGGAATTGCAGGACTCAGAAGTGCTGGGAACGGACTAGTAGAAAGTGACATTGAAAAAGCGAAATTGCTAAACAAATACTTCTGCTCTGTTTTTACTAAAGAAAATCCTGGAGAAGGACCACCTGTGACTCCCAAATATAAAAATGGGAATAAAGTAGATACCACACCATTCACAGAAGATGTGTTAGAACAATTTGCAAAACTGAAAGTGGACAAAGACATGGGACCAGATGGGCTACATCCCAGAATATTAAAAGAGCTCAGAGGTTCTTGCAAGGCCATTAAGGGATGTTTTCAACAGATCCTTGGCAACAGGAGAAGTTACTCAAGACTGGAGAATGGCTGATGTGGTACCTCTACACAAAAGTGGTGACAGGAAAGAAGTGACAAACTACAGGCCCGTGAGCCTTACCTCGGTGGCGGGAGAAGTAATGGAGGCGCTCCTGAAATAGCGAATAGTGGACTTTCTCGAAACCAACAGGTTGCAAGATCCGAGGCAACATGGTTTTACCGAAGGACGATCTTGCCAAACAAATCTGATTGAGTTCTTTGACTGGGTGACCAGAGAACTAGATCAGGGGCATGCGATGGATGTCATCTACCTGGATTTCAGCAAAGCCTTTGATACTGTTCCTCATAGGAGGCTGATCAAACTCAGTAGTTTGGGGATGGGTCCCAAGGTGGTAAACTGGATCAGAAATTGGTTGACTGACAGATGACAGAAGGTGATGGTAAATGGCGCTCACTCGGATGAAAGGAAGGTGATTAGCGAGGTGCCCCAGGGGTCGGTCTTGGGCCCGGCACTGTTCAATATATTTGTGAGTGATACTGCGGAAAGACTGAATGGAAAAGTCTGTCTTTTTGCAGATGACACGAAAATTTGCAAATAGAGTGGACTCCCCCGAAGGAGTGGTTAACATGAGGAAAGATCTACAAAAGCTGGAAAAATGGTCTAATGCTTGACAATTAAGATTTAATCCAAAGAAGTGCAGTGTCATGCACTTGGGTAGCAGAAATCCACGGGAAATGTATGCGATAGGGGGCGAGAGGTTGTTGAGCACGGATCAGGAGAAAGACCTTGGTGTGACTATTTCTGAAGATCTTAAGGTTGCAAAACAGTGCGACAAGGCAGTGGCAAAAGCCAGGAGGATGCTGGGCTGTATACAAAGAGGAATTACCAGCAGAAAGGAAGAGGTACTAATGCCACTGTATAAGTCACTGGTGAGGCCTCACTTGGAATACTGTGTTCAGTTTTGGAGACCATATCTTGCAAAGGATGTAAAAAGACTGGAAACTGTTCAAAGGAAGGCAACCAAAATGATTTGGAGCCTGCATCAGAAGCCTTATGAGAAGAGACTTGAAGACCTAAATATGTACACTTTGGAGGAGAAGAGGGAGAGGGGAGATATGATTCAGACCTTTAAATACTTAAGAGAAATAATGAACAAGCAAACCTCTTCCAAAGACAGGGAAGCTGTAAAACTAGAGGGCATAACATAGCTGCAAGATGGTAAATTGAAAGGCAATGTCAGGAAATACTTTTTCACTGAAAGGGTGATGGATGCTTGGAAAGCCCTCCCGATGGAAGTGATGGGGGCAAACAGTGACGTAATTCAAAATAGCATGGGACAGACACAGTGGATCCCTTTACAGCAACAGGATAAAATCAAAATAAACCACCATCTAATTTCTCAACAAATAGGGGTGTCCTACATGAAGTGGTGGGTTCACCCCTAAACAAAGACATGGGGAGGGGTGGCCTGCACAGAGTGGCAGGTGCACCTACTCCTGCCATCTTACTGGGCAGACTAGATGGACCATACTGGTCTTTATCTGCCGTCATTTACTATGTAACTATGCTAGTATAACTTTTAAAATCTCAATGTTTGCCCACAAAGCAGCTGGCACAATTTTAGAATATGTCAAAATGGACTATATAAAAGCAAAGAAACTTTAGTACAGCAATTTCAGTGTAATCAAAACACTAAACTTTGTGCTATTCTTTAGAAGAAAGCCAACAACGAAAAAGCAGAGACTATTTATCTGCAACAGGTGCTTTATCTTTATTCAGACTTTTAATATACTGCCTGACACACAAGCATCTGAGCGGTTTACAAGTTTAAATTAGACTTACCTGCTAATTGTAGTTCCTGAAGGAACTCCAGTCTAGTCCCGGAAACTCTGGGTTGTGATCCTCTTTCAGCAGCTTGGAGACTGATAAACGTCATTCTTTGGTGACACTGGTATAAGGACACAGGCACCGCCTCCTCACTCCAGTAACCTATTGACAAAGTAGACTCACCGGAGCAACAATTAAGTAAGAAAACAATTATAAAACAACTGTAAACTAACCGTGTATAACACAGGGCTGAACTTCCCTGAGATGCCCTAGTATAACTGTGATACCCTAGTATAAAAAGAGTAGTTACTCACCTGTAACAGGTGTTCTCCAGGAGCAGCAGGAATCAGTCCTCACATATGGGTGACATCGACGTCGATGAAGCCCTTGCGGAGCATTTCCCCAGCTTTCCATGAAAGCCTTTGGGAATGCAGGCACGCATGCGCGGTTCCCTTCCCGCCTAAAGGTGCCATTTTGCTCAGTCAAACAACAGCTAAAAAACAGCACACAAAAATGTAAAATAAACTATTTACAACTGCAACTCCCAGGGGAGGAGGGAGGGTTGTGAGGACTGATTCCTGCTGCTCCTGGAGAACACCTGTTACAGGTGAGTAACTACTCTTTCTCCAGGACCAAGCAGGAAGTCAGTCCTCACATATGGGTGACTCCCAAGCTACCAAGGAACCCAGGCTAAACAAGAGAACTCCATCTAGTCCCAGCATCAAAGAAAGGCTTTTCCACTGACAGAACCTCCACTGGTAGCCCAACAGAGGGCAGGAGGGCAGGAGTTGCCTAAACCTCAAAGAGATTCCGGAGTACTGCCTGGCCAAAAGCACTGTCCCTACGGGACTCCCTCTCCAAACAGTAATGGGTCGCAAAGGTCTGGCTTGAAGACCAAGTTGCAGCCCTGCAGATATCCACCAACAGTACAGAGCGGAGATGAGCCACTGAGGCAGCCATTGCCCTGACACGATGGGCCGTGACCCAACCCTGCAAAGGAAGGTCAGCCGCCCTGTAAGCCCAGGCGATACAGTCAGCCACCCAGATGGACAAGGTATGCTTGGACACAGCCAACCCCAAATTATTAGGGTCAAAAGAGATGAAGAGCTGAGTAGCCCTTCTGTGCCCCTGTGTACGGTCAAGGTAGAAGGATAAGGCCCTCCTACAGTTCAGGGTATGCAGAACTGCTTTAGCCTGGCTTGCATGAGGCCTAGGGAAGAATGTTGGAAGAACCACCTCCTGGTTGAGGTGGAAAGAGGAGACAACCTTTGGGAGAAACTTTGGATGAGTCCTGAGGACTACCCTGTTCTTATAGAATCTGGTGTAAGGCCTGTCACAGACCAGAGCCTGAAGCTCACTCACTCGTCTAGCAGAGGTTAGGGCTACTAAGAAAAGGGTCTTCCAGGACAGGAAGCGTAGAGGACAAGTAGCCATCGGCTCAAAGGGTGGGCGAGTCAATTGCTGCAAGACCACATTCAACTCCCACTCAGGAGCAGGAGGACGGATCGGAGGCTTGAGCAAGAGCAAGCCTCTGAGAAACCGGGACACCAAGGGGTGAACCGATAGAGAGTGTCCTTCCACCAGTGAGTGGTGAGCTGCTAGAGCTGAGAGGAGGACCTGAACAGAATTGGACTTAAGTCTCTGATTTGATAAGTGCAGCAGGTACTAAAGCACTACTGGTACAGCACAGGAGAAAGGATCCTCTGTACGCAGCTGACACCACACAGAAAACCTTTTCCATTTCAGGGCATAGGTTTTCCTAGTGGATTGTTTCCTAGAGGCTAGGACAACCTCCTCAACTTCCTGAGGTAGGCCCCAGGGAGCCAAAACTACCCTTGCAGCCTCCAGGCCATCAAATCGAGAGCTTTGAGATTGGGGTGCAGAAGGGAACCCTGGTCCTGAGAGAGAAGGTCGGGTTGCAACCCCAGAGGCAGTGGAGGATCCACCACCAGCTGAAGCAGAAGTGGGAACCAAGGCTGTCTCGGCCACCTGGGAGCTACCAGCAGGACCGAGGCCTTGTCCTGAAGAATCTTGAACAGGGTCCGGGCCACCAAGGGCGTGGGAGGAAACGCATACAGGAGTCCCTGAGACCATGGAATCAGAAAAGCATCTGCTGGTATCCGCAGAGGATGCAGTTGCCTGGAGCAGAATTTTCTCCAACAAAAGTAAATCGTGATCATCTTTCAGAGCTGATTATACTAGCCAGTATCATATAATGGATTTATCGCTCCACTCTTCACCAATAGAGGTTATATCGAATTGGCAACCAGGTCTCAGACCAGGAAGGAGCTTATTAACAAGTTTTGAGATAAAAATCTTAAACTCTATGCTCACTGTTGCATCAATGACCTGTTGCGCTGCCTTTTACTTATAGCTCTTCATGCTTTTCTATTGTCAGGATGTTCTCATAGTCTGCCTTCCAGCATGTTATTTGAATAACTTATGGTGCACTAGCGCAGCTCAGCCCGTGCCAGATTGGCCCACTATTTTCAACAAAGTGGTGCATTAGTACTTATCTGGTCCGGCTGTCGTTCCAACGCCAACCTGTGCGCCGTTGCGTTTCACTAACGTGTTTTTTCAAGGGGTCATATTTCGCACTAAGTGTCTCATTCACATGCCGTTTTGCAGTCTACAAATACAAGACACATTCGCTATTAGGTTATTAACCTCAGTTCTATCATGTTGTCACATATCTTAAATTCTGATTTAGCACAAAACTACTAGTTTCACTCACTGCGGTTTCGGCTGTAGCTGTCTTCTTCTGCAATTCCAAATTTGCTGTTGAGACGCCGCGCATGCTCATTGTGCGGTGGTTTTATATAGGTCTCAATCAGTGTTTGATATTCTCCAGCTGACCGTAGCTGTGACTTAAGCCCGGGAGTTCAACCCTGGTATTGATGAACGATAAAGGTTAAGGGGATCATTACGGCTGCAAACAAAAACTTTTCTATACCCGGTTGCATGTTTTTTCTATTCAGTCCTTATTGAATTCATTCCTCTTATGTACAGGCTTTCCAATCTATTTGTATATTTAAACCCGTGGGTTCTGTTGATTGCAAAGTAAAAATCCATTTCTGTTCTCTATAGATTAACATCTGTTCCCGGGATTTTCTTCCATTACCGTGCAAGACTTGTTCTATACAGAAAGAATTAATTAGACTTACCTGCTAATTGTTGTTCCTTAAGGAACTCTAGTCCAGTCCCGGAACCATAGAGTTTAGAATCTCCTCCAGCAGCCTTGGAGACTGAATGACATCACAGTTCTTCTCTCTCTGGTATAAATAGGCAAGGACCGCCCCCTTCCACCAGTACTTATTGACAAAGCAACTCAGCAGAGCAACAAATAAGTAGATAAAGAACAAGATAAACTAAATAAACTTTGGCTAGAATCTAAAAACCTGTGCATATTTTAACCTTCTCTTCGACGAAGGACCTTGTAGAAACGCCAAAAACGTAGAAACAAAACCGCACTTCTGCGGGGTTCCCATTGTGGCTCCACTCCGCGTCTTCCGGAACCCCACTCCTCTTCCGGAGACATCCTCTCCAATTTCACCCCTTTTACTAAGATACAACGGACCACAGCTTCAGGCTGCATACCCTGGGAGGGATCCGGGACTGGACTAGAGTTCCTTAAGGAACAACAATTAGCAGGTAAGTCTAATTAATTCTTCCTTTTCGTCCCTCTAGTCCAGTCCCGGAACCATAGAGGATGTAACAGAGCAGTGCACATCAACGGGAGGGACCAGAAAACCCAGCCTGAAGCACCGCTGAGCCAAAACGAACGTCCTCCGCCACCTGCACATCTAACCGATAGTGCTTCGAGAATGAATGCAACGATGACGAAGTCGCCGCTCTACAAATGTCCGCGACCGAAACCGAACTGTACTCCGCCCACGCCGCCACCTGCGCCCTGGTCGAGTGCACTCTGAGACCTTCTGGAACTACCCTACCTTTCAAAAGGTAAGCCAATGCAATAGCCGCCTTTAACCATCTAGAAATGGACTCTTTCGCTGCCGCTTCACCCTTCCGCGGCCCCCCGAAAGCCACAAACAATCTGTTGGTCTTCCGAAACGGCTGCGTCCGCTGAAGATACTTCCGAAGAACCCGACGAACCTCTAGGGGATGTAACCTGCCTTCCGATTTCTCCTTTTGCTGCTTAGAGAATACTGGAAGCGACACCACGTGCTTGACATAAAAGGCCGAGAACACCTTCAGCTGAAAGTCCGGCACTGAGCGTAGCACGACCTTATCATGGAAGAAAGACAAATAAGGTGCCCTACAGGATCAAGCCTGTAACTCCGAAATCCTCCTTGCGGAACAAATAGCTACCAGAAATACCTTCTTTGATGCGAGATCCTTCAGGGTGGCGATGCTTAGCGGCTTAAACGGTAGCTCAAGCAAAGCCTCCAATACCAGATTCAGCTTCCATGTCGGCACCGAACAGCGTACCAACGGACGAAGAAGCAAGACAGCTCTCAGAAAAAGCCTAATGTCACTGTGAGATCCTACCGGTTGACCGAGCACTTTCCCCCTATAACAGGAAATCGCCGCCCACTGCACTCGCAAGGAACTGGCCGCCAATCCCTTCCGCACGCCATCCTGCAAAAAAGGAAAGGACCTGCGAAATCGAAGCCCTCAACGGCTGAATATCACGCTCCACACACCAAGCTGCAAAGATCCTCCAGACCCGGACATACGCCAGCGAGGTGGAACGCCTGCGTGCCTTTTGCAAGGTAGAAATGACTGCCGCCGAATAACCCTTAGCTGTCATCCTAGCCCATTCAAGAGCCAAGCCGTAAGCGAGAACCGACTCACCTTGGGCATGCGCAACGGACCCTGCCGTAGGAGCTCCTCCCGCTGCGGTAACTACCACGGATCGTCCACTAACAGCTGTACCAAATCTGCATACCACGGCCTTCAGGGCCAATCGGGCGCGATCAGAATCGCCCGACCGCAATGTCTCCCAACGTGCTGCACCACCCTGCCCATGAGGGCCCAAGGTGGAAAAAAACAAAGGAGAACTCCCTCTGGCCACCTTTTCGCTAATGCATCTAGCCCCTCTGACATCCGTTCCCAGCGCCTGCTGAAAAACCTTGCTACCTGCGCTGACTCGAAGCTCGCCATGAGAGCCATTACCGGAACTCCTCAGCGCCTCACCAGAAGAGCAAACACCCCCAAATGTAGCACCCACTCCTCGGGGTCTACTCTGCGACGACTGAGGAAATCCGCTTCGAGATTGTCTACGCTGGCCACATGAGCCGCGAGAGCCTGGAGTGTGTGTTCGGCCCACACCCACAGCTGACCCGCTTCGGCTTCCAGTGTAGCACTTCCTGTGCCCCCCTGCCAATTGATGTAGGCCACCGTTGTCGCACTGTCTGACAAGACGCGGACCGCCTCCCGAGAGTGTCCTGAAACTCCAGTAGCGCCAGAAACACCGCTCTCATCTCCAACCTGTTGATGGACCGAGACGTCTCCTCCTGAGACCAACGACCCTGGGCAAACCTGCTTTCGCAATGAGCCCCCCCAACCCAGGAGGCTCGCGTCTGTCGTGAGCAGTCCCCAGGACGGCGGTCCAGTGGCATGCCGGCTTCCATATTCTCCGTTCTCAACCACCATCGCAGCTCGTGACGCACATTCAGAGCAAACTAACCTCTGCGATAGAACCTCTGACTGATGCGACCAACAGAGAAGCGCCGCCTGTAACGGCCGCACGTGGGCTCGGGCCCATGGAACCACTTCTATCGTGGCTGCCATTGTTCCCAACAACTGCAGGTACTGCCATGCTGTTGGAACCGGACTCGAAAAGAAACGCCTGACGAGTTGTCGCAGACCTAGAGCCCGGGCCCTGGACAGGAACACCTTCCCCTGCTTTGTTTCGAAGCATGCCGCAAGGTACTGCAGGGATTGTGATGGTACCAACCTGCTCTTTGCAAAGTTGACTACCCAGCCCAGGCCTTTGAACATCTGGACCACCCGGGCCGTCACTGCCGAGCTGTCCTCTCTCGACTTCCCTCGGATCAACCAAACGTCCAAATATGGGTGCACCAGTACTCCCTCTTTGCGGAGCGCTGCCGCCGCCACCACCACCCTGACCTTGGGAAACGTCAGAGGCGCCGTTGCCAGCCCAAAGGGCAGCGCTTGAAATTGGAAATGTCCCATGGGTACCGCAAATCTCAGCCACTTCTGATGCTCTTGCCGAATCGGGATGTGCAGGTAAGCCTCTGTGAGATCTAACGATGTCAGGAACTCCCCGGTCCGGACCGCTGCCAGCACGGAACGCAAGGTCTCCATCCGAAAATGGGTAATCCGGAGACAATGGTTCACCCTTGTCAGAGCCAGGATCGGGCGCAATGTGCCCTCCTTCTTTGGCACTACAAAATAGATGGAGTAGCGACCGGAACCGCACTGCTCCGCGGGCACCGGCAGCACCGCCTCAAGCTGTAGCAGCCGCTGTAGCGTGTCCTGGACCGCCTGCCTGTGCCCAGGGCTGAGCAGGGAGAACGGACAAAGGAACCTACGACGGGTCGATGGAGTTCTAATACGTACCCCTCTCGCATGACCTCCAGGACCTACCAATCTGACTTAATTCGGACCCAGGCAGGGTAAAACTCCCGCAACCAACCTCCCCTGGGAATTACCATCTCCTGAGCCCGCCTTATCTCATTGTGTCTGTTTTGTGGCCGAGGACTGGAAAGGAGCGAACCCCCGGCCTGCTCCCCTGAATCCTTGAAACCCCTGACCCCTAAGCGGGAACTTCCCCCGCTGGGACTGTCCATAACGGGGAGAACGAAAACTACAAAAGTCTCTCGGGACCTCCCTGAATCCCGCAGACCTGCGGCCCTGCTTCGGCTTGTCCTCTGGGAGACGTCCCCCCTGGGACTCCACGAGGTCCTGGACCAACTTATCCAAATCCTCCCCAAATAAAGGCATACCCCCAAAGGGTAACTTGCGAAGCCAAGCCTTAGACGAACTGTCCGCCGACCAGGTTCTCAACCAGAGATACCTCCGAGCTGCTACTATGGAGACCATCCCCTTAGCCAAGCCGCGGAGGAGATCAGAATGAAAATCCGCCAAGTACGCGGTTCCCAACTCCAGTCGCGTGGCATCTTCAAGCTGCCCTTTCAGATGGTCTCCTGCAACCTCAAACAGCCACATGCCACCGAAGCCGGTCTGCATGGACAACGCGCAAACATTGAACACCTGCTTCAACAGAGTGTCTAACCTCCTGTCCTGAACATCCTTCAGCGCTGCAGTCCCCCTCCACGGCAATTGTGGTTTTCTGAGTGACCGCCGATACCGCCGCAACTACCTTTGGAGAACGAAACAGCTCCCTATCGCGGTTCGCGAGCGGATAAAGGCGAGACAATGCTCTAGTCCCCTTCAGGGCCGCCTCTGGCAAATCCCATTCTTCCTGTATCATATTCCGAAATACCCTATGGAGGGGAAACACTCTCTGGGATGTCCGCACCGCCTGCAACAGCGGATCTTCTAATGTCTCTTCCGCTGCTTCCTCGCTGGAAGGCAGGTTTAGTGTCTTTAGCGCCTCCGAAACCAGGGCTGGAAGCCCTTCACACCGAAAGACTGACTACCCAGCACTGCTGCTCCGAGTCAGGCAACTCTCCATCTTCCAGCTCATCTTCCGAGAACTCTTCCCTTTTTGGTGTTCCCCTCGCTCAGGTCATCAGCGAGGTAAGGCGCGGGACCCTCCGAAGTGGCCCTACACCTTTTAGCCACCGGAGCACCGTTCCCCGAACGGACCAGAGAAGCCGAGCGCTTCTGATTCTGGGATCCGTGAGGAAGAGCCGACATCGCGGGCTGAAGGAAGGCAAAAGCCTGCTGCATCAAGGCAACGAAGTTTGGCGTAATCCCGGTCTCCTCCCCCGCCTGTCCCTGCTCCTGTGACCCGGCGGAGCCGCCGCCCGAGAAGGGCCCCGGCACTGGCTCCTCAGGATCTAGAGACGGAGATAACAGTGCCTCAGCGCCTGTATGAATAGCCTTCCGGCCTGCTAGGGGCTGTCCCGGCTCTCCGTCCATATGCTGCGCCTCTAGGGAGCAAGGGACAGACTCCTGATTACAGCACTGAACTTTTCCTCCTGCCGCACACTAGACAGCGTGGAATTGCAGGCATAGCAGCCGCCTCAAAGAACTGCTCTAAACCACCCCGGGAACTCCCCCTCCCCCCTGCTGGCCCTGACCGCCAGCCCCAGAAGGAAGGGCTCTCTCCGGGTTGGAGCCCTGCAAAAAACAGCCTAGATACACCTGCTAAATATTTCAATAAGGGAAAAGCACAGCATAGCTCATTTCCCTTTGAACTTCTCTTTTTTTTTTCTTCTTCAACAGGCCAACGCTCTGTAAGCGCCTGATGAGCCTATAGCAGGTCTGCAGCAAACGAGGCTTAAAACGCTTCCAAAAAGCCACTATAAAAAAACCCCGCGGTTTTCAAAATGGCCGTCGGGACTTTTCCCGTGCAGCAAAAAAGCGTCCGGAGGGCAAAGAACTCCTTTATGAGATCCCCGCTGAGGCAGGGGACTTCCCTCTCAACTCCCCTCCAAGAAACAAGTAAAAAAATTCAAAAAGAAAGAAAAACACCGTTAAAGTCAGCGAGACCTACTTACAGTTCCCTGCTTCAACCTGAGGTGCTGCAATGAGGCAGACACGCGCCGGAGCTCAGCCTGCTCGTGGCTTTGGCTCCGACGGTGCTCCCACCACCAATTTTACTGTCCCTTAGAGATGGCTGGGGCTAAGCCTTCCACCTGCTCCTCACCCTTGCTTGCGGGTTCGGGAGCAGGGAGGCTACTTCTTCTGTTCTGTAAAGCTGCTCCTTCTCACCAAGGGGCAGCCCCCCCCCCCCCCCACGAGAGGGAAAATTGAGGGAGAAAGGAGGAAGCAGGACTGGAGCCAGAGGGAAGGAAAAAAGTGGCTATTTTAGAAAGGCAACCAAACAAAAAACATCAAGAATGAGAAAAGGAAAAACAAAGAAAAAATTCCTAGCTCTGCCTATTTGTGCTGGGCCTATCCCTAGGCCCAGAATCTCCTCAGCTGCTTGGAGACTGAAGTACTGGTGGAAGGGGGTGGTCCTTGCCTATTTATACCAGAGAGAGAAGAGCTGTGATGTCATTCAGTCTCCAAGGCTGCTGGAGGAGATTCTAAACTCTATGGTTCCGGGACTGGACTAGAGGGACGAAAAGGAACATCTAAGATCTTCAAAAAATGTGAAGAAAACTTAAACAGTGAGGCACTATTGGTGCTTCCATGCGTCTACATTTTAATCTACTACGATGTTCCTGTATACCTATATAGAACCCATGATGTAGTAATGGAAGTATTAAATCTCCGGGGGGATCGTTCTGAATATCACTTAACATTCTTGGACCTGCGGCACTGACGCTCGTAAGGCCTCACAATTCCTGTCCACACCCCAAGCCTCAAAGACGCGCCACACGCGAACATACGCTAAAGACGTAGATCTCCTACGAGCCCCCAACAAGGTAGCAACCACCGCTTCCGAGTAGCCTTTAGCTCTTAACCTTGCCCTTTCAAGAGCCATGCCGTAAGCGAGAACCGAGCTACCTGAGGCATAAACAAATGGGCCTTGCAACAACAGATCCTCTCTGACTGGTAGATGCCACAGCTTCCCCACTACCAGCCTCCTGAGGTCCGCATACCAAGGTCTTCTTGGCCAATCCGGAGCAATCAGAATCACTAATCCTCTGTGGCGTTCAATGCGTCACACTACACGTCCTATTAGCACCCACGGAGGGAACACGTACAGTAGCTGATCTACTGGCCAGGCTTGTATGAGAGCATCCAGCCCTTCCGACATTCTCTCTCTCCTTCTGCTGAAAAACGATCGACCTTTGCTGAATTGAAAGTCGCCATGAGATCCATTATCGGCACCCCCCCAGCGCCGTACCACCATGTCGTAAACGTCTGGATGAAGCGTCCACTCTCCCGGGTCTACCTTTACCCGACTCAAGAAATCGGCTGCCACATTGTCCACCCCTGCCACATGCGCTGCCGACAGAGCCTGAAGGTTTTGCTCGACCCATTGGAACAACCTATCTGCCTCGGCTTCTAAGGGAGCACTGCTGGTGCCCCCCTCCCTGTTGATGTAGGCCACTGCGGTCGCGTTGTCAGAAAACACCCTGATCGCTGTTCCCCTCAGATACGGCTGGAACTTCAGCAGCGCCCACACTACTGCTCGCAGTTCCAACCTGTTGACTGACCAAGTTCTCTCCTGTTCCATCCATCGACCCTGCGCGAACCTTCCTTGAAAGCATAGTTACTCACCTGTAACAGGTGATCTCCGGGAACAGCAGGAATTTAGTCCTCACATATGGGTATCGTCGGTACCGACAGAGCCTGCACGGGAACGCTCCCCAGCGTCCAATTAGAAAGCCTTTGGGAGCATCCCACAGCGCCTGCGTGCTGCCTTCCCACCTTTCCCAACAGCATCTCTCCAGTTGAGTTTTAAAGCTGAGACAAAGCGAGAGAGAGGGAAAGGAAAGAGATGTCTCTCTCTAACTCACTCCTAGGGGAGGTGGGTGGGTTGTGAGGACTAAATTCCTGCTGTTCCCGGAGATCACCTGTTACAGGTGAGTAACTATGCTATCTCCAGGAACAAGCAGGAATAAAGTCATCACATATGGGGGGACTCCCTAGCTTTAGGTGCCAGGGAGAGACCCCAGAAGTTGTGTGTCCCTGAACAGGGCTCCACTTCCCCCCATGGATTTCTGGCATTCAACCAGGGATGGCGGGTAGGAGTTGATTAGGTATGGAACAGGTGTTGGAGAACAGCCTGACCAAACAAGGCATCCCGGCGGGAGTCCTTGTCCAAGCAGTAATGGGCTGTGAAGGTATGAACCGAGGCCCAAGTGGCTGCTCGACAGATGTCGTTGATAGACACAGAGTTCAGATGAGCCATTGAGGCTGCCATGGCTCTCACATTGTGAGCTGTGACATGGCCCTCCAGAGAAAGGTTCTTACTCTGATAGGCGAAGGAAATACACTGAGCAATCCAGTTAGACAGTGTTCTCTTGGAGACTGGAAGTCCCAAATGAGAAGGATCAAAAGCAACAAAGAGTGGAGAGGACTTTCTATGTTGCTGTGTTCTTTGTAAGTAAAAGGCTAAAGCTCTTTTACAGTCCAAGGTATGAAGATTCCTCTCTGCATTTGATGCACGAGGCCTTGGAAAAAACCCAGGTAGGTAGACCACTTGGTTCAGATGAAAAGGCGAGACCCACCTTTGGCATAAAGTGTGGATGAGTCCTAAGGACTACCTTGTCATGATGGAACCTTGTATAAGGTGGATCAGCTACTAGCGCTTGCAACTCACTAATGCGGCATGCTGATGTGATTGCAATGAGAAAGATAACCTTCCAAGAAAGGAATTTCAAGGAGGCAGTAGCTAAAGGTTCGAAAGGTGGCTTCATGAGCTGCTCAAGAACTAGGTTTAAGTCCCATGCCACCGGTGGTGGCCTAATGGGAGGCTTAGTTAGAAGGCCTCTCATAAATCTTGCTATAAGAGGATGAGGGGAAATAGGCTGTCCATTTAGAGGCTTAAAGGAAGCTGCAATAGCACTCAAATGGACTCTTACTGAATTAGTCTTAAGACCTGCATTGGATAAATGAAAGAGATACTCCAGCAATGATTCCAGAGGTATCGCAAGGGGGTTAAGACCCTTTTGCGAACACCATATGGTAAACCTTTTCCACTTGAAAGCATAAGAGCGTCTTGTGGAAGGTTTCCTGGAAGCATAAAGAATCTCTTTTACTTGCTGAGGGAGATTAATATCATGGAGATCTAGGCCTTCAGCAACCAAGCCCTGAGATGCAGAGATTGGGGATTGGGATGCCATAACATTCCGTCCTCCTGAGATAGGAGATCTGGAGCAGACCCTAACTCCAGGGAGGGAGCTTGATAGAGATGTAGAAGCAGAGGGTACCACACTTGCCGTGGCCAATGTGGAGCTATGAGAATCATATTTATTTATTTTATTTATTTACATTCTCTTATATACCGCGCTATTCTGCATCAGTGCGGTTTACATTGAACAAACTGAAATTACATTGAACAGGGCATTATAACTTGGAGATAACTATTTTACAGGGAACATGGGCTATGGAGAGTTAAGTGGCTTGCCCAAGACCACAAGGAGCACCTGTGAGACTAGAAACCCCAGTCCTTCCGGCCCAAGGTTGCTGTCCTCTACTGGGATTTGAACCCCCGACCTTCCAGCCTGAAGTACCTTGCCCCAACCACTAGGCCACTCCTCCACTCCATATGGCCTCTGTCTCTCTGAAGCTTGAACAGGGTTTTGGGAATTAGGGGAATGGGTGGAAAGGCATACAGGAAGTCTTGACCCCAGTACAGGAGGAAAGCATCCCTGGCCTGAGCCCCCTCAGCCGGAATTCTGAAACAGAACCGGGGAAGTTTGGTATTCCATGGACTTGCAAAGAGGTCTATGTCCGGGGTTCCCCAAAGTTGAAAAATCTTGGCCACCTGGTCTGCATGCAGAGACCACTCGTGTGGAAGCAGAACTCGACTGAGTCTGTCTGCCCAAGAGTTTTGAATGCCTGGAAGATATACTGCCAGAAGATGAATCTGATGCTCTCTGGCAAGGGCCCATAGTCGCAAAGCTTCCTTGCAAAGCGACAGAGAGCCTGTTCCCCCCCTGCTTGTTCACATAGAACATGGCTACTTGATTGTCCGTATGAATGAGGACTGTCTTGTAGCTGAGCAGGGTGTGGAACAATCACAGAGCAAGGAAGATTGCTCTGAGCTCCAAGAGACTGATATGTTGATGACTCTCCTGTGGAGACCAGGTGCCCTGGGTGGAGAGGTCTTGCAGATGAGCTCCCCAAACCATTGGTGAAGCATCTGTTGTGAGAGTTGCTTGGGGTAAGGGTTGTTGAAAAGGGGACCCCAGCAACAGGTTTTGAGTGGACTTCCACCACTGGAGGGACAAAAGAAGGCAAGCTGTGTTTGCTATTTTGTCTGACAGGCATCCTGATGCCTGGGTCCACTGAGTGGATAAAGTCCACTGGGCTGCCCTCATATGGAGGCGAGCATAGGGAACCACATGTACAGTAGATGCCATGTGGCCTAGTAGTTGTAACATTTCTCGAGGAGTGAGATGAGGCTTTAGCACTGCTTGAGAAGCTAACTGCACCATGCGAAGGCAGCGGGCCTGAGGGAGATAGGCCCTTGCCTTTCTGGTATCCAGCAAAGCTCCTATGAACTCTAAAGACTGAGTGGGAGTTAGACTGGATTTTGGGATGTTTATTACAAGACTCAAATACTGAAGGATACGCATTGTGCAGGATAGAGAAGTCCTGGCCTCTGACTCTGTTGGGGCTCGAATGAGCCAGTTGTCTAAGTAGGGGAAGACAAATATCCCTAGAGTGGGGAGAAATGCTGCTAAGACAGCCATGCATTTCGTGAACACCCTTGGTGCTGAGGCCAGGCGAAAAGGAAGCACCCTGTATTGGTAGTGCTTTCCTTGAAAAAGGAACTGAAGGAACCTTCTGTGGGTTGGATTGATGAGGACATGGGTGTACGCATCCTTGAGATCTAGAGAACAAAGCCAATCCTGACTCTGAAGGTATGGCAGCAGAGACCCGAGAGAAATCATCTTGAATTTCTCTGACAAGGAATTTGTTCAATTCTCTGAGGTCTAAGATAGGTCTGTATCCCCCTGTTTTCTTTGGAATAAGGAAATAAGGGGAGTAGAACCCTGTACCCTGCTGCTGAATGGGTACTTCTTCTATTGCCCCTTGGCCAAGAAGAATAGCGACCTCCTGCCCTAACAGGTTGATGGTTAGCTTCCACTAACTGTCCTTAATTGTTCCTCTAGTGAGCCAGGAACTCCGGCTCACATTCTCCAGCTGCTTGGAGACTGATATAACTGGAGTGAGGAGGCGGTGCCTGTGTCCTTATACCAGTGTCAAAGAATGACGTTTATCAGTCCCCAAGCTGCTGGAAGAGGATCACAACCCAGAGTTTCCAGGACTAGACTGGAGGGATGATAAGGAACAAATCAATAATGCTACAAGAAAATCAGAAATGGAACGCCAATACTTAAATAGTAAAGTAGTCATACAACAGAAAGGAGGATAGGGATGAGAGAAATATAGGGACACTTCAGCATGGAGGAGGGGGGTAGGGGGCACCTGAGAGGCATGGAGACAGCAGGTTTAACGATAGCAAGTGGGCAACATCACCCAATGTCACCAGGACAGAACAGTTCCTCCACCATTCAGAACTGATGTTAAGTTCCAAGTATGTATGGCCCTTCCCACTTACAGCAATTCCCCTCTGTTAGTTTGAAGCTTTAGAATAAACTCTTGGGGAGACAGGAGGGATTGAGAGCCTGATTAACCCTGTCTACCAATTACACCAAGTTCGCTTTCTCCATCAACAAGCAAGATTAATTCAATTTTTATATATATACCTATATCTATATAAATATCCCTCACGAGAACTAAATCCATCAGAAAATCTACACAGCTGCTGCATCTTCTTTGACCCACAGAACTTTTCTTCCATTTGGCAAACATTTTAGCAAACTGGCTAGCATCCTATACCCAACTCTTATGAATAAATCTGTGCTCTTCTAACCATTAAAAGTGAAATCTCCCCAGATCAGAGCTACTATGACCCTCCTGAAGTCTCCTTTGCTGGCTATATGTAAAGTGGCGACCTGGTCCTTGCTTAATATCTTTTACTTGCACTACTGATTGGATTAATCTACAAATAAGGGAAAGTTCACTAATCAGGCTGTGCTTGCTAATTTGCGTGAGCTAAAACTCTTGCACCTTTCTGATGTGCGAGCTGCTCCTGAACAATGGACAACATACAATATAAACATGAGCAACCCTTAGCTTGTGAGTCGCCCATTTGTGTGCCTTATCCTGCTGTCAAAAGGAAGAAACGCTATTCAGCTATGACGAGTGTTTTCCTGAAGACCACAGGGTTGATCGGGGCACACACAATTCCTCCCCTCTCACCTCTCTGAAAGCTGCATTAATTCTTGAGCTATGGAATGAACTGAGAAGCGTGCTGAGCCTGGGAAGGGCCACACATGCTCAGAACTTTAGACTTAAGTGCCAAACTCAGAGAGCTGTTCTTTCGCAGTAATGTGCCACGACATCACCCACATGTGCATGCCTGACCAATCCTGCTGTCTCCAGAAAACATCTGTTACAGGTGAGCAGCAATGCTTTTGTTCAGCATTTCCACTTTTTTCTCACCACTCTCCACACATCAATCTTTGGCACCTTTAGATCTTAAAATTACACCTCTGCTTTCTTCCTCAAATACCTCATAAAATGAGGTGACAACTTTTTTTTTCAATCTTTAACCATAGTCTTCTGTCCATGCTTTTGTCATAGTGCTTTGTTTGTTTTTCAGCTTTATCTGGTATCCTTTTTCATATTCCCTCTTTGTAAACTTCTGTAGTTTGTGAATGCTACCCTTTTTGCCTTTATTTCGGCCACTTCCTTGAAGATCCACATTGGTTTCCTCTCTTCTTTATTAAGTTTCCTTCCATAAAGATGTAGTGCCATTTTTATAGCTCCTTTCAGTTTAGCCACTGTCCAACCTCTCTTACCTCATCCTGCCCTGCCTGATAGTTTAAAAAGAAAAATGGAATCTGAAGGACAAAAGGTCAGTGGGTTTGAAATCCAGGACTAATCTTTTATATTAAACCATACTATGTACTATAGTTTGCTTTGCCCCTCCCCTCCCGAGTTGCATCTTAAATTTGTTTGAGCAGAGTCCTTTTATTTATTTAGACAGTTTGTATTCCACCTTATCCTTCAATCAAAGTGGTCACAACACAATTGGGGGATACATTTAATATGAGGGAATATGAGACACACACTAATACTTACAGGGAACATGGGCAATGGAGGGTTAAGTGGCTTGCCCAAAACCACAAGGAGCACCTGTGAGACTAGAAACCCCAGTCCTTCCGGCCCAAGGTTGCTGTCCTCTAGTGGGATTTGAACCCCTAACCTTCCGGCTTGAGGTAACTTGCCCCAACCACTAGGCCACTCCTCCCTCCTTTGAAAATCATCCACAATCTACTTCTTACTGTTTCTGCAAAGGGATGTTCCAATCCATATACAGAGGCTTGAAGTCTCCCAGTAACACCACACTCCTTCATTCTCACCTTTAGAGCATCTATGGCCAGATTTCTGTCCAATTCCTCCATCTGAATTGAAGGTCTATAAATGAGACCAGCATAGATGAGGTTCATCTGCTCTGTCCGAGATGATCTACGTTACCTCTCCCACTATCCCAAGCCCTCTGCATTTCAGTCACTTTAATACTGACTTTTGCATAAAATGCTACCCCTTCTCCTTTGCAGCCATATCTATCCTTCCTAGAAAGATTATAGCCCTTTAACCATCTATCAAGTCCTGATTCAAGTCACTGCACAGGCATGCAGTTTCTCACTTTTCTGTGAACACTTTTGTGAAGAAGAGACCACACCGATCTATCTCCATTTCCACAGAACCTCTACACACATTTTACTGGATCGGCCACAACTTCTACGCTCCCTTAGAATTCAGGGATATGTGTTATCCAGCCTCATGGGTTGTGCACTTTGTTTACAAGTTGTCCACAAACACTTCTCTGTGAATGATGCAATATCTACCCTATTTCCATAACTACCCTGTGTTAGTCATTTGTAGTCCTTCCTCAGGATGGCGTTCTGTGCATGCCAAACACGATATTTTCTGTCAACAAATAGGACTGAGTCAGGCACACAGGTGGGTGATGTCACTGCATGTCACTAGGATAAATAGCTCACAGAGCTCAGAACATTTTGTAAATGTTTGAGCATATGCAGCTAGGGCAGGTGCCAAAGGTACTAGGTGCCCTAGGTGAAACTTCAGCCTTGCACCCCCTTGCAATTAGTTTTTAGACCACTAGGGTCCCCCTTCCAAAGAAGAAGATAATTGAGTTTAATAATCATATCAACACCATCCCTCCCAGAACAATCCTATTGAAACACTTTTTGAACATCACATTTTAAATATTAAACTTTGTTTTGTAAATTGATGCATGAGGTAGATTTCTAAAAATGTTTACAATGGTAAAGTGACTATTTGCATATTGCCCATTCTTCCTGCAGATACAGATGACAGTTTGTTTGGCTGCCAGAACCCATTGCTTTGCTTGGGCTTTGGCTGCTTCCTCAGAAGCTGCTGTCTTAGGTGGCCACCTAGTTTGTCTAATGGTTGGGCTAGCCCTGTATTCAGCCCTTATCTGTATGCTCCAGTCTCCTTAGTTACTTAAGCTTTGAGTTTTTTCTACTCTGCTGAATGGGTACAAAAACAAATCTCTCTCGATTTAAGAGATTTTACTCGTCTTACAATGCCACATCATCATCTTGAATTGGAAGCATTCCCAAAGAACAAAGCACTGTTCCATTTCCATACTATCAATACCCAAGTACAGCAAGTACCCAAGTACTATCAATACCCAAGTACTATCAATACCCAAGTACATACTATCAATACCCAAGTACAGCAATTTGAGGCTGGAGTGCAAAAGAGCACCCGGATTCTGCATCAAGGCTAGAAACATTTGCAGTCTAAACAGAGATTGAACAAGTAACCTCCAAAGACTTTTCCATACTTGGCCCCTTTCTTATGGGATTCCCTTCCATGCTGTCTTAGGAGTGAGCCATCCAGCTAGATTTAAAGCCAATTTGAAAGCCCTACACATAGGTCTTATATGTAACCTGTGCCACCTAGCCTTCTGATTGGACCAACTGCATCTTGTGTGCTGCCTTTTTCTAATTCTATAATTAGGAGCATCACAGCACCACCCATTTCTTTAATTCTCTACTTTCCTGTTAGGCTATATTTTAGCTATTGTGCACAAAAAGGCTGTTAATATCAAGAGGCATTTCAAACTAAAACTAAATCAGTTTTGTTGAGGCCAGTGCAGCATTATGAGAATTGTTGCATCCAGTCTTCTTTGACGTTGCAATAAAATGTTGGCTATTAGGACTCAAAGTCTGTCTAACTGATTTTATTTTCTAGGTGTACAGGTGGCCTGGCTGGGAGTGTGGTTGAGAACAGCCAAATCCCACAATCATGCTGGCTCTCAATATACTCTAACAGATCCCACCCCTGCTGGTTTGCTAACAAAACATTGCCACTTTGTCCATTTGGATCAGTACTGAATGACGATGAAAGTACGCAAATAAAAGCAGAGAACAAATTGCTCCTCTTAGCTCCAGGTGATAGATGTGAAAAAACCTTAACCAGATGCCTTGTGTATGTCTAGGACTTAGGCAAGCCTCTGAACCAAACGTTTGAAGCATCTGCGGCAAGTAAGCAATGATACTGCTACAACATAGTGGAGAGCCCTTTCAGCACCTTGGTCTACCATCACACCATTAAAGAGAAATAATGGACAAACAAACCTCTTCCAAAGACTGGGAAGCTGTAAAACTAGAGGGCATAACATGAAGCTGCAAGATGGTAAACTGAAAGGCAATGTCAGGAAATACTTTTTCACTGAAAGGGTGGTGGATGCTTGGGATGCCCTCCTGATGGAAGTGGTTGGGGCAAATATAGTGACAGAATTCAAAATGGCATGGGACAGCCACAGTGGATCCCTTAACAGCAACAGGATAAAGTCAAAATAAACTTATCTAATTTCTTAACAAATAGGTGTGTCCTACACGGAGCAGTGGGTTCACCCCTAAACAAAACAAAGACATGGGGAGGGGTGGCCTGCACAGAGCAGCAGGTGCATCTACACTTGCCATCTTACTGGGCAGACTAGATGGACCATACTGGTCTTCATCTGCCATCATTTACTATGTTACTATGTTACCATGGCTTGCAGATGTGTAGAAGTAAAGACCTTGCAAGACAGGGATTGGACAGTCCAATTCCACCATGTCCTCCTTGAGACAAGGAAGAGGAACTACAAGCACCATAGATGCCATATGACCCAGGCATTTCTAAATAGCTCTTCTTGTAACACAAAGAGCATTGAATTGTTTGTACAATCTGGGCGAGTTTCTATAGTTTGTCTTGCAGAAGAGAAGCTTTGCTTCATCTATGGTCAAAAGTGTTCCAGTGAAGGAATGCCTCCATGTTGGTTAGAGGTTAGATTTATCAAAGTTTATCAGGTGCCAAAAGACTAAAGTAGAGCTAAAGACTTTTCTTAATGAGACTGTTGGATCCAGAGACAGAACTGCTAGCAGCAAAATCATTGAAATATGAGAACAAGAAGATCCTGCCATGACCACCTGACAGACAACAGCCTGAGAGCTCAGGGAAGTCTAAAAGAAAGCACCTTGTATTTTTGTACTACTTATAGTAGCTGGTGTGCAGTCTGTAGGGTAAAAACAAAAATATTTTCTGTAATTAGAATAAATTGGTATGATTATAAGCTAAGAGATTTATTGAAAACTGCCAGTTCCTTTGGCTAAGTAGGGAAGAATGGAGGATAGGATGTTCATTTTGAAGGTTTATTTTGTGAGAAATAGGTTGAGATCCAAAATTGGGTTAAAGGTGTTTCCCACATCCTTAGCATAAGATCATGTAAGATCTCATGAATAGGCAGAGTAGCTGCCTCTTTGGGAGCCTTAGGGTATTGGAGGATTTCCAACTCCTTTGCCCTAGGCTCTTTTTCAGGAGCTACTGTGATGGAAAGGCCTCGGGCCACATCACGGATAAAGTCCTGAAAGGACATATCCTCTGGCGGAGACATTCTGTGCTGAGGAGAAAAAGAATCCTCAGGGAGTACTCTGGTATCGGCAAAGTCTTCGGAGTCTTCAGTCTCATCCGAGGATTCAAAATATCTCCGATCCCGGAGATCGTGCAAAGCACGGTACCGGTATCGATCAAAGTCGGTATCGGGTTGTTCAGGTACCGATCTGTCAATGCTGGAGACAGACGCATGACTCGGTATGGGTGGCATACCTGCCGATGTTGATGCAATCAGTACCGGTACCGGTGTCAGTACCGGTTAAGGTGTCTGAAGCGGTTTCAACGGTACCGAAGCCATGAGAAGAGCCGCTAGACTGCGTTCGATAGCAAGGAATCTCTGGTCTATCGACGCTGCCGATGCTTGGGTGTTGGTACCGATAGAAGCTGCCGGGACCCCAGAGCATGGCGCCAGTAGTTCTGCAGAGGTTGAGGCCTCGAGAACATCCTGCAGCCCCGTTAATGCTTTGGAAGCCGAAGCCTCCCGCCGGTGAAAATTCATCAAGGGCAACGCCAGGGGCATCTCGATACTTAGGAGATCTACCCTTTGAGGACCGGCTAGATTTATGTTTAGTTACCTGAGATCCATGGGAGGAAGATGAAGCCCTGGAGGACGTCGATGCAACAGACGCCAAGTCTGAGGGAAAAAGGTGCTAAGTTTAGCAGCTCGGTTCTGCAGGCCCCTTTTTAACATCATTCCACAGGAGAGGTACTCTGAAATAGAATGGTCAGGACCTAAACATTTGAGACACCAATCATAGGTGTCGGTGACGGAAATGGTACCGCCACATTTAGAACATTTCTTAAAACCCGAAGCAGGTTTTTCCATTAAGGAAAAATTAGGCCCAGTGCCTAAAATGGCGCCTAGCACCAAGGAAAAAAGGTTTCTGAAGTAAACCACTTCAGAAACTATAGTTTTTTTGGGGTTTTATTTTTTTTATTTATTTATTTATTTTTTTTTTTAAGAAAGAAAGAAAGAACCAGCGGTACCGGTATAGCATTGAGGGAAGGCAGACGCGACCACAAAAACAAAGATTAAAGACAAACTTTTCTGCAGTGATAGGGTATGTGACCTGTCGGCTACGCGGAAAATGAAGAACTGGAGAGGGACAGATGGAAAGGTGGGAAGGCAGCACGCAGGCACTGTGGGATGCTCCCAAAAGCGTTCCTATTGGACGCTGGGGAGCGTCCCGCACGGGCTCTGTCGGTACCAATGATACCCATATGTGAAGACTACATTCCTGCTTGTTCCTGGAGATTCTCCTCTGATCGGGGCTTCCCTCTGCATCATGCAGCTGTGTAACTCCGCCCCCTGAGCTCGTCCTGCAGCCAAGGAAAGCCTTAAAAGCCAGCGTGCCGCTGATGCACCCGAGGGTCTCGCCAGAGGGCCCTTTGGTGTGGCCCTTGAGTGTGGCACTGAGGTATGACCGTATGTATTACTGCTAAGAGGAAACATAACCACCACCAAATCATTTACCACCAGCTGTATTTATACTTAATTCTATTTTACCTGTATGACTCTTGCAATCCTGCACTCTATCAAACTGCATTCTCTACTGCAGGGGTTTTCAACCCAGTCCTCAGAGAACCCTAGGCCAGTCAGGTTTTCAGGATTCCCAGAATGAATATGCATGAGAAAGATTTGCATGTTCTGCCTTCATTGTATGCAAATCTATCTTATGCATATTCATTGTAGGAATCCCGAAGACCTGACTGGCCTAGGGTTCCCCCGAGGACTGGGTTGAAAACCTATGCTCTGTTGTTGTTGTTTTGTCGAACTGCTCAGACACTATATTCTTGGTTACACTTCCACACTGACTATTCGTCTTTTGAATATTACCAAAATGGAGCTTCAAAAGATGCTTATGTTCATCCTAAATATACTTTTCTACACAATTTGGCTACTACTCGCATACACCCCTGTCCTCCATACCCTCTCCCCTCCTCTTCACTTTATAGAATCTTCCCACATCCATAACACTCCCTATCAACCCAGATATGCCCACTATAAATATTTTAACAGCCACCCATTTATCAAGAGAACGCCTTACCAGAGAATTCAGAACCAGAGATTAATTCATATAAAATTAACTCCAAATGTGAACACCACAAACTACCCTAATCCCTATGAAACATTACAATTTATCCTCATTAACGCCAGATCAATCAGAAATAAAATCCCACTTATAACTGACCTCGTCATTGATGAAAAACCAGATTTCCTTTGTATTTCTGAAACTTGGTTAACAGCATCTGACTCGGTTCTCCTTAACCAACTAAAGGTTCATGGATATACTATCTTCAACTGCACTAGGGACCGTAAAAGAGGAGAGGGGAAGTACTCACGATAGCAAAATCCGATCTTAACCAAGATGGAATGGATATTCTGAAAATATTAAACAAAAACAAAGCTATATGCCTTATTTACAGACCCCCCACCTCTAATACCCAAAATTTAACTACAATTCTTGAATCTGCCTTTAACTGCCCATTAAGAAAACCCCATATTATTCTTGGGGACTTTAACCTAGCCTCTCTCTCTAATAACCAGTCAACAGCTTTCCACGACTTGATGGAAGAAACGATCAATCCAAAACACAACAAAGGCAACACACTGTATTTGGTATTCCTCCCAGAATACATAACTGATCTACCTCAATATTGTCCACCGACTATAACTCAGGTCCCCTGGTCTGATCATTTCATTATACGCTCTTACATACACATACCACACACTACCACATTGCATACAACTACTACACACCAAGGACCAAGATTCCGACCATTTGTCAAGGACAAAATAGGAATTACACTTACCTGGTAATTGTGGTTCCTTGAGTGACTCCAGTTTAGTCCTCAACCTCTGGGTAGTGAACCTCCTCCTGCAGCTTGGAGACTGGGCATGTCAAATTCATGACATCACTGGATATAGCCTGCTGGTCTCTCCCATCAGCCCCCAGTGAACTATTGATAAAGCAGACTCAAAGGAGCAAAAAATCAGTAACTTTTTTTTTTTTAAATTATATTCAAGGGTACGCAGAACATATAACCTATCTACCTACTACTCCCCTTCCAGAAAGAAAGGGACTGCTTCCTGCATGCTCACCTTTCCGTCGAATACCTAGCCCTAAACAATCCAGAGCAATATATATAACAATATCATAATATAATAATATAACTATATAGTGCAAAACAAATGGAAGCATCAAAATGACTGAACACCAGTGAAGGCCTATATCCACTTTTAACCTTGCACTTCCCCCAACAGAAAAACCACTGCTAAGACCCCCATCCCCGGGCGGGAATGAGGACTAAACTGGAGTCACTCAAGGAACCACAATTACCAGGTAAGTGTAATTCCTATTTCCTTATCGTTCCTCCAGTTTAGTCCTCAACCTCTGGGATGTATCAGAGCAGTAATCATTGGGAGGGACCTTTCAAGACGGATCTCAACACCGCCTCCCTGAAAACGGCATCCTTAGCTGCCAGAACATCTAGGCGGTAGTGCTTACTGAAAGTATGGAGAGACAACCAAGAGGCCTCCCTACAGACGTCCACTGGCGGAACCAAACTGTGCTCCATCCAAGAAGATGCTTCCACTCTGGTAGAGTGAACTAGTAAGCTCCCTGGGACTGTACGGTCCCATAGAAGATAAGCCAATGCACTCGCCGCTCCAATCCATCCAGAAATGAACTCCTTTGCCGCCGCTTCCCTTTGCGGGGCCCTCCGAACACCCCGAAGAGAGACGATCCTTCTTGGAAAGTTTCTGAAACCTTTAAACACTGCCGCAGCGCTCTCTTGACGTCCAAACAGCGCAAGCTATGGTTCAATACGCTCCCCTCCGACGCACCTAGCACTGGAAGAGAGACCATTTTAGTTAGGTGAATGTAGAAACCACCTTTGGCAACAACGACGGAACCAGCAGCCAGGCCACCTTCTGTCTGGAGACAGACAAAAAATGATTCTGACAGGTCAACGCCTGCAACTCCAAAAATCGCCTCGCCAAACAGATGACCATCAAACATACCATCCTCAAGGAAAAGCCCTTAAACTACGCCTGTTGCAAGGGCCCCAATGGCACACTAGCTAACGCTCCTAAAACCAACTTGAGCTTCCCCGGTGGAATTAACATCCTACGAGAGGGCTACAGTCTGGTAATCGCCTGAGAAAGCGTACCACATAGACCTGTGCATGAGAGCCACTCCCTGTCCTTTGTCCCTATAGTAAGACAGAGCTGCTAACTGAACTCTCCAGGACCTGCCTTGCAGAAAACTTAATACCCAGGGAATTGATACGGTTGTCGCGCGAGCATACCTCCGCAAGCACCCGTCCTCAAAGATGCGCCATATACGCACATATGCAAGGGACGTAGACTTTTTTTTTTTTTTTTTTGCGGCAAGGTGGCAAAGACTGCTGCCGAGCAACTCTTTTTCCTTAAGCTTGCCCTTTCAATGGCCACCCCGTAAGCGAAAACCGATGCACTTGAGGCATTCGAAGGGAACTCCGTAGCAACACAATCTCCAATGTCGGAAACCTCCATGGATTCCCGTCGAGAAACCATATGAGGCAGGCATATCATGGGCGCCTCGGCTAGCCCGAGGCCCCCAACCACACGTTTCCCCGAAGTGCTTCGATACGCAGAACCATTCGACCTATGAGTGCCCCCCGGTGGAAAGACAGAGAAGACCGGACGACGGCCGCCGTTGAAACAGTGCGCCGATGCCTTCCGACCTCCTTTCGCGTCGTCTGCTGAAGAGGCGACCCGTTTACGCAGAGTGAAACGTCGCCATGAGGTCCATTACTGGCTGTCCCCATATGCGACCGATCTCTGCGAACACCTCCGGATGCCACTCACATTCTCCGACATTTACTCGGACCCAGCTGAGGAAATCCGCCGTCAATGTCCTTACCCGCAACATGCGCCACCGAAAATGCTGGCAGCCATAGCTCTATCCACACACACAGACCCTCTGCCACGGCCCCTATGGCCACACTTCCGGTTCTGTCCTGCCGATTGATGTAGGCCACCGCCGCGGAGTTGTCAGACGGTACTCGCACCGCTCCACCTGTCACCGTAGCTTCGAACGCCTGCAACGCCCATGTATCGCTCGCCTTTCCAGTCGGTTGATTGGCCACTGGGTCTCCTGTGTACTCCAAGAGCCTTGCACGAAACGATCTCCGAACGTAGCGGAGTTTAACAAAGTTTTTGGCCAAGCTCCCAGAGGGAATGTCCATAACCTTTTATTAGAGAGAAGCTGGAAAATTAAATTTTTTTTTATACCAACTTTCGCCAATTCAAGATGTTCTACAAGGCACACAATCCAACAGAGCATCACATCTGTTGTACATGCAACAGAACCCTTAAAACATGAGCATACATGAATCCACCGCTTGCCCCGATACAAGCATTGAGTAGCCTATTCGTCTTTTTGGAAACCAGCCTGGTCCTTAAGACCTGGATTGGCTACCCTAGGAAACAGGATACTGGACCTTGGTCTGACCCAGTATGGCATTTCTCGTATCCTTATGAACGGAACCTCCCCAAGGTCTCTGCCTTGAAAGTAACAGGCTGCGCCTGGCCTTATGGCCCTGTGGCTAGCTCACACAGAGTAGTGCAGCCTAGTGGTTGAGGCAAGTTGCCAGTGGACCAAGGGTTTGAATTCCAATCGAGACCACCAACCTTGGGCCATAAAAACTGGGGTTTCTGGTCCCACAGGTGGTCCTTGTGGCCTTCGTTAAGCGACTTAACCTTCTGCCTCAGGTACCAAAACAAATTGTGAGCCCTTCAGGGACAAGGGAAATAGAAATACCGTAATCGACTGTATGCCACCCTGACCTGTAGGCAAATCAGTATACTCAAATAACTAACTGGGTATATGTGACCATAGCAGACACTGGCAGTGGAGAGACATCAGAGCTGGTGCTGGTTCCTGGTCTTCCTTTCTCGCTCTCCCAGTCCTTCTGCCAGCATTGAGAAAAGGCTGAGAATAGATTGTCCAGTGGGCCGGGGACCTTGCGTCCTGGATATCAGAGAGCAAGCGAGAGAAAGAGGGGCTAAGATCTGGGAGCAAAGCCCAAAGAGAAAGGGAAACCGATGACTGACACTGTAGCTCCTCCGGACGGCTCACTCCACAGAAGATCCCACGACTGCATCTCCAACCCCATGAAACACCATGAGGACCTCACGCACTTTATTACAATCGACATCCCCCCATTACTGGAGAAATTACCTTAGCCTGATAATACAGTCTAAGCAAAGAAATGCAGTCTCACTCTGCAAAGAGTGCACCCAAAAATCATGCCTAAGCAATTGTGAGCACATACAAAATGCACATCTACATATACGGGTGACCCAGCACCTGTCACCCAAACACAGTGCAGTGAGCATGCTTGAACATAGGCTGAATGCATGGAGCATACACAGAGTATTGACTTCCGCTATCAAACCTTCCAGTGCCCTGGACCGCTAAGCCCCAGACTGCTACCTAGACATCCTTCTCTTCACCCTCAGCATAGGCCCTTTAACAAGATGGCACAGACGGGTCAGTGCCCCTGCTAAGTGCTTAAAGCCCTGCTCTGACAGCACAGGCTCTACAGGTAGATGAGAATTTCCTGGGAAGGCATGCTAAATGGAGCTATGAAACATACAGGCACCCCCCGGCCTTCCTGCAGTCAGAGAAATAGCAGTGGGATACACCAACAACCTTGCAAGTGGAGGTCTTAGAGGTTGCTGCCTGTGTGAACCTGATGAGGAATACGATTTCGTATTTTACAAACCCCCCGCAGGGATGGGGGCACTGAATACTATATGTGATTCATGAGCAGCGCTGCCATCCGGTGGCCTTTAGGGCACCAGAGCCCGACAAACGATAAGGAAGTTAAGAGCTTTAAATCTTGGCCATATAATCTCGATTTGCAGAACATTACAGTTGCTTGTTTAGTCACTAACCCCCGAGTGCCCATGAGGTGGCCCTGTGGTTATTTCTTCCCTGACTTGCAGAGATCAATCTGATGATGGCTGCATACACACGGTCACAGAAAGGCACTATGGAGTGTACCAGCTGCCCTCTGGTGGCCATAGACTGTAGCACAGGCACTTCTTGTTTGACAGCTTAACTGTTACTATTACTGTATTACATATATTTTTTTTTTATATCCTAAAGGTTTCCTAAACCTGTCCCTGTGAAACCACAGGCGTTTGGGCAACTTTCACTATAGAATACATTAGCAGACAGTGAATACAAAAAAGAGCTACTATCTCAAGTACACTTCCAGCCTGTCCCTCCCTTCCACCTACAAGCTAGGGCTCTGCTCTTGAAGAACCTAATATCCTGGGATTTAACAGATGCTCCTCAGAGACATGATTAGGAGGGAAAGAACATGTGGCATCAGAGATCAATGCCAAAACTGCTGTCCTATAAAACTAAGAATAAACTTAAAAATAAAGAGGACTGACAACAGCCCCCTTAAGGCCCCCCGAGCCTGAAAAAACCTACAAACAAAAGAAAAACACTAGACCTAAAAATCTAGCTATTCTGCCTGTCATCTTCCTCACACAGGCAGCTCGCTACAACTCCCGCCATGCGGTCCAAATACCTAGAGAGAAAATGGCCACCCCTTTGCCAATGAATTTTGGCGCCAAGAACAGCAGCTGCTGCAAAAAGGAGGCCTCACCAGACCGACAGAGCCCGAAGGCCTTATCTGCAGGGCTGAAAGCCATGCAGCCTGCTCCTACCGCCTTGAATTCACCCGATCCTCAAGCTGCACTGCCGCGCCCGGCAGCCACGGCAAGGACCGCTCAGCTGGTTCCACAGAGTAAAATTAAAATCCTGCAGAAATGGAGAGGCTCCGTCTCACACAGCTTCAGTGTGGCTGTATGGGTCCCGGAACTCTCTCCCGTACTGTCCAGGGAGAGAGATCCGCACCGGCGAATGCCTGCAGCAAGTGAAAATAACTGACGAGAGAAGGCAGAAGCTGCTACTAATTTAAAGAGCCAGGCTCAAATTTAAAATTACTGTAAATAAGGAAATTTGCTCCTAACAACTAAAGGGAACTAATCCACGATTGCCAATTAGCCAAAGGTAACTGAATTAAAAATAAAATTAAAGATAAAAATCAAAAGTAAAATCAATAGAATCTGTCACACTAAATGTTCCTTATCTGTTCGCCCAAGTGAGCCCAGAAGCTAGGCTCACTACATCCTCCTGCTGCATGGAGATTGGACACACTGGGGGCTGATGGGAGAGATCAGGAGGAGGAGTGGCCTAGTGGTTGGGGCAAGGTACCTCAGGCCCGAAGGTCGGGGGTTCAAATCCCACTAGAGGACAGCAACCTTGGGCCAGAAGGACTGGGGTTTCTAGTCCCACAGGTGCTCCCTGTGGTCTTGGGCAAGCCACTTAACCCTCCATTGTCCATGTTCCCGTAAAATAGTTATCGCCAAGTTATAATGCCCTGTTCAATGTAAACCGCCTTGATATCATGAAAGGCGGTATATAAGAAATATTAAATAAATTAAATAAATATCCAGTGATGTCATGAGTTTGACATGCCCAGTCTCCAAGCTGCAGGAGGTGATTCACTACCCAGAGGTTGAGGACTAAACTGGAGGAACGATAAGGAATTTCTAGAAATAATTACGCCACAGACAGACGAAATATCAAACCATCTTAGTACCGCAGTAACAAATTGGAACATTTCTATCAAGACTGCTTCTGAACCATTTCCTATAAATAAAAGACCCCATCACAAAATATCTGAAAAATGGTATACTGCAGAACTACCTTGAAAAGGGAACTCAGAAAGTTAGAACATAAATGGAGAACAAAAAAAAAAAAAAAAAAGAGAGCCCAGAACTCAGAGAAATATATTTTGCAACTCTTACATCCTACAAGGAAGCTATAAATAATGCTAAAAAACTACACCACACTAGAATTCTATAAAGCCATTAGTCGTCCTCGGGAATTATTTGGGATTGCTAAATATTTAGCTAAAGCTCCTTCCAACCTCCACAAGATACCTATCAGCCCTCAGACTCTAGCTAAGCATTTTGCGAATAAGCTAAAACTCAGCATGTCCTCTGTACCTGAACCACCATCCCCAATGATGAATAACCTCAATCAATGGAAATCTTTCCACCTCATTAACAAACAACTGATAGAGAATTACAAAACTTAACACAACTACATCTCTCCTAGATCCATGCCCTGTAGCCTGGATCAAGGCAACAAAATCAGAACTCCCTACATAATTATATATATATATATATATGTGTATATATATATATATACACACATATACATACACACATATACATACACACATATACATACACACATATACATACACACATACCTACCTATATATACATACACACATACACACATATATATACATACACATATATATACATACACATATACACATACATATATATATATACATACATACATACATACATACATACATATATACATACATATATACATACATATATACATACATACATACATACATACATATATACATATATTTATTTATTTATTTATTACAGTTTCTTATATACCGCGCTATTTAGAATCAGCGCGGTTTACATCATAACAAAACGACCATTACGACAAACTGTCAGGTTTTACATTGAACAGGAGTACAAACTTGGATAACTGGGTTAACTATATACATAATCTATCTACACTGCAGTGTGCGGGCATTTCTAGATTGGGTTATTTCTTGGAGGGGATATCTGGTTTAGTTGCTGTCTGGGAAATATTGGCGGAAAAGGTATGTTTTGAGAGCCTTTCTGAACTGATATAGATTGGTAATGGCTCTAATGTCGGGGGGTAGGGTGTTCCAGCATTTTGGTACATAAAAACTGAATGCCCTGTTTGTGGTGTTCGTGTTGGACTTTGTTGAAGCCTTTGGTATTGCTAGCAAGTTTACAGCTGATGTTCTTCTTGCTCTATTGGGGGGGACCATGTGGATTAGATTCGTGAGTGAGAGGGATGAGGTGCCTTTGATTGCCTTAAATGCTAATACAAGGGATTTGAAGGTGATTCTCCCGTGAATTGGTAGCCAGTGCAGCTGTTTGAGAATGGGAGTCACGTGGTCGTTTCTGGATGCACCGTAGAGGACCCTAGCTGCGGCATTCATGGCCAACTGTAAGGGGGTTAGTGTGGATTGGGGGAGACCTTGTAGGATGGCATTTGCAAAGTCAAAATGCGGCAGGATCAGCGCTTGATATATGGTACGGAAATCGTCTGGGTCCAGCAGGGAGCGTAGGTGTTTGAGGGAACGGATTTTGAAGTAGATGGCTTTGACTACGCTGCTTATGTGGCGTCTCATGTCTAGATGTTGGTCCAGGGTAACTCCCAAATATTTTATTGCATCTTTAGTTTGCAAATCAGCTTCCTTGACACTGACGTGGGATGGGGGCGTAAAGTTGGAGTCTCTGGAGATGAAAAGGACCTCTGTTTTTTTATGCTGGATACGTAGGTTCTGTGTCTGGAGCCATGTTGAAACTGCATTGAAACAATCTGTGAGTGGGGTCAGGTCCATGTGGGTTGTGGAGAAAGGCATGTATAAAAGAATGTCATCTGCATATATCATGCAGTTTACGTTGAATGATCTTATGATATTGCATATGGGCTGCATGTAGATATTGAAGAGTAAGGAGGATAATGAGGATCCTTGAGGTACCCCTTGTTTTTGATGGAAGTGGCTAGACTCTTCTGATCCAGACTTCACATATTGCCATCTATCGTCATACACATACATACATATACATACATACATACATACATACATACATACATACACATACATATATACACATACATACATATATACACATACATACATATACATACATACATATATACACATACATACATATATACACATACATACATACATACACATACATACATACATACATACATACATACATACATACATACATACATACATACATATATATAGTGAACCAATCATTACTCCAAGGCTTAATGCCAAATGAACTCAAGCACACTGAAATTCACCCTTTACTTTAAAAAAAGGTTACTAAACAATACTGATTCTACATCGTATCAGCCCATCGCTAGCATTTCTTTCCTGGCTAAGATCATCGAAAAAGTTGTCCAACTCCAGCTGCAGGACTTTGACACAACTGCCCCACTAGATGAGCATCAATATGGGTTTCGGCCTTTCCATGGTGTGGAAACCCTCCTCCTGGCCCTCTGACACTCTCAAAGGCATGGACAACATTAACAAATCCGTTATACTTTTATTTCTTCACATTTCCTCCGCCTTTGACAGTGTAAATCACAGCATTCTCATTTCCAGACTTAATCAAATAGGCTTAAAGGAAACAACTCTCGATTGGTTTAAATCATATATATATCCAACAAATCTCCTCATCATCCTTCCCACATGAGCAGGGAATTCCGCAAGGCTCTACGCTTTCTGCTCTGCTTTTTAAACCTATATCTTCAATCCATATGCTCCATATTCAAAAGACACAACAAACTATCACATACTGTATATGCGGACAACATGTTGTTCTCAGCAATTGACATAGCTAACCAATGTTCCCTCTAATGTTCTGTAGGCTGTGTGCGCATAAAATATCAGCTGTGTGCAGCTTTTGGAGGAAGGTTAAATTTTTGTGCACCACATAATGACACTCGGAGTTATATACAGAATACAGTATGTACACCACATTGATTTTAATCAAATTAAATGAAAATAGACGATTACTAAATGAAGCGGGAAATTTCTAGTAATTACAATCATAACTTTTAAATTTTAAGACGTCTGTGTTCTTTTCTATCAGAATCAGAGCTGTAATTTTTGTGCGCTCTGTTGTAAAGTATGTGCGCTCGCTCGGCGAGGGGTGTGCGCGCGCACACGCGCACAGCTTAGAGGGAACAGTGTAGCTAACCCCAATTATGATGCTCTAGCAGCCTGTCTCTCTGAAGCGGAACTATGGATCCGTTCAATGAATATGTTCATAAAACTTCAAAAAGACGGAAGTGCTACTTACTTCAAGAAACACTAACTTCATCCCCCCTACAGTTATCAAGCTTCAAAACACCACCCTCCCACAGTTAAACTGGAGGCAAGATATTTAGGAGTTACCCTTGACAGGACACTCAGCTTAACCACACACATAAAACAAACAGCCAGATCTTCTTTAAACTTAGGACTATTCAACAACTTAGACCACTGATAGATGGAGATGATTTTAGAACAGTTGTCCAAGCCCTAATCATACCACACCTAGACTATTGCAATGGTATTTTGCTAGGCGCAACCAAGAAAAATCTAAACATACTCCAAATGGCCCAAAATGTCACTGCATTTGTATCTGACCACATCTCGCCTATATTATACTCCCTTCACTGGCTCCCAGTTGCCAGTAGAATTCAGTATAAATCCCTAGTGACTACCTTCAAACTAATCAATAAAATTGCCCCATCTCACCTTTCAACATTGATTCAAGCCCCACCTAAGAATAGAATGAGGAGGATGAATCTCAACACTGTTTTTCGTATTGAGTCAGGGACTAAAATAAACAGATAACAGTGCTTTTTCTTACATTGCACCTATTCAATGGAATAATCTCCCAGCAAATTTAATAGAGATCAAAGACCTCCAAGCATTCCGAAAGAAATTAAAAACGTACTTGTTCATCCAGCATTTTCACACTCAAGAAAATACATCTAACCAAACTCTTAAAGCACAATCAGACCACCCTACCTAGGATCCTGCTCACACAATCGCAGTCACAACATTGCACTTCCTTCATAAAACCATTTCACCACACAGCAATGGAAGTGCTGCAATAAAACCTGAATACCGATTAGCAGGGCCGGATTTACCTTAGGCCCTACGCCAACAAAAATTGTGGGCCCCCAGAAAAAATAAAAACGAGATCAACTTACCAAAACAGAAATGGCAATAGATGTATAGAATTGCCTGACATAAAGAGGCAATAGGGACAAAATCAGCATCGGAATTCAAGAAATACATTAAAAATTGTCTTATCCATCGGGGAAGAGGATCACTGAATGATCCGGCGGTACTACAGCAGCTACAGGAAACGGACCTGGCCATCGCTGCTCCCCGGTACTCACTATGGCTTTGGTCTAACAGGCCACCGCCTCCTGGTACTTGCAGGTGACGAAGAGTCTGTTTCCCTGCTCCTTTAACTCCTGAGCGCTAGTGCTCTTCTCCGGACTCCCGCCTCCCCCACTCTCCTTTTCCTCTTTCCCCTTCATGCCAGGGCCTGGAGAAGCTCACGGACGGCCCCGTTCAGCTAGGCCGCAGCAATTTCAACTCTCTCTAGAGAGCGAGGGATCCAGGCTCGCACAACCCCGCCTCTCACTCTGACTATACCCAACACACCCACAAATAGGGTTGCCAACTTTTTCACCGCGAAAAACCCGACACCTGTGGCTTGCCATGCTCCACCCATTCTCTGCCCCTAGTCCCACCCCTGCCCCGCCCCCAGCCCCACCCACAAAAATTACCGAGGATACGTGTAGGCTAACTTCCTTGGTCAGATAATAATTAAACTGGGAACCCCAAAATCCAAACATGAAATGTACAACACTGGAGAAATAAAACTATATGTAATGACTGATACATCCAAACTGGGCTGGGTAGCCCCTCTAGGGCATCTTTCCACTCAGGGCCTCTGGTTACCACAGGAGTCACGACTCGAGATAAATATTCTGGAGCTTCGAGCCATCTTCCGTGCTCTCAAAGTATTTCAGGAACACCTTCATTACCACAGAGTCTTTCAGACTTAGAGCAACTCCTATCCTCCGTCCTGGAATTTTCGATACCAGATATCCATGGAGGATCCATGACCTCTTAATATTTATTAGCAAGGCTTGATATACTGCCCACACCAGAGTATCAGAGCGGTGTACAAAGAAAACAGAACACAATGGCTACTGGCAGAAAAAAAGTTGGAAGAGAACGCCAATGGTTGACAGGAAAGCAATAGTGAGAGAGTGAAGAGAGAACAGAAAAGAGCAGAGATAAACGCAGAAATGGGGGGAGTACCAGTGGGTGGGAGTGATAGGGTGAAGGGAGATGGAGGCAGTGTGTGGCATCAGGACCATCATGTGATATCTCCTGAAGCAAACAATACGGGTTCCGAGGTCTCTCTCTGGTATCTTCTAGCTAGGGAGTCCCTTATGTGAAGACTACATTCCTGCTTGTTCCTGGAGAAAGTGTAGTTACTCACCTGTAACAGGTGATTTCCGGGAACAGCGGGAATTTAGTCTTCACAACCCACCCTCCTCCCCTAGGAGTTGTAGGTTTTCTTTTTCTCCTCTCCTTTTATCTCCGCTACAAACTCAACTGAGGAGGGAGAGTGGGCAAGGTGGGAAGGCAGCTACGCAGGTGCAGTGGGATGCTCCCAAAAGCTTTCCTAATGGATGCTGGGGAGCATTCCTGCACAGGCTCCATTGGTACTAACGTCACCCATATGTGAAGACTACATTCCGGCTGTTCCTGGAGATCACCTGTTATAGGTGAGTAACTACGCTTTACACCCTGAGACATGGCTGTATTGCCGTATCTTTTCCATAAGAATCAGCAAGGAGAGTACCTGCTCCCTAATGGTAAATATGTCATCAGCAAAAAGAGATAATTTGTACAACACTGGAGAAATAATATGTACAACACTGGAGAAATAAAACTATAAAGTAATTTCCTCTTGCACTAAACAAAAACGCAAAGATGTTAGCAATACACACTTCCCAGACCAGACATATTCCAGTTAATAAATACAAAATAAAAAGTATTTTTCTACCTTCTGTTTGGGCATTTTTTCAGTTGCAATTGCTCCAGTCACTTTCTTCTGGTTTCTTCGTGTCTTCTGCGAGCTATCCATTTGTCCTTTCTTCTCTTTTAGATGTTTTCCATTCTCTCTCTATTTCTGCTTTAACATACTGATTGTTTCCCTTTTGCTCTTTCCTTATTCCTTTATCATCCATTTAAATTTCACCCTTCCATTTTCAAGCCCCTCTTACGCTCCCAATACCCAGCCCATCATAGACTTTTCTTCCACACAAAATATTTTTCCCCTCTCCATTCTCATTCCCCATCCATTCTAGTCCTCCCCCAAAATCAGTTCCCTTATAGTTCTAGACCCACCCAGCATCCACTCCCTTCTAGTCCCATTCTCCCATGCCCCACATCAGCCCATTTCCAGTCCTATTCTAGCTCTTCATCAGCCCATTTCCAGTGCTAGCCCTCACATCACAGGCCATTTCCAGTCCTAGCCCCCCTCCCCATCACAGCCCATTTCCAGTCCACGTCCCCCATCACAGCCTATTTCTAGTCCTAGGCCCCCCCACCATCACAGCCCATTTCCAGTCCAAGTCCCCCATCACAGCCTATTTCCAGTCCTAGCCCCCCCCCCAATCACAGTCTATTTCCAGTCCTAGCCCCCACCATCACATCCCATTTGCAGTCCGAGTCCCCCTGCACCATCACAGCCCATTTGGAGTTCTAGTTACCCTCCCCCCCACCATCACAGCCCATTTCCATTCCATGTCCCCCCCCCCCCCCCCATAGCCCTTTTCCAGTCCAGGTCCCCCTTCCCATCACAACCCATTTCCAGTCCATGTCCCCCCCCCCCCAATCACAGCCCATTTCTTTCCAGTCCAAGCCCCCCCCCCCCCTCGCCCTTTTCCGGTCCTGCCCCCCCCCCATCCCCGCCCATGCAGTCCTTATCCCCCCCCCCCCCACCAGCACCGCGGCTGTCTGAGGCTTTAGAGGGAGCAGGGTAAGGTCGCGCGAGGCCCCGGCTCCCTCTGTACAGCCGCCAGCGTGAAGAGCCTTTTCCTTCATGCTGGCGGCTGTATCTGTGAACATAAGAACATAAGATATGCCATACTGGATCAGACCAAGGTCCATCAAGCCCAGTATTCTGTTTCCAACAGTGGCCAATCTAGGTCATATGTACCTAGCAGTTTCCCCAAGGGACACAGGTTCCACAATGCTTGTATTGGTTCAAGCATTGATATTCAGGGTCCCTTCTTAATAATGGCTTATGGACCTTTCCTCCAGGAACTTGTCCAAACCTTTTTTAAACCCAGCTACACTAACAGCCTTTACTACATCCTCCGGTAACAAATTCCAGAGTTTGATTACACGTTGAGTGAAAAAATATTTTCTTTTATTAGTCTTAAATAGTTTACCCTGTAGCTTCATTGCATGTCCCCTAGTCTTTCTATATTCTGATAAGGTAAACAATCGATCTACGTTTACCCGTTCCACTCCGCTCATTAATTTATAGACTTCTATCATATCTCCCCTCAGCCGTCTCTTTTCCAGGTTAAAGAGCCCTAACCTTTTTAGCCTTTCTTCATAGGAGTATCCTTGCATCCCCTTTACCATTTTGGTGGCTCTTCTCTGAACCTTTTCTAATAACTCTATATCCTTTTTAAGATACGGCGACCAGAATTGCAGACAATATTCAAGGTGCGGTCTCACCATGGAACGATATAGAGGCATTATAATATCCTTTGTTTTATTTTCCATTCCTTTCCTTATCATACCTAGCATTCTATTTGCTCTCTTGGCCGCCGCTGCACACTGGGCCGAGGGTTTTAACATGGTATCCACAATGACGCCTAAATCTTTTTCCTGGGTGGTGGTTCCTAATGTGGAACCTTGCATCGTGTAACCATAGTTTGGGTTGTTCTTCCCTAGGTGCATAACCTTGCACTTGTCCACATTAAATTTCATCTGCCATTTTGATGCCCAGTCTTCCAATTTATCAAGATCCTCTTGCAATTTTCCACAATCCTCTTGGGTTTTAACAACTTTAAATAGTTTTGCGTCATCTGCAAATTTGATCACCTCACTCGTTATTCCACTTTCCAGGTCATTTATGAATATGTCAAAAAGCAGCGGACCCAGCACAGATCCCTGGGGTACACCACTATTCACCTTTCTCCATTGGAAAAATTGGCCATTTAGCCCTACCCTCTGCTTTCTATCTTTTAACCAGTTCCTGATCCACAATAGTACACTGCCTCCTATCCCATGACTCTTTAGTTTTGCCAAAAGTCTCTCATGAGGGACCTTGTCAAAGGCTTTCTGAAAGTCCAGATACACAATATCAACCGACTCACCTTTGTCCACCTGATTATTCACTCCTTCAAAAAAACATAACAGATTAGTAAGACAAGATCTTCCTTGTCTAAAGCCATGTTGGCTGTCTCTCATTAGTTCATGACTATCTACATGCTGAGTAATTTTATTCTTTATGATGGTTTCTATCATTTTTCCCGGTATTGACGTCAGGCTCACCGGTCTGTAGTTTCCAGGATCACCCCTGGAACCCTGTTAAAAGTTGGTGTTACATTGGCGATCCTCCAATCTTCAGGTATTAGAGATGATTTTAATGATAGTTCACAGATTACTAATAGCAGGTCTGCAATCTCATATTTCAGTTCTTTCAATACCCTTGGATGTATACCATCCGGCCCAGGTGATTTGCTACTCTTCAGCTTATCTAATAGTTGTAATACATCTTCTCGATGTATCGATATTTCCTTCAATTCTTCTGCACCATTAAATACCACTTCAGTCATGGGTAACATCCCTACATCTTCCTCAGTGAAGACTGAAGCAAAGAATTCGTTCAGTCTCTCCGCTATCGCCTTGTCGCCTCTTAGTGCTCCTTTAACCCCTTTATCATCTAATGGACCAACTGACTCTCTCACAGGTTTTTTGCTACGAATGTACTTGAAAAGGTCTTTACTTCGCGTTTTTGCTTCTGCAGCAAGCTTCTTCTCAAATTCTCCCTTTGCCTGCCTTATCAATGCCTTGCATTTGACTTGCCAGTGCTTGTGCTGTTTCCAGGTTTCGTCCTTTGGCTCTTTTTTCCATTTCCTGAAAGATGCTTTTTTGGCAACAAACAGCCTCTCTGACCTCAACTTTAAACCATGCTGGCAGTTTTTTGGACTTCTTTCCACTTTTCTTAAAGCATGGAATACAGCTGGTCTGGGCTTCCAAGATAGTATTTTTCAACAGCCAAGCCTGATGTACGTCTTTAACCTTTGCAACTGCTCCTTTTAGTTTTTTCTTGACTGTTTTCCATCCTCATTTTATCATAGTCTCCCTTTCGAAAGTTAAAAGGTAGTACTGTGGATTTCCTTACTATCCCTCCTCCACTAATTAAATCAAAGGCGATCATGCTATGATCACTATTGCCAAGTGGCCCCAACAACCTTATCTCTTGCACTAGATCTGGTGTTCCACTAAGGATTAGGTCTAATATGGCTTCCCCTCTGGTCGGTTCATGAACCAGCTGCTCCAAGAAGCAGTCATTTATTTCATCTAGGAACTTTATCTCCCTAGCATGTCCTGACGTGACACTGACCCAGTCGATACCGGGGTAGTTGAAATCACCCATTATTATTACTGTGCTGTAACTTTTGTTAGCTTCCTTGATTTCTTTGAGCATTTCATCATCCATTTGGTCATTCTGGCCAGGCGCTCGATAGTACACCCCCCACTGCCATTGCCTTCCCCCTTTTACATGGAATTTCAATCCATATAGATTCTACAGCAGATTTTGTTTCCTGCAAAACTTTAATCCTTTCTGACTCAATGCCCTCTCTAACAGAGAGCAACCCCTCCACCAATTTGATCAGCTCTATCATTACGATATAGTTTGTACCCAGGTATCACAGTGTCCCACTGGTTGTCGTCCTTCCACCATGTCTCTGATATTCCAATCATATCTAACCTTTCATTTAGTGCTATATATTCTAACTCTCCCATCTTATTTTTTAGACTTCTAGCATTTGCATACAAGCATTTTAGAGAAAGTATTTTATCCATATTAATTTGTCTGTTAGACATGAGTAATTTGGGATCTTTAAGCTCTGTCTGCTCCGTACTTGAGGGCATTTGGGCTACTTTACTCTTTTGTGGAACCTCTCTGCTTTTGGTAGTATCCTTCAAAGATACATTCTTCTTCCGAACCATCTGCTCTTGGGCGACTGTCGGCTTTCCCCTAATATCTAGTTTAAAAGCTGCTCTCTCTCCTTTTTAAAGGTTAATGCCAGCAGCCTGGTTCCATCCCGGTTAAGGTGAAGCCCATCCCTTCGGAAGAGCCCCTCCTTTCCCCAGAACGTTCCCCAGTTCCTAACAAATCCAAACCCATTGCCTTTAACCTTTCCCAGCAATCGCGGCTTTACAGATACAGCCGCGGGCAGGGCACGGCCCCTCGCGCAACCTTACCCTGCTCCCTCTGAAGCCCTCCGGTGTGGGGGCCGGCCCCGGGTGCGGGTTTTCTCAGTCCTGGGGACTCTTCTTTGTGGGCCCTTGCCAGCTGTGGGCCCTACGCCAGGGCGTACCTGGCATATAGGTAAATCCAGCTCTGCCAATTAGATAAGCTATAAGATTGTAAATAGTTTCTATTTTTGTTTATTGTATATAGTTCCTGTGTTACAATATGTTCAGTGTAATAGTTTTTGATGTGCTGTTCTCTGTAAACCACCCCTGATCTCTGGAAGAGGCGCTATAGAAAAGTTCCCAAATAAATAAATAAATGATTAGGACCGAAAGCACCAAGTTAAGGTCCCATGTGGGAACTATGGACCGTAAAGGAGGACGAACCTGCTTTACAGCCTGGAGAAAACGCACCATGTCCGGATGGGCCGCTAACATCTTACCCTGCACTTTACCCCTGTAACATGCCAGCGCTGCCATCAGCACCCATAGAGTTGCATGCCAGGCCTTTATCCAACCCCTTCTGAAGAAAGGCCAGAAACGACGGGAGGGGAGCCTCCAGGGGTCTCAGTTCCATGTCGACACACCAGCTCTCAAAAATCCTCCAGATCCTAAATGTAAGCTAATGAGGTAGAACGCTTAAGCGCTTTCAACAGGGTTGAAATAACTGCACTTGAATAGCATCGCTTAACTAGCCACACCCTCTCGAGAGCCATGCCGTAAGCAAGAACTGATCCACCAGAGACATTAGAACTGGACCCTCATCAGCAGGTTGATCCTGGTTGGGAGTCGCCAGGGATTGTCCATTCTGTTTCATTTGCTCTGAAATAGTCTAAACGGGGTGTGGCTCTGGGTTAGTGAGTATTAACAAACTGAGGTGACCCGAGTGCTCCGGGTTAGTCTGGTTTGCCCTGGATTTACCTAAATTGAGTTTTTTTTGCATATTTCTGATGTACTTGGAGTGATCTCAGCTGAGTTTTTCTGCATATTTCAGAGGACAGCTGCGTTGATCTGAATTACCCTAACCTTAGCTAATTTACTGGGCTAGTCATGGAACTCATGGCTTCAGAGGACAATGTCAAGGAAGTGCTGTTCTTCAGCAGGTGCAGGAAACCCATATACGAAGGGTTCAATGCCCTGGCCCTCCGTGGCCCCTAATAGGACGCATAAAAGCACACTGAGGGCTGGTGATTCTGATGCTCCGGATTGGCCTTGTTGACTGTGGTATACTAATCTGCTCTGGTGGACCATGGCGCACACCTGGCTGCTCCCCATCAGAATAAACCACCTCTCACAGGTGGAATGGTTCTTGCTTATGTCCTGGCTCTTGAAAGGGCATGGCTGAGGGATAAAGGATATTCAGCGGCGGTGATAGCTACCTTGCTTAAGTCTCACAAGTGCTCTACCTTGTTGGCCTGTATCAGTCTGGTATGTGTTTTTGGGAATTGTGTGAGGACAGGGGGCTCCGGCCCTTTGTTGCTTCACTTCCGGATATCTTGGCCTTTTTGCAGGCATGACTAGAGAAGAGGTTGATTTTACATTCCTTGCGGGTCCAGATAGCATCCAGGGTTGCTCCTTGGTGCCTCATTTGGATGTGGTCCTTCTCCCCTCCCCTCCCCCCCCCCCCCCGGGCAGTGAAACTAGTCCATTCGCCCTTGCGTACCATGGTGCTGCCGTGGGATCTTCATTTGATGCTAGCAGCCTTAACTGACGTGCCAGTTAGACCTGTCTCGGGCCCTACTGAAGGACACTCTGAAAACTATATTCTTGATTGCCATTTGCTAGGCTCATCCCGGCTCAGAGTAGAAAGCCCATTTCTGCAGAAACTCCTTTTTGCTGCAGTCTCCTTGAAGGTGGTTCTGCGGCCCATACCATCCTTTCTCCCTAAGGGGTATCGAGGTTTCAGCTAAATTAAACAGTGAGCCTGCCAGATTGTTCCAATGTTACGGACACCGAGGAGGGTCGTCTACTTCACCAACTGGACATGCCAGGTCCTGCACCATTGCCTTAAGCGGATGGAATCTATCCGTGGATTGGACTGTTTGTCTTGTTTTTGTCAGTCTCCGCAAAGGGGATGCAGCTTCTAAGGCCTTGGTGGCATCATGGAAGCTATCACCTCAGCCTATATTCTCATAAGGAAAGTGGTATCAGATGGTTTTGAAGCCCATTCCACGAAGTCACAGGCAAGGTACTTCAGGCCGGAAGGTCGGGGGCTCAAATCCCACTAGAGGACAGCAACCTTGGGCCGGAAGGGCTGAGGTTTCTAGTCCCACAGGTGCTCCTTGTGGTCTTGGGCAAGCCACTTAACCCTCCATAGCCCATGTTCCCTGTAAAATAGTTATCTCCAAGTTAATGTGCCCTGTTCAATGTAATTTCAGTTTGTTCAATGTAAACCGCACTGATGCAGAATAGCACGGTATATAAGAGAATGTAAATAAATAAACAAACCTGGCCGGAGCATGGGCTAGTTCTGCCAGGGGACATCTGTAGAGGAGCCATGTAGTCATCTCTGCACACCTTTACGTGACACTACTGCCTAGACCAGGGGTCGGCAACCCGCGGCTCCGGAGCCGCATGCGGCTCTTTCTCACCTTTGCCGCGGCTCCGGAGCACACTGCCCGCCCGGTGACAGGCAATAGTGTTGTAAGCTCCCTCCCTTCTTCTGCAGCCGCGGCTCCCTGCCTCTTAGGGAACCGCGGCTGTGCTTTTAAAATCATCTCGGAGCCCTTCCTGTCTTGACGGGCTCCGTGCAGCATTGTCCCGTCAAGACAGGAAGGGCTCCGAGATGATTTTAAAAGCACATCCGCGGTTGCAGGAGAGGCCGGGAGCCGCGGCTGCAGACGACGGGAGGGGAGCGGACAGGGAGGGAGGGAGCAGGGATGGATGGAGGGAGGGGGGATGACCTGGATGGATGGAGGGAGGAGGGCTGACATGGATGGATGGAGGGAGGGAGGAGGGGCTGACATGGAGGGAGGGAGCTGATATGGATGGATGGTGTGAGGGGGGCTGACATGGAGGGATGGAGCTGATATGGATGGAGGGAGGGAGGGGGCTGACCTGGTGGGAGGGCGGGGGCTGACATGGAGGGAGGGAGCTGATATGGATGGAGGGAGGGGGGCTGACATGGAGGGGGCTGACATGGAGGGATGGAGCACTGGTAATGGGGTTGAGGGACTAGCACTGGAAATGAGCTGATTAGGGGAGGCTAGGACTGGTAATGGGGTTGAGGGGGATTAGCACTGGAAGCGAGCTGATTGGGGGGCTTTGAATGGGCATGGGCTGATTGTGGGGAGGGGAGGATAGAGCTGCTGGCCCTGGAAGATAACGGGGGGCTAAGGCTGCCATGGTATTTGTACTAGAAGGGACTGGTCAGTGGGGAAGGAGGGGGATTGGAAGGAAATGGACACCAGTGGCAATCGTGGGAATGCAAGTTGACATTGGAAGGTACTGGGAGTGAGGACTGGAAAGGGGCTGATATTGGGAGGGTTACTGGGACTGGAAATAGGCTGATGGAAAGAAGTGAAGAAAACGAAAGAAGAGATAAGAAATGGCAGATGGACCATAGACCACAGAAAGAGAGCTAAGAGAAGACAGGAAAGCAGAAGCCTCAGATCGGGACCAGCATGATCAAAGAATAAATTGGTCAGACAACAAATGTAGAAATAATTATTTTATTTCATATTAGTGATTTGACTACAAAATCATCATAATTTTGAAATCAAATATTGTTACTTGTTGTTGTGATATTTTCTGGCGTATTTTTTTTGGTGTGCGAAGGAAGAGGGGTAGTCTTATACGGCGAGTATAGGCAAAACACCTATATTTTAACAGGAAAAGTAGGGGGTCGTATATAGCATTAAGGTAAGAAACAATATATGCAGTGTTAGATTTGTTTTAAATGTTGCAATGGTTTTGCGGCTCCCAGTTTTTTTTTTCCCTTCGGAAACGGGTCCAAGTGGCTCTTTATGTCTTAAAGGTTGCAGACCCCTGGCCTAGACATTCAGGCATCTTATGCACATTTTGGGGTGGCAGTGCTCCAAGCCGGACTTGCAGGTCCCTCCCATTCATAGTCATTGCTCTGGTACATCCCACAAGAACTGGATTGGACTGGAAGGATGACTAGGAAGACAAAATTAGACCTTGCCTGCTAATTGTCTTCCCTGGAATCCCTCCCAGTACAAGCATTGTGGAACCTGTGTCTTTTGGGGAAACTGCTAGGTACCTATGACCTAGATTGGCCACTGTTGGAAACAGGATACTGGGCTTGATGGACCTTGGTCTGACCCAGTATGGCATATCTTATGTTCTTATGTGAAAGTGTTTCTGATGCTATAGTGGAAGATCATTTCGCATCTAGTGATCACCAGATGGTGTGGATCAGTATTAGGACTAGGGCTACTAAAATCCATTCAAAAGAGAGGATCTTAGACTTTAGGAAAAACAAACGTTGCCAAGATGGGCCAATACCTCAGGGAGTCATTAGCGGGATGGGAACAGCTATGGGATGTAGAAAAACAGTGGGCAGAACTGAAAGAGGATATTTTAAGGGCAACCAACCTTTTTGTTAAAATGGTAAATAAAGGAAAAGGAGACCACTATGGTTTTCGAAACAAGTAGCTGAAAAGATGAAGAAAAAGAGGAAGGCCTTCATGAAATACAAGAGATCACAGAGGAAGACAGGCATCTATATTTGGAAAAACTTAAGAGAAGCTAGCAAAGTAGTCAGGAAAGCAAAGATTCAAAAAGAGGAGGAATTAGCCAAAGCAATAAAATGGGTGGATGAGACATTTTTCTGATATGTTAGAGAGAAAAGGAAGGGCAAAAGTGGTATTGTCAGACTCAAGGGTAAAGAGGAAGAATAGGTAGAAGCTGATGAGGATAAAGAGGAATTGCTTAACAAATATTTCTGTTCTGTGTTCACAGATGAAGAACCAGGAGCAGGACCTCAGAAAACACCCACAAACAGGAACAGAAGCAAGGGGCCTCTTGAACAATTTTCAGAAGACTGTTTGTGAGAAACTAGCTAAACCTAAAGCAAACAAAGTGATGTGATCAGATGGGATACACCCGAGAATACTGAGGGAACTTGGGGACAGTTCTAGTGACTCCACTGACCAATCTTTTCAATGCCTTGGAGTCAGGAGTGGTGCCAGAGGACTGGAGAGAGGCACATGTGGTCCCTTTACACAAAAGCAGAAGTAAGGATGTGGTTGAAAACTACAGACCAATTAGTTTAACCTCTGTGGTGAGTAAAATAAAATAGTGAGGTTTCAGGAGGCCAACTGATTACTGGGTCTGAGGCAGCATGGATTCACCAGAGGCAGGTCTTGTCAGACAAATCTGATTTCTTTGACTGGGTGACCAAGGAGTTGGACCAAGGGACAGTCCTAGATGAGGTGTATTTAGATTTCAGTAAAGCCTCCAACACCGTTCCGCCCAGGCGACTTATAAACAAACTGTGCACCCTAGGGATGGACCCTGAAGTTACTGCTTGGGTTAGAAATTGGTCAAGTGGGAGGCGACAAAGGGTACAGGTAAATGGAGTTCACTCTGAGGAGTAGGTTACCAGTGGTGTGTTGCCCCAGGGATCTGTCCTTGGTCCGATTCTTTTTAACATCTTTATTAGTGATATTGCAGAAGGGCTGTCTGATAAGGTTTGCCTCTTTGCGGGTACCAAAATCTGCAATAGAGTAGAAACCCAGGAAGGTGTAGATACCATGAGGAGGGATCTAGCTAAGCTTGAAGAATGGTCTAGAATTTGGCAGCTGAGATTTAATGTTAAAAAATGTAAGGTCATGCATTTGGTCTGCAGCAAACCAAGGGAGTGATTTAGTATAGGGGTGAAGTACTTCTGTCCACAAAAGAAGAGCGGGACCTAGGCGCAATTGTGTCTGATGATCTTAAAGTAGCTAAACAGGAAGAAAAGGCAACAGAGAAAGCTATAAGTATGCTTGGGTGCATAGGGAGAGGAATGGCCAGCAGAAGAAAGGAGGTGATAGTGCCTCTGTATAAGTCTTTGGTGCAACCTCATTTGGAGTATTGTGTGCAATTCTGGAGACCGCACCTTCAAAAGGATATAAACAGGTTAGAGTCGGTACAGAGGGTGGCTACAAAAATGGTTAATGGTCTTCGTTATTTATTTATTTATTTATTTAAAAGGATTTTTATACCGCTTTTATCCTTTAAATCAAAGCGGTTTAAAATTCAACGGAAACATGTTACATAGTGCAAGGGTGTAGGCATGCAGTGGCTATTAAAATGCGTTTACGTAGGTGTAATTTTAGTGAAACTAATTACAAGATGCGCTACATACAATGAACTAGATACAATGAGGAAGTGGTGGCTTGACTGGGGTAAGTGTGGAGAGGGGATGGGGTAGGTAGGAGCGGAGCATGAAGGGGAGGGGGGAGGAACAATTGGGGTACAGAATGTTGGGGTCCTTGGTCAGGTTATAAAGCATATGAGGACAGACTTAAAGATCTTAATATGTATACTTTAGAAAGGCAGGATAGAGGTGATATGATTGAGACGTTTAAATACCTCCATGGCATAGATGCATAGGAGGAGACCTCTTGATTAAAAGCAAGCTCTGCTATGAGGGAACAAAGGACAAGGGTGAAAGAGGATAGACTTAGGAGTAATATGCGGAAATATTTCTTTAAGGAAAGAGTGGTAGATGTGTGGAATACTCTCCCAGTGGAGGTGGTAGAGATGAGGACAGTATCTGAATTCAAAAAAAAGCATGGAACAAACAGAGGCTCTCTAAAGGAAAAAAAGCGGACTGTTGTAGTGGTTGATATGGAAGGGCAGACTAGATAGGCCATGTGGTCTTTTTCTGCCATCATGTTTCTATACATTCCTTTTTTGGTTTTTTGCGCATTTGTTTTTGGGGAGTGGAAAGAAGTCCATCGATGATGTGCTCTGCTTTGGAAAGATAGTCCATGCAATCTCCCTGTCCAGAGTCCATTTGTGAGGATAAAGGACTCAACTCAACCTGTCTGTCAGCAAGGAGAATATATTAGTGCCCCTGAATAGGTCATTGGGGAGGCCTCACTTGGAATAGTGTGTTCAGTTTTGGAAACCATACCATGTAAGGAATATAAAAAGACTTGAAACAGTTCAAAGGAAGGCGACCAAAATGATATGGAGTATGTGCCAGAAAAGACTTAGATTCCAAAATATATATACCCTAGAGGAGAAAAGGGACCTGGTGTGGGGGGGGGGGAGAGATACAATACAGATGTTTAAATATTTAAAGGATGTTAACAAACATCTTTCAAATATGACAATGAGGAAGTTGTAGAACTAGAGGACATGAAATGAAGTTGCAAGGAGGTAAACTTAAAAGCAACATTAAGAAATACTTTCTCACAGAAAGGGAGGTGGATGCCTGAAATGCCCTCCCAAAGGTGATGGTGGTGGGAGCAAAAAACAGTGATGGAATTTAAAAAAAAAAAAAAAATGCATGGGACAGACAGAGTATTGCTATATATCAAGAGCAGGACCTGCCTTGACACCTTCCCCCCAGCTGCCACAGATTCTGTATCGAGAGGGGGAGGTGGGCAGTAGCAGTATTTGAAAAAGCAGCGGGAAAAAGCAGCTGCTTTTGGAAATAATGCAGTTTCTTCCCCTCCTTCTTGAGACAGAATCAGCAGCAGCTGGGGGGGGGGGGGGGGGGGGAGGTGCGGCTGGTCATATGTGCTGCTGCTGCTGCCACCCACACGGGTCAACTGTCTTAAGGTGGCCACTTAGCTCACCTAGTGGACAGGCTAGTCCCGGGCAACAGGATGGAGTCAAAGCACTTCCAGGCAGGTTACCCCCTTTCTGTTTATGAACAGCAGGTACAACCTTAAGCAAAGGCATAGAGGAGAGCAGCCTGCACAGTGGAAGGTGCAGCCCTACAACTCTAGCCACCCTACTAGGCAGGCTAGATGGAACAAGCTGGTCTATATCAGAAATTATTTACTAGGTTACTATTCCAGAGTGCTCTCTCCTGCCACATATGGGGCTCTGAGCCTCATTTCACCGGAGATGACAAAGTTCCACTGTCTCATGGTCTCCCAGTACAGGTTGTATGATCCTATTTCTCCCCGTTTGTCAGTATGGAACATGGTAACTATTATCAAGATTCAAAACAATTTGGTTGGCCAACCAATTTCTGAAAGCCTTTAGAGTTTTCAAAATAGTTCAGTTCAAGGAAACTGATCGGATGAGACTCAAGTGTAAACCATAATCCTTGGGTATGAAACCCATCAAGATGAGCCCCCCCAGACCAGTTTGGATGCAATCGCTTCATCTCCTGAAATAAGCAGAACATACCTGGGTGCGCTACTAAGGACATCTTGAATTCACCCCCCACCAGCATGCCAAGGGCTGCCATCTGAACCCTGTGGAGTTTAGAACCAAACCCTGGTCTAAACCAGATTCTAAGGAAAATAAAATGACCTTAGTATCCAATAATACCATCACATAAGCAAAGGACAGAGGCCCTCTGAGTCTTAAAAAGGATGTTGACTAGTACTCCAGAGTATTTTTTTAGGAAGTTTGTGCCTCTCAAAAGGGTCAAGTCATAAGCGAGAAGGACAAAGGGTCCTCCATTACCAGGGGACCTTGCTGCCTTTTCTAGGCCTTCCCCAAAGAACAACTTACCCTTAAAAAGGGAGCTTGCTCAGCTTTCCTAAGTTAGCAATAGAAGGGACCCCTGTCAACAGTTTCAAGAGGCCTGTATAGCATGGCCTGCATGATCAGTCTGGCACTACCAGAATGACCAAGCCCAGGTGAGACCTAATCCTGCACAGAAGCCTGCTCATCTAGGACCATGAGGAAAAAGATGTACGGAGACCCTCCTGGGGCCATGCCTACAAAAGTGCACCCAAGCTTGCCCCTCCCAGATCCTTCCTGAAGCTAACAAAGCCTTCACTGTGGCATTCTCATGGGTGGCCATCCGATCAAACACTGGCAGGCTCCAGCTCCGCACAATGCTGCCGATTACAAAATTTATTTAGCTGTATTTATATCCCGTTTTTCACCGGGTCAAAGCGGTCAATTGGGGGATACATTGTGTTTAACTCCCACTCCCCAAGAAGCTGGTTTGTACATTACTCAACTCCCGCAATGTGTGCCATAAACAGATCCACCAGATGTGCCTCTGACCAATGATGATGCTCTGCCACCCTAACAGCCATGATGGCACTGTCGGTGCCACCTGGCTTGTTGATGTATGCCATTAGGGTGGCATTGTCTGAGAACACTAACCTTTTTGCCCTCCAGGAGGATCTGGAGCATCTCCAGAGCTAGGCAAATTACCCTGGCCTCTAAATTTGTTGATGAACCAGGTGGTTTTCTGTGGGGACCAGTATCCCTGTAGCAACTGATCCAGACGATGAGCTTCCCCACCTAAAAAAGGTTGGCATCTGAGGTAACCACCACCCAATCCAATGCTTCCAGAGGCATCCCGTCCATCAAAAGGAGTATCTGCAGCCACCAGGCCAGCTCCCTCTTGATCTTCCAGGAATGAGGGAAGTGCTGATCCAATAAGTGGGAGCAGGGAGACCAGTGAATTAGAAGGTGGCCTCTTCATACGGCCCATGTATGCTCTGGCCTAAGGACCACCTTATCATGGTGGAACCGGGTGTAAGGTGGGTCTGCCACCAACGCCTGAAGTTCACTGATGCATCTAGCTGAAGTGAGAGCAGCAAGGAAGATGACCTTCCAAGTAGTGAGGCTGTGGCTAAAGGTTCAAAAGGCGGCTTAAGGAGCTATCCTAAGACAATATTAAGAACCCATGCCTGATGGGAGGCTTGGTGAACAAGAACCCTCTCATGAAACGCATCACAAGCGATTGGGAGGAGATAGGCTGCCCATTCAAAGGACGGTGAGAAACAGCAATTGCACTGAAGTGAACTCTAACAGAGTTAGTTTTGAGAGCAGAGAGAAAGATGGAGGAGATACCGAAGGAGAGCTGCCACAGGAGCTGAGGAGGAATTAAGATCCTTCTGGGAACACCAAGTGGAGAATCTATACCACTTGAAGTCATAGGAACGTCTGGTGGACGGTTTCCTTGAGGCTAGCAAGATTTTCTTTACTTCCCGAGGAAGGTTAATATCTTGCAACACTACGCTCTCAGTAGCCAAGCCATGAGATAGAGAGACTGTGGATTGGAATGGAGTAGCATCCCTTCCTCTTGAGAGAAAAGAACAGGAGCTGACCCGAGACTCAGGGGGCAAGTCTGGGATAGATGATGTAGGAGAGAAAACCACAGTTGATGTGGCCAGCATAAGGCTATGAGGATCATGTGGCCCCTATCTGCTTGAAAAGCGTTTTGGGAATCAGGAGTATGGGAGGAAAGGCATATAGGAAATCCTGACTCCAGTGAAGGTGGAAAGCATCCACCTGTTGGAGGCTGGACATCTGGGTTCTGGGGCAAAAACAAGGTAGTTTGGCATTTTGCGGAGTGGCTAAAAAGGTCCATCTCTGGCGTTCCCCAGGTCTGAAAGATGTAGGAAATAGTTTCCTGATGGCGGGACCATTCGTGCGGAAGGAGGATCCGACTCAATCTATTTGCTAAGACATTTTGCTGTCCTTGCAGATACACTGCTTGGAGGTGTATTTGATGAGCAATGGCAAAAGGACCAAAGATGGAAAGCTTCCCTGCAAAGGGCCCAAGAGCCCCCCCCTGCTTGTCCAGGAAGAACATAGCAACTTGACTGTTCGTCTGGACAAGAACTCTATGACCTTGTAATTGTTGAAACATTTTGAGGGCAATGAAGATAGCACAAAGCTCCAGTAAATTTATCTGGAGCTGCGACTCCTGCTCCATCCAGTGGCTCCAAGTGGAAAGAGTCCAAGTGGGCACCCCAGTCCAGTTTGGAGGCATCCGTTGTCAGGATGCATTGATGTGGAGGCATATGAAAAGGTGACCCTATGAGAAGATTTCCTGGGTTAGACCACCACAGAAGGGAGTCGATGAAACTGACCTGGATCTGGTCCATGAGGGCCCTGAAGATCTGCTTCCACTGGAAGGCAAGAATCCATTGAGCTGTCCGCATGTGCAGATGGGCATATGGGACTACATGCACTGTGGAGTTATGGCCTAGAAGTTGGAGAATCTCCCTGGCCGAGAGATCGTCTCCAAGCCTTACTTGAGATGTCAACTGCACTAGTCGAGTACAACAATTCTGGGGCAGAAATGCTCTTGACCATTGAGTGTCTAGAAAAGCTCCTATGAATTCTAATGTCTGAGTGGGAACTAGATGGGCGTTTGGAAGATTTATCACAAATCCCAGATTCTGCAGTAACTGCATTGTACGAAGGAGGGTAGATGAACTTCCTGTGAAGTAGGTGCCCTTATAAGCCAAACATCTAAGTAAGGGAAAACAAATGTTCCAAGAGTCCTTAGATATGCGGCTACGACCGCCATACACTTTGTGAAGATTCTTGAGGCAGAAGCAAGCCTGAAAGGAAGGCCTCTACATTGATAGCAATTTCCTTGGAAGATGAAGCATAGATACCTCCTGTGCTCTGGATGAATGAGGATGTGAGTATACGCTTCTTTTATATCTAAAAAACAGAGCCAGTCCTGACTCTGGAGATAAGGTAGAAGGGTTCCTAGTGAAACCATTTTGAATTTCTCTCAGACTAGAAACTTGTTTAGGTTCCTGAGGTGTAAGATGGGTCTGTACCCTCCGTTTTTCTTTGGTATGAGAAAGTAAGGAGAATAGAATCCCATCCCCTGGGATATTGGAACTTCTTCTATGGCACACTGACAGAAGAGAGTTGATCTCTTGCTGCGGGAGAGAAGTGAGTGGGTGTTGAGAATGATATTCCCCACCAGAGTGCGGGGGGGGGGGGGTACTTTGCAGATGAAGCTAGTACCCCTCTTGCACTATGGTTAGTGTCCACTGCTCTGAGGTGATAAGATGCCACACCTGTGAGCATAATAGCAAAGTCTGCCTGATATGAGGAGGTGGGGGTTATCCAGAGGCAGGGTGGATATGTTCTCCAGGAAGAAGTCAAAAACCAGGCGTAGATTGAGTCTGCGCAGCTGGCTGGGGTTTAGGAGTCTGTGGCTTCTTCTGTTTAGGAGGCTGTTGCTTCCTCTGGGTACCTTGAGGTTGGTATTGAGAAGCTGGGGGGGTAAGAAGGGTAAAATTTCTTCTCCTTACCATAGAAATGCTTCTTTGCCGCTGCCTTCTTTGCAGGATTGGCAGTAGCTTTGGAAAGCCTATTGAGAGTAGTATTCTCAGACTCAGAGGCCTTATCTTGCCAATCCTTTCCAAACAGGTTCTCACCAGTACAGGGAATATTACCCAGCTTATCTTGAACCCACTGTTCAAGATCTGATGTTTGGAGCCAAGCAATCCTACGTGCACCTATACTAATAGAGGTTGCTCTTCTAGTGCAAAGGTTGCCCTGTTGACAAATTTGAAGACATTTTGGGCATGTTTGACTAATGTAAGGTAGTCTGCTCTCTTATCTGGGAGAAGGGGAGACATCAATTCCAGATCCCTAGTTACCACCCTAAGGAACAAGGAAATACAACCCCCTAACAGAAAAAGACGTACACATAACCTAAACACCCTACAGGTCCCATCCTCTATATGCAAGGTAAAAACTAATACTAGTAATAGAACATTCACTTACCTAGCCCCCACACTATGGAACAAACTCCCTGACACCCTAAGAGCCAACAAAGACCTTCAATCATTTCGAAAAAAACCTAAAAACTCACCTATTCCAAGAATACTATAACCTTTCAGAAATAACAAACCAAATATATTAAATATAAGTCATATCATGATGGTCTCCCAACAACTCCATCCACATAAGATATCCCAATGAAAACAAAGAAAACTAAAAGGTAACCTATTAGACATGCAGCATTACACCTGTACGTCATTGGGCGCGGGCCCATGGCAAAATTTATTCTCTGTACAACCTTCTTCTTCTGTCTCTCCCTTAGGCTGTTCCTCCGTTTAGAGGTATGTCTGTATTATATGTTAACATGATGTAGTATTTCCCTGTTACCTATGGATCCTTTGCTTATCACTTTGATATTTGGATAAGGTGGTATAAACTGGATTTATTGTTTGGTCTGTATAGTCTGTTTGTATGTTTGTATTTTATGCTAACCTGATGTAGTCTTGTAACCGCTTTGATTGTAAGAAAGGCGGTATAAAAAACCTGTTAAATAAATAAATAAATAATGTATATAGTTAGCTAAAAATACTCTTATCTATGTAAATAGTTCAAAGTTGTGATTTTTGTTTATCTTATTGTTATATGTAACTGCTATGCAACTGCTATACAGGCAGAACTCAAATGTTAAAATGTAAACCGCTGCTGATCATTGGAAGGAGCGGTATAAAAATTAAGTTCAAATAAATAAATAAATAAAATACTCTTACATGGGTATGTATGAACTTATCTGGGCTGAGAGCATGGAGGCCTGAAAACAAACATCGATGCCCAAAGGCATTGAGGGTTCTTGATTCCCTGCCGAGGGATTGGAGGAGTGTGTCTTAGAACTTTTAATTCGATGCATAGCTGATTCCACTACCATTGAGTGGTGTGGAAGCTGCGTTTTCTGGATCCGGGTCTTTCTAGTACTTGATACATGGTATCAAGTCATTGAATATGAGGAGAAATGGTGAGGGACGTTTCCCACATCCGGAGCTTAAGATCCTGGAGTATACGGTGAATAGGCAGAGTAGTCGCCTCTTTAGGAGATGTAGGATATTGGAGAATGTCCAACTCCTCTGCGCTGGACTCTTTCTCCAATGTAGGCGTAATGGATAGCCCCCTTGCCATATCTTAGATAAACTCTTGGAAAGACATATCTTCAGGAGGGGGACATGCACCGTTGCTGCGACGGTGAAGGTCCCTCCAGAAGACTCTGCATCTCTTGGGTACTGATCAATTCATCATCCGAAGAATCAGAATCGGTAGAACCAAAGTATCGACGAGAGCGATGCTCCTGTTCTTGGAAGGTCCGGTACCGATCAGTATCGGCTGAGAGACTTGCAGTACTGGTACCTCTGAACCAGGAACAGATTCGATAGCCGGTATAGATGGAAGCATGCCAAGTGGCATGAAACCTGATGCAGACTGCATGGGCATCGTGGACGATACCAGTATAAATGATACTGCCGGTAATGACCTGACCAGTACAGATGCCACTAACAGAGCTGCTAGACTCCGCTCAATGGCCTGCATATGCCGATCCATAGCGCTTGCCAATGCCTGGGTATCGGTACCAGAAGCATGGGCTACCATTCCAAAGAATGATACCAGGAGCTCTCCTGGAGTAGAGGCCTCGGGAGCATTCTGGACCCCTTTTGCGGCTTTGGAGGGGTGGGTCCTCCTGCCAGGTTAGTTTGGCCTATGTTTAGATAGAGATCTACCCTTGGGAGGACGACCTGTCTTGCTTTTCGATACTTGAGATCCATGTGAGGAAGACTATGCCCTCGATGACATTGAAGCAAGTGAAACCGCAACTGAGGCAAAAAGGGAGCAGAGTTTTTCAGCCCAATTCTGTAGGCCTCTGTCATCTACTTGCATAGGGGACATTCAGATGGCTGGTGATCCAGGCCAAGACATTTAAGACACCAATCATGGGTATCAGTAGCATAGATAGTGCTACCACATTTGGAACACTTCTTAAAACCACTGGTTGGTTATTCTATCGTGTCAGTATACTGGATGGAAGGCCTAGGCCTAAGATGGCATCAATGCACCTAAAAGAAAAGAACTAAAGGGGGGTTTTTAGAAAAAAAGAAATAGAATTGAATCTCTCTTTTCCGGTGTCGACAGGTAGGCAGACGCAACCACGAAAAATACAATAGAACATCTGAGAACAGCAATACATCTAGGAGGTAAGGTAAGGAAATTCAAGAGGCAAGCCATAAGCAAGAATCGACTCACATCTGGCATCCGCACTGGCCCCTGCATCAGCAGATCTGTGTCCACCGGCAAACAAAAGGGTTCTGCCACCAGCAGCCAGACGAGATCCACATACCAAGGCCAAAGGGGCCAGTCTGGCACTAATCAGCAGCACCCGACCCCAAAGCGCTTCTATCCGCTGCAGAACCAGACTGATCAGGAGCCACAGAACAAGCACATACAGGAGATCTATACTGGGTTACGGCTGCACCAGAACATCAAGGCCCTCCGATATACAGGTTCTGTAGCAAATGAAGAAGCGGCTAGACTTGGCATCTGTCAAACACCATCAGGTCTATTGCTGGAACTCCCCAGCGATCCACTAGCAACTGGAGCACTGACAGAGACCATTCCCCTGGGTCCAAAAGTGCTGTGACTCAAGTAATCCGTCTGAACATTCGCCTCCCTGGCCACATGCCTCAGCGAGAAGTCAAGCAGGTGGAGCTCCGCCCACTGCAGCAGCAGAATTGTCTCTGCTGCCACCAGAAAACTCAGAATGCTGCCCTGACGATTGATATAAGCCACCATTGTGGCACACTGACAAAACCATTACTGCCTTGCAGTTCAGCAAGGGAAGGAAGGTCTCCAGAGCCAGAAACACTGCTGTGTCTCCAAACAGTTGAATGACCACCGACTTTCCTCAGCGGACCATTGCCCCTGAGCTGCCTGAGACAGACAATGGCCCTCCAGCTGACCATCGAACCCAGGACCTATAGGCAGTCCCACATACAAGGACGAAGGACCCTGTATAAGCCCCACATCTGGGCTTGCAACTTCATAATCCTGTCCTCGGGCAGAAAAACCATGCCCTGGAGTGTGTCGAAGCGGGCTCCCAGATACTCCAGGGACTGAGTGGGTTCCACCCAGCCAAAAACTCTTGATGACTCTCCCAAAGGGACTATGCTCAAATAAACCAGTCATGCAGATGGCGCATCTTGCTTGTAGAGGTCCACTGCCATCACCACCCACCATGACCTTTGTAAACACCCGAGGTGCTGTGGCCAAACCAAAGTGCAAGGCCTGAAACTGAAAATGCCCTCTGGATACCACAAAGTGAAGAAAACGATGATCAGGGTAGATTGGAATGCACAGAAAGGCCTTGGTCAGGTTTCAAGGAGGTAAGACGCCCACTGTCGCACAGCTACTATTACACAGCGCAAAGTCTCCATATGAAACCGCAAGACCTTTAAGACCCTGTTGACCCCCTTCAGATCCAGAATGGAGCACCAGGAACCCTCCAGATGGAGCACTGACTGGAGCCTCAGTCACCTCATAGTACTGGTACAACAGCCTCGAGCTGCGACAGGCAGTCGAGGGTCTCCTCCACTGCCCATGCCTTGACAGATGCCCAGCATGGAGACATCACCAGGCCTCTTCTGGAGACCTTCATGAACTAGAGGATGTAGCCTTCTAACCACCTCCAGGACCCAGGCATCTAATGTAATCTGAGCCCCAAGCAGGAAAGAATCTCTGCAAGTGGCCACCCACAGGCTGAATTCCCAACAGGGCCCCCAAACCCTCATTGTGAGGGCTTGGCTGCACCAGCAGCCCCAGAGGCTTCTCAACCCCCACGGGCACCCCCACGAAAAGAATAACTGTGCTGCAATAAGCAGGACCTCTGTGAGTTGGTCGCACAAGCAGGATGAAACCTGTAATAGTCCCAACCTCAGCTCCTCACGGGACCACCCCTGCCAGCTTTGAGCTTATCCTCTAGCAATGTAGACATCTTTGAGTCACCTAAAGCCTTAACCAACTTCTCCAAACCCTCCCCCTCAAAGAGCAACTTTCCAGCAAAAGGACGCTTACTAAGCCTCATCTGGGAGGCCACATCAGCCAACCAACTGCACAACCACAATAGTCTCCAGGCCGAGACCACAGTAGCCACACCCTTGGCTGATACCCAGAGCAAATCATAGAGCAGATGTGCCAAAGGAAAGCATGGACTCGGCCCATGGAATCCACACTTGTCTCCTCTGGGATACTCTGAGACCACCGCAAGCAGGCCCTAGCCACATAAGCCCCACACAAATAGCACCCTGCAATGCCAGAGCAGACACCTCAAAGGCCAACTTAATCAATGCCTCCATGAGCCGGTACTGAGGATCCTTCAAGGCAGCACACCTCCCTCCATCAGGATGGTTATCTAGTGCATGACCGCTGTCACCAGTGCATCCACCAAGGGCAAATGCAACTTCTCCTCTGGGGGACTCGTATATAGACTTGCCATGCTCCGCCCGACACATAAGCCCGCATCCGGGGAGCTCCATTTCTCAGCAATCATACCTTCAAGGTCCTATGGACCAGAAAGGGTTGTGGAGACTTACGAATGCCCTCCATCAATGGGTCTTCCGCAGGCTCCAGGGCCTCCGGCCCAGGGTCCTCCGCAATACACAATATTTATCACCAGTTACTCAGTGATAAGAGCAGAGAGCTCATCCCAGTTAAAGATCTTCTCTCCCCCCCCCCCCCCGCGAGCTCCCCCTTCTCCAATGCCTCCTGACACTGCTCCTCCAAAAGGTCCACAGGCCCTTCCAATGGGTCCATGCAGTCCACAGACATGAACTCAGTCTTCCTCCAGCCGATCCTGGCAGGGACGCTTAGCTCCACCAAAAGCCCCTTGCTCCTTAACCACAGGAGCCTTAGGAGAAGCTGAGGATCCTTCACCCAGGCCCTACTTCAAGACAAAAGCTTGGTGAAGCAAGAGAACAAAATTAGAGGGAGAAGGAAGAGCCTCCAGCTCTCAAACCCCCACCTACCTGACAAGTCAGCCAGCCAATCTCCCTGGTGCCATCCAATCCCAGTTGAAGCGCTGGAGATTCAGGGACTTCCAGCCCTGCATGACTCGTGGGATCCAAAATTGAGAAATTTCACTTACCATTAATTTCCTGTTCTGGAATCCTGCTAGACCAGTACAGACGAGTGGTTTAAGCCCCACTCCCGCCAGCAGATGTTGGAGACAGAGAAAGATACCAGAAGCTTGATTGAAGGTGACACCTAGGGATACAGCCAGATATTTACCAGGACTCAGCCAAAGTACTCTGGCAGAGCAATGCAATAGGTAAACTAAATAATGCATGGAACTCAGTACGCAAGTGCCTATGTGTAATCAGGTAACTATATATGAGAGCCCCTATGATAGCGGAGGACCAGTTCTGCAGAACCGTGGTTCTTGGCTCTGCTAACAAGGCTGTCTGAAAAGCATACTGCATGGGTGGGAACTGAACTGGTCTAGCAGGATTCCAGGAAAGGAAGTGAAATTTCTCCTTCCAATTCATCCTGCTTGACCAGTCCAGACAAGTGGGAAGCACCCAAGCTATGTCACCCCAGGGTGGGACGAGACAGCCACTGCCACCATGCTGGCCCCAAAGTGCACCGCATTTCTGGCTTAGAGATAGAGGCGACAGTGCTGTACAAAGGTGGAGAACCAGGTGGCTGCCCAACAAAATGTCAAGGGGGCGACTTGGGAGCCTTCTGCCCAAGAAGCCACCTGAGATCTAGTGGAATGTGCCCAGAGCCCCAGGGGGGCACCGGCTTCCCCTGCACGATGCAGGGGGACTCAGTGGTCTGGCACAGCCAGAGGGCGATGGTGGCCCAGGAGGCCACAAAGCCCTTGTGAGGTGCTGCAAAGAGGACAAAAAGGTGATCAGACTTGCAAAACGAATTTGTGGCTTTCAGGTAGTGTCGTAAAACTCTACTGAGGTTGACTGAATGGAGCCCCTTATTGGGTCCCTTATATTGTTCTTTGGAAAAGGCGGGGAGTGATATAGTCGGGTTGATATGAAAGGAAGGATGTAAGCACTTTGGCAGAAAGAAAAGAACCACCCACAGGGACACTCCTTCCGCAGAGAAGAGGAGAAAAGGATACCGATAGGAGAGGGCTTGCAGCTCAGAGACTCTCCTGGCCGAGGTAATGGCAACTAAGAATGCAGTCTTGAGGAACAAGTCCCGGAAGGTGACCCGCTTAATGGGTTTGAAAGGGGGCCGCATAAGGCCCAGATGACCAAGGAGAGATCCCAGTTAGGGACCACCAGGCGGACTGGAGAGTGAAGGGACATGCACAGCCCTGAGAAACCTGCTGACAATCAGCATGGGACGCAATGGAGCGCCCCGCAATGGGACCCCTAAAACAAGTTAGAGCTGAAACCTGGACCTGGAGGGAGTTGAGGGTCAGGCCCTTATCAAGCCCATCCTGAAGGCAGGCCAAAACCTTCAGGATCTGCACCCACCAGAGAGAGGTGCTGCCACGAGCACGATTCAAAAAGGCAGTAGGCACTCTTATACGCCAAAGAGATGGAGGAGCGCAGCGCGCCTTCAAAATGGTAACCACTACAGCTCCTACGAATCAGGCAGCGCCTCTCAAGAGCCATGCTGCAAAGTGAGTAGGGAGCCAGGTCGTCCACTGTAAAATTTGACCCTGCCATAGGAGACCCAGGTGTGACCCGAGCAGCAGAGGGGCCACTTGGAGTAGGCAAACGAGGTCAGTATATCAAGGCCTCCGTGGCTAGTCTGGCACCACCAAAATCATGGTGCTGGGATGTGCCTCAATGCGCTGGAGAGCTCTGCTGATCAATGCCCAGGGAGGGAACAGGTACAACAGAGGGGTTCAATGCATCCAAGCCGTGACCCCTGCTCCTTCCGCTGACTGAAGAATACCAAGGTCTTCGCATTTGCCGCTGTCGCCATCAGATCAAAGTCCAGGCGTCCCCAGGCTCGAACTAGCCGCTGAAAGGCCCAGGGGGCCCAACTCCCATTTGCCAGGGTCTAGATGACCCCACAAATCCTATTTACTCTATTACAACATCCGTCAAACGTGGTAACAATTCCTTCTGTGGAGATATTCTTGGCTTCAATTCTATCAAAATGCTCGGAATGTCTCAGACTCATCGGCACTAAAAAAAACCGATATTGAAAATATCTGATCGTGGTGCCTAATAGCATCAATGACTTTACCGGCATATATTTCTATATAGATACTCCCACAGATGAAATCTTCAAAATATATTTAAATAAATATTGCTTAGCTTTAAGTGCTCCCCAACGCCATCCATTGGCGCCCTTTCTTGCGTTTCACTCTATTATGAGTTTCTTCAGGGGGATCTACAACATTAAAGACTTTCACATAGAAACTCATAAGAGAGTGAAACGCAAGAAAGGGCACCAATGGATGGCGTTGGGGAGCACTTAAAGCTAAGCAATATTTATTTAAATATATTTTGAAGATTTCATCTGTGGGAGTATCTATATAGAAATATATGCCGGAAACGTCATTGATGCTATTAGGCACCACGATCAGATATTTTCAATGCCGATGAGTCAGACATTCCAAGCATTTTGATAGAATTGAAGCCAAGAATATCTCCACAGAAGGAATTGTTACCACGTTTGACAGATGTTGTAATATAGAGTAAAATCGGATTTGTGGTGTATTAATTACATTACTCTGAGAACAGACCAAGAGTTATTGTAGGGTCTAGACGACGGCTAAGGAAGTCTGCCTGGATGTCTACCCTGGCAATATGCTAGGCCAACAGATGACATTCTGCCCAGGGAAAGAGGGGGGCCATTTCTCTGGCTACCCCGGACACTTTGCTCCTCCTTGCCGGTTCAGATAAGATACCGTCGCCACATTGTCGGACAGAACTGACTGCCTGAGTGTGGAGTAGAGGCAGAAAGTGCAGAAGGGCCAGGTGGACCGCCCGGGCCTTCAGGCAGTTGATGGTCCAGCCAAATTCCAGTGGCATCCAGGACTCCTGAGTCATGTGGCTCAGGCAATGAGCCCCCCAGACCGAGGGGCTGGCATCGGTAGTCACCAGAATCCAATGAGGAGTCTCCAAATAAAGGCCTCTGAGCAGATGGTCTGGTGAGAACCACCAGTTGAGACTGCCCTGCGCCGACCGAGGAAGCAGCAGACACCAGTCTAAGTCCTCTGAGACAGGAGACCAGTGGGGGAGAAGTGCCTGTTGAAGGTCCCTCATATGCGTTTGGGCCCATGTGACGACCTCGATGGTGGATGCCATGGATCCTAGAATCTGTAGATAGTCCCATACCCGGGGGCTGCTCTGCAGGAGAAACACTATTTGTGAAGAGAGTTTTTGAAACCGCTCCTGCGTCAGAAAAACTCTGCCCTGGAGAGTATCGAAACGGGTCCCTAGGAACTCGACGGCTTGAGACAGTTGCAGCCAACTCTTGGTATGATTGACGACCCAGCCAAGGGACTCCAGGAATGCCACCTCACAGGCAACAGTCTGACAGGCCTTGGAGAAGCAGCTTGCGTGAATGAGCCAATCGTCCAAATATGGATGGACTCTGATAACCTGTTTCCATAAGGTTGCCGTGGCCTCCACCATGACCTTTGAAAAGGTGCAAGGAGCTGAAGCCAGGCTGAACGACAGAGCACAAAACTGAAAGTGCTGTCCGAGAATGGCGAAGCGGAAGAAGCGCTGTTGATCATCGTAGATAGGAATGTGAAATACGCTTCCGCCAGGTCCAGGGAGGTGAGGAACTTGCCTTTCTGAACAGCCTGAATCACTGACTGTAGCATTTCCATGCGAAAATGCAGGACCTGAAGGGCCCAGTTGACCTCCTTGAGATCCAGGATAGGAAAACGAGCCGTCCTTCTTGGGCACCACAAAGTAAAAATGGAGTATCTACCGAAAACTCACTCCGTAAGGGGAACTGGCCGCATGGTCCGCAAGAGGAGACGAAGGGTGGACTGCACGGCTGCTCTTTTTCGGGGCACCCTGCAGGGCAAAACGATAAAAGCCTCTCAAATGGGATGCAGGCAATCGAGAACATAACTGACGAACGATGCTGAGAACCCACTGGTCAGAGGTTATCAGAATCCACTCTAGGAATACAGCACCAGTTGGCCCCCTACCAGTGGTGGATCCCCCGAAAGACTCCCTCCTCTGTCAGCGGAATGAGCAGGTGGATCCAGAGATCCTTGTTAGATCCTGCATAGGTGTCCTTCCCTCTTTGGATACCCCAAAAGGGCTGCCACCGTTGGCCAGCCTGCCTGGATGCCAGAGCTGCAAAAGACTTGCCGGAACGGAGGATGATGGATAGGACCCACTGTCTGGAGCAGTGTGAAAATAACCGAGGCTTGCCCTCCGGCAGCCACTGGAGCTAGACTTCCCCCAGGTCTTTGACTAGCTTGTCGAGTCCTTAAAGGGGAGCTTGGTGATGCGTGCTTTAGAGGCCACATCAGCTGACCACTGCCGAAGCCAGAGCCAGCAACGAGTCATCACCAGTGTTGAGAAGCAAAGCAGATCATAATAGGCATCCACCAAGAAGGCTGTTACAGATTCCAAGCGTGCCAATCCCAGGTCCTCGGGCAAGCACTAAATCCATTGCAGGAGGGCACGGGCTGCCAGACCTCCACAAACAGAGGCTTGGAGTGTCAGTGGAGGAGGAAAATGCGATCTTGAGAAGCCTTTCGACCTTCCTATCTTGTTGGTCACAAAACACTGCTCCGCTGTCCACCGGAATAATGGTGTGCTTGGTAACAAGTCACTAGAGCGTCTACCTTCGGATATGTGAGTTATTTTTCCAGCTCCACTGGGGACCAAAGATAGTGCTAACCCAGATGCCGAGCCATTCGTAAGGGCGCATCAGGCGATTCCCATTCCTGTGTTACCATCTGTTGGAGCTCCGGTGGAAAGGTAAAGGCTCTAGAAGGCTTCCGAATGCCCTATAGGATGGGATTGGCCTGGGATTGAGTCTGGACGGTCCTGTGCAGGAGGGTTAGAGAGGCGTAAGGCTTCCAACAACTTGCGCAATCAAAGCCGGGAGCTTTTCCTTGCCGAAGAGACGGATAGTCTGCAAGCCATCCTGCTCGCCGGCAAAGGCCTCCGAAGGTGATCATTTGCCATCTTCACAGTTGGAGATGTCCAAGCTCTCATCTGCTGACAAAGCTTCCTTATCTGGAGGCACAATTGCCCAGTCTCCTAAGGCCCATGAAAACTTTGGGTGGGCGTCCCCCTTTTAGAGACAAAGCTGCTCGAGGCCATTTCCGGGTCCTAGACATAACCTGCTGTGATGCTCTGAGTGGAGAGGGGCTCTGGGCCGGAAGTGGCAGGATTCACATGCCAGAGATCCCATTCTTGCCTGAAGAGCGCTAAGTAATGCTGAGAGCCCTGGTCCAGAGGCAGCTGCGTCTGAGAAATATCCTGAGGCAGAGGTGTAGGCCCCATAGGCTGGGGTAGCAGCAGGGATGGAGAAAGAGCGTCCTCAGCTGAAGTAACGCCTCTGGAGTTACCCATGGGCAATCCAGGACAGCTAGAGACTTTACCAGCTGCCTTCATGATGGTGTGGGAGGATTCCCCCAGCTGAGCCGAACAAGAAAAGCAAACCCAGTACTCCAAGTCCCTGCGCTTGCTGCTACAAACAATGCAACACTGGAGGGAGGGGGACATGGTAAACAACTGTCCTCCTGAGTGTCATCCCAGCAATAGCCCCGCTGAGGGAAAGTATCCCACAAAGAAGCGCTGCAGTGGACCTGCCGAAGAAAAGACTGCCACGGCTGCCCAAACCATGAAGAAAAAGGCCACCAAATAGTTTCCTGCTGAAAAACACACACCTTACTGAATGCAGGCCAATGCACCAGTTGCGCGGCTGATGAGACCGAGCGGAGCCAGCAACAAAATTCTGACGACGCAGAAACTGTTGACGGGAAACAGTGAGTCCAGGCCCCCCCCCCCCCCCGTGAGTCTGCCTTATGCGCCACTCTCTTAAAAATAAAAGAGTGGCGCGTAAGGCAGACTCACGGGGGGGGGGGGGGGGGAGGGCCTGAACTCACTGTGAACCCATGCGGCAAACAGTTACAGGGGAGCCAGTAGCATGGACTGCCAGACCAGGAGAAATAAAATAAAGTAGGATAGTCTATTTTTTTATTTTTTTAAAATTTAGCCTGAGCAACGGAAGGCTATCCCTGGTAGCAGCCTACAATGGTCCGCATGACCAGGAGGCTGATATCCCTCCAAGGGAAGCTGCACTAGTCCTCTTGACCAGGAGCACAACCCGTTAGTTCAAGAGGTGTGCCGGGAACTCCAAAGAAGCACCTCCTGTGCGCCCTGGAGACATCTAGCTAGAACCCCCCAGAAGAAAACCGTTAGGGAAGAAAAGGAAAAAAACACCATCATCTGCTGGCGACAGAGAAATACTGAAGGCAACCCCTAGGGGTACAGCCAGATATCTACTAGCCAATCAAGCTTCTGGTATCTTTCTCTGTCTCCAACATCTGCTAGCAGGGGGGCTTAACCCACTTGTCTGGACTGGTCTAGCAGGATGAACTGAAAGGTGGCAGTTCCCATGAAACCACAGGGCTGTTCTCATCGCTCGAGACACCTGTGCAATCCCACGCTCCTGCTCCGCACGACTCCGGATCTCCCGGGCCACTCCCGAGTTCCTCTGCTTTTATCACACCTTTGCTAAGGCAGCCATGGCACAACCCGATGTCAGAAAGATGTGTTCTGTGGCTGCTGCATATTGCACATCTACCAGGATCCATGCTTCGTGGCCCCGCCAACCATGCAGCTACTCCCTCATGCCTTACTGCACTCTGCCGGTGCCACCGAGTGAACTTATTCAGATATCCCTCCTCCCCCCCCCTAAGACCGTGACCAGTCCTCATACATTGTTGCAGTTCCTGCCTGACCTTTTTTTCCCCTTAAGGGCCCAGGCACTTGCTCTACCTCTGGCCTCCTCCCAAGAGTTGGGGAGGAGGAGGAGGAGGAGGAGGAGGAGGAGAAGAGGGAGCTTGCTGGAAGGGGCGACTGGGGTGGGACCCAGCACCACCAGATTCTGCACCCCAGGCTTGCTAACAAGCTACAGTCAGGCTGCAAAAAACCACCATGCACACTACAGCCTATACTCACCACCTGCTGGAGACTGAGAAATACTGGCTTTGGTCAGATGGCACAGGCTACTTATACCAGGCTTTGACTTAGTGTTTCTCAGTCTCCACCTGCTCTTTGGTGAGCAAACCCACTCACCTGAATTGGACTGGAGGGATGGATTTAGAAGCACGCCTAGTTTATATTAAGACCTACTGCCATTGCAACAGCACTTCTCAAACTGCGAGTCACAACCCCCAAAATGGGTTTACAAAAGCTGTATTCTAGGATCACAGCCAGACCGAACAAGAAAAAGGTCACTGGCCCGCATCTCCCATTGAGCACATGCAGGCTCCACAGAATAGAGTTTAAGGCAATTTTGGACAAGGCTGTAGAAAGATCGGAAGCAACAGCAGCAGGGAGCGACAGACAGGGTCCTAGAGTTGCATGTTTGTCTGCGACCATGAAAATGGGGTCATAGCTACAAAAAATTTTTTAGTAAGCACTGCTTTGACTAATGATTATAAGGCATACATAGTAAGCACAGAGGCTCTCATTTTTGTTTGAGGTTTTTGTTTAAAGATGCTCCACCTCCTCCCTTCCATTTTTACTGCATGGATAGTCAACTTCAAGGACTTCAAGAAAAAAATTCTAGAGAAGATGATCTCTTTAAACCCATGTGATTTAGTAAATAAAGGAGCATTTCAGAAGATATCCTTTATACAAGGATAAGGCCATCATTTCTGAAATCCATCAAAACAAACTCTGCCTCTTAGCTCATATGATTAAAAGATCTGATGTACTGTGTTTACGTAATTTCTTAAAGTACTTTAGTGTGAAGGTAAAAAAAAAAAAAATTGGTTTTATGTCATGGCATCTTGTATGAGGTGACTGGCAGCTTTAATTGTTATCTTGCTACCTGCTGCTATTAACACGAGTCAGTTTGCTTAGTTCAAATGAGTTACTGATTTATTAATAAGGAGCTAAAATGTTCAAATCACAAGCTTACACAGCGATTACTGGTATGAATTCTGATAGCACACACTATTTGCTCTCAGCCAAGAATATGAACCGTTGTCTTGCAGTGACATCTACTGAATAGTGGCAGTAACTAATTACACACATTCAGTAATGTGGCTTAACCAAACGTTCCCCACAATAAATGATATGGCAATGGTCCTACGAATTATTATTTAAGATCTCTACATTCCAGTATAAAGAATATAAAATTTAAGAATGCAGTGAAATTCATGTATTTTCCTCAAAATGAAAATTAGATCAAAAACCTTTTTTTGGAAGAAAAAAAAAAAAGGTATCTCTGTACAACAGATAGGGAAAGGGTACATAATATATTATGGGGCTTCCAAAAGCTGTCCTGAGATCCCACAATCACTAAAGTTTTCATGATATCCATAATGTATATTTGCACACATACCGAGTTTTCAATATGGAGAAATTTTACCCGATAATTTTCTTTTCTTGAATCCTGCTAGACCAGTCAAGACAAGTAGGTTATGATCCCTTGCCAGCAGGTGGAGGCAGACTTGAGAAAATTTCAGTGATGTCATCACTAGGTATATGCTTGTGCAGCACAGAGAAGTATGTATGACACTTCCCAAGAAGTAAACTGAAAAAACCCTCAAAAAACTCAATGCATAACGTTATTGACCAACAATTCAACTTTGAAGAAACATGAGCAAGTATTTGGCTCTCTTAACAGAATTAACCTTGCGTCAGGCAATGACACCAATGTTGAAATCGAAAAGCAGCAGGGCTTTCCAACCTGTAACAGAAGTCTTCCAGGGCGGGTCCTAACTGGTCTAGTAGGGTTCAAGGAAAGAAAATGAAGAGTAAGATTCCTCCTTCCTTATTATTCTGCTAGATCAGTCCAGACAAGTGGGATGTACACAAGCAGACAGTCAGGACCCAGGGTGGGAGAAGGTGAAGCTCTGGACAGGACTGCCCTTCCAAAAGACACCATCTGCTTCGGCTCCCACATGCAACCTGTAGTGCTTCACAAAAGGTGCTCAGAGACTACCGGAAAAACCAAGGTAGACTATGCCTAGGAGGCTGTTTGTGCCCTCATGGTGTGAGCTCTGACAACCTCTGGTATCTGCTTACCAGTCAAAAGGTAGACTGACCCAATAGCCTTCTTAATCCAGCAAGTGATAGACTTAGCGCTGCCTGCCCTTTCCTCAACAGGTGACACTGAAGGCGGCGCATGTGCACCTGTGCCATGGCACCAGGTCCAAGGTGGCAGCCATGGCTGCAAATAATCCCAAGCTGTTGGGCAGGGAAGCACCAGAAAATGACATCTCTGATCTTGAAACTTGCGCCAGCACTCCTGGGTAAGACCGACCTGGCCTTGCCAGGTGTCAAAGCGGGCTCCTAGGAAATCCAGCAATTGTGATGGCAAGAAGTAGCTCTTGCAGTGGTTGACAACCCAGCCGAGCTGTTCGAACAGTTGGATCAATCGAGCCACGGCATCCCTCGCCTGAAGATAGGTTTTGTCTCAGATAAGCCAATCTTCAGGCGAGGGTGACACAGATGCCCTTGTGGTGGAGTGCCGCCGCTACTACCACCATAAAACTTTGGAAAAGGCGAGAAGAGAGGTAGCGAGTCCGAACGGCAGAGCAGCAAACTGGAAGTGAGATCAGAGAATGGCAAACCGCAGGAACCTCTGCTGATCCTCCCAAATGGGAATGTGGAAGTAGGCCTCAGCAAGATCTAGAAAGGCGAGGAACTCTCCCGCTTGGATGATGGAGTCTCCATGCACAACTTTGGGATGCAGAGGCTGCGGTTGACACCTTGGATGTCTAGAATGGACCGAGAGGATCCGTCCTTCAGGACGATGAAGTAGATGGAGTAGCAGCCCATACCTCTCTCCGTTGGTGGAACCGGCACAATAGCCTGCAACTGCAGAAGACACTGCAGGTTGCTGCAAACTGCTGCCTGCTTTGCAGAAGCCCTGCAGGGGGAGTTAAAGGCGCCCTGGATGGGTCTGGTACAGTCTAGAACATAGTCGCTCCGGATGATGTCGAGAACCAGTGATCGGTTGTTAATAGGGTCCATTTTGAGAAGAAATGCCGAAAGAGACCTCACACCTGCGGCAGAGCCGAATGGGCTCCCATGCTGTCAATGAGAATAATGAGAGCGGACGTGCTGTCAGAGGACCCCTAAAGAGTAGGGACGGGTGCTTAGAAGTCATCTTTGGTATATCCTCTGGTAGGTGCTGAGACTTGGTCTCCCCAAAATCCTTAACCAGCTTCTGAAGATCCACACCAGACCACCACCTGCCCTTAAAGGGAAGTTTGGCCAAGCGGCCCTTCGAAGCCACATCTGTGGACCAATTGTGGAGCCAGAGCCAACAGCAGGCTACCACGACTGCTGCGATGATGCGGGCCCCGAGGTACTCAAGACATGTGGAGCTGTCATTCTCAAGAATTAACTGGATCCAGCAGAGAAGAGCACAGGCTCACAGCCTACCGCAGGCTTGGAGCGTGAGGGAGAAAGCAGACAACTGTCTTCAGAAGACCTTGTCTTGCGATCCTGCAGGTCGTGGAGAGCTGTCCCACCCTCTAATGGAATGGTGGTGTGCTTAGTAAACGCTGTGATGAGGGCATCCACCTTTGGGAAGCACAACCACTTGTCAAGGTCCATTGCTGACCAAGAGTAAATCCAAACAAGACGCTGCACCAGGGGGGCCTTCAGGAGAGTCCCACCACGCAATCACCATTTGCTAGAGCTCTGTCGGAAAAGGTACATGATACCTGCTAGAATCGGGTCAGCTGTAGAAACAGATAGGTCAGAGTCAGGACATTAGGAATGTGGCGTTCCTTGACAATCTGAGATTAACCCAGGGATTTCCTCCCGACAGCATAAACAGACCAATGTGGACCCGCTATCTGCGTCCTCCGGAGATATCTCCCCCTCCTCAGCCTCAGACGTAGGAGAGGTTGAGGCCGCAGGAGGGGCATTTCCTATCTCATCCCACCTCTTCTGATCCATCAACCTCCCAAATGGTTCCAGTGGAGGCTTGAGGGGCGAGACTTGCAGACTCAGTGCGAGGGTGCTTGTGGGGTTAGGCCGGAGGGGCAGGGCTATGCTGGATGGCAGAACTCCTGCAGGGCTAGGTTGAGGGGGATGAGATGCTTCCCCCCCCCCCCCAAAGATTCCAGGCATGCTAGAAAAGGAAGGAAAACTCTGAGGCCGCAGAATCCAGGTCCTGTTGCTGTGTTAGGAAGAGGGGGTTGGAGGGGGGTCAGCCAGAGGAGAGAGATGCTGCTGGTCCCGATGCTGAATTGCCTGATAATGAGGGAGGCACCCGGCACTGCCGAAGCTGAGACAGTAGATGATCCCCCAGAATGTGCTTCGCAGGCAGAGCACGTCATTCTCCAGGACCCTACATTTTCACCTGCACCCCAAGCATTGCGGGAGAGAAGCTAGCATCGCAAGTGTAATCACCACTTTAAAATGGCACCAAGCTGTAATTAAAATGGTGCATCAGCAGGAAATGCAGCAAGCAAGGAGCTTTGGTTGGTAAGGCATGCCCGCGGCCTGAGGGCTGGAGCCATGAGAGACTTACAGTTCATCACAGTGGCCAAATGCCACTGGCAGATGAAAACAGGCAGCGGGTACACTGGCAACAAGTCTGGCAGTGATCCACTGCACTACAGAGTCCCTGGAAAGCTGGAGGAGTGAGGGTAATGGCGGGGGGAGAGAGAGAACTCTAAAGCAGCACAAAGAATCCTCAGAAGTGCAAGTGCTCAAGCTCGGATGAGGCTTGCCTGAAAATTTGTTTTAAAAGTAAAGGGGGAGGAATCCCTCAATGGGAAATGCCTTAGGGTCTCTCAGAGGGTCCCTCCTGACCCAGAGTCCCCCACCGAGCTGCAGTGGCTTTTCTAGCAAAGGAGCTCTCCCAAAAAAGATCTCTAATATCCTCCCAGGGTCAGAGTGGCCCAGCGTTCAGATCCCAAGGTTGAAGGCCACGCTAGAGGTAAAAAAAAAGGCATTCAACATCTGCTGAGACAGAAAGTACTGAGTGGACCCCTAGCTGTGCCTGGCATTTATGCCATGGATGTTGTCAGGGCTTGTTTTGGCTTTTTACATTCTCTGTCTCAACATCTGCTGGCAGGGGAACACAACCCACTTGTTTGGACTGGTCTAGCTGGACAACCTGGAAAAAAAGTTTATTACGAAGACTCAGTGCTTTAACTAAAAGTCCAGGCTCTTTAACACTGAAAACACACCTGCACATTTGTGAGAATCTGACAGCCCCAACTCAGAGCAAACATGCAAGCTAAAAACATTCATTCATGAATTGGCTGGTTCAAGGCATCCAGCGCGTGTAACAGAAACTACACACATTAGGAAGGTGAGGAAAGTTGGTTGTAAAGTGGTATGGAGTTAACCTTTGAAACCGCATGACAAATACAAACAAATAGAGAAAGTATGCAGAGCATGGCTCACGGAATTACCAATCCCTTTATGCGTATGCGACTGGTTGTGTCTTATTTCTCTCTATTTTGTGTGAGAGAGAGATAAATACTGTATGTCTGTGTGTATTTGTATATCACTGCATGTGCTTGCATATGTACATATGTTCTGTCTCTGACTGGGAGAAGATATGAGAGGGGAGGGTGTTTGTCAGGTACAATTAAGTAATTGCTATGTTACTGCCTGCTGCAGCTGTTGGAATTGCTTTTCCTAGAGATACGCATGGAGGCATTTTTTCAGAGGGGGGGGGGGGAGGAAGGGATAATACAGACTCAGGTAGTTTGTTCCAGGCTTAAGGAGCAGCAAGGTAGAAAGACTGAAGTCTGGAGTTATCAGTGGAAGAGAAGGGCACAGATAGAAGGGATCTGTTTGGAGAATGGAAAACTGGGAGAAGGAAAGGAACAAAGATTCCCTAATTGATATGTTTCAATATATGCAATGTTTCTTATGCTACAGAAGCTGAACTCTTCCTCCCATAGAAACATGTTGGGCTAGGGTTATTTTTGGTATTGGTTTTGGGGGGGGGGGGGTGTTTGGGGGAGGGCAGCGGCGAGATTATTTCTTTGGAACCCCTGGTCTGATTTGGCCCATTTTTGAACTACTGTGTCTTTTTTACTAGGTTGCCCCACATGCCAAGTTTCATTCTGTTCTGTTAAATTTTCAAAGTTACTTTATTTTGCCCCCAAACAGACATTCTCAATCTGCTTTAAAGAATTCTTTCCAACTTTGGTTGGGTTGGAAAGAATAGAGAAAAAAAATTGTAACCGTAGGATCTAAAAATACTGTTAAAGGAGAAACACTAAAAAGGTTTTACATTTAATTGGCATGTTTTGCTTAAATTTTTGGAAAAGTCTATTAATAGAGTTGTTTGCCCACATTTCTATGTACACATATGCTGCATCACACACACTCGCGAAAACATGCAGCTTCATTAATGCATTTATAAAACAAAATTATGCCAATCATAAGTGAAAAACATGCACACTGACAAGCCTTTCTGGATACACAAGTACTAAAGGATTTGTCTATAGTACATTATTCAAGACATGATTCCTAGCTCACTAGACCAGTCCAAATGCATAGGTTATGCTGTCAACCAGCAAATGGAGACAGAAGCCGAACAGTTGTGTGCTCCTATAAAAGAGACACTGTGCAGCCACTTGCTCTTCAGTATTCACAGTCTCCAGAAGATGGTGACTAGGCATTCTGTGCAGCTCTGAAATGAACTGTGAGGCAGCTCTTGGGACTCAGTTAAGAAGTGTGGTCGAAGAACACTCCTGCGTTGGGCAATTAATTGCATGTTTGGGGGATACCTGGAGGAATCCAGGTCCTTCCACTGTCTGACAGGCAGCAGGAAAATATTTCTGCATTTTCCTTTATTTAAAAACTTACTCTCGGATTGTTCTTTCCCTTTTCCCTCCCCATCTTGTTAGACTTATTCCAACTATGCCATTTAACACAAACACACTGTTTTTCAGGCACAGGGATGTAATGTTTGGTTCTTGGTCTTCTCCTCAAACCATTTCTAGAATCTGCTGAGATGTTTTATGGAGGTAGCCAAGGCGGATATTACACAAGCAGGGGCCCATGGCAAGCCACCACTACTGCTAATAATTCATATAGCTCTAGAAAGCACACACAGTACTGTATATATAGTAAGACAATTAGACTATATAAAAAGGGAAGTAGCACATGTTAATCCTCAACAAAATCAACCCATATGTCCAATAAGAGACAATAATTAATATGTATAATATGGTAAATATAAAAATATGTACAGACAATGCGCAATAAAAAGAACAAATTAGCAAATTTAAAACATGTGATAGGATAAAAAGCAAATGCAAAAACGGAAAAGACCTGAAGGTATATTTGACCTATAAATATAAAATCAAATGAGACACTTGACTGTATGCTCTTTGTGCTCTTGTCCACTACTTGTGTATCTTACCATACTCTAGCCCCCATATTTGTATATGTTTTCTTGTCTTGATTGGATTGTAAACTCTAAGCAGGGATTATTTTTGTCTGTCTCCTTTTTCACTTTAGGTCCCGAGCCCCTGATGAAGGCCTAGCACCGAAACATGTGTTGGGACAGGCCTCATAAAGCACTTTAATAAAGACAGACAGTTTGGCCAAAATTCCATGGGGTCCTTATTACCTGTACTTCCCTTATCCTACATATATCTGCAAGTTGATGTGCTTTTTGTGGTTCTCCTGAGGTATGGATGAGGTCATAGAAAGCCAATCTGCCTGCCTTCAAGCAGAGAGTTCCCCGAAAGTCCCGCAAGTCATATCATCCATTTCCTCTGATCTATACTCAGCACAAACATCCTCTAGTCATTTAAGTACTACAGAATGATGCTGTTCCCTCTAAGCTGTGCGCGTGTGCACGCGCACACACCTCGTCGAGCAAGCGCACATAAATTACGGTTCTGATTCTGATAGAAAACACAGACGTCTTAAAATTTAAAAATTGTGATTGTAATTACTAGAAATTTTCCGCTTCATTTAGTAATCTATTTTCATTTACTTTGATTAAAATCAATGTGGTGTACATACTGTATTCTGAAATGTAGTCAAATTTTAAAGTATATAACTCAGAGTGTCGTTATGTGGCACACAAAAATTTAACCTTCCTTCAAAAGCTGCACAGCTGATATTTTATGCGCACACATCCTACAGAAAATTAGAGGAAACATTGTTGTGGACCTAACAGATTCGTCAGAAGCCTGCCTTAGTAATGATACCAGCTTGCAGCCTTGAAAGTTCTTCAGAGCACTATTTCCAAGGGGACAGTGGTCTTTTCTAACTGCTCTACCTAATCTGTCCACTTAGGGCAGTTTCTCTGGGGAAAGTGGGTTTCAGGAAGGCTTGATGCTGTCCTTCAGCAGTAGCCCATCAGGGATTCCGTAAATCTTCCCCCTTAACCATTAGGGGGTTGAACATTGCAGCAAATAGCATCTCATCCTGGCCAGTGATTCTGGTGGTACCAGATTGGTTCCGACATCCATACTGTAAGATTAAGATTACTAAATTTAGCTAATGTCTTTCTTGGAAGTTAAAGGTGAGCTACAGTCAGGTAGAGTAGGCATGTTCCTGTTCCCAGAGGACTTAAAATATGGAAATTAAAAACTTACCTAGTAATTGTCGTTCCTTGAGGAACTCCAGTTCAGTCCTCCACCTCTGGGTAGTGCACCTCCTCCTGCAGCTTGGAGACTGGGCATGTCAAAACTGTGACATCACTGGATGTATCCTGCTGGCCTCTCCCATCAGCCCCAGTGAACTATTGATAAAGCAGACTCAAAGGAGCAGCAAATAAGTAGCTATCATATTAATTTCAACTTTAAACTCAACTGTCACTTATAAAACTTAGAACTAATACTCCCTTTCGTAAGGAGGAGACTGCTTCTCACACTTTCCCTTTCCCCCCTTGAGCCAAAGTATAGAGAGGGAAGACAAAGAATGGACAGATAAAAAGAATCAAAGCAATCCCTAGACTATGAAGGTTTTCACCTACTACGTGTTTTGTAATCCCCCCCAAAACGGAAAACCAACTGCTGAAGAATCTATCCCTGGGCGGGAATGAGGACTGAACTGGAGTTCCTCAAGGAACAACAATTACCAGGTAAGTGTAATTTCCATTTCCTGTTCCTCCAGTTCAGTCCTCCACCTCTAGGATGTAACGGAGCAGTAATCGGGAGGGACCTTTCCACCCGGATCACAACACCGCCGACCCGAAATAAGCATCGTTCAATGCCAGAACGTCCAGTCGGTAGTACTTACTGAAGGAATGGAGAGGCGACCAAGTGGCCGCTCTGCAAATTTCCACTGGCGGGACCAAACTGTGCTCCGCCCAAGATATCGCTTGCGCTCTAGTAGAATGAGCTCGTAAACTAACCGTACTAGACAACCTTGCAGAATATATGCTGATGTAATCGCTTCACGAATCCATCTGGAAAAATCGAAGCTTTCGCCGCCGCTTCCCCTTTACGGGGGCCTCCAAACAGCACAAATAGACTTCAGACTTTCGAAACGTTTCTGAAACCTTTAAATATCGTTGCAGTACTCTCTAAGTCTAGGTGGCGTAAACTACGGTCTGAGGCGTTCCCCTCCGCTGAGCCTAATACTGGTAGTGAAACTGATTGATTCAGGTGAAACAGGAAAACTACCTTTGGCAAAAAGGACGGAACTGGTCGCAACACCACCTTTTCCCTAGAAAATGACAAAAACAGCTCTCGACAGGACAACGCCTGCAGCTCTGAAACTCGCCGCGCCAAACAGATAGCCACCAAAAACACTGTCTTTAACATTAAATCCTTAACGGACGTCTGGTGTAGAGGTTCAAAGGGCTCTTTAGCCAATGTCCCTAAAACCAAGTTAAAGTCCCATGGTGGCACCATTATTCTGCGAGAGGGACGAAGCCTAGAGACAGCCCTAAGAAAACGCACCACATCTACATGAGATCCTAAGGCTACTCCCTGAACCTCTCCCCTATAGCAAGCCAGAGATGCCAACTGGACCCTTAGGGAGCTGGCAGCCAAGCCCTTTTCGAAACAGTCTTGCAGAAAACTTAATACCACCGGAATGGATACCATGGCCGCCTGGACTTGTCTCCGGGAGCACCAGTCCTCAAAGATATGCCAAATTCGCACATAAGCTGGGGAAGTAGACCTCTTTCTGGCCCGGAGTAAGGTTGAGATGACTGCCCCAGAATAGCCTTTTTTCCTTAACCGTGCCCTTTCAATGGCCAGGCCGTAAGCGAGAACCGATCCACCTGAGGCATTCGAAGCAGACCCTGAATCAGCAGATTCTCCGTTATCGGTAACCTCCAAGGCTCCCCATCAAGGAGTCGGACTGGGATCGGCATACCACGGGCGTCTCGGCCAATCTGGGGCCATCAAAAGAACTCTTCCTCGATGAGCCTTGATGCGCTGAACTACTCTCCTGATAAGGGCCCATGGAGGGAAAACAGGAGACCTGACGATTAATGCTGTATGAGGGCATCGATCCCTTCCGACATCCTCTCTCGTCTTCTGCTGTAAAAGTGACTGGTCTTCACTGACTGGAAGGTTGCCATGAGATCCATAATCGGCAGTCCCCCATCTGTGGACTATCTGGGAAAAGATTTCCGGATGGAGCTCCCATTCTCCCGCATCCACCCGGACTCTGCTGAGAAAATCTGCCATCACATTGTCCTTTCCCGCAATATGTACCGCCGAGATCGCTTGCAGCCGAGGCTCTACCCAGGCAAACAATACTTCTGCTTCCTCTTCCACGGCCGCGCTTCCCGTTCTGCCTTGTCGATTGATGTAAGCCACCGTCGCAGAATTGTCTGAGAGAACACACTGCTCGGCCTTTCACCACTACTTCGAACGCCTGTAGTGCTAGAAACACTGCTCGCAACGGTTGATTGACCATTGAACCTCTTGAACATCCCAAGTACCTTACGCAAAGAGAACCTCGCAGTGTGCCCCCCAGCCTGCCAGACTCTGCCTGTCAACAGGGGAAGCCAGTGTGGCTGTTCCAGTGGTAAGCCCGCCGCCAAATTCCCTGGACAAAGCCACCACCAAAAAGACCACTTGACTCGAAGCGGACAGGGGAGCCACTTGTTCAGAGAATTGTTCTGGTGTGACCATTGCCGTAGCAATGCCCTCGGCAACTGTCGCATGTGAACTCTGGCCCATGGGACTACCTCCAGGGTCGCCGCCATTGTTCCTATCACTCGAAGATAGCTCCACGCCGAAGGAGCCAGAGCTGCCATGAACTTGCGCACTAGCTGCCGAAGTGCTTGAGCACGTCAATCCGGCAAAAACACAGCCCCTGTCTGTGTCGAAGCAGACTCCCCCCCCCCCAGTACTCCAGCACCTGGGACAGGACTAACCGACTCTTGATCAGATTGACCACCCAGCCTAGACTCTGTAGGAACCTTACCACCTTTTCCGTAACTTGCACACTCTCGGCCTCAGACTTTGCCCAAAATAACCAATCATCAAGATAAGGGTGGACTAGAATACCTTCCCTTCTGTAACGCTGACACCACCACCTCCATAACCTTGGTGAATGTGCGCGGAGCCGTCGCTAAAGCGAAGGGCAATGCCTGAAACTGATAATGTCCCCACGGAAGCATGAACCTCAGAAATGTTTGATGTGCTGCTCTGATTGGAATGTGCAAGTACGACTCGGTCAAACGCAATATTTCCATCCTGAAATGGGGGACTCGTAGAAAGCGATTTACCCCTTTTAGATCCAGAATAGGCCTGAGGGACCCGTCTTTCTTTGGCACAACGAAATAAATGGAGTAAGGACCTTCGCTGTAAGCCTCTTACGGAACGGGCACTACTGCTCCCATTCGTAGGAGCCGCTCCAATGTCTGTCGTACTGCCAGAGTTTTCAGTCGACCCCTGCACAGTGACAGCACAAACTGATCCAGAACTAGGCGGGCGAATTTTAACGTATAACCGTCTCGTATGATCTCCAGCACCCATTGGTCTGACGTTATCTGGACCCAGGCAGGAAGAAACTCCCGAAGCTGTCCCCCAATCAGTTGACTTCCTACCTGAGTCCGCCTCGCTTCATTGTTGTTTTCGACTCTGCGCCGCTGAGGCCACTGCGAATCCTCTACCTGCTCCCCAAAAGCCACAAAACCCCTGGGCTCTAGAAGCAAATCTTCCCCTTTGGAAGCCTCCTAGTCGAAAAGTACGAAATCTCCTGAAATTCCTAAACTGGCCCCGCGTGGCCGGCATGGGCTTGCCCTGCTTAGGCTCATCTTCCAGAAGCCTTCCACCTTTAGACTCCCCCAAATCCTTCATAAATTTGTCTAGGTCTTCACCAAACAATAATTTACCTTTAAAAGGAAGTTTACTCAGATGTGATTTGGAAGAGCCATATGCCGCCCAATTTCTGAGCCACAGGTAACAATGAGCACCAACCAAAGACATACTATTGGCCAATGCTCTGATCAAATCGTAGTAGATATCTGCTAAATATGCCGACCCCGACTCTAACCGTGTCACCTCCATTTGTTCCAGTTGACTGGATTTCTGCAAGTGTTGGGACCACTGGTGACACGCTCTTGCCACCCAAGCCCCACAAACGGAGGCTTGCAAAGAAAGGGCATGTGCCTCTACATTCCTATCCTGTACATCCTTCAAAGCCGCGCTGCCTTCCACTGGAAGAGTCGTCGTCTTTATGACTGCAGACACCGCCGCATCTATCCACGGGGAACAAAATCTTTCCTTGTCCTTGTCCGCAAGGGGATAGAGCCTGTTCATGATCCTGACTCCCTTCAGCCCCACTTCTAGCAGGTCCCATTCATCTTGGATCATCTGGTCAACTACCCGGTGGACCGGAACCACCACCTGAGATTCCCTTACCACTTGAATGAGAGGGTCTTCCAACCTCTTCCTCAGCTGGTTGTACAGCAGCTAGATTGAGCGCCTGAAGAGATTCTGTAACGAGTGCCATAAGCTCATCCCTTCTGAAGACCCGAATGAGTCTCGCTTGATCCTCCAGTTCCAGAATTTCACCTTTCTCAAGTTCCTCCATTGCAGAATCAGGTTTTAAGTCAAGTCCTTCCGTCTCAGTCCACTCGTTATCTGAGAGTGGGTGATCTAGACGCCATGCTCTTTTAAGGGGTCTCGCCATAATATGGCTGGTATCTTCCGCCCCAGCCTGTATCCTCGGGGATGCCAGAGGCATCAGCTCCGACAGTTTCCCTTGTTGCCGCAAGCAATACGCCTCATGCATTATTAACACAAACCCTGGAGAAAAATCTCCCAGAGGAGGCCCTGTGACCAAAGGCACTACAGCAACAGAACCCACGGGCTTTTCCAGCAAAGTCAATGACCGTGCCTCCCCCCACAGCTCCCCTTCGGCACATGCTGACAGGCTGAGTGACTCCTGAGCGCCTTTATCATCCATCTGCTGCTCCATACTGTTAGACATTGCTGCACAGCCCCAGCATATACCTAGTGTCCGACAGTGGGGCCGAGAAGGCATTAGTTATTAATACAAACTCTCTCTTGATGACGTAGTAGAGTCCCTTATTAAGAAGGCTTTAAAAAAAAAAATTTAAATGAAAGGGAAATTCCAGCTTCCTGAATGAAACACACACCCTCAATTCCCCTGAATCTGCCTAAACTAACCCAATCTACTTGAAAACCGCCAAAATCGCCACGTGTCTGCTGCAATTGGGAAAATGGCCGTGGGTTTAACCGGACTCTTCTTGGCACCAAAACCCCGCTCCCGCTTCTTTAGAATCTTCAGCGGTAGCCTGTGCGGTTGCGGAGCCATCCCCCACCCCGAAGAGCACAAAATCGCCAGCAAAAACAAAGTCTTACCGAGTCGCCGCTCAGTTCAGCCAAGCATGGCATCGCTCAGCTCTGAAGTGAGCAATGCACGCGGTGGAGCTCCTTTCGCGGCCTGAACCATCTGCCCCACTGAACGACGCTAATCGGGAGCCGGAAGGCAGGCCGGCTTGCAAGCTGCAGGGTTCTCCCCTGTATAGCCTAGGATGAGAGATCTGCCGGCGGAGCTGAGCGAGTTGAGAGAAAGAGAACAGGGCATAGGTTGGGGATAGGCTCAATTTTATTTTTAAAGAGACATGTATCGGAATAGAAAATTAATATAATACAGCACCAAACCAAATTTTTAAAACTAAGCTAAGCTGATCTATACTACACATGCTCTTTCATCTGTTCCTCAAGTGAGCCCAGCACCTCAGCTCACTACATCCTCCTGCTGCATGGAGACTGGACACACTGGGGCTGATGGGAGAGGCCAGCAGGATACATCCAGTGATGTCAGTTTTGATATTCCCAGTCTCCAAGCTGCAGGAGGTGGTACACTATCCAGAGGTGGAGGACTGAACTGGAGGAACGATAAGGAACCGAATTTTGTATTCGAGGCTATGGAGGGTTAAGTGACTTGTCTGTGGTAGGCAGATCTCTCATGTCTCCAGTGGTAAACAGCTAAGACACTTCCACATGGGAAAAGTCTTTTGGTCATTACATCTCACCACTGCCTTCAGATCTGACTCTTGAGAAATCACAGTTAATGCACAGAAGTTAAGCAGCAGAGGTTGTTAAAGACTAGTACAAAAGAGATCCTTGTTTTGTTCCTGCAAAAAAGTGCTTGAGAATAGGATTAGCTTTATCTGCTCTGAAGATCCAGACAATGATTCTGACCTGCTCTTGTAGCAGCATAGAAGGCACCTCTCAAGATCCACCCTTGGTGTAGTTCCCTTTCTAAAATGGAGAGCTCATTTATGTACCCTGATTCAGCCCATACATCCATTATGAAATCAAAAGTTAGTTCAAAACTTTGGGGTTTAGTTTTCAGCCCCTCAAGAGAATCTCTGAAGGTTCTAAACATTCACAGTGGTGGTTTGGGTGGCAGTTTTTCTGCTAGAATAATTTCAAACTCTGGGCCTTGCCTTGTTGAGTCTTTTCTGCACTTTACCAAAGCAGAAGTTTCATTGCAGACATTTCTGTCCTTCCTTCCAAAGGTGGTGCTGCATTTCCATGTTGTTAACCAACACTTGCTGCTTCTAGCTTCTGGGGATTGGATTGTGGGAATGAGTTTAGCTTACTTAGTCCAGTAGACGTTCAGATGGCATGGATGTAACACCTGGATTTAGCCAACAAGTTTCGTAAATCGGAACATCTTTGTGCACTTTGTTGGTGGAAAGCTTAGTGGTGGCTTTGCCACTTTTGCATCATCCACTAGATCAGGGAAGCGATTTTATAAGCTTGATTACTAAATGTCACAAGCTTCCAACAGATGTCCAGGTCCATGCAGCTAGAGGCACCAATTTCTTGAGCGTAGGAAATTTTTCCAGGGCAGATCTTCAGAGCAAGCAATGTGGTTTACATGGCATTTATTTTCTAAGAACTACAGATTGATGTTCAGGCACAAAATGAGGCAGCTTTTAGAACCAAGGCACTTAGAGCAGGTGTGTCCTCACCCCCACTCCCCACATAAGGGCTGCTTTCTTATCTCCCATGCATTCTGGACTGGTCAGGTGGATGAAAATTACCAAATTTCTCCTCCTTATCTAATATATGCTAATATTCTTTTCACTGAATTCAACCAAACCGGTCCAGGAGGCCCACCTTAGTAGTTTGGGGTTTTTTTTATTTTATTTTTTAAATTTTAGCTTGGGTCATTTGATCTTTCTGGTTTCAAAATAGATTTGGAAGAAAGGTGTTCGGTTTTTACCACTGCTTTGCTTCAAAAATGAAGAGCATGTGGCTGCAGGGAGACCCTTATAGGGCAGAGTTCTCAACTCTTAGGTCTCTGTCTCCACCTGCTGGTTGATAGGCACAACCCATGTGTTCTGGACTGATTCAAGGAAAGTTTGAGCCTTATATTTATCTATAGGACATATATCTCATACAACTGTATGCTGTAAATTCTAGCATAATGCTTTGAAACTTGTTGTCCTGGCCGAAAACATCTATTTGTAAAGATGTTACCTGCTAACAAGTTGCTATACTATAACCAGTCAACATTAGCAGCCAACAGAATTTTTAAACACAAAAATGTATCAAAGTTGTAAAGCAACCTCATGTTATTTATTCTAAGCAAACAAAAACTAGCTAACAGTGACAGATGACAAATCTATGATAATTTGCAACATTACACAGATCATACTGATAAGTGAACATTTAAGACTGCCTGAGGTTTTACAGATAAGTCTATTTCCTAGAACACTGATAAACTCTTTTACTTTGTTTTTAAACTGCCAATCATTTCTCTATTTTGTTAAAGAGTATTAAATACATGGGCAATTAATCATATTTCAACTGTGTCCTCCCTGAAGATAAAAGGCACCAGAAAAATACACATCTCTGCAAAATAATCAACTTCAATTTGAATATAAAAGCAACTTAAATGTTCCTGTAGCCCTACTTTTCAGACATTAATTCTGCATCAGAGTAATGATGTAGTTAAGAAAGCTTACAAACAAACTGAACAGGCATCACAAAACCTTAAGGCCTGCTGAAGATCCAGCATCTGCTTTAACTTCCAGTGCTAAGCAGTACAGCGCTGTTCTGCTCTTCCCAAGCTCATCAGCTAGTGGTATTACCACCCATGTTGTCTACTCTTATGGCTGTTTGATATTATCTATTCTGTGTTATTAATTTTACTTCCCATCCACCACTTCTCAGGCTGCCTTAAAGTCTTTTTATTGTACTTCAATGCTTGACTTAAAAGTCTACAATAATTGTGTTTGCATTTTGGATTCTGTAAAGCATCTTGCAATTCTTGTGATAGGTGGTATAATCAAACAACCCAATCTCAGCCACTGTTAATCTAATTTTCTTATTAAGCATTTAGCTGGCAAATATGACAACAGAACTCTCATAATGGCAAACACATTAAATTATTTATCTACATCCACTTCCCTCCCTTACTTGCTTTGTGTACAGAATTTGTGGTTTGTGACATTACTTACACTTTGATCATTTGTCTCATCTTCTCCCATTGATTCTTCCATAATCTGTTGCCCATTCTGCAAAATTAGATACACAGAAATAAAGTCACTATAATGAACTCTCTCTGATTTGGGACCAGCTAGCGGTAAGGATTAAATTCCCAAGTCAGGTCTTCTGCTCCCTGGACCAGTCAGAGCTGAAGGGGAGTGGAGGAGTGGCCTAGTGGTTGGGGCAAGGTACTTCAGGCCGGAAGGTCGGGGGTTCAAATCCCACTAGAGGACAGCAACCTTGGGCCGGAAGGACTGGGGTTTCTAGTCCCACAGGTGCTCCTTGTGGTCTTGGGCAAGCCACTTAACCCTCCATAGCCCATGTTCCCTATAAAATAGTTATCTCCAAGTTATAATGCCCTGTTCAATGTAATTTCAGTTTGTTCAATGTCAACTGCACTGATGCAGAATAGCGCGGTATATAAGAGAATGTAAATAAATAAATAAAATAAATAAAATCCCAGTCACTATGAAAAACAGCAGCACCTAGTGGCCAGCGAGAAGGAGCTTGATTGCAGGGTTCCAGAAGGGACTGTAGGTAAATGGTCTCTCTCCCACCCTCCCCTAACTTCAGAGAACCACTAGACACTTAAATGAAGACTCATGGTGCTGTAACACAATAAAAGCTGTTTTTCACTGAGCTGCGAGCCCAAAAGGAACAGAAGAAAACTGCCATATTAAAAAAATCTCATTTATAGAACTAAGCGAAAAAGACACCACAATGCATCGTTTCTCACTCATTAACAGCAGGTTTGTTTGGGCATACAAATGGGCAACATCACTGCACATCGCCAAAACAGAATAGCTGAATAATAAGTGTAAGAGCATGGGAAGGACTACATATGCTCAAATTTGTTCAACACCACAGTTCGTTCTGCAACTCAAGAAGAAATGCAACTCTGAGGGAAGTAGGAGGGGCCTAGAGCCTAACCAATCCCGTTGTCTACAGAACGATGAAATTAGCCCTTACCTGCTAATTGGCTTTCCTTGAGTACCTCCAGTCAAGTCCTGACCTGTGGGTTGTCACACCTCACCAGCAGCTTGGAGACTTGAACATGTCCAGCTCATGACATCAGCATACATGGGCAGCTGGTAGCACCTCCCAGCCCCCAGTATCCTATTGACAAAGCAGACTCATAGGAGAAACAAGAATAATGTCTGAATCAGAAATGCATCTAAATAGCATCTCCCTGAATAGACAACACCCCCACTTCAATGAGGAAAGGCTCTTACCTAATGTCATTTCCGTACCAACTCCTCTGAGCAGTCATACTTCCTCTCCAGGAGCTTCACCGATCTACTGCCTCTGCTTTAGACCATTTTTTTTTTTAAAGCAGGAGGCTCACCACAGAGCCGCCACCACTATCCTCCCAGACCACTTCAAACACAATGGATTTCTTCTAGGTCCAGGATAAATCTTGTTGAAAACAGAAACCTAGGGAGGGTCCAGGACTGGACTGGACGTACACAAGGAAAGCCAATTAGTAGGTAAGGCCTAATTTCACCTTCCTTATCATCCCTCCAATCCAGTCTCGACCAATGGGACATACCATGGAGGGACCCCGCCAGCACATCCAACTGATAGTGTTTCACAAAGGTATGCAAGGAAACCCATGTTGCCACCCTGCAGATCTCTGCCGGTGGAATCAGGCTAGACTGCCCAGGACACAGCCTGAACTCTAGTTGAGTACACCCGCAACCCTGCGAACACCGCCCTCCATTGCAACAGGTAGGCCATGGAAATCGCTTCCCTCACCCACCTGGAGATGGACACTTTTGGACGACATCTCCCCCTTACACCGGCCTCCAAACAGAACAAACGGTTGGTATTCTGAAACCACTTGGTGATCTTCAAATAGCACCAGAGGGTCAGGCGGACATCCAGGAGTCTCAAGTGGGGGTCTGACTGGGTACCCCCCGCTCCAGAGAAAACCAGAAGGGTAACCAGCTGATTCAAGTGGAATACAGACAGCTTGGGCAAAAAGGACAGCACTGGCTGGAGCAGCACTTTCTCCTTTGAAATGGAAGGAACCAGCTCTCAGCACGACAGTCTGCAACTCTGAAATTTTCCAGGTCGAGCAAATTGCCACCAAAAAAGACAGACAGTCTTCAACGTCAAAAAGTCTTTCAGCGTACAAGCGGCTCAAAAAGTGCCTCCATCAACACAGACACCAGATTAAGGTCCAGGACGGCACTATTGACCTAACTGGGGTCTACACCAGTTTCACTGCTCGCAAAACATCCAGATACCCCTTGCACTCTCCCCTGGTAACCAGGGGAAAGTGTCACCTGTACACGCAGGGAATTACAAGCTAGGCCTTTCTCCAGTCCCACCTGTAGGAAGGCCAGAATCTGTGACAGAGGTGACTAGGATCTGACCACTGTGATCTGTACAACTCCAGACCACAACATATGCCAGCATTGTTGAGCGCTTGCATGCCTTTAGCAGCATTGAGCTTACCGATCCCAAATAGCTGAGCTTCCTCAACCTAGCCCTCTCAAGAGCCAGGCCGTAAGCGAGAATTGATCCACCTGAGGTATCTGCACCAGACCTTGCAGCAGCAGGTCGTCCTGTATTGGCAGACATCACAGCTGATCCACTATCAGCCAGACGAGATCAGCATACAATGGTCTGTGTGGCCAATCAGAAGCAAATCAGGACAACCAGCCCCCCCCCCCCCCATGCACCTCAATCCACCGCACCACTCGTCTTAGGGCACACAAGAGAAATACATAGAGCAAACCAGTCCTGGGCCAAGACTGCACTAACATATTTAGGCCCTCTGATATCCACTCCCTGCATCTGCTGTAGAAGTGACATGTATTTATGGACTTGAAGATCGCCATGAGATCCATGATCAGCGGACCCCAGCAGCACAGCACATGTGCAAACATTTCCTCGTTGAGCATCCATTCACCGGAATCCACCTGCCCCCAGCTAAGATAGTCAGCCATTACGTTCTCTGTGCCAGCCACGTGGACCGCCAACAATGCTTGTAGGTTGTCCCCAGCCCATGCCAACAACAGGACAAACTTGTTTTCCCAACTGTTCGCTGCCCATGTCCCCTTGCTGGTTAACATAGGCCACCATGCTGGCATTGTCCAACACCACAATGCCTTTCCCTGAAAGCGGCTGCCAAATCTCTGGAGGGCCAAGAACACTGCTCGCATCTCCGGCCGGTTGATGGCCTAGGAAAATTCCTCTGGTGACCAACTGCTTTGCACCATCTGAGACTGGTTAGTGCGCCCCCAACCTAACAGGCTGGCATCTGTTGTCAGGGAAACCCAACAGGATGTCTCCAGAGGCATCCACGCTAACCTCCTCTCCAGCCTTGGCTGCCACTGGAGGGCCCCCTTGACCACTGCTGGGCAGGGCAGCCATCTCTCCAATGGATGTTACGCCAACCCTCTCCTCAACAGTGCCCTCTGCAAGGGGTCTCATATGAGTTCAGGCACAGGATATTAATTCGATGGTCACTACCATCAATCCCAAGCTGTCGGGGACTTCAACCAGAGGAAGGCTCTGATTTGTTGTTGCAGCTTGCTCACCTGATGCGACGGCAAGAAAACGTTGTCCTCTCACGTCCGGAACTGGACTCCCAGGTAAATCAACTCCTGTGTCGGGAGCAGGTTGCTCATGGCCAGATTGATTTCCCAATCTAGACTGGAGGAACTCGACCACCCGGGCAGTGGCCCTCTCGTTCTCATAGCTGGACTTTGTCCAGATTAACCAATCATTGAGGTACAAGTTTACTAGGATGCCTTCCTTCCACAGGGCAACTGCAAAACACCACCATGATCTTGGTGAAAGTTTGGGGAACGGTCACCAGGCCAAAGGGCAGCACGGTGAATTGAAAGTGCCCCATGGGCACCACGAACCTTAGGAACTGCTGGTGTTTCGGCCGAATGGGAACATGTAGAGATCCAGGGATGATCCGTGAGATCCAGGGATGTGAGGAACTCACCTTCTGATGGCTACGATTACAGACAGCGATTCACATGCTTGAGATCCAGAATGGGTCTGAAGGATCCTTCCTTTTTGGGTACCATGAAATAGATGGAGTATCGTTCGAGTTGCATTGGCTTTGCGGTACTTCTGTGACCGCCCATAGCTCTCGCAGGCTCTCCATAGTGTCCTGCACGGCTTTGACCTTGCAAGACACCTTGCAGGGCAACCGGAGATAAACCTCCGTGAACAGCCACACTAACTCTAGCACATAGCCTTCTGTGATGACCTCCAGCACCCACTGATTGGAGATGATTCAGACCCAGGTAGGGTAGAAGTGCCCCTCCCCCCCACACAAAGGAATCACCACCATTTCAATGTGTTTTCTTGTTTGCCAAAAAGAGGAGCAAAACCCCCTTCCTGTTCTAAGAAAACCTCAAAAGAACTGCCCCCTCTGGTAAGGCGCAAAGCGTACTGCTTAGAAGCGGCTAAAGACCCAAGATTGGCCTCGTCCTGGTGTTGCCAAGTGCCATGTCTTCTGCTCATCCTCGGAGTCTCCCCCCTTAGAATCCCCCAAATCCTTCACCAACGCCTCTCCGAACAAGAGCTCTCTTGAATGGGAGCCTGCTCAAATGGGATTTGGAGGACACATCAGCCGACCAATTTTGCGGCCACAAATAACTGTGCCCAGAAACTACCACTGCCATACTCTTAGACAAGCACCAAATGAGATCATAAAAGGCATCCGCCATGTCCGCCGCCTGTGGGGGAGAACCGGACCTCCCCCCCCCCCCCCGACTCTCCCTGAAGTCTCTGAGCCCAGTGCAAACATGCCCTGGCTATGAATGTGCCACATACAGAGGCTTGCAAGGAGACGGAATTGATATCAAACACCAGGAATGGTTGTCTTTTTGGTTACTGCCACTGCATCCACCTTAGGTGAGCTGAACAGTTCCTTCTTGTGTTCTGGAAGCAGGTAGAGATGCGCTGTGGTTCACGTCCCCTTTAGGCCAGCTTCAGGCACATCCCACTCATCCTGAATCATCTGCTTGATCATCCGATGTAGCAGGAATACAGCCTGCGACTTCCTAACCGATCCTTCAGTGGTTCCTCCTCCTCCTCCTCTGGGACTTCTGGTCATATTCAAAATCCTCAAGGAGTGGGAAATCAAGATGGCTAGCTCTTCTCGCCAGAAGACCTGTACAATCAAAGGCGACTGCACTTGCAGATTTCGCCTTCCTCCAAATTCAATGCTTCGCCCTGTGAAAAGAGCTCCAATTCGCTGGTCCTCAGGTTCATCTAACTGCATCAATCCGGGGTCATCCCACAGATCCGCATCCCCCCGTTTGCAGAGTCAAAAGCTTGTCCTCCACTCTGGCAGGATCCAACAACGCCCTCTTCCTGGGCCCCATCTTGGACCCTGAGCAGCCCTTGGTTCCCGTATGCCCCATGCAGAAGGCATTAAGCATGAGGAGGATGAACTCTGGGGAGAAGGTTCCCTGGAAATCCGCAGATATCTCCTCCTGCAAAGTAGAGGGTCGAGAAGCTCTAGGCTCCTTCTCTCATTGTGCGCAGACAGCGGAGCGAATTCCCCCCCCCCTTTCACACTGGGACACCATTCTTGCGGAGAGACCCCTCAGCCCCTTCTGAAGAACCCCCTTCCTGCTACCTGTCTGGTCTCACTTCCTGAAGATCATCCTCCATGGAGCGCGCTTCCGCCTCACATTCCAGGCAGAAGCCCTCTTCACACAGTCCCCCTCCAGAAACCACCTTGCAGGCATTTCAAAAAAGCCCAGGAAAGAAAGAGATAGAGAACAATCCAATGAGTCTCCAAAACTGGGAGGATGGAAGAACAAAACAAAACAAAAAAAAAACACACACAAACACAAACCTCTCTGCTCTCCCTTTTTTTAATTTTTTGCTGGTATACTTGCTCCATACGCTACTGGGGATACTTGCTGCAAGTGCTAGAGGATCCCTGGCATCCGCAGCAAACCCCCCTTCCGAGCCCTGGCCCAGAGACAGATGGAAAAAAAAAAAAAAAAAAGATGGCTAGCCTTTCACACACAGTCAGGAAAGGCCTACTCTACTGCTATGCAGTCTACCAGAGAGCCAGAGGCTCAACCACAAAAACCCCTGATGGCGTGATCAAAACCCTTACCAAAGCAAACCCCGCTGGAGAAGGAAAGTCACCTGCTTCGCAGCTGTTCCGCTGCTCAGTGTTCAGCCAACCGCTCAGACTTCTCACTGCTGGCAGCGGGAACCCCAGGAGAAAAGGCAAACCCAGCTCTTGCAGACTACGCAGCTCCTTACCCACTGACAGGTTCGTGAGCCACTGAAGACCTCTTCCCCCTCAAACAGAAAGCTCTGCCGTCTGCACTCTCTCTGCCCTTCTTCCCAGAAGAATTTACCCTTGCCACTGCTCCTAAGCACTTGAATCTGGGTTCCTTTGTTTTTAAAAAGCTCAGAAAACTGTACCAAATGAAAGGAAGGGTCCCTACTATCAGGGTTTCACCCTTTCCTCCTAACCCCGAAGGCCAATTTCAGCTATAGAAGTCCTAATTGTCCCTTCAGTTAGTCTCCCCTAAAAGGAGCCACGTCTCGCCATCTGCTTGGAGACTTAAATAGTGGGGGCTGAAAGGTACCACCGGCTGCCCATGTATGTTAATGTCATGAGTTGGACATGCTCAGTTGCCAAGCTGCTGGTGAGGCATGACGACCCACAGTTTGGGACTGGAGGGATGATAAGGAAATACCCGTTACAAGTGCTTTTTCAGTCAAGAACTAGGATAAAGTCTAGTATGTGCATAAGCTCAGGACTGCTCACCTTAATAGGAATCTTCCACTGTTCAGGATCAATTCATCAATAAAAAGATGCAAGAGTTACATAGTCAAAGAGGTTGGCCTGCACATATCAACTAAATGCACTCTCTGCTGTAGACTGGTCCAAGCAGTAGCGAATGTATGAAAGGGGAAGACCAAGTAGCTGCTTTGCATATGGTAGCCAGAGAAGCAGACTTCAAGAGAGCCACAGTAGTAACTGCTTTAGAAATGGTAAGATGTGGCCATGCCTTGATGTGCCTGTGAGTATGTGGGCTGCCATGTTCTGAGCCAATTTAAGTGGGTGTAGTACGTGCTTTGGGAGTCCTTGAAAGATTGAGTTGCAGTAGTCTAGGTGCCTGGTAGACTGTGTGGAGGTGGTTGGGGTCCAGTAGGGGGCATAAGTTCTGTAGAATCTAAATTTGGTGGTATGCTGCTTTTGTGGTTTTCTTGATGTGACTGTAAGTTTATTCACTCATCAAGGATGATTCCCAGGTATATGACTTCCAGTTTGACCTCGAGGTCGATGTTGGCAATCCTTAGTATTGGTGGTGTGATGAATGACGAATCTTTGGATATGTGGAGAACCTCTGTCTTGTAGTTTATTGAAAGGTGTTGCTCTGCTAGCCACCCTGCCACCACCGCCTTAAAGCATTTCTTTTTATTGTTGTGTGGACTGGGGATTTTTTTTTTTATGGAGAATGACGCATATAACATTATGTCATCTGCGTAGATGTGGTACATAACGTTGAGTCTTTGGATAATATTGCAAAGTGGTTGTAGGCATATGTTGAACGACAGTGAGGATATTGTGGATCTTTGTAGTACTCCTTGGTGCTGTTTGAATGGGGTAGATGTTTGTTCATCTATTTTGACTTGTTGTATGGGGGGTCCTTTAAGGGGTGGAGTAGCCTAGTGGTTACAGCAACAGCCTCAAACCCAAGAGACCAGGGTCCAATTCCCACTGGCACTCCTTGGGACCTTGGGCAAATAACTTTACCCTCCATTGCCTCAGAAGAAAAGGCCTAGCAATGTACTTCTGGGTCATACCTTGCCAAGAAAACCCAGGAGCTGCTGGGTCACCAGGAGTCAACATTGACTTGATGACACTTAAGGGAAAACATTTTTAAAAAAAGGTATGATCAGAACCATGCAAGTGTGGTGTTATAGAATTACTACAAGATATAGGAATAAGTAAGTTTGAGATAGTTTATGGAATCAAAAGCTAATGAGATGTCAAGGAATATCAGAATGTAGCCTTGTCCTGGCTTTTCTATACATTTCATTATTTTGTTTGTTAGTGAAGTGAGTAAAGGCTTCTATGCTGTGGTTTGGCTTGAACCCATGTTGCTGGGGGTCGAGGGAGGCAAATGTATTGACATGGTATTGCAACTGAAGTTGTACTGCCTTTTCAATTATTTTGGCTAAGAAGGGAAGGCTGGCGATAGGTCTGTAAGAGCTTGGTGTTTTGGGATCTAGTGATAAGCCCTTCAGAATGGGTCTTCTTGAGGTAGTTTTTAGGCTGACGGGCATGTCTCCTTGTGTGACAGACAGTTGGATGGATTTTAAAGTAGTAAGGGTACTAGTTCATTTCTGGACCTCTTGATCCATGAAAAAGAGCATGGGTCTAAAAGGGAAGTAGTGGTGCTGAGATTAGTTATGTTGTTGAGTTGTTCGGCTCAAACAGTCTCAAATGTGTTCCAGCTGTATATCTTACTTTAGTGGAGGATTGGTTTTAGATTTTTGAGCTGTTGGGGAGGGGGGGGGGGGGGAGGCAAGATTTGCTCTGCAGCAACGTGGCAATGTCCTATGGTTTTAGATTTGTATTGTTTTTCCTTTGTGGTTGGTCCTGTGTTAGTGAGCTCACTATTTCAGGAAGTTCTCTGGGTCGCTTGAGGGAGCTTAGGATGAAATTTCTATGGTATTCTTCTTTGCATTTATTAAGGCACAGTATTCCCTTTGTTTGGTTGAGTATTCCTTGTGGTGGTGGACCCTCAGTGTGTCTCCAGAGACATACGATCTGTCTTGATTGCATTTTGTTTCCTCTATTTCTGCGAGTACCATAGGGCATACTGTTTCCTTGGATGGTATTTGTGCTGTGATGCTAAGCCAGAGGAGGCTATGGTGTCATTCCAGTTCTTGATGTGTGACAGTAGCGATTGTTGGTTAAAGTTCCTGAATGTGAGGTGTTGGGTTGGGTATCCGATACACTTAGTGGGTGAAGTTGTAGTAGAGCAAACATGATCATGTTGTGGTCAGACCATGGGACTGAGGATACTTGAGGGGAGAGGTGGGATCTTTCTGTAAGGATTTCCTTGGAGGCAAAGATGAGGTCTAGTGCATTTCCTTTTTTTTGTGCATGGAGGCTTTGATTTGTTCAAATTGTAGTGTGCCCATGGCCTCCAGGAATGAGTTGGCTTGTTTGGTAGGAGCTGATGTTAAACTCAAGTTGCCAAGTAGTATGAATGGTTTATTTTTGGCTGTGTGCGAACAGGTTGCTTCCAAAGGTACTGATAGTTCATTTGTATTTGTGCTAAGTGATCCGTAAGTCAGGCATATTGTCCAATCTTTCAATATGGATACTTTAGAAGGGAGATAAAAACACACTTAAATACCTACATGGAATGAATACACAGGAGGAGAATCTCTTTCAGAGAGAAAGCTCTGAAATGAGTGGGCATAGGATGAAGATGAAAGGGGATAGACTGAGAAAAATCAACAGGTATGTATAATTTCTTCTTAGACCCTGCTAGACTACAAAAGGGGACTGCTACTTCTGGAGAGAGATTTGTAATTGTAAGTATTTACTTCTGGGAATTTTTCTAAATCTTGATGAAAAGGGAATTCTTTAGATTAAAGCTGATTAATCTGTAAATCCAGTGTATTTGTTAATCAGTCAAGGCCTAGTAGCAGCAAAGAGCTTTCAATTTCAATTTAACACACAGCAGAGAGCTTTCTGGTTACATTTAGAACCCAAGACTCCCTCAATCCAAGCAAGGGCTATGTGAATCACCAGGAAATTGGTCACAGATTACCTTAGAAGCGCAGGATAGGGTACTCTGTAGCAGCCAGTTTTTAATAAGTCTTCTTTCCCTCCCTCCCTGACACCCACTGACTCCTGGGATAATCGTAGCTTTATAGGTGCTTAAATCTCTTAAAGGAAAGGAGGTGCCATATTCACTCCCAGGTGCAGCTGTTTATCCTCATCAGGCAAAAATTAAGGACCTGAGATTAAGCAAGCTTCAGGTAAAAAAAAAAAAAAAGTACATTAAACATAATAGGTATAATTTTATTAGTATAAGTAGCCCTAGCAACCTTAGTAAGTAAAGAACTTAAATACCTAAACACAACCTTAAAACTAAGATGCAGATAGCAGTCCAGCAGCGAGATGAGGGTTTTCTAGTCTTTTGCATTGAGTGTCACATGTATGATTTTCTCCCAGTTGGTCTTCCGTGTGCATTAGATGCAAGGAGTTCTTTACTCTCAGAGAACGAGTCCGAACTCTGGAGGCTAGAGTAGCAGACTTGGAGGATATAAGGAAGAAAGAGGTACATAGATGAGACCTATAGAGATATAGCACAGAAGTCCCACCTCCAGTCTAGCAGCATCCCTGTTGCCATGGAGGAGAGAGGTCACATGACAGGAGAGCATCACCCTGGTGTGGCAGGAAGTGATCCTGAAGCTAAGACTTGTCCTCCAGGTGATGTAAAATCCTCTCGCACCAAGGAGGTTTCTCCAGGGCCAAGTGCCCACAAGGGAAGGGTTAGGACAGCAGTTATGGCGTGTAGATAGGTGGGTAGCTGGTAGAAGTGAGGATCGCTTAGTAACATGCCTGCCTGGTGCGAAGGTAGCAGACCTCACGCACCACCTACACAAGGTCTTAAATAGTGCTGGGAAGGAGTCTGCTGTCTCGGTACATGTCGGTATCAATGATACAGGAAGGTGTGGTAGGGAGATTCTGGCATCTAAATTTAGGCAAGAAGTTGAAATCCAGAACTTCCAGGGTAGCATTCTCCAAAAGGCAGGCAGAGCTCCGGAGTCTTAAGACATGGATGAGACAATGGTGCAAGGATGAGGGTTTTGGATTTGTTAGGAACTGGGGAACATTCTGGGGAAAGGAGGGGCTCTTCCGAAGGGATGGGCTCCACTTTAACTGGAACAGAAACAGGCTGTTGGCATTAACTTTTAAAAAGGGAGATAGGGGAAAGCCGACAGTCGCCCAAGAGCGCATGGTTCAGAACAATGTATCCTTAAAGGATACTAGCAAAAGACTGAAGTTACAGCATATCAGTAGAGAGGTTCCAATAAAGCCAAAGGTAGCCCAAATGCCCTTGACTACAGAGCAAACAGAGCTTAAAGATCCCAAATTACCCCTGCCTACCGATAGCCAGATAAATATGCCTCTAAAATGCTTGTATGCAAATGCTAGAAGTCTAAAAATAAGATGGGAGAGTTAGAATATATAGCACTAAATGAGAGGCTAGATATGATTAGTATCTCAGAGAGATGATGGAAGGAGGACAACCAGTAGAATACTGTGATACCTGGGTACAAACTATATTGTAATGATAGAGCTGATCAAATTGGTGGAGAGGTTGCACTCTATGTTAGAGAAAGCATTGAGTCACAAAAGATTAAAATTTTGTAGGAAACAAAATTCACTGTAGAATCGCTATGGACTGAAATTCCATGTAAAAAGGGCAAGGGGAAGGCGTTGGCAGTAGGGGTGTACTATCGACCGCCTGGCCAGAATGAACAAATGGATGATGAAAGGTTCAAAGAAATCAGGGAAGCTAACAAAAGTTACAACACAGTAATAACACAGGTACACTAAAACTTTTTTTTTTAAACTGCCTCTAATGTTTCGATTGATTTTTACGTTTTTTGGTGCGCTGAATCCAAATCTGGTAACCAATTTGCTCCATCACGTACAGATTTTTTGCTACATTGGGTTAGCAGTTTGAGGTGAACGTTTCAGATTGAGTGCGATCGAGATAAAAGTTTCTTGGATGAATTCTTTATACTAATTGTTTAGTAGTTATTCAAATAAGAATAAAGAAAATTGTAACAAGGCAGCACATAAGAAGAGAGTAATGTCAACAAAACACACTGTGATGGTAGCAAAATTGTCTGCACTTAAAAACAGCCACATACATGTGCACAAACATTGAGCATATAAGAGCGAGGTTAGACACAAAGCAAAGCAAAGCAATGTGCAAAAAATGTTGTACAGGTATGTATGTAAGAATAGAAAACGCAAACCGCACCATTGCAATACATGAAGACAAACACCCGATGGTGTGAAAATAAAATTCTAATAAATGAGATCCGACACTGTGGTAATAACTAGCAAATTTTTATTTCAAAGTTTAGTAAAAACACGATATTTGTCAACACAGTTTAGATTTTAAAGTCATTCTTGGGTCAATCAATCTCCTGGTGGGCCCGTTTCTTCTTCCCCCGAATGCTTCTCTTGGTGCGCTGCTTGGCGTATTTTTCATCTGGGGTTTCCCACAGCAGCAACCAGCAGAAATCAGCCATCATAGTGGTGTTCCATCTTCCTTGGTACCTTCTCTCTGCGTCCTTGATGTCCTGGTGAAACTTTTCACCTTGTTCTTCACTGTACGCCCCCAAGTTTTCGGGAAAGTAGTTCACATGGGAGTGCAAGAAATGGACTTTCAGGCTCATGTTACAGCCTTGTTCTTTGAAGGCATTGAGCATCCTGGCAACAATATCATTATAGTTCTCATCCTGCCTGTTCCCCAAGAATTTGAGAACAACATCCTTGAAGGAATCCCAGGCTTCTTTTTCCTTCTCAGACATCGTTTCAGCGAATGCTCCATCTGAAATGATTTTCCTTATATCAGGGCCAACAAACACTCCTTCCTTTAGCTTTGCTTCAGAAAGTCGGGGGAACTTTGAGCAAAGGTACCGAAAGCACTCACCATCTTTTGGAAGGGACTTGATGAATTGCTTAATGAGACCCAACTTAATGTGGAGAGGTGGTAATAGAATTTTATCATGAGGTACCAAGCTCTCATGAAGAACATTTTTCTCACCGGGTCTCAAATACTCCCGAATTGGCCAGTCTTTTTTCCCCCAGTGTAGGTCGCGGGCCCGGCTATCCCACAAGCAAAGGAAGCAGGGATATTTGGTGAAACCGGATTGCTGCCCTAATAGCATGGATAGAATTTTAAAGTCTCCACAAATCATCCACTTATGCTCATCATAACGAATCTTCTGAAGAATCAGGGCCAAATTCTCGTATTTTTCTTGGAGAATAACAGAGTGAGCAATAGGAACTGAAGCGAATGTGTTGCCATTATGAAGAAGAACACCTTTTATGCTGTCTTTTGACGAATCAATGAACAGCCGCCATTCAGCAGGATCATACTTGAGTTTAAACTTTTCCATCACTCCGTATATATCGTTGCAAAATACCAAATCTTCCTCTTTGCTGAAATACTTCAAAAATTGTGTCTCACGGTTGCGGTACCAATAAAATGTTGTTCCTGGTGACAATAGATTTTTCTGTTTAAGCCGAGAACCTAGGAGTTGAGCAGCATCTTTTGGGAGTCCTAAATCCCGGACTAAATCATTCAATTCAGCTTGAGAAAAAAAGTTTAGGTTTCGGATCTGGTTCAGTTTCAAACTCGGAAGTACTGGACTCATCGGGAAAAGCCATCTGATGAGTCTCATCATGATCAGAACCGTCCACACAAAATATGATCCAAAGATTTTGGTGGTTCAGGCACAGGTACTTCGTTGCTATGAGGCATAGGCCTAATTGCTGAGGGAAGGTTGGGGTAACTTATTACGTTCTTATTTTTTAAGTTGTATCCCTTCACAATGCAAGAGCAAAAATAGCAGTCACTGCTGTGGTCTCTTTGTTCACGCCACATCATAGGTATTCCGAAACGAAATGCTTGTTTTTTACCTTTCATCCGTAAGCGTAGATCTTCCTCACATGTCTTGCACACTTTGTGAGGAGCGCATGGTTTGTCTTGATCGCCTAACTTCAAACCGAAATAGGCAAAATATACTTTAATAAATGCAGAAATGTTCCTCTGCCGCTTTTTCACGGTATATTCCCCACAAATAAAACAAAAACTGTCCGGAGAGTTGACGCAACCTCTGGCTCTGTGAGCCATCACAAATACACAGCACTGCAAACTACAACTGTAGTGAACCACTTCGGAATAAAGCTGGATTACGACTGAGCAAACAAAAGGTAATAATGAACTTGCAAGAAACTGAAATTTGACAGGAACGTTCATGTCGCAACCACCGTGTTTGAGAGAGCGAACGAGGCGAGGCGAACAGGAAAGAACATGCGCCAGCGCGAGTACTGGATTTAGCCCCCCGCCTCCCAATTGTCCTGTTAATGTATAAAATGAATACAAAACACTAAAATATCATGAGGGAGTGTTTCTAGTTAGTTAACCATTACAACCTCTATTTTGGGCCAAGAAAATAAAACTGCAGTCGGCTCAAAAGAAATTATGTGAACATTCCTTATATGGGTAAGAAATCTAATTTTGCAAGAAAACGTGACGTGATGGAACATTTTGGCTATTTTTCCTAGATTCAGCACCCCAAAATCTATAGGAATCAGTTGCAAAACTGGAGGCAGTTTTTTGGTAGTGTACCTGTGTAATGGGAGATGTCAATTACCCCAATATCGACTGGGTCAGTGTCATGGCAGGACATACTAGAGAGACAAAGTTTCTAGATGCAATAAATGACTACTTCTTGAAGCAGGTGGTTCATGAACCAACCAGAGGGGAAGTCATTTTGGACCTAGTCCTTACTGAAACACAAGATCTGGTGCAAGAGATAAGGGTGTTGGGGCCATTTGGCAATAGTGATCATAGCATGATCGCGTTTGATTTAATAAATGAAGGACGGTAAGGAAATCCACAGTACTACCTTTTAACTTTGATAAAATGAGGAAAATAGTTAAAAAACTAAAAAGGAGCAGTTGCAAAGATTAAAAAAAATCGATGTCAAGCTTGGGTGTTTAAAAATACTATCTAGGAAGTCCAGACTAGCTGTATTCCATGCTTTAAGAAAAGTGGAAGGAAGTCCAAAAAACTGCCAGCATGGCTTAAATGTGAGGTCAGAAAGGCTATTGTAAACAAAAAGCATCTTTCAGGAGCTGGAAAGAGGAGCCAAATGACGAAAACTGGCACTGGCAAGTTAGATGCAAGGCATTAATAAGGCAGGCAGAGAGAGAATTTGAGAAGCAGCTTGCTGTGGAAGCAAAAATGCAAAATAAAGACTTCCTTATCGTTCCTCCAGTTCAGTCCTCCACCTCTGGGTTGTGCACCTCCTCCTGCAGCTTGGAGACTGGGCATGTCAAAATCGTGACATCACTGGATATAGCCTGCTGGTCTCTCCCATCAGCCCCCAGTGTGTCCAGTCTCCATGCAGCAGGGGGACGTAGTGAGCCTAGGTGCTGGGCTCACTTGAGAAGCAGATGAGGAACAGTTAGTCAGGATTTGCTTTATTTTGGTTCTAATTTAACTTGACAAAGTTTAATCCCTGGTGTTAAGGGTTTTAGTAATTTTTATTTTCTTTGAGTTAATTACTTTAATTTTAATTCATTCTAGTTTATTCTATTTGAAACTTTCATAATTTACTTTACTAATCTAGTCTAACTTGGGTTAATTTATTTTCATTCTGTTAACCAGGCCTCCATGTTTTACACAAAAAAAAAAAAAAAGGGGGCAGATCTGATTCTTCCAGCAGTGGCGGGTAGCCATCTGAATATGGCACCTGATCCTTCCCCTTGAGCCCCTTTCTTTACAACAGCTGGTCTATTGAGTGACAAGAATCAGAAAGTGGACAGCTCAAGTTGTGGGGTGCAAATAGAGGTTTCTCAGCAAGCCCCGCAGCAACTACTCGTAAGCCGCAGTGAAAGGAGGCGGGTCCCGGCAGGAGGGTCACCGATAGGCGGGCGACTTCGGGAGTTTCTTCCTGCCTGGATCTACATCACATCCAACCAGTTGGGGTTCGAGATTTGCGTGGGTTATGTGCTGGAATTTGCGCGACCCGTGCGAGATTCCTTCGTCATGTCTCCATGGAGAGGTCAACAGAAAACTCTGGCAATTCGCAATACCTTAGATCGCCGGAGCTGTCATACCGGTGCCGGTGGCAGACTACGGCGTGGGTCGGTACTCCATTTATTTTGTGGTCAGACGGGGCGATGCGCCCTATCTTAGGCCTGAAAGGTGTGAATCGCTGTCTTCGGGTGCCACATTTCTGAATGGAAACGTTGCGGTCAGTCATTGTAGCGGAGCGTCAGGGAGAGTACTTGACATCCCTCAACCTTACAGAGGTGTACTTACACATTCTCATCAGTGCAGTTCATCAAAAGTTCCTGAGATTCGCTTTGCCATAGGGACACTATCAATACCGGGCGTTGCCCTTCGGCCTGGCGACAGCACCGTGAACTTTCACCAAGATTATGGTGGTGGTTAACGGCGGCATTACGCAAGGAAGAAATTTTAGTTCATCCATATCTCAATGATTGGTTAATTCGAGCCAAGTCCACGACCGAGAGCGTTCAGGTAACAGACAAAGTGGTAAAGATTTTGCAGAGTCTCGGCTGGGTGGTCAACCCAGCCAAGAGTTGCTTAGTACCATCCCAGGACCTCAAGTACCTGGGGGTACAGTTCGACACAGAGAGAGGACAGGTGTTGTTGCCGGACCACCGAGTCAAAGGACTTCAGCGATTGGTGCGTGAGTTCAGGGCCACCCCAGTTCCCGCAGCGTTGACTTATCTACGCATGCTGGGGACTATGGCGGCGACCCTGGAGGCAGTGCCTTGGGCCAAATTTCATATGAGGCCAGTGCAGAGAGCGCTGCTTCGCAGGTGGTTGCATCAGTCCGATTCGTTGAGCAGAAGGCTCCCCTACCCTATGCAGGTCAGGCAGTCTCTGTGGTGGTGGTTGCTCCCGGGCTCGCTGTCAGCCGGAGTGGCTTCCATTATTGAGGGACGCGAGTCTCGCAGGATGGGGGGGCCCATTGCGAAGGAAGATTCGCACAAGGGGTTTGGTCCCCTATAGAGAGTCGACTGACAGCAATTTCGGCAGGGCACATCGCAGGGAAGGACAATGTGATGGCCGATTTCCTCAGCAGGGTCTGAGTAGATGCAGGGGAGTGGGAGCTGCATCCGGACGTCTTTGCACAGATAGTTCGTTGATGGGGTCCACCGGTGATGGATCTGATGGTGACCTTACAGTCTGCAAAAGCCAGTCGTTTCTTCAGCAGGAGGCAGGAAAGAATGTCAGAAGACAGACGCCCTGGTGCCTCAGTGGCCATCGAGGGGTCTTCTGTATGTATTCCCTCCGTGGGTGTTAAGCGGCCGAGTGATTCAGCGAATCGAGGCTCATCCGGGAAGTTCTCTTGGTGGCACTGGACTGGCCCAGATGTCCGTGGTACACGGATCTCATTCGCCTCCTCGGCGTAGAGCCCTGGAGGTTGCCGGTGGTGGCAGCCCTGTTGATTCAAGGGCCACTTCGCATGCCTCAAATGGATCGATTCTCGCTTATGGTTTGGCCATTGAAAGGGCGAGGCTAAAGGGAAAAAAAAAAAAAAAGTTATTCGGCGGCAGTCATCGCGACTTTGCTTGGAGCGCGACAACAGTCCACGTCACTAACTTTTGTTCGAGTCTGGCGTATATTTGAGGACTGGTGCTCAAGGCGGCAAGTCCGAGCGGCTCCGTTCCCTTGATCTTGAACTTTCTGCAGGACGGGTTTGATAAGAGTTTTGCAGCAAGTTCTTTACGAGTTCAGCTGGCAGCTCTTTTGTGTTATTGCGGCAAAGTTTGGGGCGTCGCTCTCAGCGCCCATGCGGATGTGTTGCGTTTTCTCAAAGCAATAGCCAGTCGGCAGCCCTCGCATAGAGTGATGGGTTCCGCCTTGGGATCTCAATTTGATGTTACGAGCGTTAGCCAAAGCGCCCTTTGAGACGCTGCTCCGGGCTTCGGTTAAGGATCTGACATTGAAGACCGTTATTTTTGGTTGCTATTTGTTTAGCTAGACATATCTCGGAATTACAAGCGTTCTCTTGTAGCAAACCGTTCTTATCCTTTTCCAGGGAGAAGGTGGTGCTGCGACCCGTTCCCTCCTTTTTGCATAAGGTGGTATCTCCTTTCCATCTGAATCAGACGGTTTCTTTGCCGGTGCTAGGGTCGCTGAGGGGAAGCGACTTGGACCGCAGTTTACACCGTTTGGATGTGAAGTGGGTGTTGCGGCAATATCTGAAAGCTTCAGAGGTAGTTTGTATGTCGGACCGGCTATTTGTGCTGTTCGGAGGTATCTGCAAAGGGGAAGCAGCGGCGAAGGCTTCCTTTGCCAGATGGATTAGGGAGGCAATTGCATCAGCTTATCTGTTACGAGGTTGGTCGGTGCCGTCGGGCCTACGAGCTCATTCTCCCAGAGCACAAGCGTCATCCTGGGCGGAACACAGTTTGGTTCTGCCAGGGTAAATTTGTAGGGCGGCCACCTGGTCTTCCCTTCATACTTTCAGTAGATACTAACGCTTTGATGTGGCGACAGCGAATGATGCCCGCTTTGGGTTGGCAGTGTTATGAGCCGGCTGGAAAGGTCCCTCCCAATTATTACTGCTCTGTTACATCCCAGAGGTGGAAGACTGAACTGTAGGAACGATAAGGAAATGATAATTACACTTACCTGGTAATTGTAGTTCCTTGAGTGATGACAGTTCAGTCCTCATTCCCACCCGGAGTGCTATCGTTCGCAGTGGATGGTCGGTTGGAAGAACGGGAAGACTACAGGTACGTCTGTCTGTCTTTGAAATTGTAAATAAATAAATAAAAATGATCATTCTCTTATATACCGCGCTATTCTGCATCAGTGTGGTTTACATTGAACAAACTGAAATTACATTGAACAGGGCATTATAACTTGGAGATAACTATTTTACAGGGAACATGGGCTATGGAGGGTTAAGTGGCTTGCCCAAGACCACAAGGAGCATCTGTGGGACTAGAATCCCCAGTCCTTCCAGCCCAAGGTTGCTGTCCTTTAGTGGGATTTGAACCACCGACCTTCCGGCCTGAAGTACCTTGTCCCAACCACTAGGCCACTCCTCCACTCTCTTTCTCTCCACTCTCTTTCTGCTTGCTGATTATGTGTGTAGTGGGGAAGGGTGTACGAAAAGTCTGCCTGGGAGAGCCTTAGGTGTACATATTCACGGTTTTAGTTAAGTTAATGTTACGGTTGATATAATAGCTACTTATTTGCTGTTCTTTTGAGTCTGCGCTGTCAATAGTTCACTGGGGGCTGATCGGAGGAGAGACCAGCAGGCTATGTCCAGTGATGTCACGATTTTGACATGCCTAGTCTCCAAGCTGCAGGAGGAGGTGCACAACCCAGAGGTGGAGGACTGAACTGTTGTCATTCAAGGAACTACAATTACCAGGTAAGTGTAATTATCATTTTTTCAAGTACATTTTTAGCAAAAAACAACCTGTGAGTGTCAGTTGGACCATTAGATGATAGAGGGGTAAAAGGGGAACTAAGAAGGGACAAGGCCATAGCGGAGAGACTGAATATATTCTTAGCTTCATTCTTTAGTGAGGAAGACATAGGAACGTTACCCATGACTGAAATGGTATTTAAAGGAGATGCTGCGGAAGAATTGAAAGAAATAGATACACTGGGAAGATGTATTACAACCATTTGATAAACTGAAGAGTAGCAAATCACCTGGACCAGATAGTATACATCCGAGGGTGTTGAAAGAACTGAAATATGAGATTTCAGACCTACTATTAGTAATCTGTGAACTATCATTAAAATCATCTGTAATACCTGAAGATTGGAGGATGGCCAATGTAACACCAATTTTTAAAAAGAGTTCTAGGGGGGATTCGGGAAACTACAGACTGGTGAAGCTGACGTCATTACTGGGAAAAATGGTGGAAACCACAATAAAGAATAAAATTACTGAACATGTAGAGATAGTCATGGCTTAATGGGAGACGGCCAACATGGCTTTAGCCAAGGAAGGTCTTGTCTCACTAATCTGTTATATTATTTTTGAAGGTGTGAATAAACAGGTAGACTAAGGTGAGTTGGTCGATATAGTGCATCTGGACTTTCAGAAAGTCTTTGACAAGGTCCCTCATGAGAGACCTTTGGCAAAATTTAAAAAAAGAAAGGGATAGGAGGCAGTGTACTATTGTGGATCAGGAACTGGTTAAAAGATAGAAAGCAGAGGGTAGGGCTAAATGGCCAATTTTCCCAAAGAAGAAAAGGTGAATAGTGGAGTACCCCAGGGATCTGTGCTGGGTCCGCTGCTTTTTAACATATTCATAAAATGACCTGGAAATGGGAATAACGAGCGAGGTTATCAATTTGCAGATGAGAAAACTATTCAAAGTTGTTAAAACCCATGAGGATCGTGGAAAATTGCAAGAGGATCTTGATAAATTGGAAGACTGAGCATCCAAATGGTAGATGAAATTTAATGTGGACAAGTGCAAAGTTATGCACCTAGGAAAGAAAAACCCAAACTATGGTTACACAATGCAAGGTTCTACATTAGGAACAACCACCCAGGAAAAAGATTTAGGCGTCATCGTGGATAACATGTTAAAACCCTCTGCCAAGTGTGCAGTGCCAGCCAAGAGAGCGAATAGAATAACAGGTATCATAAGGAAAGGAATGGAGAATAAAACAAAGGATATTATAATGCCTCTGTATCGCTCCATGGTGTGACGGCACTTTAAGATACAGTGACCAGAATTGCATACAATATTCAAAGGAGATAGTGTTATTAGAAAACGGTACAGAGAAGAGCCACCAAAATGTTAAAGGGGGGTGGAAGGATACCCCTATGAAGAGAGGCAAAACGTTTAGGGCCCTTCAACCTGGAAAAGAGACGGCTGAGAAAAGATATGATAGAGGTCTATAAATTAATGAATGAGTGGAATGGGTAAACGTAGATCGATTGTTTACGCCATCAGAACATAGAAAGACTAGGGGGCATGCAATGAAGCTACAGGGTAACCTATTTAAGACTAATAAGAGAAAATATTTTTTCACTCAACGTGTAATAAAACTCTGGAATTTGCTACTGGAGGATGTAGCCGGGTTTAAAAAAAGGTTTGGACTAGTTCTTGGAGGAAAGGGATTAAAGTGGACCCAGAATATCCACTGCTTGCTCCAATACAAGCATTGTGGAACCTGTGTCTTTTGGGGAACTGCTAGGTACTTGTTACCTAGATTGGCCACTGTTGGAAACAGGATACTGGGCTTGATGGGCCTTGGTCTGACCCAGTATGGCATATCTTATGTTCTTATTCAAGTCCAGAGTGAGTTATGTTCCCTTGCCAGCAGGTATAGGCACAAAATGTATTATAAACTCTGTACAACAACTTTGAAAGTAATTTTAGTCTACCGTTAGACTGACTATGCTTGTAATCAAAAAAGCCTTTTTGAAATACTCATCGGGAAGCTGCGTGGTCTCAGTATTATCGGGCTAACATCGTCTAGCTGACTCATCGCCCAAACAGAAACATCAATGACCACCCTAATGCAGCCCACTCCCAGATGGCATTCTCAAATGATATTCATATAGCAATGTTGAAAAATGAAAAAATGCTTAGCTTGAATGTCTTTCCCAACGCTGTCAGGTACTAGGCGTTTCACCAACAAGGTTTCATCAGGGGAGATTGCTAAGCTCTAAAACATAAAAACAGTTCTTTTAGACTATACTTTCGCAACATGAAAACTTGAACAGCACTTAAAACTGTGAAATAGTATCAATACCTCTACACACGCTGGCATTCTATTCACATAAATTGCTGAACTGCTGAGCGGTTGTAAAAAACGCTGCGCATGCGTACCTTAAATAAGGAGAGCTATCATTGAATGTTAGAACTAGTGAACGAACTGACGTCACACACAGACCTCCCACTCTATCCGAGCATTGAGACCTGTGGGAATAACGGTCTGAAGTATGTAAATCAATCGCTGCTCTGCATACAATAAAGTCTGTTCCTTGGTTCGACCCTGTTGTGGTCATAATACTTGAGTAAAGCAGAAACAGCACAAGTCTTCAAAAGCATGATGTAGGGACAGGCAATGCTCGACAATGGGAGCCTCTACTCGCTGACATTTTAGTCTACTTTTATGTTCACTCATGCGAACCCTAAACGGGCGATTAGTTTTTCCAACATATAACAAAGAACATGGACATCTTATACAGTATACTACGTCTGAAGATCCACAAGAAGTGTTGACACGTAGCTGGTAAGTGCGTCCCTGATGGGAAAAACTGGTGCATTCTTGAGTGATAGAACAAATCATACATTCTCCACAGCGCTTATGGCCACTAAATTCAAACCCTCCCAAAACAGAAGGAGATCGCAAAACTGTCGGGCTAAGAATGTCTTTGAGGTTCTTTTGACGTTGCCACACACACACCGTGTATGATACTGTTGTAAACTTGGTATAGTAGATAAGATGTTCTTATGTCGATTCAAACTACGCTGTAACCTTATACTGTAGGGAGAATAAACAGTTATCAAATTCACACAATCTGTCCCCCGTAACGATTGACCCTGGGGATGGAGCAACATGTCCCTATTAACAAAACGTGCCCTGGTGTAGGCATCCCTAATGATCTTCCTTGGATATCCCCGCTGATAAAAATTATGTCGTAATCGTGCTGACTGATGCTTAAATTCATGCATAGTACTGCAGTTTCTTCGATACCGGATAAACTGCGAAAAAGGCAATCCGTTACGTAACTGCACTGGGTGAGCACTTGAATAATGCAAGATGGTGTTTTTATCAGTGTTTTTACGGTATACAGAAGTGTACCACCCCGTTCGGGTTCTTTGTACTAAGACATCCAAAAACGTAACTTGAGTCTCATGACAGGTCAAGGTGAATTTAAGATTAGGTTCGCAGGAATTCAACCAGTCAAAAAAATTTTGTAAAGAGGACCTGGTGCCTTGCCATATGACGAAAATGTGCCATATGCCAGCGTGTGTAGAGGTATTGATACTATTTCACAGTTTTAAGTGCTGTTCAAGTTGTTGTACAGGAGTTTATAATACATTTTGTGCTACAGATACTCTGGGAAAAAGACCTAGTGTGTTAGCAGGTATAGGCAGACATGAGCAACTTTCTGTTAAAAAAAAAAAAAAAAAAAGCACACTCAGCAGGAGTGACCCCAGCTCAAATAGACCAACAGCAAGCATCCCATTTGTCGCCAAAAACATTGAAAAGATCATCCAAATGCAGCTCCAAGATCACATAGACACCATCGCCCCATTAGATGCCCAGCAATTCGGCTTCCGACCATATCACGGAGTCGAAACATTGCTTATATCACTACTTGACTACCTCATCCAAGGCCTAGATAACACAAAATCCACATTCCTCCTAATCTTCATAGACATCACTGCAGCTTTCGATAACATCAATCACCACATCCTTATCTCCAGACTAGCACAAATTGGAGTAGGCGGTACAGTTCTCCAGTGGTTTAAATCATACATTTCAAACCGCAGACTAAAGCATCCAACTAGGAAACGAGACACCAGTCACATTCCCACAAGGCCAAGGCACCCCCCCCCCCCAAGGGTCCACCCTCTTGGCCCTCTTATTTAACCTTTACCTACAGCCAGTTACGGACATATTCAAAAAGTTCAATATAAACTACTATATCTACGCATATGATATATTATCCATCCCCATACACAGATAATCCTTCATTCAACAACATTTCCAACTGCATTAGTGAAACAGAAGCATGGCTACAATCTAACAACCTCAGTATTAATTTCAAAAAGACGGAAGCCATGTATATCACTAAAAGCCAAAGCCACACACTCCCCAAAAACCATCACCCTAAACTCCACCACCCTCCCAAACAAAAACGAAATCAAATACCTTGGCATCATCCTGGATCAAACCTAAAGCAAACAGCAAAAACAATATTTTACAAACTAAAGACAATCCAACATACACCCATTCTTGGAAGAAATCGACTTCCGAACAGTGGTCCTTGTAACAGGGTCTACCTGCTAAAAACCTCCATGTCCTCCAAAGAGCGCAAAACATCACAGCGAGGATTATCTGTAAAGCACCGCTAACTGACCACATCACACCCATATTAGCTAATCTCCATTGGCTCCCAATAACGAGTCAAATAAAATTCAAAATAATCATAACAACCTTTAAGCTCATCAACAATATTGCCCCATCCATACTCACAACACTCATACAAACCCACATACAGTCAAGAACCAGAAGAGTAAACACCCTCCACTCACTCGTAACCCCCAACATAATCAGGAAAACAAAGCAGCACAAGCTCAAGGGCCTTCACATACACAGCACCTTCACTATGGAACGCCCTACCCTATCAATACCGCACTTTCATAAACACAGCAGGGCAGTATACAATTAAAATAATTAAAATAAATAAATTGGATAAGACAGACAACACAGTCGCAAGGAGAGAGGAATAGCATACTGAAAAAAAGCTGGGGGAAGGGAACTAGGGGTTAGAGGGTAATAGGTCAAAGGCTATTTGGAAAAGGTGCGTCTTCAGTAGGGATTTAAACTTAGTATAGGAGGGCTCAAGGTGGAGGTCAGTGGGTAGTGCCATGAGGCAAGTCCAAGAAATTAAAAGGCAGAGATACAGGTGGATTCTAACCAAGCTCGAGGCAGAGGGAAGATTAAGATAACTGGCATGAATAGTGCAGAGGACACGGTGAAGGGAATGGAAGTGCAAAATCACCACTAAACCCCAGCCTCTCATCAGGTCCCACGACAGCTTTGAATTTTTCCAGGGACCAATGAACCCATTTATCATGTTCAAGTAGGACCACTGTCCAACATCACTATGACCTCCAAGAAGGTGTGAGGAACTGCGGCTAGGCCAAGAGGCTGGACTGAAAACTGCAAGTGACTGTCCAGTACACAGTAACAGCTGGGAATAATGAAAGCACATCCTGGTGAGATCCAGGGAGGCTAGAAACATCCCTGGCTAGAATAACAATGACTTGACATTATGGCTCCATTTCAAAAGGAGGCACCCTGAGCTTGAAATGGACTGCCTTCGGGTCTAGAATAGGCCAAAAGGAACCTCCCTTTCTGGGCATCACAAAACAGATGCAACACACTGGCCGTGCTCTACAGCACACATGACTAGAACAGCCAGCAACAGCAGTAGGCTCTATAGAGCTCCCTGTAGTGCCATCTGCAGGGCAATGTACTAAAACATCCTGTAACAGCTCTGCAAACTCCAGCATTGAGCCCTGATCAAGTCCACTCCAACACAAACAGATGGAGATGACCCCCAACCAGCTGAAACTCAGAAGGAACCCATTGGCTCTCACTGTGAAGACTTTGCCATTCTGGCAGGGACCACCACAAAGGGTGTTGAGAACCTGACCTATAGGATGACAAGTCCCTACATGGGCTGCACAAAGCCCAAAGGCATCACCAAGCTCTATGCAAGACCCCACCTTTCGTGGGCCTTTAAGGCTGAACCTTACCCAGGCCTTTTACGAAATATTCCAGGGCCTCTTCAAAGAGAAACTCATGCAAAGCCATAGTTTAGAGGCTGCATCAGCCAACCCATAGCCACCACTTGGCCACTATAACAACTACCGTGGACCTAAACAAAATCGTGAGGAAGCCAAGACCCCGAGACAAAAGGCTAAATGGCATTTTTAAGGAGGGTCTCTATCCTCCTATCATGAGGCGCTATAGCATAGCACACCCTGCCCCAGGATGTTCATGCACTTGGAAATTACCGTGATGGTAATATCCACACAAGGGAGCCTAAAGCTGATTCAGCTCATCCTGAGGCAGAGGGTGCAATCGAAGGAGGAACTTAAGGGCCTATAAGGCCCAGCTCAGAGATCTGTCTGAGAACAAGAGCTGCCATTAAACTCCATTAGTGAGATAAAGTTAGGATGTCTCCAGACCATAACCTGTTTGTAATCCCTATATAGAGGCTGGCTCACAATATGTAATGCCACCGTTGCTCACTGAACAGATTTCAATATAATTATTTATGATCACACCCAGATCCTTCTCTTGGGTGGAAACGACTAGTGTTGAGCTTAGCATTGTGTATTTATATTCTGGGTCATTTTTCCCTAGATGCATCACTTTTGCAGTTGTCCACATTAAATTTTATCTGTCTTTTGTATGCCCAGTTTCACAGGGCCCTCATGTGGTTTCTCACAACACACCTGAGATTTAACAACCTTGAATATGTTGATGTTATCTGCAATGCTTCACTTTCCAACCACTTGCACACTTCCCTTCCTTTCAGCACTCCAATCCTTCTCCTGCTGTCCCTCCCTCACCACCATGCCCTTTCCCAGAGACACTCCCCCTTCTCTCGCTCCCCCTGTACTCACTCCCTTGCCCTCACACATTCTTCTTTAAATAAAACCTGTTGCCTCTTTAAAACTTCTTCAGCCTCTGCATTCTTGCTTTTTTTTTCTTTTGCAGGCTCTCGGGGTGGTTATAGTTCTTCTACCTGTGAGGATCCCCATCACTCGCGGGCAGACAGCACCGGGCTCGGCCACAATCATGCAGCACTTCTGCTCATGGGAGATGTACTCCCCACAGGCAGAAGTGCTGGAAAAGGCCGTGATCGTGGCCAAGACCGGAGCTATCTGCTTGCGTGAGATGGAATCTCCATGGGCAGTCAGCACTTGTCTCTGCCACGAAGATGGCCCCTTCCAGCCCTTCTCCCCACATGTGCTCTAAGCGCCAGGTCAGATTTTTCAGTTGCCATGGTGATCTGGCACCTGGGGTTTGGTCCAGCCCTGTTTATAAATGTTAAAAAGTGATGGCAGCTCTGAAAATTGCTCAAGTCTGTCTACCTGGCAGTAAGAAAGCATAACAGACTTGTTTGGACTGGTCTAGCAGGATGATATGAAAGGAGAAATTTTTAATTATACCTGATAATTACCTTTCCTTGAATCCTGTTAGACCAGGCCAAACATCTGTTATGCTGTCTTGCCAGCAGGTGACAACAGACCTGAGCATCTTTCTATGATGTCATCAGGAGGTATGACCACTGGTGCAGCACAAGAAAAGCCAGCAAGACACTTCTCAAACAGTAAGCAAGACTGAACAACTCAACGATAAACCTAATAGGCAACCATTAGAACAACTGGAACTTAGCATCTGACTGTCTTACTGTGGCAGGTGCAGGCCTGTGACCCACGGTGTCTGACATAGGCAGGCCAGCATGGCTAGCTTGACCTGTAAATGAGGCCTGTGGAGAGGCATATAGGATTGCACATCCCCCAACATGCTGCTATTGTAAGAAAGAACTCAGTAGAAATATTGAATTAGCTTAGATAAGCAGAATTGCAGAATTAAGAAATGGAAAAATGCAGAAAAGATGTGTTTTAAAGTTACTGATAAGAAAAAGTACATTTGCAGAGAAATATTGAGGAGTGCTGACAGATGAGTTACAGAACCTTGCTCATCTGCACGCACAAATGGTCCCATAGCCTTGAAAGTGTGAAAGTAACAAGTTGATGAACTGACCATTGTAATTGGAACTAGAAGGGGGGCAGGCAGGTGTCATGCTCACAGAAGCCCACAGAAGGAACATAATTGGAGAAACTTATCAGTACCGGGACCAATAGAAGGGCTACGGGAGGTACGGGAGAGTACCGGGACCAATGAAATGTTTTTCTATACCTAGAATGGAACAGAAGTCTATAAAAGTTGTTGTAATGCTTGAAAACTTTGCTCAGCCATTTTGAAATTGACTTGCTTGAGACTTGTGCACAAATAAATGATTTGGACCTTCTGAACAGACTCCTGGTATTATTGGTTTGTCTGCGCTTTGCTGCTACATATTCCTTGGTGCGTTGGCCGGGAAGTTGTGGAATCAAAGTGTATATAGGGCAATATACCACGACTTTCCGCCTCTATAGGCTTGGTCCTGCCGGGATCGCGCCCTTCCGACGAGGGCCGCTCCCTGGCGCCACCGGTCCCTTGTATCGGAGGGAGCTGGTCGGACCTCGGCGGGTGCCGGGCCCGGTCGGAGCCAACGCCTCGAACCCGAGTGAGGGGAGTCCGAGGTCCAACTCATGCGCCTGCTTGGGAAGTTTGAGGACCGGATCCGGTGAGTATAGTTTTGATTTTGGGTCTAGACAGAAATAGAAAGAGCAGTACTGCCATTGGAACTTGGAATTTGGAATTTGTAATCTCGAGATATTGGGAATTGGTAAGAGAGCTTGATCACCTCTCAAGGAAGAGCCGAGTAGCCTGGCATGGGAATTCGCTAGGTGAAACCCTCATCCTTTTTGTAATTGGGAAAAGACTAGTCAGAACAGATAGAAACGAATGCATTCTGGGAATACGTTGCTAGCATGATTGTGTGAACGAAGTGTGAATGAGAGGTCTGGCAGCACGGACCAAGTGAAGGCGGACCCCTGATTAGCGCATTTCCTGACCGGGCGACCGCGTTCAGGTCGCGAAAAGGGGGAAGCGATTGTCGTCTTGTCTTGTTATTTGTATTCCCTATACGTTTCCAGGGCCGTGAGGACCCCTTACCCACGGTCCGCACTCCTTTTCCCTTCTGTCTGTTGTTGCGCGCACACATCGAAATGGGAGGGGCGGAGTCTACTAGAAACACTCCATTAGAATGTATGATCGCACATTTTAAAGAGGGATATTCAGGAGATTATGGTATTAAAATGACAGCAGCCCGTTTGCAGATTTTGTGTACTAGGGAGTGGCCCGATCTAGACCCCATCTGGCCCCGAGAGGGAACGTTCACCGTAGAGATTATTCAGTCAATACACCGTAGAGTGCGGGTAGCGCACCCCGATCAGTAACCCTATATAGATTCCTGGTTAAGTATTTGTGAAGATCCGCCCTCCTGGGCGCAGCGCTGTTATGAGGAACAGTGCAGAATAATGTTAGCTAAAACAGATTCTAGACAGAAAACGGAACAGCCTAGAATGAAAGAGCAGGATAAGAAAGCCAAGAAGAAACCCATCTTGACAGATCCCGATTCCCCAGAAGTAGTCCTCAGGCAGCCCCGAACCCCAGGTCCAGTAAGAATAGCCCGGCGGCGTCCTGCCCCAGATCCCCAGAGACCGCCAGAGCCGAGGCGAGACCCAACCCCTGACCCCCCTCCTCCTGGAGGAGAGAAAGAGAAAGAATTAGCGGGAAGAGAAGAGGAGGACGTAAAAAGTGAGTCAGAAGCGGAGCTAGAAGAAGGAGGGAACCCCCCAGAAGAAGAAGAAGAGGACAGTGTACAAATAATTGAGGAAGCCAGCACTAGCACTAGTAAGCCAGTGAAAGAGAAACCCAAAGCAAAACCAGTTGAGAAAAAGAAAGCGACTCCTGCAAAGACAACGACAATAGCCCTTAGATCCCAGACCCAAATGACGCCTGGGACAGCCAAACTGTTTCCCTTAAGGCAAGTCCCGGGAGTGCCCGTAAAGAATGATAATGATGAAGTGGTAGCGGGACCCTTAACTTATGTGTATATTCCCTTCTCTACAACTGATTTATTAAATTGGAGGTCGCATTATGCCTCCTATACTAGCAAGCCCCAGGAGCTGACAGAATTAGTAACTAGTATTATGGAAACTCACCAACCCACTTGGCCAGATTGCCGTCAGCTCCTGACCACCCTATTCACTACAGAAGAACGAGCGAGAATTAGAAAAGCAGCTATTGAATGGATGGCAGAAAACCCTGCCGCTCCGGCGCAGGGGCAGAATATAATAGATCGTAGAGAAGCAGCTCAGAGAGAATTCCCGAATGAAGACCCCCAATGGGATCCAAATACAGATGAAGGATCCACAGCCCTAGCCCGTTTTCGCCAAGGCTTTTTACAAGGCCTGAAAAGGGGAGGCCAAAAAGCTATGAACCTTTCCAAAGTAGCAGGAGTTATCCAAGGAATAGATGAGAGCCCAGCAGATTATTATGAAAGATTAACTGAAGCATACAGAATGTATACTCCCTATGATCCCGAGGCACCAGGAAGTTTATGCATGGTGAATTCTGCTTTTGTAAACCAGTCTCAACCAGACATTAGACGTAAATTACAGAAATTAGAAGGGTTTGCGGGCATGAATGCAACACAGTTATTGGAAGTCGCTCATAAAGTGTATGTGAATCGTGATACTGAAAGACAGAGAGAATGTGATAGAAAGATGAAGAAGAAAGCTGATTTTTTGGCTGCGGCCATAGTTGAAAAGAAAAGGGGAGGTGTCCCTAATCGAAGGAGCAGAGGAAGAGGGCGGGGTCAAGGCGGAGGCCGGACCCAGAGACTAGGCGTGAACCAATGCGCCTATTGCAAAGAAGAAGGACATTGGAGAGATACTTGCCCGCAACTCGAAGACGCCCAGCAAGATGACGACAACGATCATCAGTGGCGAGAAGAAAGACGAGGCCGTCCCCGAGGCCGAGGAGGAGCCAATCGAGAACAATTCCAGCGAGAGAGGGGAGGAGGAGCCATCCAAGCATTGGCCACACAGGCCCATGATGAGGATGACGTGGATTAGGACAGACCGGGTTCCAAGTTTGCTTTAGGTCTCCAGGAGCCTATGGTCGAAATACAAATAGGAGACCAATTTATGAACTTTATGGTTGATACTGGAGCAGAACATTCAGTAATAGACAAAAAGATAGCCCCATTCACCAAGAAAGCAGTCACCATTATAGGAGCAACTGGTGCCAAAGCCACAAAGTCTTTTCTACAAAACCGAATATGCAGTCTAGGAGGACAGCAAGTAACTCATCAATTCCTTTACATGCCCGAATGTCCAGTACCCCTACTGGGACGAGATATGCTAGCCAAGCTTCAAGCCCAAATATCTTTCTCCGAACAAGGAGAAATGCAAATGACAGTGAATTCCCAAGCCAAACCAGCAGGAGTAATGCTGCTGACAGTACCCCGAGAAGAAGAGTGGAGATACTACATTGATGATTCGATTCAAGATACCTATTTTGAACAAACTTTAAAGAACATTCATGCGCCACTTGAAGTGTGGGCAGAAGGCAGCCCCCCAGGCCTAGCCAAACATATAGCTCCAGTGATTGTAACCCTCAAGCCTAGTGCTACACCAGTGCACGTCAAACAGTACCCTCTCCCAAGAGCCGCAATTGAAGGCATTCATCGCCACCTACAGAGATTGCTTGAGTATGGCCTACTAAAAGTATGTCAATCCCCATGGAACACCCCGCTTTTGCCAGTAAAGAAACCTGAGACAGATGATTATCGCCCAGTGCAAGATTTGAGAAGAGTAAATGATGCAGTTGAAACTATACATCCAGTCGTGCCCAATCCTTACACTCTTCTAGGACTGATACCTGCTGAAGCTACCCATTTCACTGTACTGGATTTAAAAGATGCATTCTTTTGCATAAGATTAGCCCCTGTAAGCCAAATATTGTTTGCATTTGAATGGCAGGACCCCATCTCTGGAAGAGGGGGCCAACTCACCTGGACAAGATTACCCCAAGGATTCAAGAATTCACCTACCATCTTTAGTGCTGCACTAAATCAAGACCTTTCAAGCTATCCAGTAGCCCCGGGGAAGAGAGTACTTCTCCAGTACGTGGATGATCTGTTGATAGCTGCCGTATCAGAAAAAGAATGTATATTAGCCACCCAAGATCTCTTGCAGTTACTAAATGAAGCTGGATATAAAGTTTCCAGAGCCAAAGCACAACTATGCCAAACAGAAGTGAAATACTTGGGTTTTCGTATTACCCAAGGAAGCAGAAGATTAGGCAGAGAAAGAAAAGAAGCAGTATGTAGAATTCCAACTCCAACAACCAGAAAGCAAGTTAGAGCCTTTCTGGGAGCAGCAGGATATTGCCGAATCTGGATACCCAACTTTGCCCAAATTGCCAAACCACTGTATGAAGCCACAAAAGGAGAAGAGAAGTCACCACTGGAGTGGGGACTTGAGCAGGATACAGCCTTCCAGAAGTTAAAAGAAGAATTGATGTCGTCACCAGCACTTGGACTACCAGATGTCCACAAACCTTTCCGCTTGTTTGTACATGAAACACAGGGAAATGCCCTAGGCATGTTGACTCAGAAATTAGGAAATTGGGAACGACCTGTAGCCTACCTATCGAAACAATTGGACCCTGTGGCCAAAGGATGGCCACCCTGCTTGAGAGCAGTTGCAGCTACAGCACTATTAGTGAGTGAAGCAGACAAACTCACACTAGGACAGAACATACGAGTCACTGTGCCACATGCAGTCCTTGCCCTTATGGAACAGAAAGCAAATTACTGGCTCACCAATTCCCGAATGTTGAAGTACCAGAGCATGTTATGTGAAAACCCACAGATACAACTCGAAGTGAGCCATGCCTTGAATCCAGCTACCTTGATACCCATCAGTGAAGAACTCCCAGAACATGACTGCATCGAAGTCATGGAAACTGTGTTCTCAAGTCGACCTGACCTAACAGATGTGCCCATAGACAATCCCGACCAGATCTATTATGTTGATGGGAGCAGTCTCATCCTTGACGGACGACGCTGTGCCGGATATGCAGTCGTCACTCAACACGAAGTAGTTGAATCATCAGCTCTAGCCTCAGGCACATCAGCCCAGAAAGCCGAATTGATAGCACTCACCAGAGCATTGTTGTTAGGAGAAAAACTTGTGCTAAATGTATATACAGATTCCAAATATGCCTTCACTACCTTGCATGCCCATGGAGCTCTCTACAAAGAAAGAGGACTCATTACATCCGGAGGAAAATCAGTCAAGTATGGTCCCGAGATATTGATGTTACTTGATGCAGTCTGGGCCCCAACACGTGTAGCTGTCATGCATTGTAGAGGACATCAAGCAGGAAAAGGAGAAGTTGCTCGAGGAAATAGATTCGCAGATGCCTCAGCACGACAAGCAGCTATGACAGGACAGATTGCCCCACAAGCTATGCCAATGCAAGCAGCATTGTTTCCAGTACCTTTGAATCTATGGACCCCACGATATACCACCAAAGAATTGGATTACTATTGTGACAAAGAAAATGGAGTATTGAAAGACGGATGGATTGAGCTGCCACCAGAAGAAGGCAGTCAACCTCCGGGAAGAATAGTAATTCCTGAACTGTTAGGACCATCCTTTGTCAAAGCTTTCCACGAAGCCACCCACTATGGAAAGAGTGCTATGGAGAAAGCACTCAGACCACATTTCTACATCCCTCTGATGACAACCATATCAGCCTCAGTAGCCCGACAATGTCAGATCTGTGCCAAGAATAATGCCAAGCAAGGCCTTATTACAGCACCCCGAGTTCAGTCAAGAGGTGTGACCCCCATGCACAACCTCCAAGTTGATTTCACCGAAATGCCAAAAGCCAATGGATACCATTACCTACTAGTATTAGTTTGTACTTTCTCTGGGTGGGTAGAAGCATTCCCAACCAGAACTGAGAAAGCCCGAGAAGTTACCAAAGCCTTAATGAGAGAGATTGTCCCCAGATTTGGAATCCCAGCAGTAATAGGGTCAGACAATGGACCCTCATTTGTCTCCCAAGTTACTCAGCAGTTAGCAAAAGCTTTGCAGATACAGTGGAAGCTCCACACTGCATACAGACCCCAGAGTTCAGGGAAAGTTGAGCGAATGAATCGTACTTTGAAAGCCCAAATGTCTAAGCTTTGCCAGGAGACACACTTGAAATGGCCTCAAGTGCTTCCCATAGCTTTACTCAGAATACGCTCAGCCCCTGTAAAGTCAACAGGATTTTCCCCTTTTGAAGTTTTGTATGGTAAACCCCCACCAATAGTGCAGGGAATTAAAGGAAGTTTAGCCCAGATTGGTTCTGAAGTAACCAGACAAGAACTCCTAGCTCTTAGTTTTGTTCTGCAGACTCTCCATACGTGGATCCAAGACCAGTTGCCTATCAACTTGACGGAACCCTTGCATCCCTACCAGCCTGGAACTTCGGTGTGGATCAAAGATTGGAAGAAGATACCGTTGGAACCCCATTGGAAGGGACCGTACACAGTCATCCTGTCTACCCCAACTGCAGTAAAGGTAGCCGAGATCGACGCCTGGATCCACCACAGCAGAGTCAAGCCCGCCGCCGATCCTGAACCAGAGCGGTGGACAGCAGAGCAGCACCCTGATGTACCCTTGCGAGTTACCTTGAGACGGCAACCAGCAGCATAGACACTTCATCACAAGTGCTTTGCAGTAGCCAAGTCTTTCGAAGAGGATTGCTGTTTTCCATGCAGCAACAGTTTTGTTTCAACGAACCCAATTCGTGTGTGATTTGACACACTACTGTGAGACTACATTGACTAAGCCAGACTTCACAAGCCAACTGAATTGCTAAGTTGGTTAATGTGTGCTGGACACCTTGAGGATCTTCAATCAACACTCAGCACCCGTTAAATTGCTTCATTAGCAAACGGGACGAAGAATAATAGACCGTCGTGATCAAGATCAGCAAGCTGAGGATTCAGAAGAACTCCAATCAACATCAACATGTATCTTTGCTTCTGCTTTGCCTTGGTTGCCTTCTTCGGAGGTTTTGAACAGACTTATGCTCTACCTCCATGCACTGCTTGCATTACTTCTACTAGAACTGGACTGAAAGTAACTCAGACTTTGCTTTACCATTCTTACTATACCTGCAAGGGAACAATAACTCGGTGTATCTATAACACCACTGAACTAAATGTTTGCACTCATGGCAAAATCAAAGCATGCTATAATCCGCATCAGAATCCATCCTATTACACGTTGGAAATAAGATGGAAGGATGCAGATGGACCTATATTAGCTGCTACACCACCACTTAAGGACATTACTAAACCTGCTGTTTTGAATTTTGATGCATGTAATGCTATTAATAGAGATAGTCAGTCCACCTGTGGTACATGGGAGAAAGCGTACCGAAATGACCATAAATATATGTGTCCAGAAGGTGCCACGAATTGGTGGAAGTGTACAGGTAAAACAGGATCAGGGTATAGTACTGCTACAGCAGCAGATTACTATTGCCCGTATTGGGAATGTGTTTTCTATGCTACCTGGAACACTGGTATAACTGATGAGAAAATAGATAAACGGATGGCTACTCTAACCAAGTCAACCACAAATGATAAATGTCAGAAAGATGCTTGTAACCCCTTAAATTTGCGTGTACATAACCCCCATGCATGGAAACAAGGATATAAGTTTGGTTTACGTATTGCTGGAGGAGGAACAGATCCAGGGACCATTGTGTATATTAGATTGAATACTCAAGCCCACAAGTCGTCTAAATATCATATTCATAATACCTTTTATGAAGCTATGCATGTAAATAAGTTTGAGATCCCTCACCCTTCACAGAATTTGTTTCTAGAATTAGCCGGAGCAGTAGTATCTAGTCTTAAGATCACAGATTGTTATTTCTGTGGCGGAACCCAAATGGGAGATCAATGGCCCTGGGAAGCCCAAGAATTGAATTATTCCATGATTTACAATCAGACTGAATTACACAAGACAACCAGTGAATGGGTGTTAGCGCACTCAATCGTTGGACGTCTTTGCTTTGCCAGAACTGGACCCCAGTTCACTCAAAAGGTAGGACAGCTGGTCTGTCTTAGCCAGAAATACTATAATGCCACGACCAAAAAGACAGCATGGTGGTCAGGAATTAGACATCCTGAACCTCCTAACCCATTAGCTAGATTTCCTGAACTTGCAGGTCCATGGACTAACCTTGCCAAAGTCCAAGCCTGGCAAGCCCCACCTGGCCTATATTGGATCTGTGGAAACCGAGCATATGCGCAACTCCCACCACAATGGGGAGGAGCATGTGTCTTAGGAACCATCAGACCTTCTTTCTTCCTGTTAAACACTGAACATGGAGAACAATTAGGATACCCTGTATATACTACCCACAAACACAAAGGAGCATCAAGACAGAAAAGAGAGGCCTTACAGATAGGCAAGTGGGAGAAGTGGCGAGGTGATGATTGGCCACCAGAAAGAATTATTGAGTATTATGGACCTGCCACTTGGAATGATGATGGTATGTATGGTTATCGTACCCCAATTTATATGATTAATCGTATTATTCGTTTACAAGCAGTAGTTGAAATAATAACCAATGAAACTAGTCATGCTCTCACGCTCTTAGCTAGACAAAGTACTCAGATGCGCACTGCCATATACCAAAATCGTTTAGCACTTGATTATTTGCTAGCAGCTGAAGGAGGAGTATGTGGTAAACTGAATTTAACTAATTGCTGTTTGAAAATAGATGATAAAGGTCAAGTAGTTGAAGAAATTGCTAAAGATATGCAAAGACATGCTTATGTGCCAGTACAGACTTGGCACGCCTTGAAATTTCCTAATTGGTTTGCTAACCTTTTCTCTTGGCTGGGAGGATTTAAGACTTTCGTTATCTTAGTACTAATCCTTGTTGCTGTTGTCCTCTGCTTACCATGTTTAATCCCATGCTGTATGCATTCCCTTCATAGTGCTATTGATAGTACCGTAGAGCGGAAGACCGCAACTAGAATAATGGCTTTATACAAAGCTAGCCCTAGTGGAACTAGTAAGAATCCTTTAATCAGGATGTGAATTTTCTGGAAAGTGATTTAATTCTCACACCTTATTAAGTAATAGGGTGAGATTAATCAAAGGGGGGAATGTGGCAGGTGCAGGCCTGTGACCCACGGTGTCTGACATAGGCAGGCCAGCATGGCTAGCTTGACCTGTAAATGAGGCCTGTGGAGAGGCATATAGGATTGCACATCCCCCAACATGCTGCTATTGTAAGAAAGAACTCAGTAGAAATATTGAATTAGCTTAGATAAGCAGAATTGCAGAATTAAGAAATGGAAAAATGCAGAAAAGATGTGTTTTAAAGTTACTGATAAGAAAAAGTACATTTGCAGAGAAATATTGAGGAGTGCTGACAGATGAGTTACAGAACCTTGCTCATCTGCACGCACAAATGGTCCCATAGCCTTGAAAGTGTGAAAGTAACAAGTTGATGAACTGACCATTGTAATTGGGACTAGAAGGGGGGCAGGCAGGTGTCATGCTCACAGAAGCCCACAGAAGGAACATAATTGGAGAAACTTATCAGTACCGGGACCAATAGAAGGGCTACGGGAGGTACGGGAGAGTACCGGGACCAATGAAATGTTTTTCTATACCTAGAATGTAACAGAAGTCTATAAAAGTTGTTGTAATGCTTGAAAACTTTGCTCAGCCATTTTGAAATTGACTTGCTTGAGACTTGTGCACAAATAAATGATTTGGACCTTCTGAACAGACTCCTGGTATTATTGGTTTGTCTGCGCTTTGCTGCTACATTACCATAATGTAAGTCAATCAGGCTCTGTAAGAGAGCAATAGGGGGCGTGTGAGGGAGGCGTGGTCTAGTGGTTAGGACAAGGTACTTCAGGCCGGAGGGTCGGGGGTTCAAGTCCCACCTGGGGACAGCAATCTCAGGCCGGAGGGATTGGGATTTCTAATCCTATAGGCACTCCTTGTGGTCTTGGGCAAGCCACTTAACCCTCCAATGCCCATGTTCCCTGTATGTATTAGGGTGTGTGTGTCTCATATCCCCTCGTGTTAAATGTATCCCCCAATTGACCGCTTTGACCCGGTGAAAAGCGGGATATAAATACAGCTAAATAAATAAATAGGACTCCCCAATCCACAGCAAAACCTTCCAGGACAGGTCGTGGATTGGCCTAGCAGGATTCAAGGAAAGGAAATCAACATAGGGTATGATTAAAAATGTCTCCTTCCTTATCATCCTGCTAGACCACTCCAGACAAGTAGGGTGTACCCAAGTAGTCAGGACACAGGATAGGACAAAGATGATGCTCTAGTTGGGTCTTCCCCAAAATGTCATAAGCACTTATTCCCAAATACAACTTGTACACATTTCGCAAAGGTACTTAAAGAGGACCAAGTTATCCACTTTACAGATTTCTTCTGGAGACACTAGGGCTAATTTAGCCCTGGAAGAAGTCCGAGACCTAGTGGAATGAGCTCCACCTAGTACCCACATTCTGGCCAGAAAGTATGTTGAACCAGTGGGAAATAGAGGACTTAGATACTGCCTGTCTTTTCCTCAGACCACTGAAAATAGAGTTATTTTTTTCCAGGTATCTGGGCAACACCTTCCAAACATGTGGGTCATGCTCGTCCACCAGTAGATGGCGACTGAGAACAAACACACACAAACTCTCTCACTTAACTAGCCTGTGCGAACCTCACAAAGCAGCAGAACAGAGTCCCAAACACCATATTCTCTGCCAGCCCAGCAACCAACATCTCCCCACTTCATTTTATGTTTCTCTTTTTTAATATTTACACTAATACCACCAATGCCCCTTCCTGATGACATCATAGAAAGATGCTCAGGTCTGTCGTCACATGCTGGCAAGACAGCATAACAGATTTGTTTGGCCTGGTCTAACAGGATTCAATGAAAGGTAATTATCAGGTATAATTAAAAATTTCTCCTTTCATATCATCCTGCTAGACCAGTCCAAACAAGTCTGTTATGCTTTCTTACTGCCAGGCAGACAGACGAGCAATTTTCAGAGCTGCCATCACTTTTTAACATATTTATAAACAGGGCTGGACCAAACCCCAGGCGCCAGATCACCATGGCAACTGAAAAATCTGAATTGGTGCTTAGAGCACATGTGGGGAGAAGGGCTGGAAGGGGCCATCTTCGTGGCAGAGACAAGTGCTGACTGCCCGTGGAGATGCCATCTCACGCAAGCAGATAGCGCCAGTCTTGGCCACAATCACGGCCTTTTCCAGCACTTCTGCCTGTGGGGAGTCCATCTCCATGAGCAGAAGTGCTGCATGATTGTGGCCGAGCCTGGTGCTGTCTGCCATATAAACAGTATGGAGTCAGTACAGAGGGTGGCTACTAAAATGGTTAGTGGTCTTCATTATAAAGCATATGAGGATAGACTTAAGGATCTTAATATGTACACCTTAGAGGAAAGGTGGGATAGAGACAATATGATTGAGACGTTTAAATACCTCCGCGGCATAAATGCATAGGGGGAGAGTCTCTTTCAATTGAAAGCAAGTTCTGCTACAAGAGGACATGGGATGTGGTTGAAATGGGATAGATTTTCAGGAGTGATATACAGAATTTTTTTTTTTTTTTTTACGGAAAGAGTGGTGGAGGTGGTAGAGATGAGGACATAATCTGAATTCAAAAAAGCATGGGACAAACACAGAGGATCTCTAAAGGAAAAAAAAGGGGGCTGTTGTAGTTGTTGATATGGAAGGACAGACTAGATAGAAAAATGACAGAAAAAGACCACATGGCCTATGTTTCTAAAAAAGAAAATTAGCAGATAAGGCCTAATTTCACTTTCCTATTTGTTCCTTCAGTCCAGTCCAGACACGTGGGATGTAACAAAGCAGTACTACCGTGGGATGGGTATGAAAACGCTGACTTGGAAGACCTGAGCCCCAAAGTTTGCATCCTGTCGGCCCTGCACATCCAACCTGTAATGATGCGCAAAGGAATGCAACAATGACTATGTTGCCACTCTGCAAATATCTTGAGGCAGGACAAGACTGAACTCCACCCAAGACCACCCCTGGAGTTCTAATAGAGTGAGTCCGCAAGCCCACCCAAACCACACGTCCTTTCAGCAAGGGCACTGATTTAATGGCTCCCTGGATCCAACAGGAGATGGTCGCCTTAGAAGCTGCCTTGCCCTTCCAAAGCCCACCAAAGGGCACAAAGAGATGCTCCGAATGCCAAAACACCTCTGTCACTTTCAAGTACTGCCTAAGCAGCCTGCTTACAGCCAACAAATGCAGACTCCTGGACTAAGCAGAACCAGAGGTACCAGCAAAGGTTGGCAAGGCCACCACCTGGTTCAAATGAAATGCCAAAACCACTTTCTGAAAAAAAAGGAAGGAACCAAAGGACCACCTTTTCCTTCATCAACAAATAGGGCTCTCTACACGACAGAGCTTGCAGATCTGAAATACGGTGCGCTGAGCAAATCGTGACCAAGAACACTACTTTCAGCATTAGATCTTTCAAAGAAGCCCCTGAAAGAGGCTCAAAGAGAGGTTCAGTAAGGGCGTAAAGAACCAAATAATAGGTCCCAGGATGGAACCATAGAATGATGGGTTAGTCTTAGGTGCCTGACTACTCAAAGAAAATGGATCACTTCTCAATAGGAGGCAAGGGGCTCGCCCTTCACCCAAGTCCAGAAACAAGCCAGGACCACCACCTGCACTCACAATGAATTTAGGGCAGGACCCTTGTCCAGACCATCTGTAAGAAGGCCAAAATCTCAGAAGGGAGGCTTTCCAGAGGCTGCACTCCTCTCTCTCTGCACCAAGCCCCAAAAGGTGTGCCAGGCACGCACAGAGGCCAAGGACGTACAGCACTTTCCATCCGGTAACAAGGTATCACCTGAGGAGGATAACTCCTACTCCTCAAATAAACGCCCTTTCAAGAGCCAAGCCATAAGCAAGAAATCGATCCACATCCAGCGTCTGCAATGGATCCAAAATCAACAGATCTGCCGCCTGAGGGAAAAGAAATGGCTCCACTGCCAGGAGATGCACCAGATCCGCATACGCCAATCCGAGGCCACCAACACCACATACCTTGTATGGGAATTCAACCCTCTTCAGAACGTGACCAATCAGCAGCCACGGGGGAAACACAGAAGCCCATCGCTGGGCCATGGCATCTAGCCCCTCTGCGCCAGCTGAAGAACCTGCCGGCCGTGGCGTTCGCCATCGGTGTCACCATCAAGTCCATTAGAACGCCCCAGCGTTCCACAAGCGACTGAAAGGCTGACATGGAAAGGGACCACTCCCCTGGATCCAACAGATGGCAGCTCAAGTAATCCACTTGCACATTCTCCTTCCCACCCACATGAGCTGCTGACAGCATGAGCAGATGGACCTCCGCCCACTGCACTAGCGGCACCACCTAAGTCGCCACTAGTGAGCTCCGGGTACCACTCTGCTGACTGAGATAGCCACTGTCATACAGAAGCCCTACCACTCATCGCTAAATGAGAGGGAGGAATGCTGACAAAGCTAGGTGCATCACCCACATCTCCAGGCAATTGATGGACCCACTGACTCTCCTCCAGACATCCATGGTCACCACGACCCAGTCCAGGGTCTTGAGAGGCATACCCACTGCAAGCCTCATCGTGTCTAGCCACCAATTCAGGCTCACCCTGGCCTTGCCCCAAAGGGCACGGTGGACATCCATTGACTGCACCTGCAGAGACCAACAGGCTAAGAACGCTGCCTTGAGAGGCTACATATGCAGCCAAGCCCAAGGGATCAAATTTAGGGACGCCGCCATCAAGCCAAGCAACTGCAAATAAAACCAAACTCTTGTGTAAGATATCGCCCACAGCAAATGCAAACGGTCTTGCAACTTCACCATCCTGTTCACTGACGGGAATACCATGCCCTGTTGCATGTCAAAGTGGGCTCCCAGGTACTCCAAGGACCGAGATGGAGACAGGCTGCTCTTATCAAAATTGATGATCCACCTCAGCTCTTGAAGCCAATGGACCATGCAGGCCATTGCTTTTCAGCTTTCCTGCAAGGACTTCACCCATATCAACCAATCTTCCAGATACAGGTCTATCAGAATGCCACTCATGCCCCCACCAACATCACCCTTGTTGAATACCTGGGAAACAGTAGCGAGCCTGAAATTGAAAATGTCTCTGCAGAACTGCAAAGTGCAGATACCACTGATGCTCTGAGCGGATGGGTAAATATGCTTCGGACAGATCCAAGGATGTCAAGAACTCCCTTTGTTGGGCAGCCACTGTGACTGACTATAAGGTTTTCATTTGGAAACGAGGCACATGGGGGGCCTTGCTTACTCCTTCAGATCTAAGATGGGCCACCAAGAGCCCTCCTTCTTGGGTAGTACGAAGTAAACTGAGTAGCGCCCCATGCCCCTGGGGACAATGGCTATGAGCTGCAAAAGGCAGTCTACCGATCAAACCGTTAACACCTTGGCCAGCGCCCAGCAAAGAGACACCATGAAGTTATCCATGAGAGGCCTGGCAAACCGAGGATGTAACCTTCATGGATCATCTCCATGTTCCAAGCATCCACCATGATCTGGGCTCAGGCGGAATAAAAATCAACAAAGGCTGCTGCTTATCGACTACAACTCTGCCCGGGTCCCCAAACCTTCATTGGGGAGTCTTGCCAGCTCCACGAGCTGAACGCCCACATGTCATGCCCCTGACCGAGGACCAACCACCAACAGCCTTAGGCTTATCCTCCGGGAGCCAAGGCAGCCTTAGTGTCCCTCTGGTTCTCCATCAACTTCTCTAGATCCTCCCTAAACAACCACCTTCCCAAAAAGGGAAGCTTGCTCAGCTGCCATGGAGGTAACATCAGCCAACCAGTTTCATGTGGTTGCAGAACGATGAGCCGCTACCACGACAGCCATCGACAGTAAACACCCTAATCAAACCATAGAGGAGGTCAGCCAGGAAAGCTGTAGCAGACTCCAACTGGGCCGCTTCTCACAGGCCACAATCTCCACCAGAGCCACCTCAAGGATCTTCTGTGACCATCAAGAGAATTAAATCAAAGCAAACAAATGTTTTAATAGAGGGGGGCTGACCTGCACAGAGCAGCAGGTACAACCCTAAAGACAGGCATGGAGGGGTGACTTGCACAGAGCTGCAGTTACAACCACTCTAGCCACTTGACTGGACCACATTGGCCTTTATCTGTCATGATATGCTATTACATGGTGCCCTGTAGCGCCACAGTGAAGGTCTGCTTTAGCAGTGTCTCCATCCGCTGATCTTGTGGGTCCTTCAGTCACCCCTCCACAGTCTTCCTGATGATTAGTCAGCACCGCATTCACATGGGGGAGGCCGAAGCGCTCCCTCTCGCCTGGAGGAATAGGGTGCAGCCGAGTCATACTCCTGCTGACCTGCATCAGGAACCTTGCACTGCCCTTCAAATCATTGCTTTCACTGCCCAGTGAACAGGAAAGGACTAAGGAGACTTACAAATACCCGCAAGGAGAGGGTCTTCTGCAAGATCTGACTGCAACTCCTCTGCAATGTGCAAGGCCATTGAGATCTTCACAATCAACGAGGGCAGCTCATCCCGATGAAAAATCCAGACTGCTGACGAATCCTCGCTGACCAGGAGCTCCCCTTCTTCCAGCTGCTCCTGGTCAAGGTCCTCCAGAAGCCTACCGAGGGACCTTCCATTCTGGTCTGTAGCATTCCAGAAAAATAAAACGTATTTAAAATGGCCATGGGTTCCACGATTTCAGTGGGTTCTCCGCAGCTTAGAGATGGAAGGGCCCTCTTGCTCCATCCGAAGCAAAGGGCTGATCCATTACATCTACTAAAATAACTGCCCCATAGTCAGAACATACTGCTGCCCACCCATGGCAAGAACTGCACTGTCCTGAAGTATTCCAATAGTTGCCACAGCAGAACCTGTGGTTAGCACATCCAACAGCGCCTCAATGAGGTTTAACTGTCCTGGTTTAGTTTCCCCTCCACCCTTTTTTTTTTTTTAAACTTGCTCACTGCCACTAAATAAAACTCCACTCCTGGAAATGCACACTAAATGGACTAAGCACCGCTCCCAACTGCTCCTTAAAAACATTAAAGTCCTTAAATATGTAGTTCTCTCTCTTTAATTATAATATCACCCTTAAAATTAAAAAAAGACTTTAAATAAAAAAATCAGGGGAAAACAGGAGAAATAAGAGAAATAAGTCCTCTGCAAGACAAACTTAAGGATAGGGGAGAGGGGACCTAGTCTCCTCTGGGTATCCCCTGAAAAGCCCAGCTTAACACTGAATTCCTCTTTGTCAAATAGTGGTCAACTGGGTCATCCAGTTCATCATCGGGGCCCAGGAGCTACCTTAACTAGTCCAGAAGCAAAGTTGTCCCAATTACTGGGGAATGAGCAAACTGACAAGCTGTGGCTGCATGGTGCCCTTATAGGATACAGCTCAAATGCAATTGGTCGCCATTTTCAACTGTTGACCGATGGGCATAACCCATTGGTTCTGGGCAGGTTTGGCAAGGACAAAGTTTAAAAAAAGTGAATTCTATCTTCTACTGAAATAATTCAATTGAAAGTGTAAGCAGATTTCAAGCTAATGTCTCATAATATGACATCAGATAATGGCATGTCAGCTGGCTAAGAAACTACAATAAATTAAAAAGTAATTTTATTGGGCAGCATCTGTGTTATAAGTGATTAAAAGCAATTCAGATTTTGTACTGGATGATATATTTAGTTTATCTAATGAAAGGGCAGATTTTTTGGTACCTGTCACAAAGCTGGAAGCTTAGTTTAAGGTTAAATACCGTTTTAATATAGCCAAGTTGCACATGGAAATAAGAGGTTTAAATGTCACAATGCTGAAGGATTCTAAATGCCCCCTAAAACTTTAAAGTCAGTCAAACCCCTGGAAAGATGTAAACGACGAAGCTACTGCACCACTTGCTGCAGCAAAATGTCATGTGTATATGTTCCTGCTGCAGGGGCTTAACATTCCGGACCGCTGACGTCACCCACATTCGCTCACGACCATTCAAGCGCCTAATAACCTCAACTAAACCCCACACAAAGTATTTCCCAGTGAAGGCTGGCAAGAGATGCCAAAAAGCTTTTCGATCACTCGTTTTGAAGGAAACACCTCCGAAACAAGTTTTTTCCCTTCGCAGGCGGAACGTGGGAACACCGGCTGTGTCACACAGCATGTAAACCGGCGACTTCCTCGGGCTCCCACCGGACCACGCTCTGATCCAACTCCGATCTCTTAGTTCCAGCACTTCTATGGTCCCCAGCGGTGATGATGAGATTAAAAAGCAGGCTCCAGGGACAGAAACAGGTCGTTCCTGCACGCCGCATCGTATAGAACCCGGTGCGGCAGTTATTGCATGTTTTCCTGGGAGAGGCGAAGGAAGGGAGCGCCCCCTCTCTTCCTACCTTCCTTCCCCGACCCTGAGAGGAGCGCATTTCCTCCCGTGAATCCTGGCCTTATTCAGTCATCAGCATCCTCCACCCGACCTGTCACTTGCGCAACTTATTTTATCCTTCTGTCACCCCCCTCCCCCCATCCCACTCGAACACCAGCTTTCACGCTACATCCTGCGCGCACGGGCTACGAAAGTTACCAGAGAAACTTGGCCAGCACTTTAGTCCCACACCCCTCCCCTCCGGCAAATAAATTTAGAAGTCGTAAAAAGAAGAACCCTTCAACCATTAAGTTATCAACAAAGTGGAAGCGGGAAGGGGTGCAAAGTGAGAATGAACCCCGATGGGGCTTTTAGCCGGTTTCGGCTACCAGTGCAGCGGGGACGAAGGAGGAGTGCGAAAGCTTCTCTCTCGCCGGCCGGCCTGCCTCCCTCGGCCCCGGGCGCTGGAAGCCTCTGCACCCTCCAGAGCGCGCTCCCAGGCAGACGCACCAACTGCCGCGGATCTAACTCCTGTCACACAGACACTAAAGTCCCCACCGTCGGAGCTCGCGTACCTCATTCGCCACTGCCATCTTCTGCCACGGGTCTGCCAGCTGTGCCAGCGGCATCTTCTTCACTCTTCTTCGCGCTCCTTTCAAAACGCGACCGGTAAGAAAGAAAAAAAAAGAAAACCCTCGAACGGAACTGAAGGGGAAGGGAGGAAGGTTAAAAATAAAAACAAGCCCAAAACCACCCGGTTGGGAACAATAGGCAGGTTTTTAAAGCTGTTCTCTTAGAGTTAGTCAGATTTCCCTTTCCACGGTACTCTAGTTAAAAGGCTGTCTCGGATCCCCAGTTCACACGCTTCCTTGTCTTACACTCTTTACTTCCGCTCACAATATGGCGCCTTCGAGATACCTGTCCGTCAAAACGAGGCTGTCGGAGCGTCATAGTGGCGTAAATAGTAAGAGGAGGAGCCTGATGATTAGTCCGTACAACAGGTAGGCGCGTGCCTTGACCTGGTGACCCGCTGCGATCCAATAGCTGCACATCCGGTAGCCATCTTGCTCAAGTAATAGGTATGGTGCTTATTAGGCGAGATTTCAAAGTTCCCTGAAAACGTCGGTGAATGGACGATTCGGAGTTGTATTTTAACCTTTGAAAGATCCTAAAAGGGATCATTTGGTGTGAAAAGGAGAGAGAAATTTCCTATCTAATTTACATTGCAGTTATCCTCTGTCCTCTTGTCTGTCTACTCCTGTCTTGTCTCCTGTATTTTGTTTTAGTTTACCTCCGTTATTTTACTATGTCAACCGCCTCGTTGAACTGCTATAGGCTGTATATCGAATCTAATAAAACTGACTCTAAGGCACACATTGCATTTACAAAACTGTAACGGTAACGTGTCTTCTAGGAAACAATACGAAACGGAAGTACTTCTAATGATCTCTTAAAACTGGTGAGTAAAATGGTTGAAGCTATTCTGGAAAGCTAAATTAACTGAGCAGAGCATATAGCTAGGTATGGATTGATGGGGCAAAGTGAACATAGCTTATTATAGAATGTTTCATATGGATTTATTTATTTAACTTTTATATCCCATCTTATAGCCAAGGCGGCTTAGTGAAGGCTTTGTTTACTAATCTGTTAGATTTTGTTTAAAACTGTTGGTCAGCTTTGATAAAGGTGAACCGTGCAATACAGTATATCCGAATTTTCAGAAGGAATGTCACAGAATTACTCATAGGAGACTGATGGACTGATTTAGTACCAAGTATGCTAGGCTTTGCCCATACAGTGGTGTGAAAAAGTCTTGCATAGGTAATGTCAAATTGGCAGTTTTTATGTGTTTGGATCACAGGGACAAAATGTGTTACAATTTACCACCCCTTCTGTATTCCATTTTCTTCCCTTTTGTCTTTTGTACAAATCTGATAAATTTACCGTGACAAGCATTCTTTTGATTGCTTAATACACATGTTCGTTTTGTTGTGAACCTGTGTACAATGCAATGTGTGCCCAAAATATTGTTGTGTTTTCTGTTCTGTGTATGTTGGCAGTGTGCATGTTTTCTTCTTAATTGCATTAGGTAGCCCTGAAAAGGGCTGTGTTTTCTTATTTTTGTTGTTCATAGCCATTTGATGGGCCAGCCCTTACTCTTTCTCACCAGGCAACATCTGATATGGCGTGGGCCAGTTTGACAAGGTGTTCTCGCATTATGATGTGATTCCAGGCTGCAGTCAGTGACTCAATCAGCTCTCGCTTGGTCAGCAGCTGCTTCTTGGTGATCTCAATTGGTACCTTGTACCAAAGATTCTCAATCAGGTTGAGATTAGTTGATTAAACTGGCCAGTCAATGCTCTGAACTCCGTTTATTTTTTTCCAGTCAGCAACAGTTTTTGCTCAGTGGCAAGGCGCATTGTCATCCTGGAAGAAATATCTGCCAGGAAACAGCTGATAGGAATTCTGAAGAACTGCATGCTGTCATGTATTTCGCTGCATTCACCCTTCCTTCAATGATATTGATCTTCCAACACCATTGACTTCCTTGCATCCCCAGATCATGACCTTGGTTGGATGCTTCACAGAGATATTCAGACACTCTGGTTTGTATTCTTCATGAGGAAACTTCCTCACATAGGTTTTGTTCTGGTCACCCAGAATGCAGAACTTGCTTTCATCGCTGAACAGAACTTTCTCCCAGTCAGCCTTGCTCAATTTTGAGTTCTTGGATACCCACTCAATTCGTCTCTTCCTCTGTTCCACCATTAGCAGCTTCCTCCACGCCTTGCAGACCTTAATCCGTACTCCAAGTATCGTCTCCTCACAGTGGAAGTGCAAACTGCAACAGAACATTCCTGCAGAAGCTCAGAGGAGGTTAGCTTGCAGTTACCAAGAGATGTTCTTATCAAAGGGGCCCTGTCATCCCTCTTGGTTGACTTTCGAGGCCGATTGCTACGATGCTGGTCCTGTGTATTTTCTGTTTCCTTAGGCTTCTGCAGAATGCAGACAATCATACTCTTGATTACAGCCTTTCTTTGCTGCCATCTGCAGGCTGAAATACCACCACCCGGACCCAGTCCTCCATTGATTAGAAAATACAACTTCTTCACCATGTCAGGACTTTGAGCATCAGATGTGATACACACCAGTTGATCGACATTGAATGCAAACCCCGTGTGCCACCAAAATACCATGCACCGATTGGCTATCAAATATGACTTCCTATTGGCTGAGGAAGCACGATATTCTATTGGTTCATTTTGATCCTGCTTTGACACAGAATCCAGTTGATTGTACTGGGACATCGTTTCCTCATGACAACCATACAAAAGGTCACAGACAAGTAATTTTGCATGCAGAAATGTCTGACAAATTAAATTTGCAACAAAACATTATATTAAGCCAGAATTCTGCCACAGTATTGGGAAAGATTGTCAAAATAAAGCTGAGAATAGCTTGTTCCTTATCGTCACTCCAGTCCAGTCCCTTTACTTCCGGGGTTACACAACCCTTCCAGCAGCTTGGAGGCTGAGCCCAACCTTTTTGGGGATGGAGCGGTATAAATACCACTGGGACCACCCACCAACTCCAGTATTCTCAGCCTCCAAGCAGCTGGAGGGTTCCGTAAGCCTGGGGCTTACTGGAGTCCTACCTTCATCTATTCTCTTTAATTTAGCCTTTAATTTTACTTTAAATTTTACCTTAATTTTCTTGATTTCTTTGATTTACATTGTTCCTCGTTCTGGGGCTCTGCTCCTTTAAGGTTTGCTTGCTCTCCTCTCCTTTCCCCCCCCCCCCCCTGTCTCCGGCACAGCTCTCGGAGCTGTTTTCTTGCCTGCAGCAGCGGGGAGGTGCTCTGCCCTGCCCAGCTCCCGGCTCTTCAAATCCTGCTTCCTTCGGGGGAAACAGCCTCGCGCCGAAGCCCTTCAGGTGGCTGAGCGCTAGAGGCTGCACCGCTAGCCGGAGGAGGCCGCCCGTCCCGTCCCGACGCGAAAGAACGCAGAGGCGAGCCACGCGGTACCCGGCTTCCTGCACGGTGCGATCAGACAGCCATTGCACACGTGTTCGGTGGGTCTCAGCGCCGGAGCTCAGACCGGCGCCAGGAATACGCTCGCGGTCCCCCCGTTCAGGCTCCACGTGGTGAGGCCTACCACGTGTAGAGCCTGCCGGCGGTGATTGCAGAGTCGGGCCCAGGATCTTCATGTAGTCCTGAAAACCGCAAGTACCTCCCTTAAGGGAAAAAAGGAGTGTTAAGTTATTTCATTTTATTTTCGATGTTAATTTCAATTTCAATTTTAATTTCACTTAAATTCCTTTAGTTACTTTATCTCTGTGTTCATTTTGACTTAATCAGCTAGATTTAGTTTTAAAAAGGGAAATAAACTAAGGGGCTATTGCTGTCCTAAGAGAAATATTGCCTTGGTTTCAGGTGCCCTCAAGGGTAAGCCCCAGCCTTTCCCATGGCATCTAAGCCGCGCTGCCCTTCATGTGGAACGTGCAGGGGCACCTCCGCAGAGTCAGGAATCTGCAGGAGCTGTGCCGCAGTGGCCGCCTCAGTTGAACAGGAAATCAACTTATTACAGCCCTCCCAGGGATCAGGAGACCCTCTAGTAAGGGAAGGGGGGTCCCAGTGCACTATCTCTACTCCTTTGGATCTGCCCACGCCTCCTCTGCTGCCTCCTCCCCCCCCCTCGAGTGCAGGGGGGGCCAGAGAATTTTTATCCCCTGACTTCATCCTCTTGCTTCACAAGGCCTACTGCCTGCGCAAGCAGGGCCTAGGGGCAGAGGAGGTTGCCACACCAGTGGAAGACAAATCAGCTAGATACCTCGGGGCTAGCAATCTGGAATCTGGCATCCCTGCTAAGCGCCCACGTCTGGGTGGGGAAGAGCTCCTAGCGTCCCTTTCTCAGGGTACTCCGGAGGAGGATAGCTCGGTTAAGGACTTGGATGAGGATGAGGAGGAGCTGGAAGAAGGAAAGATCCCAGAAGAAGATCAATCATGGATAGTTAGTTTTTCGTCGAGAGGAGCTCCCGGCATTAATTAATGAGTCCTTAAAAGTTCTCAATGTGGCCTCAGACATGCCATCACAGGAAGAGGCGTTGGAGGACCCCTTAATCCAGGCCATTAGGAGATCCCAGAAGGTCTTCCCCGTCCACAGGGTTGTGCGCCAGATGATCCAGGAAGAATGGGACCAACCAGAATCAAGTTTAAGGGGAGTCAGATCCATGTCTCGCCTATACCCTCTTCCAGAGGCAGATAAAGAGCTGCTGAAATCACCCAGGGTGGATGCAGCGGTATCAGCAGTTACTAAGAAGACGACTATCCCAGTTGAGGGCAGTTCAGCCTTAAAAGATGCGCAAGACAGGAAGTTGGATACGCTCCTGAAGCAAGCCTTTGATGTAAGCGCCCTAGCCTTGCAGGCCTCCGTGTCAGGAGCTTGGGTGGCCCGGGCCTGCTTAAGGTAGGCTCAACAGCTCCAGTCAGAGGGCTTTTCGGACGAGATCCAGGCCAACTCGGCCAGAGTGGAATCCGGCGCAGCCTACTTGGCGGACAGTCAGTATGACCTCATCAGAAGCCTAGCCAAGAACATGGCCTCGGTGGTGGCGGCTAGACGTTATCTGTGGCTACGAAATTGGGCAGCTGATGCTTCCTCGAAGACACGCCTGAGTCGGCTCCCTTTTAAAGGGAAACTCTTATTTGGGGAGGATTTGGAGAAGCTAGTTAAGGACCTGGGTGAGTCTAAGGGAGGCAGACTTCCAGAAGATAGACCAAAACAAGGGCGCCCTCTAGCCCCAGTACGTACCCAGCCTAGGGATGCGCGGAGATTTTGCCCAGCCAGGTCTAGTTCCTTTCCCAGGGGCCGTTTTCCCGCGAAGGGACAAGGTTTCAGAAGTTTTCGAGGGGCAGGTCGGGGTTTTGGGGCATCCTCCTCCTCCTTCTCGGGTCCTAGAAAACAACAATGAGATGATGGGGGTCCAGGAGGAAGGGCGGCTGGTAGGCAGCCGCCTGAGGCTGTTTCTTCCCGCCTGGGCCCGTGTCACGTCCGATCAATGGGTCCTAGAGGTGATCAGAGAAGGTTATGCTCTCGAATTTGCAAAACAAATACCTCCAGCATTTGTTCAGTCTCCCTGCGGTTCTTCAGCAAAGAGGGCGGCAATAGAGGCAACTCTTGCCCGTCTATTAGCTTTAGGGGCGGTGATCCCAGTACCACCAGACCAGTGCGGCTCTGGTCGGTACTCGATTTACTTCGTAGTCCCAAAAAAGGAAGGCTCCTTTCGACCGATCCTGGATCTAAAACAGGTCAACCGCTGCCTCAGGGTGCCACACTTCCGGATGGAGACCCTACGTTCAGTCATAGCGGCCGTGAGGGGAGGAGAGTTCCTAACGTCCCTCGACCTGACAGAAGCCTACTTGCATATCCCGGTCAGGAAGTCCCACCAACAATTCCTGAGATTTGCAGTGCCAAGAGGCCACTTTCAGTTCCAGGCCCTACCCTTAGGCCTAGCTACGGCTCCCAGAACGTTCACCAAGGTAATGGTCGTAGTGGCGGCCTTCCTCCGGAAGGAGGGAATATTAGTGCACCCCTACTTGGACGATTGGCTGATCCGTGCGAAGTCGGAAGAGGAAAGTCATTCGGCAATGACCAGAGTGATCCAGGTCCTAGAGGAGTTGGGGTGGGTCATCAACCGGGCAAAGAGCAGGATGACTCCCCCTCAGGAACTTGAGTACCTCGGAGCAAGATTCGACACCCACAGGGGCAGAGTATTCCTGTCTCGGTCAAGATCAAGGGAGCTAAGGTTTCTAATCATGCAGTTTCTATGCAGACAAAATCCCTCGGCGTGGCATTATCTTCAGGTCCTGGGAACTATGGCCGCAGCAATAGAGGTAGTGCCATGGGCCAGGGCCCACATGCGACCGCTGCAGCGGGCGCTATTACATCGATGGTCTCCCCAGCATCAGCCTCTCTCAATGCAGTTACCTTGCGCTCCGCGGACCAAACAGTCCCTCCACTGGTGGCGATGCCCGAGGAATCTGGACCGCGGAATGCCCCTCGATCCTCATCAGTGGTTGCTATTGACAACGGATGCCAGCCTGACAGGCTGGGGAGCGCACTGCGAGGACCAGTTCGTCCAGGGCCGCTGGACACGGTTGGAATCACAGTGGCCCATCAACAGACTGGAATTGCGGGCCGTCGTCCTGGCACTCAAGGCGTTCAAGACCTTAGTGCAAGGAAAAGCAATTCGCATCCTCTCCAACAATGTGACCGCGGTGGCCTACATCAACCACCAGGGAGGCACCAGCAGTCCCGCCTTGGGAGAAGGAGGCGGACACTCTTTTCCAGTGGGCGGAGTCCCAGCTGCTGGCTCTCTCAGCGCAGCATGTGGCGGGCGAGGACAACGTCACAGCCGACTTCCTCAGCAGGTGCAAGATAGACCACGGAGAGTGGGAACTAGAACAGGAGACCTTCGACCAGATAGTGGCCCTGTGGGGTCGCCCAGTCATGGACCTCATGGCACGGTTCTCTACAGCCAAGGTAGACAGATTCTTCAGTCGAAGGAAGGAAAGAAAGAATGTCCGAGGGATTAGATGCCCTGTCACAAAAGTGGCCTTCCGAAGGCCTTCTCTACGTATTCCCGCCTTGGGCTATGATCGGAAAGGTTCTCCAACGGGTGGAGTCTCACCAGGGCTTGGTAATCCTCATAGCGCCGGATTGGCCTCACCGCCCCTGGTATGCGGATCTGGTGAGAATGCTCGCCGATCTTCCTTGGCGTCTCCCTTACAAAAGGGACCTGCTGAGACAAGGCCCGGTCCGGATGCCTCACGTGGATCGATTCTCGCTTACAGCCTGGCTATTGAAAGGGCGCGGCTCCTAAAACGAGGCTACTCAGGAGCAGTAATCTCGACGCTGTTGAAGGCTAAGAAGCGCTCAACCTGTCTATCTTATGTAAGGGTTTGGCGCATCTTCGAAGCATGGTGTGCAGAGCACCGTCGGAAACCCCTTTCGGCCTCGGTCCCGGAGGTTTTGGAATTCTTGCAAGCAGGTTTTGATAAAGGTCTGGCGCACAGCTCCTTGCGGGTCCAGCTGGCGGCGATCACTTGCTATAGAGGAAAGGTCCGTGGCAAACCCTTAGGGGCCCACCCGGACATTTCCAGGTTCCTAAGAGCGGTTAGTCGGCTACGTCCTCAACGGAGGTCGGTCATCCCCCCTTGGGACCTTAACTTAGTGCTAAATGCCTTGATCGGGGAACCCTTTGAGCCAGTAAAAAGAGCCTCCTTAAAGGATCTAACCCTAAAGACAGTGTTTCTGGTCGTCATCTGCTCGGCCAGAAGGGTTTCAGAATTACAGGCGCTATCTTCCCAGCCCCCCTTCCTCTCCTTCCTCAAGGACAAAGTGGTTCTACGTACAGTTCCTTCCTTTTTGCCCAAAGTTATCTCTCCCTTTCATGTGCACCAGACTGTTACCCTGCCGGTCTTCGCGGCCAAGGGACAGAAAGGTAGGGATAGCAAACTGCGTCTCCTAGACGTCCAGAGGGTCTTGAAACGTTACCTCTCTCGCACAGCGCCTTTCCGAAAGTCCGACCGGCTGTTCATTCAGTTCGGAGGTCCGCACAAAGGTGAGGCGGCTGCCAAGGCCTCGATCTCCAGTTGGATCAGAGAGGCGATTGCCTCCGCCTACATCCTGAAGGGGAAGCAGGTTCCGGTGGGGCTGCGTGCACACTCCACTCGGGCTCAGGCTACCTCTTGGGCGGAATTCTCCCTTGTTCCTCCGCTGGATATCTGTAGAGCAGCGACTTGGTCATCGCTGCATACCTTCTCCAAGCACTATAGACTGGACGTGCAGAGTGCAGCGGACGTGCGGTTCAGTCTAGCGGTTCTTCAGTCCGGTATGCCGGATCCCTCCCAGGGTTGAACTGCTCTGGTACATCCCAGAAGTAAAGGGACTGGACTGGAGTGACGATAAGGAAATAGTAATTAGATCTTACCTGCTAATTAGTGTTCCTGAAGGAACGACAGTCCAGTCCCTGTTCCCACCCGCTTCCGGCAACCGTTCAGACCTTGGGTTCATGAAAGAGCATCGGACCGAGCGTAGGGCCGGTGCAGCAGGATGGGGAGCAGGATAAAAGCCGGTTCGGGTAGAAGCAGACATCTCCTCAGTCCGTTGCCATGCCTCCTCTCCTTTCCCCTTATATATATATTTTCAAAAGAAAAAAAAAATTGCCTGTTGGATAGGTTTGAGGTTTTATATTATGTTACTTATATATTTGAATGGAAGTTCATTAGATCTGCTTTTTCAATCGAATACTGGAGTTGGTGGGTGGTCTCAGTGGTATTTATACCGCTCCATCCCCAAAAAGGTTGGGCTCAGCCTCCAAGCTGCTGGAAGGGTTGCGTAACCCCGGAAGTAAAGGGACTGGACTGTCGTTCCTTCAGGAACACTAATTAGCAGGTAAGATCTAATTACTATATCATGCAGACTATGCAAGATTTTAGCACACCACTGTATGTAAAAAAAACAAAACAGAAAAACAGCATAGCAGGGGGTGGGGGGAGTCTATGGAGTCCTCCCTTTTGCAGCCTATGTCTGTTTTCACCAGGAGCATCAGCGATGGAGGAGATTCCAGGGGCCTAAGGGCTCTCCTTTTTTCCCCTGAATTAGTCCTCTTACTCCACCAGGCCTTTTTTGTTGCAGTGAGGCTTGGGGGGGGGGCTCCTCTGTTTGCCCCCACCGAAGCCCCTGAGGGCTTGGGGAAAAGTACCCATGCTGGGACAGGTCGGAAGAGGACATGGATGCTGGCTTGGTGGGGTCATTGGATTCTCTGGACCCCTTAGAAGGTACAGCGGACTCCCTGGAGGACCGGCCCTCAGAGGAGCCAGAGGAGGGGGAGCGCCCAGTGGGGAAGGATCTGGCAGCAGTGCAGATCTTCCACCAGGATGAGCTCCCCTCCCTGATTGCCGAGTCCCTGGCAGTACTGCACATGGCAGAACAGCCAGGACTGGAACCCTTGGAGTCTCGGGAGGACCTGCTATTGGGAGATATCTGCAAGCCCCCATGTTCCTTCCGGCTATGATTGTGGAGGAGTGGAACTCCCCTAATGCAGGGTTGTGAGTGGGTCAGAATGTGACACTGCTCTCTCCAATTCCCCCAGAGGAGAGAAGTTGCACTTGCTGTGGTTAAATGCACTTGTGCTGATGGTTACTCGCAAGACCACCATCCTGTTTGGAGGTGGTGCTGCCCTGAATGATCTGCAGAATAGGAGGATGGAAGCCTTGCTCTAGCAGGCTTTTGAAATGTCTGCTTGCTCTTCAGGGAGCAATCTGCAGAGCCTATGTGGCTTGGGTGGTCTCAAAAGTCACTACCAAAGTGCAGTGCTTGGAAATGATGTCTGCAGAATCTTCCAAAAAAGCTGTTAGATTCTGTCCAACCAAAGGAACTGAAAACCCCTCTGCCTTCGGTAAAGGAGAAGAACCAACAGGAAGGTAATACATATGAACAACATCTAAATTACCCTCTAACAGCAACACTTCAGTAAAATACTTTTTCAACAAAATATCTGAGGATAACAAATGGGTGGTAGGAAAATTTAAAAAAAATGTAAGTTTCTTGCCCTGGACTGGTTCTCAAGTGCCTCCAGCCGATAAGAAAGAGAGAGTGTGAAAGAATCTCTGATTAAGGCAACATTATTATCACGACAAGACTGGAGCTGGGAATCAGTCCGGGCAGCAAGCTTAGCAAAGAAACCTAATTGCTTATCTATAAATTGCATTTTACCAACCACATCATGAGTAAATTTACAAAGAGAGGCAACAGTAGAAGATAAACGAATATCAATATTTTGAATAGCAGTCCATATGTCCACTTCACCTGACAAGGGAGTAGTGACAACCCCTTCAGAAGCCACCGGATACACGGGTTGTGGAAATGGGGGAGAAACATCATTGAACAGCTCCAACAAAGTAGATGGAAAAAGCTGGCTGAGGGACAGGTGGTAGAGACTGAGACTCAGGGCTCAACGAAACCCCGTCCGGTGACTGAATAACAGGCAGCAGGGAAGTCAAATGTTTGTCCATGGGGCCCACCATCTTACTCCTTGTACACTCGCTCCAGGTTTAACTCCCACCTTTGCCTTCCGCTTACCCATCGAAAAACAGCACTCCGACTTCTCGGCATCCTCATGAGCTTCGCATGTGCGCCAAAGGGGCGTGTCCTGCCCCTTGAATCACACCCCTTAGGTAGCACCATGCAGGCTGCAACATGCGGCCGCGTTTAGGAGCCACTGGGCTTTGTAGGGTCAGGGGAAGGGTCCTCCAGAGCCTGGGAATGTCCACGATGTTAGCAGAGCCTCCAGCCAAACCTGCTGCACTGCTTCGCGGCAGTGAAAAGCCGCATCAGCTCCCAGGTACAGCTACACCTCTCCTCTCTTAATGCTTTTTTGACTCCTCTATCATCTAATGGTCCAACTGACTCTCTCAGGTTTTTTTGCTACAAATGTACTTGGGAAAAGTCTTCATTACGCATTTTGGCTTCTTCTCAAATTCTCTCTTTGCCTGCATTGTCAATGCCTTGCATCTAACTTGCCAGTGCTTATGCTGTTGAAATCATCATTTGTCTCTCTTTTTTTTTTTTTTTTTCCATTTCCTGAAAGATGCTGTTTTGGCACCAACAGCTCTCTGACCTCACCTTTAAACCATGCTGTCAGTTTTTTGGACTTCCTTCCTTCCAGTTTTCTTAAAGCATGGAACACAGCTGGTCTGGGCTTCCAAGATAGTATTTTTAAACAACACCCAAGCTTGATGTAAGTCTTTAACCTTTGCAACTGTTCCTTTAGTATTTTCTTAACTATTTTCCTCATTTTATTATAGTATCCCTTTCAAAAGTTAAAAGATAGTACTGTGGATTTCCTTACCATCCCTCCTCCATTAATTAAATCAAATGCAATCGTGCTATGATCACTATTGCCAAGTGGCCCCAACACCCTTTCTCTTGCACCAGATCTGATGTTCCACTAAGGACTAGGTCCAAAATGGCTTCCCCTCTAGTCAGTTCATAAACCAGCTGCTCCAAGAAGCAGTCATTTATTTCATCTAGAAACTTTATCTCCCTAGCATGTCCTGCCATGACATCGACCCAGTCAATACCGGAGTAATTGATATCACCCGTTATTGAAGTCACCCGCTGTAACTTTTGATTTCTTTGAGCATTTCATCATCCATTTGTTCATTCTGGCCAGGCGGTTGATAGTACACCCCTACTGCCATCGCCTTCCCCTTTTTACATGGAATTTCAATCCATAGAGTTTCTGCAGCAAATTTTGTTTCCTGCAAAAATTTAATCTTTTGTGACTCAATGCTTTCTCTAACATAGAGCACAACCTCTCCACCAATTTGATCAGCTCTATCATTACAATATAGTTTGTACCCAGGTATCACAGTATCCTACTGGTTGTCCTCCTTCCACCATCTCTCTGAGATACCAATTATATCTAACCTCTCATTTGGTGCTATATATTCTAACTCTCCCATCTTATTTTTTAGACTTCTAGCATTTGCATAGGAGCATTTTAGAGACTGTATTTTATTCATATTAATCTGGCTATCAGTAGGCAGGGGTAATTTGGAATCTTTAAGCTCTGTCTGCTCCGTACCCAAGGGCATTTGGGCTACTTTTGTCTTTATTAGGACATATCAGCAGAGAGGTTCCAACTTCATTCTTTTGGTAGTATTCTTCAGGGATACATTGTTCCAAACTATGCGCTCTTGGGCAACTGTCAGCTCTCCCCTATTATCTAGCTTAAAAGCTGCTCTTTCTCCTTTTTAAAGGTTAATGCCAGCAGCCTGGTTCCATACCGGTTAAGGTGAAGCCCATCCCTTCGAAAGACCCCCCCTTCTTTCCCCAGAATGTTCCCCAGTTCCTATCAAATCCAAACCCCTCATCCTTGCACCATCATCTCATCCACGCTTTGAGACTCCGGAGCTTGCCTGTCTTTTCGGTCCTACGCGTGGAATGGGAAGCATTTCGGAGAATGCTACCCTGGAAGTTCTGTATTTCATCTTCCTACCTAAAAGCCTAAATTTAGCCTCCAGAACCTCCCTACCACATTTTCTTATGTCATTGGTACCGACATGTACCAAGACAGCAGACTCCTCCCCAGCACTATCTAAAACCTTGTCTAGGTGGCGCGTGAGGTCTGCTACCTTCGCACCAGGCAGGCATGTTACCAGGCGATCCTCACGTCCACTAGCCACCCAGCTATCTACATGCGTAATGATCGAATCACCAACTATAACAGCTGTCCTAACCCTTCCCTCATGGGTACATGGCCCTGGAGAAGCTTCCTTGGTGTGAGAGGGTTTTACATTACCTGGAGGACAGGTCCTAGCTACAGGATCTCTTCCTGCCACACCAGGGTGATGCTCTCCTGTCACGTGACCTCTCTCCTCCATGGCAACAGGGATGCTGCCAGACTGGAGGTGGGACTTCAGTACTATATCTCTGTAGGTCTCGTCCATGTATCTCTCTGTCTTCTTTATGTCCTACAAGTCTGCTACTCTAGCCTTCAGAGATTGGACTCGTTCCCTGAGTGTAAAATTCTCCTTGCACCTAGTGCACTCATAAGACCCCTCACCAACTGGGAGAAAATGTTACATGTGACACTCAATGCAAAAGACTGGACAGCCCCCATCTCACTGCTGAACTGCTGTTTGCATCTTAGTTTTAAGGTTGTGTTTAGGTATTTAATGTCTTTACCTACTAAGGTTTGGCGGGAATACTTTATACTAATAAAACTTCACCTAATACGTTTAATGTACTTTGTTCACCTGAAGCTTAATTAATCTCAGGTCCTTAATGTATGCCTGATTAGGACAAACGGCTGTACCTGAAAGTGAATATGGCACCTCCTTTCCATTGAGAGCTTTATGCACCTATAACGCTTCAGTTATCCCAGGGGGGGGTGGGTGGGTGTTGGGGAGGGATGGATGGAAAAAGATATACTAAAAGCTGGGAGCTACACACTACCCTGTCCTGTGCTTCTAAGGTAATCTGTGACCAATTTCCAGGGGGAGTCCCACAGGGGGGGGGGAGTCCCACAGCCCTTGCTTGGATAGAGAGAGTCTTGGGGTCTAAATTTAACCAAAAAGCTCTCTGCTGTGTTTTAAATTTAAACTGAAAGCTCATTGCTGCTACTAGGCCCTTCCTGATTAAACAAATACACTGGGTTCACAGATTAATCATCTTTAATCTAAAGAATTCCTTTTTCCCCAAAATTTAGAAAAATTCCCAGAAGTAAATGCTTACAATTGCAGATCTCTTTTCAGAAGTAGCAGTCTCCTTTTTAGTCTTTCAAGATGGGGGAGGGGAGAGAGGGAATGCTTGCAATGTATTAATTATGTGAGAAGAGAAGGAAAAAGGGGGGTTATGGGGAAGGACAGAAGGGAATAGTGTGGGGGATGTTCTTGCTGAGGATTGGTTGCAATGGAAGTATCATAGTGTTCTTCAAAGAGGAACGTTTTGAGGTGCTTCTTGAAGAGGGTGTGGGATTGAATGCAACGTAAGGTGGGAGCATAGAATTCATGGTGCCCAAAAAGGATGGTTTTTTTTCCAGTCCATTCTGGACCTCAAGGGAGTCAACGAGCCCTTGTGCATCCTGTACTTCTGATGGAAACCTTGCGCTCCATGATTCAAGCAGTGCACCAAGGGGAGTTCTTGGCTTCTCTGGATCTGGCTGAGGCATATTTTCATATCCTCATCGAGCGGATCAAAAGTATTTGCATTTTGCCATGCTTGGCTCTCACTATCAATTCACCGTCCTCCTTTTCAGGCTATCCACCGCCCTGAGGACATTCTCCAAGGTCATGGTGGTGGCAGCTGCAGCACCGAGAGATTTGTGTCCATCTATATCTGGACGACTGGTTCATCTGGGCCCATTCCCTTTCAGAAGTGTCCCGGATGGCATCCTAAGTGGAGTCCTTTTTTGGAAGCTTCGGCTGGGTGATCAATTGGGGAACGAGCTAGCTATATTGCCTTCCGAGTTTCTGGAAACACTTTTTGACACTCGAGTGGGCAGTGCTTTTTCTGCCAGACGAGAAAGTTAAAAGACTGTTGGATTGCCTGGCATTGTTCTGTGTACAATAGCCTCCCAGAGTCTAGGATTATCTTCAGCTCCTCGGATTAATGGCAGAGACCATAGAGATGGTGCCATGGGCGCATGCTCACATGCGACTGCTCAAGTGTCCTTGCTGGCTCGATATCCCCAAGTTCTTTGGAGTTCAAGCGCAAGCTCCTGCTCCTGTTGATGGGGAAGTCCATCCTTTGGTGATGGCAGTAGCTCTGGAAGGGCATGCCACGGACAATTTCTCCTGGATCCTCTTGATGATAAATGCCAGTCTTTCAGGCTGGGAAGCCCATTGCCAAGACTGTATGGCCCAGGGCCATTGGAACCACAGGGAAGCTGTGTGGTCCATCAACTGCCTCGAGGCGAGAGTCATCAGATTGTCTCCTCTGTATTTTTGGCCTCTGGTCGAGGGCCAGTTGGTTCGAGTGTTTTCATGCAATGTCATGGCAGTGGCTTATGTCAATCGGCAAGGCGGCACAAGGAGTGCTGGGGCAGCTCTGGAGATGTCTCTCCTGTTTGCTTGGGCAGAGAAGAACCTCTTAGCTTTGTCGGCTCAGCACATTGCCAGGGTGAACAATGTGGAAGCCGACTTCCTCAGCCGTCACTCTCTGGATCCTGAGAGTGGGAGTTGAGTCATGAGATGTTTCAGTTGATTCTGTACTGCTAGGGTTGCCCCTTGGCAAATATCTCCTGTACATATTTCAATAAAAGCAATTGTCCTTTTTACCACGGTTTGGACTGGATTCCTTTATTCTACGTGGAATCATGCTTTTGTGTTGGCCTGGAGAAAGGCCTTTCCCTTAGCTCCCTGAAAATTCAGGTGGCAGCTTTGGCCTGTTTCCGAGGTCCAGTAGCTGGTAAGTCTCTAGCCTTGTACCAGGATGTCTCATGCTTCCTCCCCTCCAGTCTGTTGTTCCTTTCTGGGATCTGTGTCTGGTGCTCTGATGCCTGTGCCCCTTGAGCTGTTGAAGCACATTACTTTGAAGGATTTGATGCTTAAGATGGTCTGCTTGGTCACATTTGTTCCGCAAGCTGGATTTCCAAGCTGCAGGCTCTGTCTTGCAGAGATCCTTATCAGTTCTCAAAAGAGGCTGTTTCTATTTGGCCTGTGCCTTCCTTACATAGTAACATAGTATATGACGGCAGATAAAGACCAGTATGGTCCATCTAGTCTGCCCAGCAAGGCGGTAAGAGTAGGTGCACCTGCCACTCCATGCAGGTCACCTCTCCCTATGCCTTTGCCTTTGTTTAGGGGTGTACCCACCACTATTTGCTAAGATATAAGAGAGAATTTTGTTTATTTTGATTTTATCCTGTTACTATAAAGGGATGCCATTTTGATTTCTCACTGTATTTGCCCCCACTTCTTACCTTAAAGTGATTTCTTTCTTTTCAAAGGAACCCAGGGTTCTGCCTGCCCTTCTTTAAGGGCAATTTTGGGGGAAGGATAAGGATCTAAACCTTGTGGATGTTCAGAGAGTGCTTCTCCGATATTTGGAGGTTATGAATTCTTTTTGTAAGTCCGACCATCTTTTTTTTTTTTTGCTGTTTGCTGGCCCGCACATGGGTGATGTTGTGGCTAAGTCGACTTTGGGGCACTGGATTTAGGAGGCCATTGCCTCAACGTATCTGTCACGAAACTGGCTGTTTCAAGAGGCTTTGCTCGCTCATTCTATCCGAGCACAAGCATCCTGGGTTATCAACTGTTAACACAGCAGCTAACCCAGAGCTTACTAAAAGGGATCCTAAGGGCTAATGATTTTTTAATGCAGGTTAAAACCTCACGCCTCATGGGTGAGGCAGAGTGGAGCTCAGTAGCCCCTGCAGACATTTGTTGGGAGGCAAAGTGGGCATCACCTTCCACTTTTGTCAAGCATACCTCTTGGATGCTCACACATGGGAGGACACAGCCTTTGGCTCAATGGTTTTGCGAGCTACTGTGTCTTCTTCCCACCAGTGGAGTTGTAGCTTTGGTATGTCCCACTTGTCTGGACTGTTCTAGCAGGACGGTATGGAAGGTGACATTTTATTTACCAGTTAATGCCCTTTTCTTGAGTCCTGCTTCACCAATCCAGGGCCTGCCTCTATAACAGTATTTACTCTGTTCTTCTGCTGCAGTACACTTGGATCTACTATGAATTTTTTGTTTGGTTCTGCAAGTTCATTTTCTACTGACACCCTTCTGTTTATGCTTTCCTGTATATAGTTCTCTACTGCTGATTACTCATTGTTGCCCATGATTGAAGTTGTGTTAGGCTTGCCATGTTCTCCCATATGCTTTGGGACGAATGCTGAAGAGACCGCTGGTGGCTGAAGTGAATAGAGGCATAGGAGTGATGTCATTGAAACCCGGGCTTTTCATTGGTTCTTTGACTACACCAGTCTGCTGATAAGGGAACACAACCCACTTGTCTTGACTGATCTAGCAGGACTCAAGGAAAGGACATTAACTGGTAAGTAAAATGTCACCTTATAGCTTCAGATAGCAAGTGTATGTGTGTGTGGTGCAACGGTTTGCCTGTCTGTGCATGAGATGTGTGGGTGGGGCGTAGCCTGCGGTGCATGTCTGTGTGTGTGCGGTGCCTGTATGTATATGTAGTGCAGAGCCTGGGTATGTGTGTCTTGTCGAGTGGAGGTGGGGTGCCTGTGTGTGCGTGCGTGCACGTTCAATACATATTGTGCTCTTTTTGTCTCCATGCATGCATCCCTTTTAACATCCAACAACTTGCACTCTTTCCTTCCACCTCCAGCCCCTCTCCTGCTGGCTCCCCCACCTCTGTTGCCCTTCCAGACTTGCTACCCTTCTCCTTTGCCCCCTAACACACCAACTCCCTGCCCTCCATCCTTCTTTTTTAAAAGCCACTGCCCCCTTAAATTTTTATTGCCTCACTTCCCCCCTCCCCATCAAACCTTTTTCTTGCTGTAGGGTGACTGTCCTCAGCATCTGCCTTCCCTTCCTGCTGTTCTGCCTGCGGGAGATTGGATTCCCATGATCAGGCAGAAGGGGTCTTTGTCATGATCACATCTAAAAAAGAAAAGGGGGGAGGAAGAAAATCATAGGTGCCAGGTGCAAATTTCTAGTCACGGTCATCATGGCGACCTGGCACCTGGAATTTGTTGAGCCCTAGTTTCGACAAGTTCCTGGTGGAAAAATTCATAAATCATTATTAGTCTTGTAGGCTTGAAAGCCTCTCCTTATCCATGAGCATATGCAGTAAGGAATTGATCTGCTCCTTAGAATTCTGCAGGCTACGTTTAGCCTGGATTGGCTACTATTGAAGATAAGGTCCATCAAGACAAGCATCTTATGATTTGACCCCAATATGGCACCTTTTTATGTTTTTTAAAGAAATGCCTCCATAAACAGAGAGCTTAGAGGTTTTGTTTTTGCTACAGGCTAGTTATTTTTTGTTGTAAAAATAGTGTAGTTGCCAGTTAAATCATTTTAAGCATGAAAATAAAGATCAGTAAAAAAAAAAATAGATATGGGTATACCATTTTTGTTGAACTAAATGTGTTTCGTGACTACCTTTTATACTGCCTTCATCAAACAAAGTGAGCAGGTAAAGGCAGAAAATGATGTTTGACTATATAGCTGAATCACAGATTACATTAAAATGATGGCATGAAGAAGGAGGGAGCAGGGGTAGCAAAGCAATAAAGTGACAGTCAGCTTAATTATAGTGATAATGATGCCCTTATCTTTTAAAGTTTTAATTTTAAATGTCTTATGTTCTGAATTTTCCTTTTTTGTCTTGCACACAATTTGATGATGTCCGCCCATGACAAGGGATGGAACTGCTCTCCCACAGCTCAGGACTCTGAATGAAAGTTCTCAGTGTTCTTGGCCCTTGCTGTGTGCTGCAGTCTCCTCGGCTCCTCAGTTTTGTTTATTCTGCTCTGCCAAATAGACACAAAACAAAGTGCTCCTAACAACTTGTCAAATTTTTTACCGAAAAGAAGTTTTCGAACTTTGGTTTTTTTATCCACTTAGTCAATGTTATATTTATTTCTTTACATTTTTTTTTCTCCTCAAGCCCAGGTTGTTACACTTGGGAGACTCAGGAAATCGTGTGTTGTGGGTGTCATTTTGTACTCTGGTGTCAAGTGTTATGCTACATACAGAGAGGAAGACGGGGGTAGTAGTGCCCCGTACAGGTCATTGGTGAGGCCTCACTCGGAGTATTGTGTTAAGTTTGGAGACTATACCGTATAAAGAATATAAAAAGTCTTGAAATGGTTCAGAAGAAGATGACCAAGATGATATGGGGCCTGCGCCAAAAGGCATATATGAAAAGACTTATGTATATCTTAGAGAAGAGAGATGGGGAGATATGATACAGACGTTTAAATACCTGTCTATTAATGAGCAGACAAACCTTTGTCAAAGACAGGGAAGCTGTAGAACTAGAGGACATGAAATGAAGCTAAAGGAGGTATACTTAAAAGCAACATCAGGAAATACTTTTTCATGGAAAGGGTGGTGGATTCCTGGAATACCATCCTGAAGGAGGTGATAAGAGCAAAAACAGTGACAGAATTAAAAAAAAAGCATGGGGCAGACATGGGGGATCACTACCTAGCAAGAGGATGGAATCAAAGCAAATGTAAATAACCTCATAAATAGAGAGGGGTAACTTGCCTGAAGTGGTAGGTACAACCTTAAGTAAAGGCATGGGGGGAGGAGGAGAGTAAACCTGCACAGAGAGGCAGGTGCAGCTCTACTACAACTATAGCCACCTTACTGTGCAGACTAGAGGGTCCATGCTGGCCTTTATTTGCCATCATTTACTATGTTACTATGCTCTTCCTAGCCTTCCCAGAGACCACCAGGTACTCTTTGAGGTAAGCACAGATGGCCTTTGGGGGTGGGGGAATGGTGATTTGGGATACAGGGGGGGGGGATCTTTTTGGTGGGTCTTCTACTAGGCCTTGGGGGCAGCAGGCTCTCTGTGGGGAGGGGAGTTTAATTGGGATGGCGGGGCTGACTCATTGGTTTTTGCCAAGGGTGGAGACCCCTGAACTACTGGATTGATTTTAACAGCATGACTCCTTTAAGACTGAGACTGAGGGAATCGGGCTACGTGTTAGCGGCCTGATGCTCATGGGCAGGAAAAAATAATGGCAGTTTTGAGCTAGCATTATTTTTCCCTCAGAATAATGCAACTTTGGGGATTCAAAACAAGCTGTGTTATTCTTTTACCATGGAAGTCACTAAACTGCCATACTGATTTACCGGTGAGTGACTCCCATAGTAAATTAAGCTGTGGAAAAATGAAAACTTTTACCACAACTTAATAACTAGCCCCCTTAATCACTTGATATACTGCTTTGCCAAAAGTAACAGGATAACTAATAACAATAGCTAATAACAAACTGATAAATACAATAAAATGCATAAATCAGTAAATACATAAAATATATAAAACAAAATAATTTAATAAAAAACATACTTATTATATAATAAATCCACTACACAATTATATTTGTTTTATCTATGTATTTTTTGTCATTGTCTTAATTTATATTTTTGCCATCTTGAACAGATAAGCATACACAATTCCCCACTCCAATTCACACCCAACACTACATATGTCTAATCACAAAGTTTTGATATTAGCATGGCAGTTCCTAAACATCTGGCCTCCTAGGTACCTTACATAGCCTGCCAAATGGACATACTTGCATGAACACTTTCAATCCTGCTTTCTGGTTATTTCCATACTTGTAGTTTGCCAGACAATAACAAGGTTGAGAAGACTTTTACAAGGCACTTTACCCAACTTTGCCGTTTTTACTGTTTCAACCTTGGCACTAAGCGATTTGAGCAGGGCTGATGTAAGGATATAAGGCAGGTCAAATAGTGGAAGATCAGTAAGGCAGTGCCATAGAGTTTGTTATGATTTAAATGGCATTTACACCACTGCAGGCCCTGGAGAGGGGTGGCAGCAGGGGCAATGGGCCATTCTGGGAAGGTCAGCTCTCTAGGCAACCTCCTAGTTCACCTATTGGGTTACATCAGTTGTAGTTAGTGCTCCCTGAACTTTCTTAGATTGCTTCTCATACCATCTAGTTCTCCAGTTGTGTCCTCTGTATTGTGTATCTTAGTGTTATTTGCAAAAAACAAACTTTTCTTTTTCACTCTTTCACAGAATTGCTCACAAAGAGATTCATTCATTTAGACAGCGGCTCAGAAGTCTTTATATAGTCACTCATTCATACAGGCAGCAGCTATTTTTTTCAATCACTTCACATTCCCCTCACCTTAATTCTTCCTTGGCCAATAGACTTGTATAAAATGCTGCACTTTCCGTCTTAGACTTAATCAAGGCCTTAGGACAACAGCTGCAATAAGATATAATTTAAGTCTCACAGAAAAATGGAAATGCACTCGCTTTCTAGACGGCATTTTCTGTTTGCCATAGATTGGGCTTCAGTTGAAGACTGAAGATTGCTTTGTATTTAAAAACTCAGCATATTTTATTTATGCACAGTAGTCACAGTTAAAATTCAACTGTCCCAGTATAGTTCTTGAGTCAGCAATAGTCTATATTAAAATGAATACATTAAGTACACATTCAGCTTCTCTTGGTAACAGCAGCAGAAGCAACACAGAACCTTCATTTCTGGGGCTGCATTGTTTTGGATACATAATAGAAACAACAGTCAAATATTTTCAGTCCAGCTACAATTCTTAGGCATTTGTGACAGGCTGGGAAAGTAATAATGTATAGGACTAAATGAAATGCTAGATATAATTGGAATCTCAGAGACCTGGTGGAAGGAGGACAACCAATGGGACACCGTGATACCTGGGTATAAACAATATCGCAGTGATAGGGTAGATAAAAATTGGTGGAGGGGTTGCGCTCTGTGTTAGAAAGGGCATTGAGTCAAACACCATAAACATTTTTGAGGAAACAAAAAATACACTATAGAATATCTATGGACAGAAATTATAGGGAAAAGGGGGAAGGCAATGGCAGTGAGGGTGTACTACTGTCAGCCTGGCCAGAATGAACAGATGGATGATGAAATGCTAACAGAAATCAGGGAAACTAACAAAAGTTACAGCACAGTAATAATTAGTGATTTCAGTTACCCCGGTATCGATTCGGTCAATGTCGCAGCAGGATGGAATAAATAACTGCTTCATGGAGCAGCTGGTTCACGAACCAACATGAGGAGAAGTTACTTTAAACCTGGTCCTTTAGTGGAACACAGGATCTAGTGCAAGAGATGACAGTGTTGGAGCTACTTGGCAATTGTGATCAGATTTGATTTAATAAATGGAGAGAGGATAGCAAGGAAATCCATGGCACAAACGTTTAACTTTCAAAAGCGAGATTGTGATAAAATGAAAAGAAATAGTTAAGAACTAAACTAAAAGAGTAGTTGCAAAGGTTAAAGGTTCACGTCAAGCATGGGCGTTGTTTAAAAATACTATCTTGGAAGCCCAGACCAGATGTATTCCACACATTAAGAAAGGTGGAAGGAAGGCCAAACAACTTCCAGCATGGTTTAAAGGTGAGGTCAGAGATGCTTTTAGCATCTTTCAGAAAATAGAAAAAGAGCCAAATGACAAAATCAGGAAACAACATAAGCACTGGCAAGTTAGATGCAAGGCACTAATAAGGCAGACAAAAAGAATTTGAAAAGAAGCTTGCCTTGGAAGCAAAAACGCATAGTAAAAACATTTTCAAGTACTTTCATAGCAAAAAAACCTGTGAGAGAGTCAGTTGGACCATTAGATGATAGAGGGGTAAATGGGGGGCTAAGGCAGGACAAGGCCATAGTGGAGAGAATGAATGAATGAATTCTTAACTTCGATCTTTACTGAAGACGATGTAGGGGAATTACCCATGTCTAAAATTGTATTTAAAGGTGATATATCAGAAGAATTTAAACAAATCTTGATAAATCGGGAAGATGTATTACAACTATTTGATAAATGAAAGAATAGCAAATCACCTGGACTGGATAGACTATATCCCAGGGCGCTGAAAGAACTGAAATATGAGAGTGCAGACCTAGTATTAGTAATCTATAAACTATTATTAAAATCATCTGTAGTACCTGAAGATTGGAAAATGGCCAATGTAATGCCAATTTTTAAAAAGGGTTCCAGGGTGATCAGTGAAACTACTGACTGGTTAACCTGACATTAGTACCAGAAAAATGGTAGAAATCATTATAAAGAATAAAATTATCGAACATGTAGATAGTCATGCTTTAATGGGAGAAAGCCAACGCAGATCTACCAAGGAAAGTCTTGTCTTAGTAATCTGTTATATCTTTTTGAAGGTGTGAATAAACAAGTAGAAAAAAGTGAGCCTGTTGGTATCTGGATTTTCAGAAAGCCTTTGACAAGGTCTCTCATTGAGAGTCTCTTGGTGAATCTAAAAAGTCATGGGATAGAAGGCAGTGTACTATTGTGGATCAGGAATTGGTTGAATGATAGAAAACCAGTAGGGTTAAATGGCCAATTTTCTCAATGGAGAAAGGTGAATAGTGGAGTACCCCAGGATCAGTGCTGGGCCTCTGCTTTTTAAAATATTCATAAATGACCAGGAAATGGGAATAATGAGTGAAGTAATCAAATTTGCAGATGACATAAAATTATTCAAAGTTGTTAAAATTCAAGAGGTCGTTGCTCAGCGTTCCTGTCTTTTCGGCGAGTTCCGCTTCGTTCAGCATGGGGCACAGGAAAAGGAAGCAAGCGGGCCACCCCTGTGCTCTGCCGCAAGCTTCTGCCGATTGGCCAGAGGACGCTGGAACATTGCGGTTTTGCGGTTGCCGGGTCTCTAGCGGCATCTTCGCCAGCACAGCGGGAGGAGTCTATTTCTGTGCTGGGTGCATTCGGAGTTAGTTTGTCTCGAACAGCGGGAGCCCCCGACACAGCCCGGAAGTTTTCCTTCTGCAGACGGCTCTGGTTTCTCACTGCCGCCTGATCTCCGGGTGAGCACTCCCTTGCCAGGTGGGGAGCAAGTGCTGTTGCGGTCGGCCCTGGTTTCCAGGGGGGGTAGACAGCCAGAGGAACGTGATGTGGAAGACCCATCTCCTCGTGTGGTAGCTCCACGGCAGTTGGAGCCTGGAATAGGGCTTATACCTGTGAATCGGGTGTTGGAAAAGCCTGCTGTGATAACGTTGGAAGCACTTTGGGATGCTATCTCTGCCTTACCTACAACCTTTTCAACAGTGATGGGTTCTGTAAGTACTGAGTTAGCTGTAATGAAATTGGAGTCCTCTAAGAGCCAAGAGCTGCAAGCAAGTTCTTTGCTGCAGGTGAAGGAATATGTAGGGCATCTTAAGGAGGAGCATAATGCTTTAATGAAGGAGAGTACAGTGCTGTTGTGGAAGACAGAACACCTTGAAAATCTTACCCGACGAAATAACCTTCGTCTTTTAAACTTTCCAAAGTCTCCACTCATGTCCCCATTGGAAATGGTGCGGAAATATTTCAGAGAGGTGCTCAAGATTCCAACTGAGCACCTGCCCCCACTTACTAGGGCACAGTACTTTGTCGGTGAACAACTTGGAAGTACAGGGGAGAAACTTGGAGGCAGCAGTGAGTGGAATTGGAGACCTGACAGGCTTTTTAGAAAGTTCTTTAGACGTGGTTACAGAAAGAACTACTATGCTTGTAACTCTAGCCTTGGAGGCAGACAAGGCATTGATTCTTCGTTTATTTTTTAAGAATATTAATGAGAAGTTTTTAGGTTCAAATGTTAGAATTTTTCCAGATCTGTCTCGGGTAACCCAATTACAGAGGAAAAAATTCCTGGCTTATCGTCCCAGGATTATTTCTTTGGGTGCAACCTTTGTGTTAAAGTATCCGTCTAGGTGGTGGTTTTCCTATCAAGGCAAGAATTTCCTTTTTTTTTTTTTTGACCCTAAACAGCTCTCAGAATTTATATGTGCAAGGGAAGAGCTACGGGTGGAGGTGGGCCTCAATACGGCTGATGCATAAGTCTTTTCCTGCTTATAACCTATATATTTCTTCTGTGTTACCTTGACCTTGTTAGCTTCAAGTATTATTGAGGCCATGGTCAATTGTTAAATTTCCTGTCGCCCCCCCCCCCCCTGTTAATTGTGGACTAATTTTGGGAAAGATTACTTTGAATATTTTTATTTTTGTAATAGTTGGAATGTGGTGGTGGTCCTATTATTTCTGTTCATTCATGTAAATGCTTGAGTGTTAATATAAATATCAATAAAAAATTAAAATAAAAAAAAAATTCCAGAGGACGTGAAAGTTTGCAAGAGGGCCTTGATAAATTGGAAGACTGGATGTCCTAATGGCAGATGAAATTTATTGTGGACAAGTGCAAAGTTACTGTATGCACTTAGGGAAGAACACAATGCAAGGTTCCACATTAGGAACCACCACTTAGGAAAAGGATTTAGGCATCATCATGGATAATACATTGAAACCCTTTGCCCAGTATGCAGCGGCGGCCAAGAAAGTAAATAGAATGCTAGGAATCATAAGGAAAGGAATGGAGAATAAAACCAAGGATGATATTTTGCCTCTGTTCATTCCATGGTGCAACTGCACCTTGAATATTGTGCGCAATTCTAGTTGTCACATTTAAAAAGGATATAGCGGAATTAGAAAAGGTACAGAGAAGAGCCACCAAAATGGTAAAGGGGGTGGAAGGATACCCCTATGAGGAAAGGCTTAAAAGATTAGGGTTCTTCAACTTGGAAAAAAGATGGCTGAGGGGAGATGTGATAGAAGTCTATAAAATTAATGAATGGAGTGGAACAGGTAAACACAAAATCCATTTTTTTACTCCTTCAAAAAGTAGAAAGAGATGGGGGACACAAAATGAAGCTACAATGTAGCCCATATAAGACTAATAGGAGAAAATATTTTTTCACTCAATATGTAATCAAACTCTGGAATTTGTTACCAGAGGATGTAGTAAAAACTATTAGTGGGTTTATAAAAGGTTTGAACAAGTTCCTGGAGGAAAAGTCCATAAGCCATTATTAAAGAGGACCCAGGAAATCCATTGCTTGCCCCAGGACCTTTTTGGGAACCTGACAGATACTTGTAACCTGGGTTGGCCACTGTTGGAAACGGGATAATGGACTTAATGGACTTGGCTTGACCCAGTATGGCACATCTTATGTTCTTCAAACAAATACAACTCTAAGGGGCTTGTTTACAAAGCCGCAGTAGCGGCTTCTGCCCGATATCGGAGCTGCGGTGGGCCGCGGCTCCAATATCGGGCGGAAGCCTCTACTCCGGCTTGGTAAACAAGCCCCTTATATTTTGGTAAGACTATCTAGCTCAAATTATCCTTAAAGAGTTATTCAAAGCAACCCCAATGATTAGACGCTCCTTAACTACTCTTATTTCTTATGGAAAGAGACCTCAGGATAGCTATGCAACCCTTCACACGACAAATCACTTTGCCATAGGGAATAGTGAGATACTCCCATCACTGGTCTCCAACCCCCTTCATCTTAACATTTAACTTTTACTACTTAATTGAGGAAGTACTTTTCAAGATTTACAATAACCAATTATTTGTCTCAATATTTTTCTAGACTTTAAAAAAATAGTTTCTCAAATTTACATAGTCATTCTTCGGTTCTAGACCTTTAGGATATCTCCGATTCACATGGAACCAACTTGCATCGACTTGTTCTATCAGTTTTACTCTTGGTGAGCTTTAATTGTTACATCTTATGTTCTTACCATCATTTCACGCCCTGGTTAAATCAGCTAACTTGCATGGAGATAAAACCGGTAAGCCCTGAAAGAATAAAAATCCCACATCAACCAGGCAAAATTATGGGAGAGAAGAATCACAAGTAGAAGAGGATTAACTGATAAAATAACTAATGGGAAAACTCCCCAAAATCAGATTAAGAGTGGCAGCTGGTTCAGGGGTAAGTACTGTGTACTTCCATGCACTCAGTTTACCTTTATCAGAGACGTTGGCATAAGAACAGGCACCTTTCTTCCAGGACTCTCTCCTCTCTAGAAACTCTGAATTTCCTAATTTTAATGCTTTGCTGGAGAAACCCTTTTATTGTGCTGACCTCCCTAAGCCAAACTCTGCAACAGGAGCAGATAGTGAGTGGGGGAAGGGTGTGACCCTTACCGGAGACTACCAAGCAGCTAAAGAGCAGCTACAGGCTGAATTGCTTCTAAAAGAGTTTCAGCAATTTCTGGAGCTAAAGTCAGGGAAACATAAGAAACCTGATGAAGAGAACAATTGCCTTAGCCCAGATGAATGTATGCAGATAATGTTGTGCCTAGCTTGAATTATGATCCTTGTGCAATGGATTGCTCTTTATGTTTTAGAGAGTAACAGTGTAAAGAAGCATCTGGAGTTTGTATGAGAAGAATACAAAACGTTTGCTATACCTGTTGCCTAGCCGTGAAAGTTCACAAATTGTTTTCACCTGTTCCTGTAAAGCCACGCTGTGAGGAGAACAGCTGTTACTGTGAGGCTGAAATAATCCCAAGCAACCACACGAGGCAAAGCTGAGTAGAAGCTACCGTGACTGTGTAAAGCTGAGTTAAAGCTATTTGATTTCAGTTGTTTTCCTGACCTCCTGTTTTCACCTTTATGTTGAAAGTTGCACCTTTACGTTATGCACCTTTGAATTGTAATGCGTTGAAAATATCCCCACAACAAATAAATTTCTTGCAAGCCTTATCACTTGAGTCACAACTACAACTTTCATCCCTAAAGAAAAAAAACAAGTGTACTACGAATCCCAGCATTCAGAGGGATCAGTACCACCTTTATTCATAAGGGACATTATATAAGGCCACTCCTGCCTGTAAGCTCTAGGGCCCAGGCAGGAGCGTCGCAGTACATAGGAGTACTATAGACTTTTAGCATAGGGAAAAAACGTACTTTCATAACTAATAAGAAATCATCAAGATGGCATGCAGAGGGCAGATCCCATTTGTAGGTGATTTCAATCTATCAAGTGTCTATTGGAATCTATTTGCTGCAGTATCAGCTAAGAATAAGGAAGTCCAGATGGCCCTCCCAGAGGAATCCCCCAATAACTAGTTGGCAAACTCACTAAAATGGGTGGATATGTTCAGTCTGGTATTGACAAATAAATGGTGTCATTGATACCTCAATGAAGGAAACATTAGGCTGTAGTGATTATTGTATTTTGCGGTTAAATATTCAACTACAGACTAAAATGGCCTATAGTAAGACTAGGGTCCTGAACTTCAGAAGAGCTGACATCAAAATAAAGTTACAGAGGAATTTTTTTGAAACACTAAAGGTGAGTATAAAAGGCAACAGATCTCTGTGTAAGGTCAGCCAAGGGAGGAAAAAAGAGAGACCAATATGGTTTTCCAAGGAGCTAGCAGAAACGCTAACAGCAAAGAGAATTGTAATTTTGTTTGGAGATTTGGTTTATTAATTGATATTGGTTTTGTTGCTTCTTAACTATAACATTACATGTGAGCTACAAATCTAAAATGTTATACATTTTTTCATTAGTAGCTCAAGGCCTTTAAAACTATGAGGACTTGTGCCTGGTGAAGAAGTTAATTTCATTTATTAAAATTTGTTATACCGCCCTTAGTGGCAAATTGACTAGCTTGTTTCTATCCTGTTGACATTTGGTTAACTGGGCTTCCTCCAATTGACCCATTCAACCAAACCCATACATAGCAGCCCCCTTCTTCTCCCCAATCGTTAACATACCTAATACACTGCTTTTTGGATATACCCATACATACTAAACCCAGTTGAACTTACATGAAGAATGCAGCAGAAGAGAATATGCTGAGGAGTCTAAGCCAGATTATCCATATTTATTTTATTTATTTATTTACATTCTCTTATATACCGCACTATTCTGCATCAGTGCGGTTTACATTGAACAAACTGAAATTACATTGAACAGGGCATTATAACTTGGAGATAACTATTTTACAGGGAACATGGGCTATGGAGGGTTAAGTGGCTTGCCCAAGACCACAAGGAGCACCTGTGGGACTAGAAACCCCAGTCCTTCCGGCCCAAGGTTGCTGTCCTCTAGTGGGATTTGAACCCCCGACCTTCCGGCCTGAAGTACCTTGCCCCAACCACTAGGCTACTCCTCCACTCCAAATGCATTTCGGCTACCGAGCAATGTTCTAAACCTGACGCAGGGGCATTACTGTTTTGGCCCCGAAACGTGCCACGTCGTGCTTGCTACATTGCTGACTGAACGGGATGGATTGCTAAAAACTTCAGTTAAGTGTATACTGATTTTTAATTACAATAATTTATTAAAAAGGGAAATGGCCACGGCGGTGTGAGGACTTCTTCCTCTCTACTGGGCTGGCTATCCCAACAAAAAAAGTTTGTGCTTCTACACCGGTGTTTTTTTTCCCGGTTTTGTTTATTTGGTATTTCATTTTCACCGGGACAGGGTATTTTATATTTGGATTGGATTTATGTGCTACCAAGCATATCTGTGTTGGGAGAAATAACCCCATAAATAAATATCTTATTGGCTTTACACTTGAGCACAACTAAATTATTGTGAGTAGCTGTGTCGGGTGTGAATGGACTGCATTGCCCACAATCCCTTGCAAATCATATTGACATATGCACTTGCCAAGACTGTGAACATTCTCACCCAGGCAGCCGTCTGACAAGCCCCATCCCTTAAGTCCAAGTGGTAAAAAAAATTCCCTTCCCTTCCTCATGCCATTCCCTGCTGGCAGCTTCAGTGGAAGAGTTAATCAAAGCAACTGCAAAGACTCCATGCCCCATAGCAAACATATCTGTGGAGCCCCAGAGGGTTCTATGTCTCTTCAGGCCACATGCTCCTCAGTTAGCATTCAAGCTCCCAGCAGCTGCAAAAAGGTTTTTATAATCACTGGTACGCCATTCTGAAAGAGTTGTAAGGTGGCCAGGTACTGGAGTGTGAATCTGATTTTATTAGCACAGAGCTTACTGCGAACAGCGAAACATTATTTGGCAGCTACCTTAGTGGAGTAGTTTTGAAACCGATAAAACCTCTTCATAGGACTCTTCCTATTTTATGCAATAGACTTGCAGAAAGACTGTTTTGGGGGGCAAAATTCAGCATTCTCAATATTGCCACTCTAGGCCATCCATTGTATGGTTGTTTTGTTTCTGTCCCAATTGATGAGCACATTCAATGTGGACTTTGCCCAAATGATCACCTAGAAGAAGTTTGATAGCCAATGCTTTAAAAAAACAACAGCTCTTTTGTTGATTGTTGTAGCCCAGTGAGCCTTATTTGTTTCCATGGGACCTATTTTAAAGGTCATCTGTCATCTCCTTCCCTCACATTATCTTTCATCACCAAGACCCACTATTTTTACCTCCGACAGTCTTTTGCCCATTTCTGTAGTGTTTTGTCACACCATCTTCAATTTTCGATAAAGCTTTTTGAACTTCAAATCCAGCACATTAACTACTAATTTGGTAAATTCTGTAATCAGGGCCTCACTTATCCCAGACATGGAATTTTCTGCCAAGAAGTCTGCCATCTTGTTCTCCGAGTGCTTATCTTTCTTTTTGTTCTTATATGCTTATATACTGTTTTTTATGGACATGGTTGCATTTTATACTTCACTATCTGCTATTTACTTGATTTAGCTAAGAGTATCACCGATGTGCTCAGATAGGGTGAGCGGCTGCAAAGTGGGGCAAGCATGCATCTGTCTTTCCACACCACATCGTGAACATTCAAATAACATAATAAGACAGAGAACATAAGGGTAAACGTAGCAATACATCATAGAGATACAAAACATTCAAATGGACAAAATAGGTTCCTGAGCGGTCCTCCAGTTTAGTCCTCCACAATCGGGTAGTGCACCTCCTCCTGCAGCCTGGAGACTGGACCAATCAAATTCTTCGTAACATGTATGCAGACGGAGCTCCCATAAGCCCCCAGTGTGTCCAGTCTCCTTGCAGCTTGAGGACATGTGTGCCTGTGCTGGGCACACTTAGTGACACTTGGGGGAGCAACACTAGTTAGTTTTGTTTTGGGGTTTTCCTTTCTACTCTTTACTTTCTTTTCTTTAATTAGGTAGCTGTTTCTTTAATTTAAAAAAAAAAAAAGACACGGGGGGCCTCCCGGTGCTGAGAAGCCAGTCCTACATTGGGCTCCTGTCTTCCCCCGGAGTTGTTGGACAGCCTGGTTAGAGCTCTCCCCTAGACTGCACGGGGAAGAGCTCTACCTGTCCCAGGCAAGCCTTTTGCTTTGAGCTACTAGCTGCCTCTGCGGTGTCTTTATCTGCCCGGTAGGAACTTCAATTACTTTCCTGCCTCGGGTACTGCAGCGCGCTCCCGTTGCTGCTGTCATCAGGTGAGTCGGCTGCCTTGAAGTCTTGCCTCAGCGGTAGCTGCTCAGGCACGGGTTTTGCGTTCTCTTCATTTTATTTGGCCTCCGTTATCTTTATTTTGCCGGTTTTCGTGTCTACTTTGTTTTTCCTTATTTTTGATTTTCGCGCCGTTTTTCAGCGCAGGTGCACGAGCTCGGCGGCCATTTTGAAGCCCTGAGGGAAGTTTTCTTTGCTAACTTCATCACTTGTGCACGGATTCCCCTGACATTTTTGGCACTATCTATGCTGGCGATTTTGCTAGGGACCTCTTAAGGATTCTAGGGAGTGTTTTATTTTTCAAAAAAAAAAAACGCTGTGTTTTTAAACGGGCTTGCCATTTTCCCATTGCCTTTCCCTACCTCTGATTCACTTCTCTTTATCTTGGTGGGGTACTTCTGTACATGGCTGCCAAACCGCAGTGCGTGATCTGTGGATCGCGCAGAGGAGCAGTGGCAGACTCGGGCATCTGCCGGGGCTGTGCCTCCACTTCTTCCGACTTGGAACATCAAATTGAGCTGAAAGAGCTGCCAGTCCCTGATGACGCTCCTATGATAGCGGAGACTGCCCTTTCGCCTGGTTCTCGCCCGGCTGCTTCGGCGTCTCATCCCATTGGGCATATCCCGGAGTTACCACTTACAGTTCTTGCTACTCCTTCAGTAGATTTTTCCTCGGATTTCGTTCTGCTCATGCATCAGGCCTTCCGCTTGAGCCGTTCCGGTCAGCTGCCGGAAGCTTGGCCTGCACCACTTCCTTCTCTTTCCGCAGGGGAAGGTCAGCGCTCCTCCCAGCCTGCCGCCAAGCGGCTCCGGTCCTTGGACCCGGAGCAGGATGCTATGGGTTACCCTGATTTGGAAACGGAAGGGGATCCTGAGGCGGAGGCTGACGAGTTGGAGGACGGGGAGATCCCAGAGCCGGAAGACCAGGCGCGGATTATTTGTGTGTTTCGTAAGGATGAGCTAGTGCCTTTGATCACGGAGTCTCTTCAGGCCCTCAACCTCGCCATGGCTCAGCCTTTAGAAGAGGACAGCTTGGAGGATCCTCTCATTCAGGCAGTGCGGGACTCTCAGGTGGTGTTTCCTGTGCATCGGGTGGTGGAGCAAATGATCCAATCAGAGTGGGATCAACCGGAGTCCGGTTTGAAGGGAATTAGGACTATGAATCGTTTATACCCTTTAGCCGACAAAGACAAGGACTTGATGCTGTGGTGTCGGCGGTGACTAAGAAAACCACCATCCTGGTTGAGGGCGGTGCAGCCTTAAAGGATGCGCAAGATAAGAAGGTGGATAATTTGTTGAAACAGGCCTTACGAAAAGAGGGTATCCTTGTTCACCCGTATCTCGACGATTGGTTGATTCGGGCAAAATCCAACCACGAATGTCTGCAAGTCACGGACAGAGTGGTTGCTTTACTGAGATCTCTCGGCTGGGTGGTGAACGAACGCAAAAGCCGCTTGCGGCCGACTCAGGACCTCGAATACCTGGGAGTACATTTCGACACGGCGCGGGGCTTGGTGTGTTTGCCGGAACGCCGTGCCCTTGCGTTGCGGAGTCTCATCCGCCTCTTCCTGGGGATGCCTGCACCATCCGCGTGGTGGTACCTCCGGCTCCTCGGCACGATGGCAGCAACCCTGGAGGTGGTTCCTTGGGCGAGGTTCCATATGCGTCCGCTCCAGAGTGCCCTTCTACGCCGTTGGTCCAACCAGTTTGACTCGTTGAACAGGAGGTTGCCTTGCCCGAAGCCGGTTTGCCGGTCGCTCCGCTGGTGGCTTTGCTCCGAGAACCTAATGCAGGGGCTTCCCTTAGAGCCTCCTCTTTGGGTTCCCTTCATGACGGATGCCAGCTTATCGGGCTGGGGTGCTCATTGCGAGGACCGCTTCACGCAGGGGACGTGGTCTCCCCTGGAGGCCTCCTGGTCGATCAGCCGTCTCGAGCTGAGAGCGGTGCGTCTCGCGCTATTAGCCCTCGAAGACCTGATACTCGGGCGACCTGTGCGCGTTCTCTCGGACAATGCCACAGCAGTAGCTTACATCAATTGCCAGGGGGGCACCGGCAGTGTGACCTTAGCATCCGAGGCGACGGAGTTGTTCAATTGGGTGCAGTCTCGCCTTCCGGCGATCTCGGCGGCACATATAGCGGGCACAGACAACGTCCAAGCTGATTTTCTCAGCAGGGTGCGGGTAGACACCGGAGAATGGGAGTTGAACCCTCAGATTTACGCGCAAATAGTTCGTCGGTGGGGTCCGCCCGTCATGGATCTCATGGCAACTTTCCAGTCGGCAAAGGCAGGGCGCTTTTTCAGCAGGCGGCGAGAGCGCATGTCCGAGGGGCTCAACGCTCTCATTCAGCCGTGGCCGACGTCCGGTCTCCTGTATGTCTTTCCTCCGTGGGCTCTAATCGGCCGGGTCGTTCAGCGCATCGAGGGCCACCGGGGTCGGGTGTTGCTGGTGGCGCCGGATTGGCCCAGGAGACCTTGGTATGCCGATCTGGTCAGGTTGCGCGCCGACGTTCCGTGGCTTCTGCCTGCGTTACCGCATCTTCTTCTTCAGGGTCCCCTGCGGATGCCCCAAGTGGGTCGATTCTCGCTTACGGTTTGGCCATTGAGAGGGCTCGGTTGAAAAAGAAGGGTTATTCCCCCGCAGTGATTGCCACCTCCCTTACTTATGTGCGCGTGTGGAGAATCTTTGAAGACTGGTGCTCTCAGCGGGGGGTTCGAGCGGCGACGGTTTCCGTGCCCGTCGTTTTGAGTTTTCTTCAGGATGGTTTTGATAAGGGTCTGGCTGTTAGCTCCCTGAAGGTTCAGTTGGCGGCTCTCTCCTGTTACCGAGGCAAAGTATTGGGGCTTTCCCTCAGCTCGCATCAGGACGTGCATCGTTTTCTTGCGGCAGTTTTTCGTTTACGGCCCTCGCGCAGGATCTCCGTTCCTCCGTGGGACTTGAACCTTGTGCTATGAGCCTTGGTTCGCGAACCTTTTGAGCCCATACGGAGGGCGTCTCTGAAAGATCTTACTCTGAAGACGTTTTTTCTCGTGGCCATCTGCTCGGCGAGGCGGATTTCTGAACTCCAGGCGTTGTCGTGCAGGGAGCCTTTTTTGTCTTTTTCTCAGGATCGGGTGGTGCTTCGGCCGGTTCCTTCCTTTTTGCCTAAAGTGGTTTCGCCTTTTCATGTTAATCAGGCGGTGTTCCTCCCGGTGCTGCAGGCTGCAGCCGGCAGTTCTGCGGACGACGGGCTTCACTGCCTTGATGTGCGACGTGTTCTTCGCCGCTATTTGAAGGTTACCGAGACCTTTCGAAAAACCGACCACTTGTTCGTGCTTTTTGGCGGCGCACGAAAATGGGAGGCGGCGGCTAAAGCCTCCATTGCGCGATGGGTCAAGGAAGCCATCGCGTCAGCGTATCTGTTGCAACAGCGGCCGGTTCCGGAGGGTCTGCGGGCCCACTCTACCAGGGCTCAGGCGACGTCCTGGGCGGAGCATAGTCTGGTACCGCCCGCGGATATCTGTAAGGCGGCCACCTGGTCGTCGTTGCTTGCCTTCAGTAAACACTACCGGTTGGATGTGTTGGCTGCTCGGGATTCCTGTTTTGGTTCGGCGGTTTTGCGCGCCGGATGGCAAGGTCCCGCCCGGTGTTGACTGCTCTGCTACATCCCGATTGTGGAGGACTAAACTGGAGGACCGCTCAGGAAATGGAAATTACACATACCTGGTAATTGTAGTTCCTGGAGGGTCCAGTTTAGTCCTCCTTCCCTCCCGTGTATCAGGTTGTTTCTTGCGGCGTGCTTTCCGAACGGTTTGGCCTTACAGCGGTTTTTCTCTTCTCCATTCTACTTCTTTCAGTCGCGCTTCCGGACAGTTGTTTTTCTTCTGTTTAACTTCCAGCCGATTTTCTGATGACACTAGTTTGGGCTGTCTTTTAGCTACCGGGGCGTCGATGGCGGCGCAGTACCGAGTTCTGGCTTCCTCGTTTGGGGAGGGGGCTATTACCTTATTGAGGGACAAAAGTTTTCTTCTTTATTCTGCATGTTATTATAATACTCTCATGTGTTGCTTCTTTAAGTTTGCTTTGTTACTAGTTTACTGGGGGCTTATGGGAGCTCCGTCTGCATACATGTTACAAAGAATTTGATTGGTCCAGTCTCCAGGCTGCAGGAGGAGGTGCACTACCCGATTGTGGAGGACTAAACTGGACCCTCCAGGAACTACAATTACCAGGTATGTGTAATTTCCATATAAGGGTGAACCAGTGCTAGCAGTCTTGAATTCTGAAATTCACTCCTCCCCAAATTCTAAAGAGAATAACTGAATCGTAAGCCCAGGTTTAAATCTGATATGGGAGTACTATAGCACAAACAAGAGAGGCATACCCAGTTGCACAAAATGCCAGATGTCCAAACCAGAACAGATGGGAGCGAGTTCCAAAGAGAATGAGCCAGATACCAGAACGCACCACAGAGTGTAGATTTTAGTCCGATTCTAGTGGGCATCGGAACCAAAAGGAGAGAACTAATGAATGCAGAGGAGAGTAAGGAGCAAATAGCACTGACAAATACATCAGCACTCAAAGGTACAGCCTTGAATTCGATCTTGGACATGATGGCAGCCAGTGCTGCTCCTTAAGCAGAGGGGTGATGTGATCAAATTACTTATCATAAGAGTTTTACCAAAATGTTGTGTATTAATTGGAGACCTTTAGTCTTAGAAAATATTAAATCGAAGAAAAGGGCATTGCAGTAATCCACATGTTAATGGCAAGTGCATGGATAAGGGTTTGCATATTCATGATTGTTATGAATTTTGGGCGATTGATTGTTATCTTTGGGAGGGGGGATCAGTTGCAGGTTTTGTTGTGTTTGTTGATGTCGCATGAGGTTTTGGTTGAGTAAGAAGAAAAGGGAATTGGATTTAGCTCGCACCTTTCTCAGAAGGTCAAGGTTGAATTATATTCAGGTATAGTAGGTATTTTCCTATCCCCAGAGGGCTTACAATCTAAGGGATATGTTTATTAAGCCGATGGGCTTTTGCAGCTAACGGCAGGTGATTGCTGCAAAAGTCCTGCCAATCTGGAAGGGGCACTCCCAGCATTTCCCCTGCAAATTCTGCAGGCTTCGTGGGAGGACAGCTTTGCAAATGCAGCTATTGCCACCTATTGAGGTAGTGATAGCTGCATCTGCGAATCCTGCAAACTTTGACAATTACTACACAGTGGTAACGTCCATGGTAATCAACTATAGTCAGCATGCTTACTCTGCTCCCAAGACTGCAGCTATTGCATGAAATGCAGACCGCAGAAAATTGCCATGATGTCTGCATTTTTCTCACATTAGGTACTACCACCATGCGATGTTTCCATGTTAGCAGGCAACACCCTTTAGTAAACATACCCCTTAGTTTAGGCCTGAGATAATGGAGGAGTTGAAACTGACTTCCCTGGTTTTCAGGTCCCTGCTCTAACCGTTAGGCTACTCCTCCGATTGGGTGAGTTCTTAGGGTGGTGTAATTGTGTTTGGGTTTTAAATGTGAGGTAGTTAATAAGGCTAATGGTGTGTATGAGTATTGTTCACTGATGATCTGTGTATCTCGGATAATTATGTGTTTGTGTTTTACTACAGGATGGCCTCTGGTTCATCCCTGCAATGGGAGGAAATGGTAGATATAACCCGAAATTTAGGGGTACTCCTCTTTGGCTGCATCCTCATCCTCCTTATGTGATGTGTCATCAATTGGAGACAATTCAAATTGGACATAGTTAACACCCATGCAGTGCTAAATAAGCAGGGAATGTCCATTATTTTATTTTCAAAGAGCATCTGGATATATTAAAGATAATTTTATAAGGGATGCATATTTTAACTGATAAAGTACACACCTACTTCAGTGGTACTGTAGTCATTTATATACATACCCGGCCAAACACACATGCAAACATCATCTTATAAAATACCAACCAGCCTAAAAGTATACCCACTCACACAATGGCACGTACTTTGCTCGTAGGCATGTACATGGGTGGAGTTTGGGCAGAGCTTGGATGGAGCGCACAAGTACCCACACAGATTACATAATGCTATAACTTACTTGATACTTGAAAAATATAGGCACAAGCATTTATATCTGCTCTTGGGCTGATATAAATTTCCACATCTGCACTTTAGGCTACTTACCCTAGCATTTTATAAAGACAATTAGGCGCCTACTTGTCTTTACAAAATAGGCTTCATCTAGGTGCCTTAAAACACACTTTAGGTGCCCCCTTATAAAGCTACCCTCATTGTACCTAATGGAAATGTGGCTAAAAGAGGATGGCTTTGACACAGCTCAGGTTACTCTGTTCTTCACTGTGATTGAGTGGGAACAAGGTAGTCAAATCCACCCTCCTGTAGTATCTAAATGTCTGCATTTTATAAAATATGCATTTACATACATGGAGTACACAAACATATTTATACCTTCAGAGCAGTGCCCTTGCTGTTTTATCCTTGTCTGCCCTTCTGTGTGTTTTCTTCTCCACCCTTACTAGCACTGTAAACTGCTTAGATATTCATTGTTTTGATTTGCGTTATATCAGGTGAAAAAAAACCCTATAAACTATGGGGGGGAGGGGGGGCATATTCGGTGGCGGCGGCACCAGTGCTGTTAAAGCAGCTGGCTGTCACCACCACTTTAAATTATACCCAGATATTTAACACCGAAGCTATATCTGGCCACCAGTATTTATTTATTTATTTTATTTAACATTTCTTATATACCGGCTTTCATGATATCAAGGCGCTTTACATTGAACAAACTGAAATTCCATTGAACAGGGCATTATAACTTGGAGATAACCCTCCATTGCCCATGTTCCCTATAAATAGTTAAGTGGCTTGTCCAAGACCACCTGTGGGACTAGAAACCCCAGTTCTTCCAGCCCAAGGTTGCTGTCCTCTATTGAATATCCAGGTTGCCTGGTTAGCATTTTAGCTAACTGGTCAGCAGCAATATGCAGCCAATGGCTGGATAGCTAAAGTTAGGACAGCCTTTTTTCTTCCTAACTTTAGCCAGTTTAAGTTAACCAGCCAGCGGCTGAATATTATCGCTGACTGGTTAACTCTAATGGTGTTCCTGGAATGTCCCGATGCGAACCAGGTAGCAGGGGATATTCAGCGGTACTAAACAGTTTAATGCTGTTGTGAATATCTCTCTGACCATGATTTAACTGGAATCTGCTAACCGGTTAAATCACTTTGAATATACCCTCCTACAAGGGTACATTTTCCCAGAATTTGTATGCTGCCGAAGGTCATTGCATGAACTTATTTTGCCTTTATAAAATAGGCAACCTTTAGGTACTTTTCATATAGGTGGCCTGTTAAAAAATTATCCCCCAGAAGGAAATTTTAAAACAAGATTCCCATATCAAATTTTCAAAAGGCACCTCTTAGACACCTATGTTGCCTTTGTAAAATAGGCACCTAGAGCTGTCATCAGTAGCATACAAATGCTCCTACTTTCAAGCTATAAACCTGTGCTTGTATTCTCAGCATGCACAGCACATCTCTGCTCCTGCTTCTCTTCCACCCAAACTATGACCCTGGGAACACCTGCACATGATCTCATGTACTCGGCACTGCAGTTTTACAACAGTCTTTTTCCGTATATAAGAAGTATATAAGTATATAAGAAGTATATAAGAAGTTGAAATAAAATAAATAAATAAATAAAATGCTTTATAAAATTAGTTCCATAACGTGCAAATGGGTGATATTGATTCTATTGCTCAGTTAAATGAAAGTTTAAAAAGTTGACTTCATCTTTATGGTCGGCATTAGAAGTCAGCAGTAAGAAATGAAATGAAGAAACACTTTGGGGTCAGTTTTCAAAAGCACTTATCTGGTTAGCTGCACCTGCTAAGTGGATAAGAGCCAGTGAGAGGAAAATTCAACAACACTATATTGACTGTGCCGCTGAATATTCTTTTTGACTGCCTCGGCTATTCCAATAGTGCTGGGGGGATCCAGGGGCAAAGCACCGCTATGCGGATAGCTTAGGGCAGGCTGAGTGGGATAATTGGCCCATATTTGCCACCATTTATTTATTTAAGTTTTTTTTAATATATATATATACCGCTTAAATCATTTCAGTCAAAGCAGTTTACATTGTAACTGTAATGTACATTAAACAGAGACATTGATGACGTGGATTTTTCTGAGGCAGTGGAGGGTTAAGTGACTTGCCCAAGGCCACAAGGAGTGCTAGAGGGAATTGAATCATCTACTTTGTAACTTTGTTACTGCTTTTTTGTAGTAATATATGAATATGTATTGAAATGTAAAATAGCAATTAATTTTAAAGAAATTGTCTTACTGCTTTTTAAATCTAGAACAGCTTCCACCTCCCCCCCTCCCCTTCCTCCTTCAGGCACAGAATGGGAGAAGAGCCTTAGGGATGCAGGCCCAAAGCATTCCTGAATGATTCCCAAGCTCTTATGTACTCGTGGCAATATCTTTTTAAAGTTAAAACTCTTTCTTCATCTTCACAGCAAACCTCTGGGAAAGGTTTAAAGAAAATGTGGTTAAACCACACTGAGTTAAGAGGATAATTACAAAGTCTACTGTGCATTCTGGCAAATTGTAACTTGCAAACCGCTTTGTTGCTGTGGCAAATGGCAGTCTATGAGGCCATGTAAAAAACATCAATGTTCTAGATAGCATGGGGGGGGGGGGGGGGAGGAGGATGTACTTAGGAACTTTCAGTGCCTTTTAGAACGGCCAAACAATCTGGTAAAATAGCCAATATATAAAAAGCACAAACTGTGGCCATTTCTATTCTATGGTGTCTATTGGGGAGAGTCCATCCATCTGTGTATATGTCGTGCATTTGTATGCATCTGTTTGTTGGTGCATGCCTTCAGCAGAGCAGCATAAAAGCTCAAGTGCCAGTGGGAATCCCCAGATCCTGCTGGCACAGAGTAGGCTGAGCATGGCAGAAGAATTGGTGGGATTTCCCAGCCCCCACCATCCCAGAAAGAGGACAGCAACCTCAGAAGAGCTGTTGGGAGTCCCCTGCTACCCAGGCATGGAGAGAGGACAGCAACTGAGAGAAAAGCTGGCAGGAGTCCTCAGTTCCTGCCAGCATGAAAGGAGTGGAGTGGGAGTGGGATTGGGATTAAAAAGAAAGAATAGAATAGGGGGTAGGGTTAGAAAGGAAGACTGGGAGAGAGGTGAGTAGGCAGAACAAAAGGGAAGGGGTGGAGTTAGAAAAAGACAGGTGGGAATAGGGACAGAACATAAGGGAAGGGTGGGGTTAGAGAGAAGAGGGAAGGAGAGTGGAGGTGGAGGATGGAAATTGGGAGAGTGAAAGGAGGAAGTGGAATGGGATGGCAGGGAGAGGCAAAGGGTAGGGAGGAAGAACAGTTCCAGGGGGTGGGAGTTATAGGGGGACAGGAAAAAGTACAAGGGAGAGAGGAGCCTATATTCCATACATACACACACATAGTCACACACACTACCTGGTGCCACCATGAGTCCCACTATGACACATGCATACCGTAAGCAACCAGATATGTATATAGTTGAAGTATTACGCATAGGGGTGCCTGCCCAAATCCCTTTTGTTGCTTGTCACTTGTTGGCAAAAGATTAGGAAAAGAAGACAAATCCTTAATGGTATAAATATTACATTTATTATGATAGATGAGTGGCACTCACTATTCCTACAAAATCTAAAACAGTGAGGTAATAAGAGAGCCTGCATGCATGAGCCTTGCAAAACCACCCAACACCTCCCATGCCACACTTGCCAAACTACACCCCCTTGACCCACACATAGCACCTGAAAGCCCCCATGATGTACACAAACACAGCACCCTACATCATCCCATTACACATTGCCAACAAGTACACAGACCCACCACACACACAGGTCCTCAGAACACTACCAACAAGTACACAGCCCTAACACATACACACACAGGGCCTAAACATATTGCCAAGTACACAGCCACAACACACACTGCCAAATACACAATGAACACACACACACATGTCCCCATCACATTCTGCCAACTAGTATATAAGCCACAGACACAAACATACACACAGGCATGCCACCAGAAAACACTGCCAAAAAGTACACAGCCGCAACACACTCACGTACATTCCCCCATTGCACTGCCAACAAGTATACAAACCAAATATACAAACACAGGCAGCCACAACACGTACACATATGCCATCAACACTCACTGGAAACAAGTACACAACTTTAACACTACTACTACTACTACTGAGCATTTGTAGAACACTATAAGACGTATGCAGCACTGCACAGACATGTAAAAGAAGGTCCCTGCTCATCAAAGCTTACAATCTAGTCAAGACAGATATCACAGAAGCTATAGACACGGGATACATTTAGGGGAAATTGTAAGGAAACACAAAGAACATCAGGTGAATCAAGATCCAAAAGTGGCAGCGAAGAGCTGAGTTTTTTTCAGCCTGAATTTGAAAAGGGCCATAGGAGGTGCCTGATATACAGATTCAGGTAGTTTGTTCCAAACATAAGGAGCAGCAAGGTGAAAGGAGTGAAGTCTGAAGTTAGCAATAGAAGAGAAGGGCACAGAGAGAAACGATTTGTCAGAACAGCGGAGTTCCCAAGGAGGGGTGTAGGGAGAGATAAGAGAGGAAAAGGAGTGAGGACCTGCAGAGTGAATCACATAGGTCAGCAGGAGAAATTTGAACTGGATGCAGAAACTAATAGGAAGCCAATGAAGTGACTTAATAAAAGGGGTAATATGAGTATGACGAGGCTGGCAGAAGATTAGCCGTGCAGCAGATGGTTGAACAGTTTGAAGGGGAGACAGATGATTCAGAGGTAGACCAGTATCCACACACACTGCCAATAAGTACACAGTTCCAACACCCAGTGCCAACAAGAGCAGCCCCAACACCCTGTTATAGCCAAAAAAGCATCTTTCAGAAAATGGGAAAAGAAGGAGCCAAATGACAAAAACAGGAAATGACATAAGCACTGGCAAGTTAGATGCAAGGCACTTATAAGGCAGGCAAAGAGAATTTGAACAGAAGCTTGCCATGGAAGTAAAACTCATAATAAAAACTTCAAGTGCATTCGCAGCAAAAGCCCGTGACAGACTCAGTTGGACCATTAGATTAAGAGAAGTAAAGGGGCAATAAGGGAGGACAAGGCCATAGCGGAGAGACTGAATGAATTCCTCACTTCTGTCTTTACTGAAGAAGATGTAACAAAGTTATCCATGACAGAAATGATATTTAAAGGTGATATATCAGTGGAATTGATATTCTTCTGTTATTAAATCTTAATAAATCTGAAAAATGTAATATAGAAATTTGATAAACTAAAGGATAGAAAATTACCTGGACTGAATGGTATACATCCCAGGTTGCTGAAAGAAATCAAAAAATTGCAGACCTACTCTTTAGATGATTTTAATGATGGTTTACAAATCACTTAGTACCTGAAGATTGAAGAATGGCCAATGTAACGTCCAATTTTTAAAAAGGATTCCAGGGGAATTACAGAACAGTGAGCCTGACATCATAGAAACCATTATAAAGAACAAAATTACTGAACATTATAGATGGTCATGGATTTAGCCAAGGAAAATATCTCTGTAATCTGCACAATTTTTTAAAGATGTGAATAAACAGATAGATAAAAGTGAGCCAGTTGATATAGGGGTCCTTTTACTAAAGGGTGCTATAATGTTCCTTATCGTCACTCCAGTCCAGTCCCTTTACTTTAGGGTTACGCAACCCTTCCAGCAGCTTGGAGGCTGAGCCCAACCTTTTTGGGGGTGGAGCGGTATATATACCACTGGTGCCACCCACCAACTCCAGTATACTCAGCCTCCAAGCAGCTGGAGGGTTCCGTAAGCCTAGGCTACTGGAGTCTTACCTCTTTTAATTTTGGCTAAATCTTACTAATTTTAATTTAATTTTCATTCATTTATATATTATTTCTTTAGGCAATCTTCCTTCTCTACTGTTTGCTGTTTTTTTTTCTCCCTCCCCCCCCCCCGGCCCGGGCCGAGGAACGGAGGTGTTAACATTTTACTTACAGCAGCGAGCAGGGGATTCAGGAGCCTCTCCCTGCTGGCTAGGCCTGCTGCGGCTCCTCTTCAACTCCCCGGAAGGCCTGCGTCCTCGCGCCGAAGCCCCCCCCGGGGGCTGAGCGCTGGTGGCGACGCGAAGCGGTGGTGCGGTCTGCGGCGCTCAGCCTTTACCGCTCCCCCCCCCCCCCCCGAGTCAGCCGAGTGCAGGGGCGAGCTCCGGAGACGCGATCGCAGCGCAGGTGAACAACCGCGAGCGGGTAAAGCAGCACTCGTCCTCCTCTGTCCCTCTCTCAGCCGGAGGCTCCAGAGAGGCGCTAAGACCAGCCGCATCCCTCCGTTCTGAGCTCCACGTGGCCGCGGCCTGCCACGTGTTGAGCCAACGGTGCAGGAATCGCAGCTCCAGTCCGGGTAACAGCAGAGGAGCTGGAAGAGAAGCATACAAACAAATCGCAAGTACTCAGCCCATTGGCTCTAGGGAGATTGTAATTGCTGTTTTCTTTTTTGTTTAACTTCAGTTTGCTTTAGTTCTTGTCTATTCCCCAGTGGTTTAAGGAGATTTCGCTGCCTTATCCTTGCTCCTGGAGAGAGCAGTGCAGGAAGTTTTAGAGGGAATTTTAATTATATATATTTTCATTGGAATTTTATTTTAAGTTTAAAGTTGAAAATTTATTTTAAGTTATCCTCTAGATAGCATGACTGGCAAGTCAAGGTGCCCATCTTGTGGCACACGTAGGGGTACTGCATCTGAGGCAGGAGTCTGCAGAGGCTGCGCTGCAGTAGCCACCTCAATAGAACAAGAAATCAGCCTTTCTATGGCCCAGTCATCCCAGGGGTCCTCGGATCCTATGGAGGGGGAAGTAGTGTCCCAGTTATCCCTTCACTCTCACTCGGAAGACCCCCCCCTCCTCGCTCCCCCCCTCCTCCCTTCCCCTGGGGAGGGGGCAGTCGGGGACTTCTTTTCCCTGACTTCGTGCTTTTTATTACACCAGGCCTATTGCATGCGCAGACAGGGGCTTGCGACAGGAGAGGGGGGCTCGACATCCGAAGGCAGAGTAGCCAGACCCTGAGGGCAAGCGTTCAGGACTCAGAATACCCCCTAAGCGCCCCAGGCTGCTGCATGAGGAACCTCTCTCTTCCCTTTCCCAGGGCACCCTAGAGGAGGAGGTCTCTGAAAAGGAATTAGAGGAGGAAGAGGAGGAGCTGGAAGAAGGGGAGATCCCTGAGGAGGACCAGGCTCGCATAATTAGAGTGTTCCGACGAGAGGAGCTGCCTGCTCTAATTAATGATTCCCTGAAAGCTCTCAATGTAGCCTCAGATACCCCAGGGAAGAGGAGGCATTGGAGGATCCCTTAATCCAGGCCATCAGGAAGTCCCAGAAAGTTTTTCCAGTCCACAGAGTGGTACGTCAGATGATACAGGAGGAATGGGATCAGCCTGAGTCTGGGTTAAGAGGGGTCCGGGCCATGTCCCGCCTCTACCCTCTCCCTGAATCGGACAAAGAGCTGCTGAAGTCCCCCAGGGTGGATGCGGCGGTTTCAAGCAGTAACAAAGAAAACTACTATCCCAGTTGAGGGCAGCGCGGCGCTAAGGGATCCCCAGGATAGGAAATTGGACACGCTCCTAAAACAAGCCTTTGATGTCAGCGCTCTGGCCTTACAAGCTTCAGTCTCAGGGGCCTGGGTAGCGCGGGCCTGTTTGAGGTGGGCTCAGCAACTCCAGGCAGAGGAGGTTTCCGCCGAAGGATCATTGGCCAACGCAGCGAGGTTGGAATCCGTACGGCCTTCCTGGCGGATAGTCAGTATGACCTCATCCGCAGCTTAGCTAAGAACATGGCCTCGGTGGTAGCAGCCAGACGCTATTTGTGGCTACGGAATTGGGCGGCCGATGCTCCTCCAAAACTCGCCTGAGTCGTCTTCCCTTCAAAGGGAAGCTGTTATTCGGTGAGGACTTAGATAAGCTGGTAAAGGACCTGGCGAATCCAAGGGCGGCAGGCTTCCGGAGGACGCCGAAACAAGCGCGGCCCTTAACCCCAGCACGGAACCAACCTAGGGACCCCGGAGGTTTCGCTCGACAAGACCGAACCCCTTTCTTAGGGGTCGTTTTCCCGTTAGAGGACAAAGCTCCCGAGGTTTTCGGGGGGGCGGCAGAGGTTTCTCCGCCTCCTCCTTTTCCACGGGCCCCAGGAAACAACAATGAGAGTCCGGGGGTCCAGGAGGGCGGAATGCCGATAGGCGGTCGCCTGAGGCTCTTTCTTCCCGCCTGGTCCCGGGTCACGTCCGATCAATGGGTTCTGGAGGTGATCCGAGAGGGCTACGCTCTCGAATTTGCAAGCAAATACCTCCAGCATTTGTTCAGTCTCCTTGCGGCTCCCCAACAAAAAGAGCCGCTATAGAATCTACACTGTCCCGTCTCTTACAGCTCGGGGCCGTGGTGCCCGTCCCTCCAGGCCAGGTCGGTACAGGTCGGTACTCGATTTACTTCGTGGTCCCAAAGAAGGAGGAGACCTTTCGTCCAATCCTGGATCTAAAGCAGGTCAATCGATGTCTCAAGGTGCCACACTTCAGGATGGAAACCCTTCGGTCGGTCATAGCGGCCGTAAGGGACGGCGAGTTCCTAACAGCACTGGACTTGACAGAGGCCTATTTGCATATCCCCGTCAGAAAATCTCATCAACAATTCCTGAGATTCGCGGTTCCTCGGGGCCATTTTCAGTTTCAGGCGCTGCCCTTCGGTCTAGCGACCGCGCCAAAGGACGTTCACCAAGGTGATGGTTGTAGTAGCGGCGTCACTACGAAAGGAGGGAATCCTGGTGCACCCCTACTTGGACGACTGGCTCATTCGGGCAAAGTCGGAAGAGGAAAGTCGCTGGACAACAGCCAGAGTGATACAGGTGCTGGAGGACTTGGGGTGGGTCATCAACCGCGCAAAGAGCAGTCTGGTACCCTCCCAAGAGCTCGAGTATCTCGGAGCAAGGTTCCACAGGCAGGGGCAGGGTTTTCCTGTCCAGCACAAGGGTGAGGGACCTAAGGATCCTAGTCACGCAGTTCATGTCCAGGCGCCTTCCTTCGGCGTGGCATTACCTGCAACTCCTGGGAACCATGGCGGCAGCCATAGAGGTAGTCCCGTGGGCCAGGGCGCACATGCGTCCTTTACAGCGATCCCTGTTGCGTCGATGGTCCCCTCAACAGCACCCTTTGTTCCTTCAGCTGCCCTGCGCCCCTCGAACCAAGCAGTCCCTCCACTGGTGGAGGTGTCCAAAGAACCTCAATCGCGGTATGCCCCTCGAACCTCCACAATGGTTGCTGTTGACGACGGACGCCAGCCTAGCAGGCTGGGGAGCACATTGCGAGGACCAGTTTGTCCAGGGGCGTTGGACGACGTTGGAATCTCAGTGGCCTATCAACCGGCTGGAATTGAGGGCAGTCACCCTGGCACTCAAGGCTCTCGAGTCTTAGTGCTAGGGAAGGCGATTCGGGTACTCTCCGACAATGTCACCGCGGTGTGGCATACATCAATCATCAAGGAGGCACCAGCAGTCCAGCCTTGGAAAAGGAGGCGGACACACTGTTCCAGTGGGCAGAACATCGCTTGGAAGCACTCTCAGCACAGCACGTGGCCGGCACGGACAACATCACCGCCGACTACCCTCAGCAGGTGCAAGATAGACCACGGGGAGTGGGAACTACATCAGGAAATCTTCGACAGATAGTAGCTCTTTGGGGCCCCCCAGTCATGGACCTCATGGCGCGGTTCTCATCCGCCAAGGCCAGCCGATTCTTCAGCCGACGGAAAGAAAGGATGTCCGAAGGCTTAGACGCTCTGGCCCAGAAGTGGCCCTCGGAGGGTCTCCTTTATGTCTTTCCCCCTTGGGCGCTGATAGGGAAAGTCATCCAGCGGATAGAAGCTCACCAGGGCATAGTAATCCTCATTGCCCCGGACTGGCCCCGTCGCCCCTGGTATGCGGATCTGGTAAGGATGATCGCCGACCGCCCCTGGCGGCTCCCCAACAGGAGGGACCTTCTGAAACAAGGTCCAGTCCAGATGCCACACGTGGATCGATTCTCGCTTACGGCTTGGCTATTGAAAGGGCACGGCTCTTGAAGCGCGGCTACACGGCCGGCAGTAATCACCACTTTGTTGAGCGCTCGGAAGCGCTCAACTTGCCTCTCCTATGTGAGAGTGTGGCGCATCTTCGAGGCATGGTGTGCAGAGCGCCGGAGGAAACCTCTGGCTTCCTCGATCCGGAGGTCCTGGAATTTTTGCAAGCCGGATTCGACAAGGGCCTAGCACATAGCTCCCTCGGGTCCAATTGGCGGCCATCTCCTGCTATAGGGGTAAGGTCTGAGGGAAGCCTTTAGGAGCACACGCGGACGTTTCCAGGTTCCTGAAAGCGGTCAGACGGCTCCGTCCGCAGAGGAGATCGGTCATCCCCCTTGGGACCTCAACTTGGTACTAAACGCACTAGTCACGGAGCCGTTCGAACCATTGAAGAAGGCCTCCTTGAAGGATCTGACTCTGAAGACAGTCTTTTTGGTGGCCATTTGCTCGGCCAGGCGGGTCTCCGAATTACAAGCCCTGTCTTCTCGGCCGCCCTTTCTGTACTTTCTCAAAGATAAGGTAGTCTTAGGACGGTCCCTCGTTCTTGCCTAAGGTCATCTCCCCCTTTCATGTCAACCAATCGATCACTCTCCCGTCCCTTCCGGCGGATGAGCTCGGAGGGGGAGATAGTAGGCTCCTCCTACTCGACGTACGCAGGACATTAAAGCGTTACCTCTCCTGCACAGCCCTTCAGGAAGTCCGAGCGACTGTTCGTTCAGTTTGGGGGGTCCCCATAAGGGAAAGCGGCGGCCAAAGCCTCAATCTCAAGATGGATCAGGGAAGCGATTGCCTCCGCCTATATCCTCAAGGGGAAGCAAGTTCCAGGAGGGCTGCGCGCCCACTCAACTAGGGCGCAGGCCACCTCTTGGGCGGAGTTCAGTTTGGTTCCCCCGCTGGACATCTGTAGAGCGGCGACCTGGTCCTCCCTGCACTCCTTTACCAAGCACTATAGACTGGACGTGCAGAGTGCTACAGACTCCAGGTTTGCGCATGCGGTTCTATGTTCCGGAATGGCGAATCCCACCCGGGCGGGTACTGCTCTGGTACTTCCCTAAAGTAAAGGGACTGGACTGGAGTGACGATAAGGAAGAAGTAATTAGATCTTACCTGCTAATTATTGTTCCTGAAGGAACGACAGTCCAGTCCCTGTTCCCTCCCGAGGTTGCCATTCCGGACGTTTGTTTTCAGGGTCGGACTCCGGCTCGAGGGCGGACACAGGCCTATCTGGAGGGTCACTGGGGTGGGAGGACCGGGCAGTAGCAGGCATTCGGCTTCCGCCTTGACCCCCCCCCCTCATTCTTCTCGTTGGTTTTTCATTCTCTCTTTCGTCTACGCCTGTATAAAAAAAAAAAAAAAAAAAAAAAAAAAATACGCTTGGCTTAGAGTGTTTTTCATTTATGATATTTTGGAATGTTTGTTTCAAGTCTGCTTTTGCAGTAGGTTACTGGAGTTGGTGGGTGGCACCAGTGGTATATATACCGCTCCACCCCCAAAAAGGTTGGGCTCAGCCTCCAAGCTGCTGGAAGGGTTGCGTAACCCTAAAGTAAAGGGACTGGACTGTCGTTCCTTCAGGAACAATAATTAGCAGGTAAGATCTAATTACTTCTTGCACCTCACGAACCAAGAGCACCAAAACTGTGGCACATTAGGTGCAAAACCACCATGTTAACTGTTGGGGGCATAGAAATTTAACAATTTAAAATACAGAGGCGCAAAGAAAGAAACACCGCCGGTCCATCGGGGCTGCCCTGAGAGGCATCGGGGCGTGGAGCAAGAAGGATCGCTCCTCCCGGCCACCTCCACAAGGCCAATCAGGTGCCCTGCAACAATTTAAAATACAGAGGCGCCCGAGCCGTGCCCGCACCTAAGAGCCCTTTGGTGTGGGCCTTGTATCAGGAACCGATACACACTGCATAAAGACTCCAAGTCTCAAACCAACAGCACCTTTGATAAACTGACCAACAATCAAGATTCCATTCCATTACTACTGCTCCGATCAGAATGCAAGATACCACTAGCGGTGAGTAGACACTATCATGGAACAGAAAACGCATCATGCTCGCCCTGAGCACAAGACCAACAAACTCCTGTGCACACATCAAATGAAAAAAAGGACATTCTTACAACAGATATATGCTCTCATACTAATTCTTATACTATGCTCACACCAAACCAATGCTTATTACTACTCTACCTGCTTTACAAGCTTCCCCCTTATACATATCATTCCTTCCCACTATATACCAACCTATTCACATGTATGCTTCCTACAAACATCACAGCAAGAAACCTACCAGATACATTCAATCAGGGAGGAGTGGCCTAGTGGTTGGGGCAAGGTACTACAGGCCGGAAGGTTGGTGGTTCAAATCCCACTAGAGGACAGCAACCTTGGGCTGGAAGGACTGGGGTTTCTAGTCCCACAGGTGCTCCTTGTGGTCTTGGGCAAGCCACTTAACCCTCCATTGCCCATGTTCCCTGTAAGTATTAGTGTATGTGTCTCATATCCCCTCGTGTTAAATGTATCCCCCAACCGCTTTGACCCGGTGAAAAGCGGGATATAAATGCAGCTAAATAAATAAATAAACCATATCCACATACATCCATATCTCAATCACACTCCCCTCACACCAAAAGAATAACTATAGGTCTGGTAAATGCAAGATCGATATGTAACAAAACAAATACCATTACAGATCACATCCATGATAACAACATTGACATCCTATGCATCACTGAATCATGGCTCAAGAATACAGACCAGGTGATACTGAATCAAATAACACCACCGACATTCACAGCATACAACTGTCCCAGAACACACAAATGAGGAGGAGGAGGGGGAGTATTAATTATCGCACGATCAGACCTAAGGCTCAAGACGTCTACATCTAAAAGCTCGGAACACTGCAACTTCATCAGCACTGAAAATAAACATCCATCTGCCTGATCTACCGACCCCAACACCCCAACATACTGGAGATGATATATGCAGCCAACTCCCCACACAGGACTCTCATTGTTCTAGGAGACCTAAACCTCTCATCTGCTTCTACAATGCTTGAAATGGCTTTCCACAAAGCAATGGAATCCATTCAACTCAAGCAAATAATATCAGGTCCATCCCATCGCTCTGGCTCTATACCACACTGCATATTCATACCAGCAAATACCCTAGATCAAGGTCTCATACACCACCTAAAACTACACCAATACCATGGTCTGATCACCATGCTATACTATTCGAGCTACAACACAACATTCAACAGACAGCTTGGAAAACTGAACAGCCAATAAGACGCTTCAAAGCTTATAACCAAGATCACTTCCTAAAAGACACTGTAAAATCCCTACTCCAAGACTTTACCGACTTGGACAAAGCCATCAACGCATGGAATAGCACCATCCTTGCCGCATCCCAACTCCCACTGCGAAAGAGCTCAAACAACAAAAACAGGCCCATATCTACTCCATGGTATTCCAGCACAATAAGAGAAGCCACAAGAAGATTACAATGACTGGAACGCCGCTGGAGACATAACAACTCAGAAACCACATTGAAGCAATACCAGGAGATGCAAAAAGAATATAATATAATAAACAAACATAAACAACAATACCACACAAACCTTGTTCTAAAAGCTTGTAACAAACCCAAGGAACTCTTCAATATCGTTCGGACTCTCGCAAATAATCCAACCATGAAAGATGAAAATCAAATACACCCTCAAACCTTTGCTGACTATCTAATATCAAAAAACAGTCCCACCACAACTCATACAAACATCTCCCTTATGGAAACACAATCTATTGATGATCACTCCACAACTACCAATCAATGGAAAAACATCTGCATTCCATCAACTAAACAAATAGAACAAACTATCACTGCTCTAAACACTACTACATCTCCACTGGACCCCTGCCCGGTGAATTGGATCAAATCCACCAAAGAAGAATTCAACACATTACATCCAAAAGATAGTAAGTACCTCTCTTACTCAGGGCTACATGCCAAAAGCACTCAATAACTGCCCTATTCTTAAAACCACAGCAACTAACAGCACCGATCCTTCAGTCTATCACCCAATATCTAGCCTACCATTCCTGGCAAAAATAATTTAAAAAAAATGTTCAGAGACAGCTTCAAGACTATATTGATGAATATGCACCACTATATCCCCACCAGCATGGCTTCCATCCTAACCACGGTGTTGAGACACTTCTCATACACCTATTCGCTAACATAGTCAAAGGAATAGACAAGATAAAGAAAGGTTTCCTACTAATTTTTATTGACATATCATCCACCTTCGACACAGTCTCCCATCACATCCTATTGAAGCGCCTTACAGAGATTGGCATCCAAGACAATACCTTCAAATGATTCCAATCATACCTAGAAGACAAACAGCAAAGAGTAACATCCGGTAGCATCACCTCAGCACCTTTCCGTTCAACTCAAGTAGTTCCACAAGGCTCATCACTTTCCGCGCTCCTCTTCAACATCTATATTCAGCCCATATGCAAAATATTCAACAAATGCAAAATACTGTACAATATGCCATATATGCCGATGACATTATGGCATATACCCCAATCCATCTAGATGCCTTAGACTATACCACTCTATCAACCTGCATTCATGAAATAATGACCTGGCTTATCAGCAACAGCTTAAACATCAACATAAAAATATCCGAAGCAATTATCACAAGGGACTCAACATTCACTCCTCCCACCTCTATCAACATCTCAAATACTCAGATCCCAATAAGAGATGAAGTTCGTTATCTTAGAGCAGGGGTCACCAACCTCCAGAGGGCCGCGGGCCGCACAGCCGACTACCGGCAGACTCGTGGGCCGCACACCCCCCCCCCCCCCCCCGCCGTGAAAAAAAAACTGCTCATACCTGTACTTTTATTCCATGTCAGCTCCCTCCCTTCTTCTGCAGCCGCGGCTCCCTGCCTCTTAGGGAACCGCGGCTGTGCTTGTAAAATCATCGCGGAGCCCTTCCTGTCTTGACGGGCTCCGTGCAGCATTGTCCCACCTCTAAAGGAAGTTGTTTACCACTTCCTTTGGAGGCGGGACAATGCTGCACGGAGCCCGTCAAGACAGGAAGGGCTCCGCGATGATTTTACAAGCACAGCCGCGGTTCCCTAAGAGGCAGGGAGCCGCGGCTGCAGAAGAAGGAGTCGATGAATTTGCCGGTACTTTCAGCAGCATCCTTGGCGGGCTGCACCGGGGTAGAGCCTCGCGGGCCGCACCAAGGGACCTCGCGGGCCGCAGGTTGGTGACCCCTGTCTTAGAGTGATTCTAGACAAACAACTTACCCTCCAACCTCATATCAACAAGGTCTCTAAATCAGCCTTCTTCAAACTAGCAATGCTCCGGAGATTAAAACCTCTCCTCAACAAAGAGAACATTTCTGAACAGTATGCCAAGCCATCATTACACTTGTGCTGGACTACTGCAATCTCCTCTTCCAAGGTCTACCTAAACAATCTACTCATCCTCTTCAAATAGTCCAGAACACCGCTGCCCTTATTATTGCTGGCACTTCAATACATGACCATATAATGCCTATACTACATGATCTACACTGGCTACCCATCTCTTCAAGGGCAAAATACAAATCAGCACTCACCATCTTCAAAATTAAAAACAACATGTCAGCAGGAAGTCTACAAGAACTCATCGGAACTAAAGCAAGCACAAGACCAGACAGATACAGCACCAAAAACACCATACCAACCCCCAGTCTATTCACAAGAACCAACAAATCCACTTCTATGCAAGCTTTCTCTCTTGCTGCCCCAGCTATTTGGAATGTCCTTCCAGAACATATAAGATCAACAACCAATATAAAAGACTTCCAGAAGTTGCTCAAAACCACACTATTCATAGAACAATTCAACGAAGACACACAATCACACTAACCACTCAACAACCAGATTCACACAAACTATACCATCTATACCAGTCATCTCTTTCATTACAATTACAAGATGTTTTTAAGTTTAGTTGATGTTACAAGATACTGTTTAAATGTGAAGTAGTTATGATATTGTTTAAATTATGTTGTTACTGTTTAATTTGCAAGTTCTATGCAAAAGTTAAAGTTTGTAAACCGCCTTGATTAAATGAAAAGGCGGTATAGAAAAACTGTTAAATAAAGTATGTTCCTTGTGGTTAACATGGAACCCTGTGCCCTAAAGCGGCATAAAAATAGCACAGGTCCATTTACTTCCACCTATTGAGGTGGAGTTAGATGAACCCAGGCTAAATGCAAGGGTCGCAGTTAACCACAGTGTTTACCCCCATGCTAATTGTGCAGTGCTCCCCAAGCTCACTCTCCATTCCTAACCCGGCCCCTTACCACACCAACAGAAACTGGCCTGTATTAACCCTCATGGCCCCGTGCTCACTGTCAACATATGTCCCAGTGTTCCTTCAGCTAGAGCCCCTCGGTAAAAGACCCCCCCCCCAATAGTGCTTCTGGATTTTCAGAAATCCTTTGACAAGGTTCTTCATGAGAGACTCTTACAGAAATTGCAAAGTCGCGAGTCTTCATCTATCCTGAATGAACCTGCTCTTGGTTGATTCCAAGCAAGGTCAGATCTGGTTATTACTTGAAATACCAGGGGCTGTAAACTTACTATGTGGAAGAAAGGCCTGGTAAGCTACTTCTGGTCACACCTTTCCAAGAAAACCCAGGGGCTGGGCTGCCAAGAGTCAGCACTGACTCAACAGCACACTTTGCATTTTTGGTATAGGAAACAGCATACTGTGGAGAATTGGGAACTGGTTAAAAGATTGATAACAGAAAATGGGACTAAATGTCTAGTTTTCTCAATGGAGAAAGGCAAATAACAGACTACCCTATGGATCTGTGCTGGGCTTGCTGCTTTTTAACATCAAATTTTGCAGAGGGCACAAAATTATTCAAAGTTGTTAAATCAGAAGAGGACCTTGGAAAATTCGAAGATTGGGCATCCAGATGGCAGATGAAATTTAATGTAGACAAGTGCAAAGTTTATGCACATAGGGAAGAACAACTCAAACTATTGTTACACGATGCAAGGTTCCACATTAGGAATTACCACCCAGGAAAAGGATGTAGGCATCATCGTGAATAATACATTGCAACCCTCTGCTCAGTGTGCAGCATCAGCCAAGAATGTAAATAGAATGCTAGGAATGATAAGGAAAGATTGGATGTTGGTCTGTATTGTGTACAAATACAGAAGTGCAGCATGTAGTGTGTCAGTGCTTAAAGACTACATTCTATGAGTGGCTTCTTTGTGATTTCTGCAACATGGAATTTTATCACAGTGAAAAGCACTCGGTGTACGTATATATTGGGACCCCTGAGAAAGGTGTGATGTCATCGAAACATGGCCGTGTAGGGTCTGTTTTATGTCATTGACTGCTTTTGAATAAAACAAGTTGTTTTTTCATTAACCGTTTTTTGGTTTTCCTTTGTGGGAACCTGATAGGTACTTGGATTGGCTGCTTTTTGAAACAGGATACTGGGCTTGATGGACCTTGGTCTGACCCAGTATGGCATACATATCTTATATTCTTATGTGTACACACTCACACTCACTCACACTCAGAGAAAGACCAGCAGGTCCATCTAGTCTGCCCAGCATGGTGGCAAGAGTATTGTATGTATTTTATTTGTGAAGCTGTTATATACCTCCCCTTCCATAGATCAGGGGCGGTTTACATAGAACCGAACCTTTTACATTGAACATTAGGTGGTGTATAACAACAGGAATGGTTGGCGAACTGGGGAGTAACATAGGTCTTATATTAACTATGTACAACGTTAACTATATACAGCGTAACATGATTTTACCATAGTATTCTGAGTAGCTGGTTGCTCGTTAGGGAGGGTGGGGTGGTCTGGTGGATGGGTTATTTGAGTGGTTGGTGGAGTGGTGTTATTGTTTGTGCTATAAAATGTTCAGTGAATAGGTGTGTTTTGTTTTCTAAAAGTTTGTAAGTCTTGGATTGCTCTCAATGTATTGGGGAGAGCATTCTGTATTGTAGGGGCCACAAATGAAAGGGCTCTGTTGCTTGTGGCTTGCTTAGTTTTACTGTAGTCTGGTGGGATTTTGATGGTATTCATGTGGCATGCTCTTCTGTTGTTTGAGTCTGTAGCTGGGTGTATTAATGTAGATAGGAATGAGGGGGATATGTTGTGGATTAGTTTAAATGTGTTCATAAGTAGTTTGAATTTTATTCTAGTTCTGACCGAGAGCGTGTGCATCAAGGGAGTAATGTGTTCATTTGGTGGGGCTTTGCATATGATCCTGGCTGCAACATTTTGTGCTATTAGGAGCTGGTTAATAGGGGTTTTTTTGGCAGTCCTTGGAGCAGGCTATTGCAGAAGTTGAGGTGCGGGGTGACCCGTGCTTGCACCACTGACCTAAAGTCTTGAGAGTCGAGTAGCGGTCTGAGATGTTGTAGTGTTCGTAATTTAAAGAAGATGTTTTCTTGTGATTATTTTCACATGAGATGCCATATTTAGTGACTGATCCAGAATGACTCCTAAATATTTCACTTTTTTTGATCGGTATGTCCGTTGGGAAAGTGAGTGGGGGGGGGGGGGTGAAGTTTAGGTTTCTTGTTATGTAGAGTGTTTCAGTTTTATTGAAGATAATCCGGAGATTTACTGAAGTTAGTCAGGTTTGTGTTTCTTTGATGCAGTTAGAGAGTGTATGTTGGTTAGGATTGGTGATGTCTATAGGTATGTACAGCATGATATCATCTGCCTAAATGTGATATCCTACTTTAAACTTATTGAATATGTTGCATACTGGTTGAATGTAAAGGTTAAATAATAGTGCAGATAGGGCAGAGCCTTGTGGGATTCCCTGTTCTTGTTTGAAGTTTGAGGATATTTCAGAGCTTACTTGAACTTGTGTGCGGTCTTCTAAGTAAGATCTGAACCACTGAAGTGCTGTTCCTGTGATTCCGATTTGTGTCAATCTTTTGATCAATGTTTTGTGGTTGACATTGTCAAATGCAGAAGCAATGTCCAGAAAAACTAGTATGAATTCATTTTTTAAGTTGTCTAGACCTCGTATAAGTTTGTCCATGAGTGTTAGTAAAAGCATTTTGACTCCGTGGTGAAGTCGGAAGCTGAATTGCTGTTCATCTAGTGGGGCATTGAGGTTTATGTAGTCCTGTAACTGGATTTGCACAGCTTTCTCGATTTATTATGGAGATAAACGGAATGCTGGCTATTGGTCTGTAGGAACTGGGATTGTACTTGTCTAGGGCTTTGTTTTTCAGGATAGAGCAGATCATGGATTGTTTGAGTTTGGTTGGCATGTATCCTTGAGTAAAGGATTGGTTTACTATTGGTAGTATGTGTGGAGCTAGCTCAGTTTTGGTCATCTTGATCCAGGTCAAGAGATGATGATGTGGTGTTGATTAAGGTTATAATGTTTAGAAGTTGTTTTTGATCAATTGGGTAAAAGGAGCTCCATGAGTTGCGGTCTGTGGTGGATTCGTATGGGGTGTGATGTCTTCAGGTATCGTACTTTTCAGTTTGTCTGCAAAGTAGTTTGCAAGTGTTTGGGGTTTGATGTCACAGTTGTGTGTGACATTGTTGGGGTACTGTGTTAGTGACTTAACTATTTTGAAGAATTCCCTTGGGCAGTTGAGGGATTTGGTTAGTATATTAGTGTAGTAGTCTTTCTTTCTATCGAGGATCACTTCTTTGTATTTTTGTAAGAATCTATTTTCAGGTGATTGTTTTGCTCTCCATTTGTGTTCTTTCTTTCTTAATTCTTTCTTTAGATTTGCCAGTTCTTTGGAGTACCATGGTTCTGAGTATCTGTGTAATGGGTTTGCTTGGGTTTTTTGTGCAGATGAATGCCTTTGATATAGTGGTGTTCTATGTGACTATATTTGCATCTAAATCTGTGGTTGGGCTGTCTAAATGCAGTATTAAACTATTTAGGAAGTCATCTTTGTTAAATTTTATGAATCATCTTTTTTGAGTTGATCCTTTGTTGTGGTGTTAGGTACACCTTTCGCTCTGTGCAGATCACCCCTCCCCATGCCTGTGTTTAGGGGGTACCCACCGCTCCATGCAGGTCACCCTTATTTGTTGATATATAAGAGATAGTTAAGTCCTTCAAATCCTCCACATTCAGCTGGACCACAACTATATTTCTGTACCATATGTCAGACCATTATCACTCCACACCTGGACTATTGTAATTTGAACTTCCAAGGACTCCCAAAGCACACTACCACGCACTAAGCTAGCTCAGAATACTGCTGCTTGATTAATCACAGGAGCTGCACAACAGGAACATATCGCTCTAATGCTCAAAAGCTTACACTGGCTACCTATACTATCCCATATTAAAAATAAGGCACTAATGATCACATTTAAAAACATGCACCTCCAATCAGCTGATTGTCTCTTCCCACTGATACAGAAAGCTCCGGAATCTAGAGCAAGAAGACAATCATATCAAAACTTCCTTTTCAATCCCTTCCCAAAAGACTAGAGTAACCTGCCAGAGAGCATTCTCAATGTACGGGCCAACATTATGAAACTCATTGCCTTCTGAGCTCTGTTCAATAAAAGATACTTCAGGTTTTAGAAAGAGGTTGAAGACACTACTCTTCTCAGAACGTTTTGGACCAACTACTGAGTAGACTCTCCAATACATTAGCTGGATGCTCATAAACAAAGGACAACCCTACACAAATCTCATAGTATAACCTTAACCTTTACCTTAACCTCAACCTTGAAATTGTAAATTAGATTGTACCACAGTTTGCTCATAGCATTACAATGTATCATATTTTGATGAACCAGTTCAATGTAACATAGTTGCTCATATCCTAACAATGTATCATAGTTTTGTACAATACATCATAGCTTGTTGACCTAGTTCAATGTAATTCACTAAGTTCAATATATTAACTTCTCTGTTCCATGTATAATGTTGAGTTAATTGTAAACCGCTTTGATACCCTGAAAGGTGGTATAAAAAACTGATAAATGAATAAGTTTGTTTTTTTTTTATTCTGTTGCTATAAAGGCAGGGGCAGCTCAAGGCAATCTGCTGCCTGAGGCAAAGGATGAGATGGTGTGCCCCCCCCTCCCCGTAGAGGTGGGCGGGGCTTTTTCAAAACTCCAATCAGAAACTGAACCAAACCAAAAAGCTGATTAGATTATATGGAGGAAATGCAAGATGTTTGCACACCAAGGAACTAAAAGAGAGTGAGAACCACAGCACAGTTTATAAAACTAAATTATAACTCATGTTTATTTTGTTATAAATTGCGTTATGGTTATTACCTTTTTCTTTTTCAAAATATATTTTGCATCCACAGAACCCCCTTCAACAGTGGTTGCAGAGCAGAACCAGGACATTCACCCACAGAACTCAATATCTTAAAACAAAAAAAATCTGATGCTGATCATCTCAACAACAACACCAACAACAAACATTCTCCAGTACCAGGTATATTGCGAACTAATACAAAACCCTACAACAAAGTCACTGAGTATCTATAGAGCAAATCTATCATACCATACCATACCAGCACCAACTTCCAAGCTCACATAAGGAGCCCACCAAAATAAAGCGTTGCTGTAAATAGTACAGTGGACCCTGGAACATCCATACACCTATTTGAAAAGCTGAACATATCAAATTACTACAGTGCAGTATAAATCTTTATGTACAAACTCTATCTGGGCTCAGTCACACACTCAGAACACAGACCCTCTCCAAGTACAGAATAAGTGACTTACAATCTAAAGTAAAAATAAAAATATGTAGACAAAATTTAAACTGAAACCCCAAGAAGCCAGATTCTTCAAGCACTGCAACATCAGATAAATATGCAGTTCCTCCTTGCAGTATAAAATATAAAGATAACACAAAGTCCAATCACTAAAATGAAATAAAATTATTTTTTCTACCTTTGTTGTCTGACCATTTTATTCTCTGATCATGCTGGTCCTGATCTGAGGCTTCTACTTTCCTGTATTCTCTTAGCTCTCTTTCTGTGGTCTATGGTCCATCTGCCATTTCTTATCTCTTCTTTTGTTTTCTTCACTTCTTTCCATCAGCCTATTTCCAGTCCCTGTAACACTTCCCAGTATCAGTTCCTTTCCAATCCTCCCTCCCAGTACCTTCCACTGTCAACTTGTATTCCCATGACTGCCACTGGTGTCCATTCTCTTCCAGTCCCCCTCCTTCCCTACTGCCCATCTCCTTCTAGTCCAAATACTATGGCAGCCCCTCTGCATCCACTCCCTTCCAGTCCCATTCTCCCATCCCCTCTCATCAGCCCATTTGTAGCCCTAGCCCCCAGTTTTCTTCCAAGGCCAGCAGCTCTATCCTCCCCTCCCCACCAATCGCTCATTCCCAGTTGAAGCCCCCCCAATCAGCTTACTTCCAGTGCTAGTCCCCTTTCAACCCCATTACCAGTGCTAGCCTCCCCTAATCAGCCCATTACTGGTCCTACCCCCCCCCCCCATATCATCCGATTACCAGTCCTAGCCTCCCCGATCAGCTCATTTCCAATGCTAGCCCCTCTCAGCCCATTACCAGTCCTAGCCTCCCTTAATCAGCTCATTTCCAGTGCTAGTCCACCCTCAGCCCATTACCAGTGCTAGCCTCCCATAATCAGCCCATTACTAGTCCTACCCCCCCCTTCAACTCATTACCGGTCCTACCCCCCCCCCCCCCCTTCAGCCCATTACCGGTCCTAGCCTCCAATAATCAGCCCATTTCCAGTCTAGCCTCCCCGATCAGCTCATTTCCAATGATAGCTCCCCTCAATCCATTACCAGTCCTACCCCCCATCAGCCCATTACCAGTCCTAGCCTCCCTTAATCAGCTCATTTCCAGTGCTAGTTCCCCCTCAGCCCATTACCAGTGCTAGCCTACCCTAATCAGCCCATTACTAGTCCTACCCCCATCAGCCAATTACTAGTCCTAGCCTACCCTAATCAGCCCACTGCCAGTCCTAACCTCCCCAATCAGCTCATTTCCAATGCTAGCCCCCCATCAGTCCATTACCAGTCCTACCACCCATCAGCCCACTACCAGTCCTAGCCTTCCCTAATCAGCTCATTTCCAGTGCTAGTCCCCCCTCAGCCCATTAGTAGTGCTAGCCCCCCCTGATCAGCCCATTACCAGCCCCAGCCCCCCTAGATCAGTCCATTCCTAGTCATAGCCTTCCCTAATCAACCCATTACCAGTCCTAGCCCCCCGATCTTCCCATTACCAGTGCTTGCCCCCCCATCAGCCCATTATAATCCTAACCCACACTGTCTCTCCCTTCTCTCCAGCATTTATCCCCTGTCTGTCCAATATGTCCCCCTGTCTCTCCCCTTTGTCTAATACTTGTCCCCCCCTTTGTCCAGTATGTCTCCGTCTTCCCCTTTGTCCAGAATTTTCCCCCTGTCTCCCCCTTTGCCAGTATTTGTCCCCTGTCTCCCCCTTTGTCCCCATCTCTCACCTTTGTCTTTCCTTGTCCTCCTCCTGTCCCCACTCCCTCCACCTGCACCTCTCATTCAGCGGTGGCGGCGGGGGCACTCTGGCTGTTTTAATTTTAGATTTTGCCGCCTCTGCCTTCCCGCTGTGTTTTTTCCTCAAGAATGCTTGCAGCAAAAAAAAAAAAAAAGTGATGGGAAGGCAGAGCAGAGGCGTCAAATTCTAAAATTTAAAAAAACGGAGTACCGTCGACACACAAATCAGCCTGATCGCTTGCAGCGATCAGGCTGATTTGTTCGATGCTGGCAGCACTCCAGTTGTTCCTGCTGGATAAGAGGGAACCCTTGTCAGTTCCCTTCCAGCCGCCTCCTCCCCCAGTGTCAGCCCCCTCCTCCCCCAATGTCAACCCAGTTGCAGGCCCCACCTTCCCATCATGTCAATTCCTTTCCAGCCCCCTCCTCCCCCTGTGTCATCCCCATTGCAGACCCCACCTTCCCTTCATGTCAATTCCCTTCCTAGTCCCCCCTGTCAGCCCAATTGCAGACCCCACCTTTCCTTTATCCCCTGCCCCCACCCCCCCCCGGGGGGTCCGGTGCCTCCTTCTTCTGCAGCTGTGGCTCCCTGCCTCTTAGGGAACCGCAGCTGTGCTGCTGAAGCCAGTGCGGAGCCTTCCCGTCTCTCGGATGGTCTCCGTGCAGCATTGTCCCACCCCCAAAGGAAGTTGTAACAATTCTGTTCTGCAATCTATGTTGTGCAGTGAAGAGGAACAGGAGAGAGGAGGTGCAGTGGAGAAGATATTGAAGATCAGTGGTAAAAGATGAGGAGACAGCAGTGCGAGACCCAGGAAAGCACCATCCATCAACACCGAGACAACTACACTCACCAAATTACTTGACTGGAGCTTTGGAGTCTCTGAGCCTCCTCTTACCTATGCCATGATAACAGCAGAGATCAAGGCATTTCTTGGCAAGCCCATGGTGGTTCCAGACTGGCCATCACACACCCAGTCTATAGAAAGGTCTGTAAAAATGATAACTGAGGCTGCTGGTCATGTGTACAATCGGGTGAGGAGGGAACATTATATTAGGCATCAGATGGTCAGCAGGGAGCTCATGAGCTGAAACAGAAGCAAACGATATGGCTTCTTTACAGGATTTTGTTAAATAACATTAAATTAACTGCATAAATTACATTTTAAAGACAATTATCTGGCTACAGGTGGTGTTCAGACTATTTCTACATTCAAATAGTATTTAATTTCCACATATTTCAACTGTGATTTGATGTAGGTAAGACTCCCTTTAAGCAGTTTCTGAAGATAGCTTTAGATTCAGCATACAAAACGGCATAATTTGGTCACTAATAGTTTGTAAAGATTTTGGAAAAATAAAAATCTACCCCTAAAATTGACATGCCATACTGTGACAGAGAGATGTAGTCCATCAACACAGTATAGCCTCTTGTTCAATCTATTTCCCTAGTCGCCTATATATCTAAATCCTCCTTGTTTGCACCAAGTTTGGAGCCATGTATTAAAGTTGATTATACAATGCAGCCTTTCTGTCCCCCTATCAAGACAGGTAGAAGTTCTGAGAATGCTATAGTGTTAACACTGGCTTTGAGTTGCTCTCTTGGAGTCTGGAAGTCCCTTTGAACTGCAGAGGCACTGTTTTTGGCCAGGTCATTTGTACCCAAGTGGATGCTAGTATCAATTTTGGAGTGCTCACTTTCTGCACTAACTATGCCAACAATTTGGTTTGTATTCCTGCTGGCTGAAAAGCCTAGGAGGCTTTTGACCATCTCTCCTTTGGACTGTGTTCCCAAGTTGGTGCCTCTGATGATGGAATCTCCAAGTGGTAGTAGTTTCTTGTTTTGTGATTTTTTTTCCTTCATATTTGGTGCATTATCAGTAGAATGGGCATTAACCTTCAATTCAGTTTCCACTAATTGGGCACTCTCAATTTCCAAGGTAGAGAAGGCATTATACAGAGAGATCTCTTGAGAGAGGTTGTCTCTGTGTTACAGGTCGCAACTTACCAGAGACCGCTGTGATCCATTTGTTCCTGAGCTGTTTGTGGGAGCGTTGGTTGATTTTTTTCAGTTTGTACCCTAGAGGAGGCTTGCTTTTTGCAGCTAATTCTTCCCTTAATGGAATCAATTTTTTATGCATAGCAGAAACTTGAAACACATAGGGCAAGTTCTTAGGCTCTAAAATCTAAATGATTCTTTTTAGAATGAAGACTTTTAAGACTTATAAAGCAGTTCTAGGATAAGGAGAAAAGGTGGGTGTTACACTTAATTGGAGGACATATGTCAATCTATATGACGACTATATAAGCAATACAACCCCGGATTGGGTAAGGTGGGTGGGAATTTAGGTCTTCCTAGCCAGTAGACCTTATATGAACTGAGGGCACACTCAGATTTCTGATTTAAAAAGGTACACACACACATATATATACAGGCCCCCAACACAGACTGCCAAGTACACAGCCCTAACACACACAGATAAACATAAGCTGCTAATATACAATTCCAACAAGTATACAGCTACCACACATACATAGGCTCCTAACATATACTCCCAACAAGTATACAGCTACCACACACACACACAGGTCATGGGTGTAATTTGACGGGTTAATTTGGGCTAGCAAAGGGTATGGTGCAATTTTTGCATATCATTTACATAATTGCATATTCATTATGGTTATCTTTAAAAAAAAACAGAGGGATAGGAAGTCGGTAAATAAAACAACTAAAGGAGACTGGGTATCCAAACTTCAGAATAAATTTAATGTGGACACATGCAAAGTTATGCACTTAGGGAATAACAATTCAAACTACAGCTACATGATGCAAGGTTCTACATTAGGAATCACTATCCAGGAAAAGGATCTAGGTGTCATCGTGAATAATATGTTGAAATTCTCTACTCAGTGTGCAGTGGCGGCCAAGGAAACAAATAGAATGCTAGGAATCATAAAGAAAGGAAGGGAGAATAAAACCAAGGATATTATAATGCCTTTGTATCACTCCACATTGTGAGACCACACCTCGAATATTGTGTGCAGTTCTTAAAAAAAAAAAAGGATATAGCAGAATTAGAAAAGGTACAGAGAAGAGTGACTAAATGATAAAGGGGATGGACGGATACCTCCACAAGGAAATGTTTAAAAGGTTAGGGCTCTTCATCTTGGAAAAGTGATGGCTGAGGGGAGATATGAAAAAGATCGACAAAATGAGTGGAGTGACATGGGTAAACGTAGATTGGTGTTTACTCCTTCAAAAAGTAGAAAGACTAGGGGACGTGCAATGAAGCTGCAGTGTAGCACATTTAAAAGTAATCAGAGAAAATATTTTTTCAGTGAATGTGTAATCAAACTGGAATTTGTTGCCAGAGGATGTAGTAAAACGGTTAGTAATGCTGGGTTTAAAAAAGGTTTGGACATGTTCCTGGAGGAAAATGCCATACATCATTATTAAAGTAGACTGGGGAAATCCACTGCTTACCCCTGGGATAAGCAACATTGAATCTGTTTACCTTTTGGGAACCTGACAGGTACTTGTTACCTGGATTGGCCACTGTTGAAAACAGGATACTGGGCTTTATGGATGGCACCTTTTATGCTCTTATGAGGGAGCAGGAGTTCTCATTCAGTGGCTTTGCCAAAATAAAAAGGAAAGCAACATATTCCCAGGCTATATAATTAAAATGCAGCAAAAATTGTAGCAGTTTAATTATTTCATCTGGCACTCTAAAATTAAAAAAAAAAATTACTGACACCTGTAAACATATATTCAGCAAAAATCAAAGGAGATGTAAGTTGCTCACACGCTAAGGGATAAAAAAAAATGTGGTTCTTTTTCTTTTTGAACATCTATTTTGCGTCCAAGGAAATCCCTCTTCTAACAATAGGTGCAGAGCAGAACTAGGACATTTCACCATAGAACCCAACATACAAAACAAAATAAATCCGATTCTGGTGTCCTCTCATTAACAGCCTCTCTAGTACCAGGCAAATTGTGAGCAAACACAAAACCCTACAAAAGTCACTGAAGACTTATAAAGCAAATTTACCATACCATAATGACATCAGATTCTAAAATTAACATAATAAGGAGCCTACCCAGAAAAGAACATCACCATAAATATTTCAGTAGGTGTTACACCTATTCAGAAAATTTTAAAAAAGCCAGATAACATGGGCTCAGTCACACAGGCAGAACAGTTAGATCCCTCACAAAGTACAGAATAAATTATGACAAACTCAAAGTAGAAATAGAAAATATTAAATTGAAACCCCAACAAGCCAGACTCTGCATGCAGTGCAACAGAAGAAATAGAAAGTGATACATGTCCCCCTATAAAGATGGCATATACTGAACCCCCCCCCCCCAAAAAAAAAACCTACCATATTCCTGTTATTAAATGCAAAATGAATTCTTTACCTTTTATTGTCTAGCAATTTTATTTTTATAATTGCCTTTGTCCCGGTAATCTGGTTTTCTGTGTCCTGTCTTCTCTTAACTTTCTTTTCCAGGGTCTGCAATCCACCTACCACTTCTCTCCACTCATGTCTTCTTCACTTGCTCTCCTATGCCCATCTCTGATGTTGATCTTTTCCTTTTAGCTTTCTTCCATTTATTTTCTCTCTTTATCAACTGAGATTTCATTCCTCCTTTTTATATCCAGTTCTCAAGCTCTCTATTTTTACCATGTCAACCTACCACTTTTCAAACCTTTAACACCATCCTCTTACTGCATCTCTCTATCCTTCCCCAGCCGCTTATTCCCTGGTCTTTAACTAACTTTTCCCCTCTTCCACCCTCCCTGTGTTCAGCATCTATACCCTTCTCTCCTGCCCTGTCTTGTTTCCTCCTTTCTCCCCACTCTCATGCCTCTCCCCTTTTTCTCATCTTATCCCCCCATTCCAGTACTCCCCCTCTCTCCCTCACCTCATGTCCAGCATCTGCCCTCCACACCTCCATTTCATGTCCAGCATCTACAATTTATCCCCTTATGACCCCTCCCCTGAGTTCAGCAGCCAACCGCCCTCTATCCCTTATGATCCCTATCACATGTCTGGCCTCTGCTCTCCACACCATGTCCAGCATTTGCCTATCACCCGTGTCCTGCATCCGCCTTCCACCCCCCACACTGTGTGTCTAGTATCTCCTCTTCATCTTCCTTTATTTCCATCATCTTTTTTGTGCCATCCCATCCACACTTTCTATTTGGCATCTGTCCTCTGCCCCCTTCGTGTCCAACATCTGCCCAATATTTCTCTTTCAGCTAATCTACCCCCTGCCCTTCGTGTCCAGCTGCCCAGCATTTCCTTTCCAATCATTCTACCCCCCTTTCATGTTTATCTGCCCAACGTTTCCCTTCCAGCCATTTCACAACCCCGTATCCCCCCGCCACTACCTTTTCTGTGTCTGCAGCATCAGCGGAGGTGTCCGGTTTAAAAAAAAAGAAAACTCTATGTACTTCCATGCTAGGAAGCGTGGTCTAGTCCCGCCCTCTCTGATGCAAAGCATGCATCAAATAGTGGTGGGACCAGACCAGCCTTCTCAGCTTGGGAGAGGCTGCATTTTTTTTTCTTTTCATTGGAGACCGTCATTGTCATTGCAGACACAGCAAAAGCAACAGCGGCGCTGCAAGTGGGGGGGGGGGGGGGCAGGCTGTAGCTGTTTTGGCATGAGAACCAGTTAGTTTGATGGTAAATGCTCCCCCTACCCCCTGAAACTACACCCATGACACAGGGTCCTACACATACTGGGCCCCATTCTGATCGGGGCTTGTCTGGGTGTCCAAAATCTGGATGGGCCAGATTTGCACAGCACATATGGGAGCTAGACATTCCTGCGGGAGCAGAATCTGGTGCAAAGGGCCTGGACTGGCAGGATGTGCCCTGATTCTGTGCCACCGGATAGACAGCTCCCAACCTTCTAACCCAGCTGAAGCGCCTGCATGGAGCCTGGTGCCTTGGCATCCTGTCACCATGGCACCAGATCGCAGTGCAGGAACCCCGTTCTGCCACACAAGTAAGAAGATCCTGTTCCCCACCGCCCAACCCCCAACGGGGCCTGCCAAGGCTGGGATTGGGCTGTGGGGAGCCTCCTGCCCTGCTCACATGGGGGGGGGGGGGAGTCCTGCCGCAATGGTTGCCAATGTTGAGGGGATTTCTTCCACCCTCGAGGTGAAATAAGATCTCCAGGAACAAGCAGGAATGTAGTCTTCACATATGGGTATCGTCGGTACTGACGGAGCCTGTGCGGGAACGCTCCCCAGCATCCAATTAGAAAGCTTTTGAGAGCATACCACAGCGCCTGCGTGCTGCCTTTCCCAACTGCCTCTCTCCAGTTCTTCATTTTCCGTGGAGCCAGCAGGTCGTTGTTCCTGTCACCGCAGAAAATCTTTCCTTATTCTCCTTCTTTTTGTGGTCGCGTCTGCCTTCCTCGACGCTATACCGGTACCGCCGGTTCTTCATTCTTTCTTTTAAAAAAAATATATATATATAGTATATTATTCCAAACTTTTCTTTTTCAGGTGCATGCGCCATTTTGGGCCTTAGGCCCAAAATTTCCTCCACTATGGAAAAACTCGCTTCGGGTTTCAAAAAGTGCACCAAGTGTGGCGATATCATCTCCGTCACTGACACCCATGAGTGGTGTCTTAAATGTTTAGGTCCTGACCACTCCATCTCGGAGTGTATGGCTTGTGCCATGATGTCCAAGAGGGGTCGACAAAACCGAGCTGCTAAGCTCAGCACCCTTTTTCCCTCCAATGCAGCTTCTGTGGCATCGACGTCTTCCAGGGCTTCGTCTTCCTCCCATGGATCTCAGGTAACTAAACATAAATCTGGCCGGTCCTCAAAGGGTAGATCTCCTTCTAAGCATCGAGATGCCTCTGGCGTTGCCCTTGAGGGTTCTGTACCAGCAAAATTGCCCCGGCAGGAGGCTTCGGCTTCCAAAGCATTATCGGGGCTCCAGGATGTTCTCGAGGCCTCAACCTCGGCAGAACTACTGGTGCCATGCTCTGGGGTACCGGCCGCTTTCTCCGGTACCGACACCCAGTCATCGGCAGTGTCGATAGACCAGAGGTTCCTGGCTATTGAATGCAGTCTGGCGGCTCTCTTTGAGGCATCGACACCCTCGGAACCGCGTCAGACACTTCAACTGGTACCGGCATCGACACCGGTACCAGTACCAACAGCATCGGCATCGACATTGGTGTCTGCTTTACCGGCACCCAGTCATGCTATGCCTTCCGGTACTGATACACCGGTACCAATTCCCCCCGGTACCGACTTCAGTCGGTACGGGTATCGTGCTCTACAAGAGCATCTGGACAGAAGGTACTTTGAATCCTCGGAGGAGTCTGAGGATTCTGACGATTCTGTCAGTACCGGAATACTTCTCCCAGAGGAGCCTTCCTCTCCTAAACGTAGGATGTCTCCTCCAGAAGATAACTCCTTTCAGGATTTTATCAGGGAGGTGGCTCGAGGTCTTTCCATTACTGTGGCTCCCAAAACAGAGCCCAGAGCAAAGGAGTTGGAGATTCTTCAATATCCCAAAGCTCCTAAGGAGGCAGCTACTTTGCCTATCCATGAGATCTTACATGATCTCATGCTAAGAATGTGGGAAACACCTCTTACCACCTCTCCTCACTCTCGTAGACTTGATACCATGTATCAAGTCCCTCCTTGTTCTGGTTTCCAGAAGACTCAGCTTCCTCACCATTCTATTGTAGTGGAATCAGCTATGAGAAGGATCAGGAGTGCAAAGAGGCATGCCTCTAATCCTCCAGGACGTGAGTGTAGAACCTTGGATGCCTTTGGATGTCGTACTTTCCAGGTTTCCATGCTTTCTGCCAGGATCAGTTCCTATATTTTATATATGGGAATGTTCCTTAAAGAAGTCACAGGAGATTTAGAGGTTCTAAGCCCTTTTCTTCCTGAAGATAAGAGGCAGGATTTTCTCACTCTGGTTAAACATGCCCAGGATGTTTCTAAATTTGTCAATCATGCAGCTTTTGACTGTTTTGAGTGCATAAGCAGAACCTCTGCCATTGCCATAGGCGCACGTAGAATTGCCTGGCTCCAGGCATCCGATTTGGAGCTCTGGGTGCAGGACAAACTGGGCAATATCCCTTGTACAGGTGAGAATCTATTCGGCAACAATTGGCAAGAGAGAGCCAATGAGTTGGATGCTGACAACTCCACTTTGGATAGGTTATCCAAAGCCACAGCTGATCCTGCAAGGAAGAAATCTTTCAAGATACCATTCTTCTCAAAAAAGAAGAGGTTCTACCCCTCTTATTCCCAGCAGGGACGTTCCGCAGGTCAGCCTGCCCGGAAGAGTCAGCAACCATCTAAACAAAGGAAAGCAAAGACTGCTAAGCCTCAACCGTCTTAGCAGTCTCAGCCTCTACAAGGCCTTTGACTTTCATCTAGAGAACGTAGCCTTCCTGGCTCTCAATGGACCAGAGCCTTCCACCATTCCAGGAAGGTTATGTCATTTTGCCCCCAGATGGGGGCAGATAACAGCAGAACATTGGACTCTCTCTATTATAAAAGAGGGGTACAAGCTTCATTTTATCTGCATTTCCCCCCCCCAATGGTAAGACAGTTCAATTCTCAGACCTCTCTCATCAACCTGTTAGATCAAGAGGTCACTATGCTTCTTGCCCAAGGGGCAATAGAAGAGGTACCCATTCCTCAACAGGGTACAGGGTTTTACTCCCCCTATTTCCTTATCCCAAAGAAAACAGGGGGACACAGACCTATTTTAGACCTCAGTGAATTGAACAAATTCCTGTTCAAAGAGAAATTCAAGATGATTTCTCTGGGAACTCTGCTGCCATACCTTCAGAGTCAGGATTGGCTTTGTTCTCTAGATCTGAAGGATGCGTACACTCATGTTCTCATCCATCCAACTCACAGAAAATTCCTTCGGTTCCTTGTCCAAGGAAAGCACTACCAATACAGGGTGCTTCCTTTTGGCCTGGCCTCAGCACCAAGGGTGTTCACGAAATGCATGGCTGTGGTAGCAGCATTTCTTCGCACTCTAGGCATATTCATCTTCCCCTACTTAGACGACTGGCTCATTCGAGCCCCATCAGAGTCAGAGGCCAGGACTTCTCTATCTTGCACAATGCGTATCCTTCAGTATTTGGGTCTGGTCATAAACATCCCAAAATCCAGTCTAACTCCCACTCAGTCTCTAGAGTTCATAGGAGCTTTGCTGGATAACAGAAAAGCAAGGGCCTATCTCCCCCAGGCCCGTTGCCTTCACATGGTGCAGTTAGCTTCTCAAGCAGTGCTAAAGCCTCTCCTCACTGCTCGAGAAATGTTACAACTACTAGGCCACATGGAATCTACCGTACATGTGGTTCCTTATGCTCGCCTCCACATGAGAGCAGCCCAGTGGACTTTATCCACTCAATGGACCCAGGCATCAGGGTGCATGTCAGACAAAATAGCAAACACAAATCGCCTTATTTTGTCCCTCCAATGGTGGCAGTCCACTCAAAACCTGTTGCTGGGGTCCCCATTTCAACAACCTTTACCGCAGGCAACTCTCACAACAGATGCTTCTCCAGTGGGTTGGGGAGCTCATCTGCAAGACCTCTCCACCCAAGGCACTTGGACTCCACAGGAGACTCATCTACACATCAATCTCTTGGAGCTCAGAGCAATCTTCCTTGCTCTGCGAGTGTTCCATACCCTGCTCAGCTACAAGACAGTTCTCATCCATACAGACAATCAGGTAGCCATGTTCTACGTGAACAAGCAGGGAGGAACAGGCTCTCTGTCGCTTTGCAACAAAACTTTGCAACTATGGGCCCTCGCCAGAGAGCATCAGATTCATCTCCTGGCAGTGTATCTTCCAGGTGTCCAAAACTCTTGGGCAGAAAGACTCAGTCGAGTTCTGCTTCCACACGAATGGTCTCTACATGCAGACCAGGTGGCCAAGATTTTTCAAATTTGGGGAACCCTGGACATAGACCTCTTTGCAAGTCCGTTGAATGCCAAACTTCCCCGATTTCTGTTCCAGAATTCCGGCTCAGGGCTCTCAGGCCAAGGATGCTTTCCTCCTTCATTGGGGTCAAGACTTCCTGTCTGCCTTTCCTCCCATTTCCCTGATTCCCAAAACCCTGTTCAAGCTTCTGAGAGACAGAGGCCGTATGATTCTCATAGCTCTACATTGGCCACGGCAAGTGTGGTACCCTCTGCTTCTACATCTCTCTCAAGCTCCCTCTCTGGAGTTAGGGTCTGCTCCAGATCTCCTGTCTCAGGAGGACGGAATGTTATGGCATCCCAATCCCCAGTCTCTGCAAATAAATAATAAATAAATAAAAAATCTCAGGGCTTGGTTGCTGAAGGCCTAGATCTTCAGGATCTTAACCTTCCTCAGCAAGTAAAGGATATCCTTTATGCTTCTAGAAAACCTTCCACAAGACGCTCTTATGCTTTTAAGTGGAAAAGGTTTACCATATGGTGCTCGCAGAAGGGTCTTAACCCCCTTGCAATACCTCTGGAATCATTACCTCTGGAATCAGTGTAGCAATTCAGTGTAGCAATTGCTACACTGAATTGCCAAACACTTCCACTACCACAACACATCACCAACAAAACATCACCAGAAAAACACATACAACACCACAAGACAGCACCCATTAACCTAGAGAGGTCCCATACCAGAAACATAAATGGCTTACCCGTTAGTTACTCTTGCCCTACTCTATACACTGGTCAGCACACTCTATGACTCAGTTGTATTTGCAGATGGATGCAACCCTATCCAACTACTAAGGAGCGCAAACAGTAAACAATACAACAACCAATACCACCGGCAGCCAAACCCCTACCACAGAAGACTGTCACACCTAATATATGTATCTATAGAGACCTCAAACCCCACAAAACATAAAAATACAAAACATCAGCAAGAACTTAGGTGCGCCCTTATCAACGCACGATCGGTCCGTAATAAATGGCCGGTAATCACTGACCTAATCACTACTCACAATCTAGACATGCTAATGGTCACTGAAACATGGATCTCTGAATCCGACAACGTCATACTGAATCTCCTTACACCACCTAACTTTTCAATCTACACCTGTAACAGGGAAAACAAAAGAGGTGGAGGTGTACTGATCCTTGCAAAAACAATGTTACAATACCGGGCTAGCCTTACCAAGAGCACACAACACCTGAACACACTAACCATCACCAACAAATACAATACTATTAACCTCGTTTATAGAGCCCCAGGAACTGGATCAGATGAGCTCTCAGACATCATTGACCTAGCATGTACTCCGGAAGACCCCTCCAAACCTAACTGGCTGCTAGGAGACCTTAATCTTGCCTCTACTCAACCCACCCTAGCCAAAGCCTTCCTTGAAGCAATGTCTGACCTCAACTACAAGCAGGTCATAGCTGATCCCACCCACCAAGGAGGGAACCCCCTTGACCTAATTTTCATCCCCCATACAGTTATGAATTCATTAAACCAATTTGACCTTAATATCTCACCAGTCCCCTGGTCAGACCACAATCTGATAACATTTCAGTTACCAATGCAACAAACTACATGCTACCGTCCAAATGCAACAGCTACATCAAGAGTTGCCCACTTCAAACAACTCAACAGAGAAACAATCATTAATGGCGCTCTCCCAAAACTTGCTCAACCAGCGACCAACCTTAACGACATGATGTCCAACTGGAACGAGACCCTCTCCCATTACGCTCAACAGCCTGCCAACAGCAAAAAATCTACACCTGACAAAAGAGACAATAAGAAACAGACCACCCCATGGTTTTCCCCGGAACTACGAGCCTCCCTACTCTGGCTCAGAAAACTCGAAAGGAAATGGAGAGCTCCTAGAAATACCTCAGATCAAGCCAGCTATTTACAATACTTGAAGACCCATCGTGAATCAACCTGGGCCAAACGGAAGCAATTCCATGCAGAAATCCTCAGCCGTTCACTCAATAAGCCAAGAGACCTATTCCAACTGGTGAAATCCCTTACCAACCAACCCTCACCACCTCAACAAGAAGGTATTCAGCCATAAGCATACGCAAACTACATCCAATCTAAGGCAATAAAGATAACTACAACGGCATCACCACCTCATCACAACCATACCACAAACTCCGAAACCACTCATATCCAGTCCATAATCACCAAACTCTCACCACCAACAACAAAGGACATTGAAGAAGTAATTGCATCAATCAACGCCACGACCGCACCAACCGACCCCTGCCCAGCACACTGGATCAAGACGATGCGCACCGAGCTCAGCCCTTTCATAGCCAACATTACCAAGTTGTCCTTTGAAACAGGAGTCTTCCCAGATGCACTCAAGCACACATCCATTCGCCCGTTACTAAAAAACAATCAACTTGACCCAAAGAAAGAAGAGTCTTACAGACCAATCTCCAGTATCCCTTTACTGGCTAAGATACTTGAGAAACTAACCCTGAGACAGATCCAGCAGCATGTTGACTCTTCCTCACCATTGGATCCCTCTCAACATGGATTCAGAGAAGCACACGGTATCGAAACTCTACTAACGACATTAACCAGTTCCCTGATCAATGGAATAGACAGTATAAAGAAGGGCTTCACACTAATCTTTCTCGATATAGCAGCAGCGTTTGACTCCGTAGACCATCGGCAGCTTCTTACCCGGCTACACGATAAGGGAATCCGAGATCAAGCGTGGAGCTGGTGTAAATCCTACCTTGAAGGGAGATGGCAACAAGTCCGTATTGGAAACACCACTTCCGAACCTTTCCAACAGCAGCAAGGTGTACCCCAAGGTTCCTCCCTCTCCGCGTTGCTCTTTAACATCTATATGCAACCAATTTGCGACATCGCCCGTTCATTTGGCATATCTTGCCTTATGTACGCCGATGATGTACTGCTATTTACACCCATAACCATCACTTGTCCTGACTTTACAGTGCTAGTCAACTGCTTCAATGCAATAACAGACTGGCTACTCACTCAGAACCTCCGGATATTAGTACTTCAGTTTTTTTGAAGTTTAATCACAAGGAATAAAACTTACTCTCCTCCACCAACACTCAAAGTCAGAGATGCGGAACTTCCAATCAAATCCAACATACGATATCTTGGGGTCATACTCGATCAACAACTGGACTTCAAGGAACATATCAAATGCACTGTCAAAACCATCTACTTCAAGATCAAAACCCTACGGCATCTTAGGCCCATGATGGAACCCGATGATTTCTGCACCGTCTTCCAGGCACTAGTCACACCGCACTTCGATTATGCCAACATAGTTCTGCATGGTCTCCCAAAGAGTTCCCTCAAACCGCTACAGTTAGCCATGAATGCGGCAACCCGTGTGCTCTACGGAGCCGCAAGGGCCGACCACATCTCCCCCATTCTAAAGGAACTCCACTGGCTTCCCATAAGCAGTAGGATCCTATACAAAACCCTTCTCATTACCTTCAAGGCCTTCAACAAGATATCGCCATCATCCATTTCCGACCTCATCACGCATTCTCCAGACAACAGATCCAGGAGATCCATGGCTGCTAACATGCTACTTATACTAATTGAATCCACAAAACTCAACCAGATCACCACCAATAGGGCTTTCTCGATCTATGCCCCCGTGTGCTGGAACAAACTCCTCCCACACATTAGAGAAATTAGGGACCTTTGTCAGTTCAGAAAAACTCTCAAACACCACCTTTTTCTCTTACATTATACTCATCCTGATATCCCCCTTATCTCCCACACACCCCCACTATATCAAACTGCCGCTACATGATGCAAAACGATACTATGTAGTCATACCTAATATGTAATATAACTGAATTGTACATAGTTTCCCATGTTTATCTATATAGACCTGGAATGTAAATAGTTTCCCCAAGTTTACCCCCATGTTAAACCCCTGTTTTATGTAAACGACGGCCAATGTATCTGACCAAGTGTTATATTGTTTTGATGTAAACCGCGCTGATGACAAATAGCGCGGTATATAAGAATTGTTAAATAAATAAAAATAAATAAATTACTGGAATATCTCCTTCATTTATCCAATGCAGGACTTAAGACTAATTCAGTAAGAGCCCATTTGAGTGCTATTGCAGCTTCTTTCAAGCCTCTAAATGGACAACCTATTTCCTCCTATCCTCTTATAGCAAGATTTATGAGAGGCCATCTTTTAACTAAGCCTCCCATTAGGCCACCACCGGTGGCATGGGACTTAAACCTGGTTCTTGGTCAGCTCATGAAGCCACCTTTCGAACCCTTAGCTACTACCTCATTGAAATTACTTTCTTGGAAGGTTATCTTTCTCATTGCAATCACATCAGTACATCGCATCAGTGAGTCGCAGGCACTAGTGGCTGATCCACCTTATACAAGGTTCCATCATGACAAGGTAGTCCTTAGGATTCATCCACACTTTATGCCAAAGGTGGTCTCGCCTTTTCATCTAAACCAAGCGGTCTACCTGCCTGTGTTTTTTCCAAGGCCTCATGCATCAAATGCAGAAAGGAATCTTCATACTTTGGACTGTAAAAGAGCTTTAGCCTTTTACTTACAAAGAACACAGCAACATAGAAAGTCCTCTCAACTCTTTGTTGCTTTTGATCCTTCTCATTTGGGACTTCAGTCTCCAAGAGAACACTGTCCAACTGGATTGCTCAGTGCATTTCCTTTGCCTATCAGAATAAGAATCTTCCTCTAGAGGGTCATGTCACAGCTCACAATGTGAGAGCCATCGCAGCTTCAATGGCTCATCTGCACTCTGTGTCTATCGACGACATCTGTCGAGCAGCCACTTGGGCCTCGGTTCATACCTTCACAGCCCATTACTGCTTGGACAAGGACTCCCGCCGGGGTGCCTTGTTTGGTCAGGCTGTTCTCCAACACCTGTTCCATACCTAATCAACTCCTACCCACCATTCCTAGTTGGATGCCAGAGATCCATGGGGGGAAGTGGAGCCCTTTCACAGGGACACAGAACTTCTAGGGTCTCTCCCTGGCATCTAAAGGTAGGGAGTCCCCATATGTGAAGACTACATTCCTGCTTGTTCCTGGAGATAGCATAGTTACTCACCTGTAACAGGTGATCTCCGGGAACAGCAGGAATTTAGTCTTCATAACCCACCCACCTCTCCTAGGAGTTGTATCTCTTTTTTTCTTTCCTTTCCCTCTCTCTCTCTTTGTCTCAGCTTTAAAACTCAACTGGAGAGAGGCAGTTGGGAAAGGCGGGAAGGCAGCACACAAGCGCTGTGGGATGCTCCCAAAAGCTTTCTAATTGGACGCTGGGGAGCGTTCCCGCGCAGGCTCTGTCGGTACCGACGATACCCATATGTGAAGACTAAATTCCTGCTGTTGCCGGAGATCACCTGTTACAGGTGAATAACTATGCTTTCCCTGTCTACTTCCTCAGGGCCGGACGTACAGGGCCACAACTGGAATTGTCTCTTTACATCTGGGGTCAGGGTCCCACCTCTGCCCTGCCCCCATCCACCCTGTCCAGATCTCCCCGCACATCTCCTGTCTTTATCTTTATTTACACGATTTGATAGACCGCCCAGGCCGAAGCATCAGGGCAGTGTACAATACAAAAATAAGGCTGCTAGAAACAAAGTCAGAAAGGGAACGCCAAAAGTCGATAGGACAGAGAGAGACAGATTAAAGGTAGAGAGGAGGAAAAGCCCAGGGGGGGGGGCAAGAGGGCAGGAGGACGGGGGGGGCGGGGGGGGGGGGGGAGAAAGAAAGGAGAAAAAAGGGGAAGCGGACCAACGAGGGGAGAGTTGTGGAGGGCGAGGCTGGGGGAGAAGGCACCATCGTCAGAGGGGGGGAAGATCGAAGGCCTGGCAGAAGAGGTGAGTCTTGAGGAGAGTTTTAAAGCGGAGATAGGACGGTTCTAAACGAAGGGATGGGGAAGTGTGTATGTGTGGGGAGCTTTGGGCATGGAATGGGCCCCGAGTGAATAGTGGGGGCTGTAGATCTGAATCAGACGTACATCCCTGCTATTCCAGCATTGGAATGTCCCCCACTGCCAACAAGGAAACGGAACCACAATGAGCAAGAGTCGAAAGACGTTTAGGATAGGTTCAAAATGCTTTTATTCAGGTAGTCCCCAATGCGTTTCGGCATGTGTTGCCTTCATCAGGGGGTAGCAGCTAAAACACAAACATAAACACTCATACCAGTAATAATAACATAAATAATGATAAGCCCTATTAACACTAAAAGTCATTAAAAATGATAAGAATCTTAAAATGCAAGCTTATTGCTCCAAAAATAATGATGAACGCAGGACACAGAAAAGTTACTTATTGTAAAAGTTAATAACTTGTATGTATAAACATGTAAAATTGTAAAAATAATATCATAAAAATATACTGTATATGAACTAACTTATATATAGGGACAGACAACCAAAAGAGACAGGGTTAAAAACAGAGTTAAAAAACATAAACATGTACTTACAAGAACCCAATTCTAATTTTCTATTATTTCTTGGGTAAATGCTGATAACGTGCTTTCTCTGAAGCGCTAGTCTAGTGTAGCGTCAATCGTGTATAAACTGAAAGTGAACCATCTTTATGATACATCAATTAAATAGTGATAAATAGAAATACATAATAAAAATAAGAATTACTATAAATTCCATTATTGTCTAAAAATCATAATATGATGAAATGAAAAATACTAACATATTACTTTGATAATGTGATCAAGGTAAACAAAAAGAGATATTGTTGAGTGTAAACAAATAACTTATAATTGTAGTTAGATGGACTCCATACCTATGATTACATTGCTCCTCTAAAGTATATAGACATAAACTTGATGTTATTCCTAAACTATATTGTAATGTTAATTGAAGACTCAATCGCCATGATTGTAACTAATTGGACCATCCTAGCAGTCTCCTTTAACTTCTGCGTCAGTGTTAACAATGTTGCCCAACTTGTGCTACTTTGTATAATGACCAAATCTACTAAGGTTATAAATTACTGTTATCCAAGATATTTGTGTCACAGTATAATACTAAACAGTCAATTAGACATAAGTAGGGTAAATTACAAAATGATATTAAGAAACAGATTCAACTTAATTATATCCTGAACTTAGGTTGAGCTTCTAAAAAAAAGAAAACATTGTGACAATTTTGATCTCAACTCAGTGATTTGTTATTGTGAAATGAATGATCAAACCACCGTCTAAAACTAACACTAATAACCCACTAGTATTAAAACTATAGATAAAATGCTCGAGGAACCTGTACTGACCTGAACGGGCTTGTTTACTATTGTGTTGTAACCCTGTAATAATATTTACTACAGAGAACAGCTTTACATAATAAATCGGCAGTTTTGTATTGATGAAAAGACTGTATAAATCAAACTAACCCAGTTTATGGGACCATGAGACTATGATGAAAATTAATTAGATCATACACTGTAGCTACATGTTGTCGTTAAACATTATTAACCAAAGTGATAATTTATCATATGTCTCCAAACAATTTGATTTAAAATTAATTATAATCCTATAATTTAATGTGGCCATACGGGTATGATTAAAATCATGTTATACACCGGCAGCTGCTCTGGACTTCATATATGGATTGGCTATATAAATAAACAGAGAACAGCCCTAACTCAGAACGCGTAACAACCCGAATATTGAAAGCGCAGAGGGACATTGTATAATGTGATGTTTAGACAGACAACTTCTTATAGTGTTTAATATCTAAACTGAATATTAAAACCCTTTTCTCCAAGCTTAAACAGCACAATATGACACTGGGGTTACCTCAGAAGCACGGAACCGCCGTCAAACGTGGTATCTTGCATGTAGTAGAACGAATTGTTAAAAACTGAAACTGCATAAATTATGCATAATTAGTACAGCTCAAACTTTACCATGTTTTCTTACATAAATTAAAACTAAAAACTAAAACTAACAGTGTATATTAATTGTGGTATTAACTGAGAAAGGAGAGATATTACCAAGACTCTCTTCCGAAAATATACCGATCAAGGGATCTGTAAACTTGTTGTGCCCTACCGCACATACAGAGCTGGCAAAATTAGAATTGGGTTCTTGTAAGTACATGTTTATGTTTTTTAACTCTGTTTTTTAACCCTGTCTCTTTTGGTTGTCTGTCCCTATATATAAGTTAGTTCATATACAATATATTTTTATGATATTATTTTTACAATTTTACATGTTTATATGTACAAGTTATTAACTTTTACAATAAGTAACTTTTCTGTGTCCTGCGTTCATCATTATTTTTGGAGCAATAAGCTTGCATTTTAAGATTCTTATCATTTTTAATGACTTTTAGTGTTAATAGGGCTTATCATTATTTGTTATTATTACTGTTATGAGTGTTTATGTTTGTGTTTTAGCTGCTACCCCCTGATGAAGGCAACACATGCCGAAATGCGTTGGGGACTACCTGAATAAAAGCATTTTGAACCTATCCTAAACGTCTTTCGACTCTTGCTCATTGTGTTTCCGGTTGTTAGTTGCAAGAGCGGTGCTCCTTGTTTTGTTTGGCCCCACTGCCAACAAGTACAGAGCCTCACACACATACATTGGCCCCCAACACACTGCCATCAAGGACATAGCCCCAGCACACACACACATACATGCATGCAGGCCATCAACACAATGTTAACCACTGCACAGTATCAACCCACATTGCCAACAAGTACACAACCCCAGCACACACACACACACACACACACACACACACACACACCCTCAATTCATACTGCTAACAAGTACAGAACCCCAACACACACACATAGAAGTCCCCAACTTTGTTGCAAACCTATAGACGCCAACAAAATGCTTCATTTCAGTACTTTTCATTATCATATGTCAAAAAAGAATTTACCATTAAGCCAGTTTCTCTGACTGGAAAAGCTATATTTGGATCACCATGTCTTTGAAAAAGAATTATCGGAAACAAGCAAGAGATTTACAGAAAGGGGAATTTTAGAAGAGATGTCCAAGTGCAGATGTGATTTCACCATCATGGAGGTGCTTGATATGGACGTCTGCAGGGCCATGTACTACATATCCCCAGAACTATATTTCAGAACCTGGACATCTAGGATAACCTAATGGTTAGAATCGTGAGTTAGAAACAGGGCAGTCGGGGTTCGGTTGCTTTGTTGACATTGTGCGGAGTACTGGGGATGATGGAGTGCATTCTTCTCTACACCCTCTGGAAGTTTTTCAGTTAAAGCAAGCACTTTTCAGATGCTTGCTGGTGCCTGGAGCAGGTTTAATGATAGACATAATGCCGGACATCCATGACATTTCTGGGGATGTTCAGGATCCTGGCAATGCCCTAACCATGCCTCTAGGTTCTTAGGAATGCCCCCTCCATGCTCACATTCAGACTTAGACGCCCTCATGCTGGGGACATCCCCAGAGCTGGCTTCTACAATGGCTCTGAAGACGTCTCTAAGTCCATTTTCGGATGTCCAAAGCACGAATAGGGCTTCTAAGATGATTCTCAAAGAGGTTATCCAAATAAGTGTATTCTAAATGGTTTCAATAGAACTAAGATGACAGGCAGCAAATACTATTGCAAGAAAATAAGAAACGGGAGAAGAACAAAATAATCTGCCCTGTTGGATTTCCATGCTTAGCTAAGGACATTAATAGGATTTTAAGTAATTATTGGGATATATACAGGGCCCATTAGTCAAAGGAATTATGGGTCCGATTTTCAAAAGCATCTATTTGGTTAACAGCTCATGTTAACCATGTAAATGTCTTAATCGGGGATTTTCAAAGGCAACTACACGGCTAGTGCCTTTGAAAATCCCTGATTAAGTCCCCTACACGCCCCAATGCTATCCGGTTAGCATCGGGCATATTGGGGGTGTTCGGGGTAGAGTGGAGGCAGGGAATGGCGCTAACTGGGTAGCAGCGATTTTGGATGCTGCCCGTTTAGTGCTTTGCACCTTAAAGGTGGGCAAGGAAATCCCTCGCCTATCTTTAAGTCACTGGGGCTAACCGGGCAGTATCCAAAATCACTGCTGCCTGGTTAGACTCGGCAGCTTTCCTGCTGTGCGGCAAACCCTGGATTTTCACTTATGTTGCTGTGGAACTGTCAATCCAGGGTTAAAGGGTTGTGGACAGGGCTACGCGGCTACGGTGCTTAGCCCTGCCCAACTGAAAATCAGGGCCTATGTTCCTAACTTTGAGAGTTATGCTTCTAAGTAGGCCTCTTTGAAAATTTATTAGGGTTAAGTGCCTAAATGTTTTCTTAGAATTTCACTAAGCTCATAAATTCAGAAGCATAAAAAGTGGATAGCAACAGGAGTGGATTTAGGGTGGGGCATAGTACTGATTTTCAGTACTAGGCACCTAAATTAGGCTCATAAATCTATGCAAATGAATTGTAGGCCTAAATTTAGAAGCATACATTTTAATCTCCTAAATTTTGGATGAATTTTCAGCTGAACATTTAGGCTCCTAAGGGGTCTGTCTACTAAATCACATTAGCTGCTACCGCGAGGCTAACATGAAAATACTGCCTCTGAAGCAGTTCCATGATGTCTGCACTTTCCGTGGTAGTTTCAGGATAAGGGCAGAGAATGGGCGGTATGGGCAGATTTTGCAGATGCAGCTATTACTGCCTGAATGAGTGGCAATAGCTGCATCTGCGAAGCTGTCTCCTGCGAAGCCAGCATTTTGCTCTGCAGCAACTGCAGTGGAAATGCTGGGAGCATCCCCTGCAGATACCATAGGCCTTTTGCAACTAACATGGTGCTTTTGCAGCTAATGCGGTTTAGGAGACAGATCCCTAAGAGTGGCAGAAAACTGGACACCAAAGATTTTCACTTTGGGGTCTATCTTATGGATTTTGGGTTGCTGATCACGAAAATGACCTTGAAATTTTCCCATCATGCACCATTTTTTGCAGTCACCTGTTTTTGTGATTTCCTCACATACCTTAAGTCTACTCATATGTTTGGAAAGTAAGCTGTTTTGTTTAGTCCAGGCATGCTTGGGTATGCACTCAGTGCAGGCTCACAACATGCAATGGAAATGCTACTGCTTAGGAATGCGTGGGCATGCTTAGTCAGGAGGGATGCTGGCAGTACAGGCTATAAAAGCAGCTTCATAGACAGATGCTATGCATGGCATTGAAATGAGTTTCTGTACTTAACAATAGCATTTACATGTAAGCTTCTTGCCTAAACGATGATTCATTATGGCAGAAATGTCTCATCAATGTCGCAACAGCCACGATACATTCTGTTACGTTTGTGGTGAGTATACGTTTAAGCCTCAAAGATGCAGTATGACCGCACTTATTAAGAAAGTGTATCAGCTCTACCTTGGTTGTAGAATTGGTGGTCAAGACAAATCCTGGGCTTTTCACATTTGCTGTGCAACATATGCTCTTCATCTCGGAGCTTGGCTCAGAGGTACTCGTAAGTCAAGCCGTTTCTAGTCCCAATGATATGGAAAGAACAGAAGGATCATGTGACAGACTCTTACTTCTTTCTGACCAATGTATCTGGCTTCTCTGCTAAAAATAAGAAATCTATTGAATACCCCAGTCTGCCTTCAGCCATGAGACCAGTACCGCATGATGATAGTATGCCAGTACTGAAGCCACCAGAGACATGGAGCCTAGATGAGGCAGATGAAGGTGCCACACTACATGGGCCAGATGTGGAAAATGGCATGGATCCAGATTTTGAACCATTTATGTCCGGTGTACCTTATCTGAAAACACAGTCAGACTTGAATGACCTAGTACACCCTAGAATACTGAGGGAACTTGGGGACGTTCTAGCAACTCCACTGACTGACCTTTTCAATGCCTCGTTGGAGTCGGGAGTGGTGCCAAAGGACTGGAGAGAGGCTCATGTGGTACCTTTACACAAAAGCAGAAGTAAGGATGTGGTTGAAAACTACAGGCCGGTTAGTTTAACTTTGGTGGTGAGTAAATTATTGGAAACGCTGCTGAAAGAGAAAATAGTGAGGTTTCTGGAGTCCAGCGGATTACAGGATCCGAGGCAGCATGGATTCACCAGAGGCAGGTCTTGTCAGACAAATCTGATTGATTTCTTTGACTGGGTGACCAGGGAGTTGGACTGAGGGAGAGCTCTAGATGTGGTGTATTTAGATTTCAGTAAAGCCTTTGACACTGTTCCTCACAGGCGACTTATAAACAAACTGAACACCCTAGGGATGGACCCTAAAGTTACTGCTTGGGTTAGAAATTGGTTGGGTGGGAGGCGACAAAGAGTACAAGTAAATGGAGCTCACTCTGAGGAGAAGGATGTTACCAGTGGTGTGCCCCAGGGATCTGTCCTTGGTCCGATTCTTTTTAACATCTTTGTTAGTGATATAGCGGAAGGGCTGTCGGGTAAGGTTTGCCTCTTTGCAGATGATACCAAAATCTGCAATAGAGTAGACACCCAGGAAGGTGTAGATAACATGAGGAGGGATCTAGCTAAGCTTGAAGAATGGTCTAGAATTTGGCAGCTGGGATTTAATGTTAAAAAATGTAAGGTCATGCATTTGGGCTGCAGCAATCCAAGGAAGCAATACAGTATAGGAGGTGAAGTACTTTTGTCCACTAAAGAAAAGCGGGACCTAGGCGTGGTTGTGTCTGATGATCTTAAAGTAGCTAAACAGGTAGAAAAGGCGACGGCAAAAGCTAGAAGGATGCTTGGGTGCATACGGAGAGGAATGGCTAGCAGAAAAAAGGAGGTGATAATGCCTCTGTATAAGTCTTTGGTGCGACCTCATTTGGAGTATGGTGTGGAATTCTGGAGACCGCACCTTCAAAAGGATGTGAACAGGATGGAGTCGGTGCAGAGGGTTGCTACCAAAATGATTAATGGGCTTCATTATAAAGCATATGAGGACAGACTTAAGGATCTTAATATGTACACCTTAGAGGAAAGATGGGATAGAGGTGATATGATTGAGATGTTTAAATACCTCTGTGGCATAAATGTTCAGGGAGAGAGCCTCTTTCAATTGAAAGCAAGTTCTGCTACGAGGGGACATAGGATGAGGGTGAAGGGAGATAGATTCAGGAGTGATATGCGGAAATATTTCTTTACGGAAAGAGTAGTGGATCCGTGGAATAGTCTCCCAGTGGAGGTGGTAGAGATGAGGACAGTAATTGAATTCAAAAAAGCATGGGACCAACACAGAGGATCTCTAAAGGTAAAAAGTGGACTGTTGTAGTTGTTGTTATGGAAGGACAGACTAGATAGGCCATGTGGTCTTTTTCTGTCATCATGTTTCTATGTTTCTAGTGAGGGGCATACGTTTGTCACAAACAAAAGCTGAACTATTTGGTTCAAGATTGCAAAGATGGGGTTTGCTGTCGCCAGGTATGAAAATTTCTGTCTTTTGGACCTGCCAAGAAGATATGAAAAATATCTTTGTGCAGGTTGACAACCTCTTTTTCTGCATTGACATTGATGGGTTGGTTGTTCGTGGCTTTGGGTTGTGAGCATGACCTACCACAATGGCACCTTTTTATCAATCCATCACTATTAAGCCTGAAAACTGTATTGTTACAATGACAGTGTCCACCCTTCAATACCTGTTGCCTGTGCAGTGCACATGAAAGAACCCTATGAATACATGGAACTGTTGTTGCATTACATACAGTACAACAACAACAACTGGAACATCTGTGGTGATCTAAATGTAGTGGCACCGCTACTAGGAATGCAGCTTGGGTATGCCAAGTACTGTTGTTTCATTTGCGAATGGGACTCTCATGATAGAGAGTCTTATTACATTAAAAAGAACTGACCATTTCATAAGTGTTTGGTTCCAGGACAGAAAAATGTGGCACATGAACCACTTGTTTCACAAGTAAGATATTTTTGCCTCCTCTTCATATAAAAGTTGGACTGATGAAAATCTTTGTGAAAGCGATGAACAAGGAAGGTGAAGGATTTCGATATGAGACAGGTATTTCCAAGAATAACTGATTGCAAGATTAAAAAATGCACTTTTGTGGGTCCACAAGTCAGACATGTCATCAGTGACAAGTGGTTCGAAGATCTGCTAGTGGGGCCTGAGAAATTCGCATGGAAGGCATTCAGGAATGTTGAGATTTTTCTTGGTAATTACAGAGCACCAAAGTACATCCAACTGGTTGATAACATGCTTCAAGCATACAAAACCATGAAGTGCAACATGTCACTGAAGATTCATTTTCTGCATTCTCACTTGGACGTTTTGTCCACTTTGGCCTCCGCCCAGTGTAACAAGGTGGTGGCCAAAGCCAGAAGGATGCTGGGTTGCATACAGAGAGGAATTACCAGCAGAAAGGAGGAGGTACTAATGCCACTGTACAAGTTGCTGGTGAAACCACACTTGGAATACTGTGTTCAGTTTTGGAGACCATATCTCGCAAAGGATATAAAAAAAACTGGAAACGGTTCAGAGGAAGGTGACCAAAATGATTTGGAGCATGTGCCAGAAGACGTATGAAAAGAGAATCCAAGACCTAAATATGTATACTCTAGAGGAGAGGAGGGACATGGGAGATATAATACAGACCTTTAAATACTTAAGGAGTATTAATGAACAAACAAACTTTTTTCAAAGACGGGAAGCTATAAAACTAGAGGGTAAACTGAAAGGCAACGTCAGGAAATACTTTTTCACTGAAAGGGTGGTGGATGCTTGGAATGCCTTCTCGATGGAAGTGGTTGGGGCAAACACAGTGACAGAATTAAAAATGGCATGGGACAGACACATAGAAACAAGATAAAATCAAAATAAACATAACTGTCTCAGATATCTTAACAAGCCAAGGTGACTTGCACGGAGTGGTAGGTACACCCCTAAACAGAGGCATGGGGAGGGGTGACCTGCATGGAGCAGCAGGCGCATCTACTCTTGCCACCTTGCTGGACAGACTAAATGGACCATGCTAGTCTTTATCTGCTGTCATATGCTATGTTGCTAATCTTGGTGCAGTCAACAGCGAACATGGTGAAAGATTTCGCCAGGACATTGCAACGATGGAAAAGCAGTATCAAGGCAACTGGAACCCATCAATAATGGCCACTGTTGTTGGACACTGAGATGAGAACCATCAGATGCTGTATAAATGAAAATCAGGAGCAAAACATTTTTAGCTCAGGTGAACTAGTGCAATATGAAGGAAGAAGGGAGGAGGACACCTTCGGCAGTAACAGAAAGGAGGCAAAGAGCAGAAGACACAAAACCACGGCCACACTATAGTAGGCTGACGGGAAGTACTTATTTTATTGAGGACCCAACTTAAGTTTCAGCATTAAGCCTTCATCAGGGGTCAAAGAAACGTAACAGAATTTGCATAGAGCCTGTCCCAAAAGGGGCGTTACTAAATCACTCTTCCCAATCTAAGGGGACAAATAAAACATATAGATTTACAAAACATTCTGATTAAAAATAAAACAAATTAAATATAAAAGCTGTATATTTAACACACACATAGAGCAATCGATTTGCAGGGGGGAAGGGGGAAGGAGGGGGAGGGGGATGGGTAGAGGAAAGGGGGAGGGGAGGGGGAAGGAGCGACAAAAAATGCATTAGTCATAATAATATGAGTGGGAGACCATCAGAAAAGCTGAGACAAAAGCAGAGCGGATAATTGGACACTCAGTAGATAAAAGATAAAAAATGTAGAATGCTGTGGTCAAAAAACATAATCTGGAGAATTCACACACCAGTGCAAGTGAGAAATGAGGCGCTATTCTGCAAGAAAAGAACAGACACTATAATCACAATTACATGGCAACAGGGCCGGCCTGTCCATTGAGCAAGAATGTTTTTTGCACAGGGCCCCGCGTTTCAGGGGGCCCCGCGCAAAGAACATTCTGCTTTTTTAAAAATTAAATTAAAAAAAAAAAAAAAAGCTGGCTGCTGCTGCTGCCGCCGCCGCAGCAGCAGCAGAATGGAGTGTCCCGTGGGGCCCCCTCTGCCTGGCTGAGCCCCTCTGTGCTGGCTTTCAGATCCGCGAAGGGAGAGTGTCTCCCTCGCGTCTCTGTTAAGCCTGTAGGGGCTGATGGGAAGCAGGGGCTGATGGGAAATTTCCTATCTGCCCCTGCGGGCTTAACAGAGACGCGAGGGAAACACTCTTCCTTCGCGTATCTGAAAGCCAGTGCAGAGGGGTTCAGCCGGGCAGAGGGGGCCCTGCGGGACACTCCATTCTGCTGCTGCCGCAGCGGCAGCAGCAACAGCCAGCTTTTTAATTTTTTAAAAATTTTCCATGAGCCGGGGGGGGGGGGGGGAGGGTTAGGACTGGTAATGGGCTATGGGGGGGGGTAGGACTTGATTTGAGGTGGGCTGTGGGCTGTTGGGGGGGTTAGGACTGGTAATGGGCTATGGGGGGAGCTAAGACTGGTAATGGGCTGTGGGCGGATGGGGACTGTCTGGAAATGGGGTGATGGGGGGTTAGGACTGGTAATGGGCTATGGCGGGGGGTTAGGACTGATAATGGGCTGTGGGGGGGGGCTAGGACAGGAAATGGGCTGATGGGGAGGGGTTAGGACTTGAGGTGGGCTGATGGGGTTAGGACTGGTAATGGGCTGTGGGCTGTTGGGGGGGATTAGGACTGGTAATGGGCTATGGGGGGTTAAGACTGGTAATGGGCTGTGGGCTGATGGGGGCTGTCTGGAAATGGGGTGATGGGGGGTTAGGACTGGTAATGGGCTATGGGGGAGGGGTTAGGACTGATAATGGGCTATGGGTGGCTAGGACAGGAAATGGGCTGATGGGGAGGGGTTAGGACTTGAGGTGGGCTGATGTGGTTAGGACTGGTAATGGGCTGTGGGCTGATGGGGGGGTTAGGACTGGCAATGGGCTATGGGGGGCTGACTGGAAATGGGCTGATGGGGATAGGACTGGAAGTGGGCTGATGGGGGATTAGGACTGGTAATGGGTTATAGGGGGGGCTTAAACTAAAAATGGGGTGATGGGGGGTTAGGACTAGAAGTGGGTTGATGGGGGGCTAGGACTGGTAGTGGGTTGATGGGCTAGGACTGGAAATGGGCTGAGTGGAAGGGGAGGCTTGAACTGCAAATAGCTGATGGGGAGGGGGCTTGGAATGGAAATGGGCTGTGAGTGAAGGGAGCTAGGACTGAAAATGGGCTGATGGAGCAGCTAGGATAGGACTGGAAATGGGCTGTTGGGGGGAGCTAAGATTGGAAATGGGCTGTGGTGGGGGCTTGAATTGAAATGGACTCATGGAGGGGCTAGAACTGGAAGTAGACTCATGGGGGGGGGCTTGGACTGGAATTGGGCTGAGTGGAGGGGAGCTAGGATTTGACATGGGCTGATGGTGGGGCTAGGAAATGACTAGAAATGGGCTGATGTGGGGCTAGGATTGGAAATGAGCTGATGAAGGGACTCGGACTGGAAATGGGCTGATGGGGGGCTAGGACTGGAAATGGGCTGATGCAGGGACTAGAAGGGAATGGATGCTGGGTGAGACTGGAACTAGAAGGGAGCTGATGTTGGGGGAGGATTAGAATGGGATGGGGCTGGGAGAGTAAAATGGAGAGGGGAAAAATATTTTGTGTGGGAGGGATGAAAAATCTACAATTGGCCGAGTATTGGGAGAGTAAGTGGGGATTGAGGATGGAGGGGTAAAATTTGTGTGGATGAAATAGGAATGAGGAAAGAGCAAAAGGAGAAAGATTAGTATGTTAAAGCAGATGTAGAGAGAGAGAATGGAAAAAAAACTGGAAGAGAGAAGAAATGACAAATGGACAGCAGACGATGGAGAGTTAGCAGAAAACATGAAGAAACCAGAAGAAAGTGGCTGGAGCAATTGCAACTGAAAAAAAATGCACAAAAGGTAGAAAGATATCTCTTTATTTTGAATTTATTAACTGGAATATGAAAGCTCTGGGAAATGTGCATCATTAACGTCTGCGCTTTATTTGGTACAAGAGGAAATTAATTTATAGTTTTATTTCTACAGTGTTGTTGTACATTCCAAGTTTGGCTATTGGGGTTCCCAGTTTAATTATTGCCTTCCTGTTTCTAAATTGTGATTCCTTGTTTGGTGATGGTCTATGTTCTGCATGTGTAACTGAGCTGATATATTCTGTTTATGTAATTCCTGTTTGACATTGCCACTTGTTCTCTTTCCCCAGTATTCTCTGAAATGTATTTTTTTAATATTTGCAGTGTTGCATTTTGATAGGTAGGGTATGGTGCTTTGTGAGTCCTGGTAATGCTGTCAGGATACGGCGGGTTTGCTATGGGTTCTAAATGGGCAGCGTTTGTAGTAGTTCCTAATGTGCCTGGCGGTTGGCACTGGATTATAGTAATGTAGAAATCTTTTAGTCTTTCTTTATCCATACACTCATTAAGAGACATGTTTACTAAAAGTTAGTGTATGGTAACATTATGCAAACATTTATGCAAATAAGGCCACTTATGCAAATGAGGCCACGCACCGAGTCTCCGCACATGGCCCCACACCCCCCTTGGGCCGCCCCTGGTTGAACATATGTATGCTGTGAGCTTAAAGTGCAAGCTTAGCAGGCCGATGGTGAATCTATACCTGAAATCATGAAGTAAAACGATAAATCGCAAACATAGAAACTTCCCAAAAGCATAAGAGCATATAAGAAAGTGAAATAGCTGCTACAGATGTATAAAATTGAGAGAAAGAGTACCAGGTGATAGGATCAACCACGGGAAAACGCCGTGCAGAAGCAGAGGGCACTTATAAATGTGTAAAAACTCCTCCCACTAAATGTCATGGCTAACCGGTCAGAGAAACTTGAAAATGGTAAACCATCAATGATTCTCCAAACAGAGATATTATCTATGTAAAAGTTTAAATATGTGTGGGCTGTTGTTGTTTAAGTGCCGTTGAGTCGGTGTTGACTCATGGCGACCCGCTGGATAGTTGTCCTAAATTGTGTTCGGTCTTCAGTCAGGCAGCTCATTGTTGACAGACTGGTACCCATAGCTGCTGTTATTTGACTATGCAAACGCCATCCTACAAGGACTCCCCCAGACAACCTTACATCCCTTACAACTTGCCATGAACTGCGCTGCGCGAATCCTCTTTGGAGCACCAAGGAGAGAGCACATCACACCCCTCCTGATGCAGCTTCACTGGCTCCCCATCCAAGCCAGGATTAGCTTCAAGACCTTAGTGATGACATTCAAAGCTATCAACGGGTTATCCGCCTCTTCAATAAGTGACCTCATACAACCACCCACACCCAACAGGACAAGAAGAACCTCTACAGCCAACATGCTAGCAATACCAAAAGTGATGACAAGATGCGCCATATCAACTTCAAACAGAGCCTTCAGTCTGAGTGCCCCAAGCCTCTGGAACTCCTTACCACCACACATCAGAGCTATCCCCAACTTGAGCCAGTTTAGGAAGGTCTTAAAACACTTCCTCTTCATTAAATACCTCACAGCCTCCCCCGAACCCCAGCCACCATGTATGAGCAACACACAATAACTCCATCTCTCATATATACAGTTACCTTGTTCAATGTTCCACATATGTAGATAGTTTCCCCTGTTATCCAAGTTACTGCTCCTGTTCATTGTAATGACCTGACTCTTGTTTATTGTCGGATATTGTTTGTTCTATGTAAACCGCGCTGATCGCAAATAGTGCGGTATATAAGAGATGTAAATAAATAAATAAATTGTATCGATCCATCTCATTGCTGGCCTTCCTCTTTTGCGTTGACCTTCTATCTTGCCAAGCATGATGTCTTTCTCTAATGATCTCTCTCTTTGCATGATGTGTCCAAAGTATGAAAGTCGAAGTCTTGTCATCTGAGCTTCTAAAGAAAGCTTAGGTTTGATCTCCTCTAGTACTGACTGGTTTGTTCTTCGGGCAGTCCATGGTATACGCAGTATTAGCCGCCAGCACCATAATTCAATGTGTGGGCTACTGTAGATAAACAGAGGTTGCAAAGAAATACACAGATAAAGGGAATCAAACCAAGGTAAATGGGAAACAAACGTGAAAAATGGAAAAACCAAATGTGAAAGCTAAATAATAAACAGACTATATGCCAGAGAACTATTAAAGAGACATATGGCAAATATATGCAAATTGAGAATATATTAGTAATCTCTGGGCTAGGAATACAAATCTAAGAACTGAAAAGTGAACCAGAAGGGGTACCGAAAAAACAAAGGGCTATGTGGACTGCATGCATTCCTCATATACAGTATTTATATGGAGTATGGTCATTTTTGCAGAGATTACTAATACATTCTCGTTTGTTTCCCATTTTTTATCTATAGTAGCCCCCTCCCTCCTCCTCCTCCCCCTGCAAATCCATTGCTCTATGTGTGTGCTAAATATATGTCAGATAGTCCTTGCTTTTATATTTAATTTAATTGTTTTTTATCAGAATTTGTGTTTGTAAATCTATATGTTTTATTTGTCCCCTTAGATTGGGAAGAGTGATTTAGCACCGCCCATTTTGGGATGGACTCTACGCAAATTCTGTTATGTTTCTTTCATCCCTGATGAAGGCTTAATGCCCAAACTTTTTAAGTTGGGCCCTCAATAAAATAAATACTTCCTGTGAGCCTACTATAGTGTGGCCATGGTTTTGTGTCTTCTGCTCTTTGCCTGGAACTAGTGCAAAATGTCAGCATTACTGTGCAATTAAACATGCAAAATTCAGTCAAAATTAAAATATCATGTTTCTCCAAATTCCTACATGATACAGTCAATCTGAAATTATATTTGTGTTCAGCTTGAAGATATCTATCATAATCACCAAACATTTTTAGGACGCAAAACTCTTGAACAAATTTTGTTGTCCAGTGAAATAGGGCACAAATTTAGAGCCTAACTTAAGATCCTAAATTTAAAAGCTCAGCTTTTTTTTTGAATATCAGGCCCACAGAATTTAGAGCATTTCTCCACCAAGAGTTTAATGGTAGCTTATGAGAGAAGGCAGAATTTGCGTTAACATTTTCGTACTTTCTGCATTGCCAAAAGATAAAATAGGCAAAAGACATTCAGTTAGAGGCCATTACTCATATGGTTGGTGTGCAATTTGCAACGAGATAAGGGAAATTAGTGAACTACTACTGATCAAAACATGGTCATAGGTATGAATTAGAACATTTTTTGAATTGTGGCACGGAAAATGTGATTTATGTTGCTAAATGTCCTTGTAATAAATTATACGTAGGGAAAATGAGAAGGAAATTTAAAATATGTGTGATGGAACACAAAAGCTTTATAAAACGTGAAATCAAGGATAAGCCATTTGTGGAACACTGCAGTACATCTGATCATGTTTTCAGTGACGTAACATGTTTTGTCTAATGTATACTGAAGTATCCTGGAAAGGAGGGAATTTAGACCTGGTACGAGCATTACTCAGGTTTGAACGGAAGAGACCACACCTTCAAAAGGATATAAACAGGATGGAGTCTGTGCAGAGGGTAGCTATCAAAATGGTCATAAGGCAGATTTATTTATTTAGCTGTATTTATATCCCGCCTTTCACTGGGTCAAAGTGGTTTGACATAAAAAGGGGGGGGGGGGAGATAATCAAGTTGATAGAGAGGGAGGGGGCCGTCACCAGGGCTTAACATAGTTGATCTTTACAGGGAATAACAGTACTAGACAGTTGACATTTTACAGAAATCTCATAGATGGTTGCTGGGGGTTATTGAGAGCTGTCTGTTTCTGGTCCAGGATATTTTTGAAATAGGATGGTTTTTAACTGTTTCTGGAATGCAGAGAGGTCCTTTTTGCTTCGGATCTGGCTCGGGAGTGAGTTCCAAAGGGAGGGTGCGTATAGTTCAAATGCTCTGTTGCATGTTTGCTGGTTGAATTTAGTTTGTTCATGGGAGATAGTGAGAGTGTTGTTGGTGGTTTGTCGGGTTGATCTGTTGATAGTAGGGTGAGGTAGTAGGGTTCACAGATGTGTGGTTTGGGTTTGATGGAGGGCTTGGTGGGTAAGTAGGAGGGATTTGTATTTAATCCTTGCTTCGAGGGGTAGGATGTGGAGTTCTCTCAGGACTGGGGTGATGTGATCGTGTTTTTTTGCCTTCTGGATCATTCTTGCAGTGGTGTTTAAGGCAGTTCTTAGTGGGTTGGTGTGGGTGGCTGGTAGTCCGTGATAGATTGTATTGCAGTAGTCCAGGTGGGGGAGCGTCATGGTCTTCATACAGAGACAGACTTAAAGATCTCAATATGTATACTTTGGAGGAAAGATGGGAAAGAGGCAACATGATAGAGATGTTTAAATAGCTCCGTGGCATAAATGCACAAGAGGAGACCCTCTTTCAATTGAAATAAAACTCTGCAATGAGGGGACATAGGACAAAGCTGAAAGGGAATAGACTCAGGAGTAATATATGGAAATATTTATTTTAGTTATTTATCTGTTTTTAGTCAAAGCAGTTTACATTGTAACTGAAACTTCATAATATACATTAAACGGGGACATTGATAACTTGGATTCTTCTGAGATAATGGAGGGTCAAGTGACTTGCCCAATGCCACAAGGACTGCAAATGGTAATCAAACCTTGATCTTTTGGTTCCCATTAGGCTAGTTCTCCACTTCATTTATTTACAGAAAGAGTGGTAGATGAGTGAAATAGTCTCCCAAAGGAGGTAGTAGAGACCAGGACAGTATCTGAATTTAAGAAAGCATGGGACCAACACAGAATATCTCTAAAGCTATATGGTCTTTTTCTGCCATCATGTTTTTATATTTCTAAGAATTAAATACAGTGACTCCATATAGATTACAGTAAATAAAGGAATTGATTTTATTGTATTTATTTTGTAGTATTTTTACTCTTATTTATTTAAATTATTGTTTATAATTATGATATATTTGTTTCTATGTAACTGGTTTTATTAGTATAGTAACTTTATTTTTTATCTGCTGCACATTGATCTTGTTATGGAAGATGGTTTTAAAATGAAATGATATGATTTTAAAATTTGTGCTGATTTACATTTCTGTGGTATTATTTTGGGGTTTTTTTTAGAATGTAATAATTAGACTATCTTGGTGAATGCATTGATACAAGATATTAATGAAATATTTTATAGAGGTGTAAAAACAACTTTTTCAATATTGATCAATATGCAACATCTTTTCAATACGATATTTGGTTTTAGAAAGTTCAGTCATATCTTCCAATTTCATTTTATTTAAATTTATATATAAATATAGAAAAAAAATTCACATTTTTGATTTCATTTATTTTTTTAACATTTTTTTTATCAATAGTTATTTCATAAATGGAATTTAATTAGCATATTGAAAGAGGCAAATGGTCACAAGATGATGGGAATACTGATAGTGATTGTCAAAAGATAATGTTTCACTGATATAGAGGTCTTTTTACTAAAGATTTATGTGTGATAAAAAAGTTAATGTGGATTAAGTGCCATTGCGTCCATAGAAATAAAAGAGCCGTGGGCACTTAACCTGTATTAACTTCATTAACATGCACTAACACCTTTAGTAAAAAGGCCTCACAGTTTAAAAACAAGACAACAGTTCATTTCAATTAGTACATAGTTTAGATTGTCAATCAGTTCTGCTGGGAAATGTTCTTTAAAAATGGCTTGATATGAGTCATTTGATAATTACAAGAAATAACTAAGGGGGGGGGGGGGTATTCAAAGGGATTAACATGGTTAACATGCCCTTATCCGGAATACGCTGCCAGTTAGCATCAGGGATGCTGGCGATGTCATTCATTGATAACCAGGCAATGGTGATATTGAAATGCTGCCCGGTTATCGACATGCGATGAAAGTCGGATGCAGTAAAGGGCTGGCCTAACTTTCATTGCAGAAGCTAGCCGGGCAATGGCCGAATATTACCGCTGCCTGGTTAGCTTCCCAGTAATCCAGACAACTCAGATATTTATTGCTGGGGCTTGGATATGGCCCTAGCATTGAATACCCGGATTTAGAGTTTGGCAGCAGTGGCTAGCCATGTTGGATTGGCTAGTTGCCACTGCCGAATATTGGGCCAAAAGGCTTTTTTTTTTTTTAAATTTAAAAGAGGGAAGTGAACAATCAATGTATTCCAGCGGGAGAAGTCTTTTCAAAGACTACAATTTGGTATGATAATTTACAATCATGGACAAGCGAAGTTATAATTTAATTAATTGGATAATGATAGAGATTTGCTTAAAATAAAATATATTTGAGTAACTGATTTCTATACTGATTGGGACATATGACATGAACTAAGATCTTCTAAATTATTTTTAAGAAAGAAATTGATTGGAGGAGGTTAGTAAGTCTGATCTGGCAATTTTTTAAAATTCTGTGGTGCTCCCTAGGTTGATAAAGAAAAACACTGCACAGCTTAATGTTCCTATTCAAATGGGAGAGATCCACAAGATTATCTATGCCCTGAAGTTGCACAAGCTCTTGGCCCTGATGGATTTACCAATTAATTTGACCAACTAATAGAGCTCCAGTTGTGTTTGCCATTGGAACTGTACTTTAGTCAGGTGATTAATCAGGGGAGATTCCCTATTGGTGGTCTTTGGTGAGATCTTATTTGGAGTGTTGAGTGTAGTTCTGGAGACCGCCCTTTGAAAAGGATATAAACAGGTTGGAGTTAGTGCAGAGGGTGGCTACTAAAACGGTCAGTCATCGGCATCTTCCTCCTCCCCTTTGCTTCAAAGCTACTTGGATGAGCAGTTCACCACCACTGTCTTGATGTTTTTTCTTCTTAAACTCTTCTGGATTTATTACAATCTGGATTTTGTCCTCTACATTCTGCAGAAACAGTTCTTGCCAAAGTCTCCAGTGACTTGTCCCTTGCCAAATCCAGGGATCTTTGCTTGATCCTCATCCTTCTTGACCTTTGTGCTGCCTTTGACACTGTTGATCACCCAGTTCTCCTCGATAATCTGTCCTCGATTGGATTTAGGGGCTTTGTTCTGTTCTGATTTTCTTCTTATCTCTCACATCGCACATTTAGTGTATCTTGTAATGGATCCTTTTCTACTGCCATCCTACTTTCAGTTGGTGCACCTCAGTGCTCTTTCTTGGGTCCTTTTCTTTTCTCTCTCTACACTCAGTCCCTTGGTACACTTATCTCCTTCCATAGTTTTCAGTACCATCTTTATGCTGATGGCTTTTGGATCTACCTCCTTTTGTATCTGAGATGTCTCCTAGAATTCAGGCCGAGTTCTGCCTGCTTATCCGACATTGCTGCCTGGATGTCTCACCACCATCTGAAACTGAACATGGCCGAAACTAAGCTCCTTATCTATCCTACTAAACCCACCTCCCCTCTCCCCCCCCCTTCTCTGTTTCTGCAGATAACACAATATCCCACTCTGTTTCCTCAGCTTGCAACGTTGGGGTCATCTTTGACTCTACTCTCTCATTCTCTGCACATATCCAACAGACGGCTAAAACCTGTTACTACTTTCTCTCAGAAAAAATCATCCCTTCCTTTCTGAACATACTACTAAGATCCTTCTCCACTCTCTAGTCACCTCCCATCTTGACTATTGCAACCTGTTCCTTGCTGGTCTCCCTCTAAATCATCTCTCTTCACTTCAGTCCGCACTGCTTATCTTTTGCCAGTGTCACTATGCTTGCATAATCCCTCTTCTCAAGCCACTTCACTGGCTCCCTATCCATTTCTTTATCCAGTTCAATCTTCTACTCGTCTATAAGTACGTTCATTCTGTGGTACCTCACTACCTTACCTCTCTTATCTCACCCTATATTCCTTCTTGGGAACACCGCTCTTTTGGTAGATCTCTTTTATCTGTGCCCTTCTCTGCCACCGCCAACTCCTGACCATTCATTCCACCTTGCTGCTCCATATGCCTGGTAGAATCTACCTGATTCTGTATGTCAAGCTCCTTCTCTAGCCCTGTTCAAATCCAGGCGAAAAACGCACCTCTTCGAGGCTGCTTTTGGATCCTGATGCCCCTCACTTTCTTCTTTGCCACTTTTGTCATGCTCTAGTTCCCAGTTTTGCTTAGATTGTAAGTTCTGATGAGCACGGACTGTCTCTTATATCTATATGCACAGCACTGCTTGCACCTTGTAGCACTATACAAATGATAAACGGTGGTAGTAGTAGGGGTCAATAAGGCTCATATTACAGTAATCTCTAAGCCTGGGAAGTACCACTGTCTGGAGGAATCCTATCGCCCCCCCCCCCCCCCAGTGAAAGGACTGTTGGGTAAGGTGATAGTGCCTTTGCATAAGCCTTTGGTGAGACCTCATTTGCAATGTTGTGTGCAGTTCTGGACACCACACTTTTACAAGGATATAAAAAAGATGGAGTCGGTGCAGAGGGTGGCTACCAAATTGGTCAGTGGTCTTCGTCATAAGGAATATGGGGGCAGACTTAAATACCTCAATATTTATACTTTGAATGAAAGACAAGAGAAGGGAGATATGACAGAGATTTTTAAATACCTCCATGGCATAAATGCACAGGATACAGCCTGTTTCAACTGAAAGAAATGAGGGGGCCAAGAATGAAGATAAAAGGGAAATATTTCTTTATGGAAAGAATGGTAGATGCATGGAATAAACTCCCAGTGGGCGTAATAGAGATAAGGACTGTATCTGAATTCAAGAAAGCATGGGACAGACCCAGAGGATCTCTAATGGAAAAAAAGAATCCATAAAGCTTTGTAGTTGATATGGAAGGGCAAACTGGATAGGCCGCCTAGTTATTATTTGCTGTCATTTTCTAGGTTTTTATACCACTGCTATATGGACACACCCACACAGATCACTTATACCATACTATGCTCATCTGCCCACTCACACATCCTCTGCAACCCTGCTCGGAAAACTTTATCATGATTGTTTAAATCAAATCACTCATATGGACATCCTTGAGTCTGCAAATGGTGGATTCTGTCATCTAACAGAACTTATTGCTCTGTTAAGGTAATTGTTGGCTGAATGCGTGGCTTTGTATGCCTTGTATACTACATGTCTGAGAATCCAGACAGCTATATATAACCATTGAGAGAAATCAGCTACTGTTTAGTCTATAATATTTAAGGAAGGTGTATTGCTTGTAGTGAATTATTAAAGAAGCATTAGCTTGATTCTTAAAAGCATATACATGGCCATGTCTAGACTTTGTTGCTTTCTCTTGCAGTATTAGTCTCTGATTTCTTTTTATAATTTAGTGTTTATTAATGCAAAAAACATTTCACACAATAAGGCAAATTCTATAGTCAATTTTCCTTTAGTACAAAACATTGGTTACTATAAATAACTGTTACAATAAAAGCCAACTACAGTCCTTCTCCCCATCTCACTAAAATCCCTTCCCCCCCCCCCCTCATGGTGTGGTCTTTAAGAATCCAGTATAGCCACCTTATACCTGTAATGTCCAAGAGCATTCAAGCTGAGCCCACAATTCGTATGCTTATCCCACAGAACCAGCATACTGTAGGTCCTCCAGGTATTCTCAAACCTCTGAAGACATTCTCTCCAAATGCTGTCCATTTACTGAGAAGGTAAACATTCCCCAACCTAGCCAATAGCTCCGAGCAACTGGGCAGTCTCCCATTTCTGCCTGATTATCACCCACTGCTTCGGCCATTCCACCAAGGTCTGCAGAGTGGCTGCTTAATTCTCTTTGGAAGTTAGCTACAAGTCCATGAATAGAAAGGTATCTGCATATTTTGCAGAAATGCAGGCTACAGAAAATGGCCCCTTTATCTGTCATAGTTCCATAATTATTTTTGAACTGAAAAATCCACTTCAAAATACATATTCTTTAAAAAAAAAAAAAAGCCAACAACAAACAGCGAAAGCTGCATACTATTCTATCTTCATCCAAGGGAAAATACAAACATACCGAAAGTATCTCATCAGTTCTCCAGTACATGTTCTTGCGGATACAGCTACTTCCATGGTTTTCAGATTTCAATGCGATTACTACGTAATGACTGGAGTCAAATATTTCAGGCATTATTACAGACTTACAGTGGCTTTTGAAACCTCAGGCAAAAAAGAGAAAAAGAACTGCTACTTCAAAAAGAATGAACAGTGTGGCACTGTCTGGATTATTACAAGCTGGATTATTAAAATAGAAAGGAAAGTGTGGCAGAAACCACATTTTGAACTTTGATGTCTACAGCATAGGAGCACAAGCACTACCGAACTGTAATTATGTGTACTTTTGTCCCATCCAAGAGTCAGAGGGCTACATTTACTAGAGGGCTCTACCTCGTTACTGTACATTAACATTCATTAACATGCATTCGTTTGGTACCACTTTATGCAGTAGGATTTATTTATTAATAACATGCGTGATGTGGTCATCTTGGAAGACCTATTTGTGCCTTGGACTAGTGGCGGGATTTGATCTGCCCAGAACCCGGTTTAGATTGATTCTGCCGCTGCTAGAGCCAAGCAGGTGGCAGCACGGAATGCATTTGTATTGCCGGCGCTGCACGTTCGGGCCACTGGCGGCAGCCACAAAGCACCAACTCCCTGGTGGCCCAGTGGCCCGATTTTTCCCTCCCCCCCACCCACCAATGCTTTGACGGCATTGAGGGCTTCCCACGATGCTGCGGTCCTTCGATGCCCTCAAACCACTGGTGGATGGGAAGACCCCGTCAGTGCAGTGCCGGCATCGGGATGACATTTTGGCCCAATTTGGTGAACACAGCCCATGGTAGGAATCGCTTCGCGTGAACTGGGCTGAACCGGCCAAATCCCACCACTGCTTTGGACATCTGAAAATGGGCATACAGATGTCCAAAGCATGGAGACATCTCCAGAGCCATTTTAGAAAGTGGTTGCAAAGATGTCCCCTGGGGAATTCCCAAGAACCTGGATGTTCTCGTCTGATATCAGAAATGTCCTGAGCCAAGTTTATACCTGCTCCAGGCATGAATAGACACTGTAAAAGTGTTCATTTTGCCAGTCAAACATCCGGAGGGTGTGGAGAAGGCGGGACACTCATATTACACCTATACTCGCAAACCTACACTGGCTCCCAATACAATCCAGAATAAAGCACAAATTGATTATCACCACATTTAAGACATTAAATAACATGGCCCCAGTCTCTTTAACAAAACTTATCACTAAAGACACATCCCAAACTGCGCTACGGAGAGGTCACACGAATAAAATTAGGATCCCAAAAGATTTCACAACTACCAAAAAAACAACTAATAAAAAAGCGTTTTTCGCATGCAGCTCCCACCCTATGGAACTCCCTCCCCGAAGAAATAAGAGCATTAAATGATGTAAAGGAGCTCCGCAAGAAACTGAAAACACATTTGTTCATCTCCCATTTCGGCACACTAGAGAATACCTTACCACTAACAGGAAATGGCTAATAGATATCTCAGCGAATACCAATTCCAACTTTTTCTTCAATTTAACTACAACTTAAAGTTGATTTAACAACTATTTGTAAATCCTGTAAATAGAAATATGTAAATAGTTCGAAATATGTAATAGTTTGATTGTTATAGGACAAATGATTTACCATACATAGTTCAATCATGTTTAATGTATTTAGCAAATTTGTACCTAGTTAACTTATGTTTCATGTAAAACAGACCTGTTACTCTGTTCATTTATCGTTCATTGTAAACCGCACCTGATCTGTGGAAGGTAGCGGTATATAAGCAACTGTTAAATAAATAAATAAATAAAATAAAATCTCTTATATCTTTTGTGTTGAAAACAAACACTGACATGGGATGAGGGCTCTTGTTTTGATTTTGCCACACTGATGGACATCCTAGTATGCAAACTAGTAGGAGATAGATATTCCTGCCACAAGTGTTTGTAGAACGGATATCTATGTGGATGTCAGGGGTGTCTATGTTTCCAAAATCAGGCCAGAATATAGACATCCCTGGTGCTTTCCTGCACATTTTGCCCTGGACATCCTAGATTGCACTTGGACACCCTTTCTAAAATACCACTTTAACTGTTTTAGCATGCATTAATATAGTAGCAAAGTTGGACAGTGAAAAAGACAGATAGGAAGAAAATTGATGCCTTTGAATTATGGTGCTGGCGGCGAATACTGTGTATACCATGGACTGACCGAAGAACAAACCAGTTGGTACTAGAGGAGATCAAACCTAAGCTTTCTTTAGAAGCTCAGATGACAAGACTTTGACTTTCATATTTTGGACACATCATGCGAAGAGAGAAATCATTAGAGAAAGACATTATGCTTGGCAAGATAGAAGGTCAATGCAAAAGAGGAAGGCCAGCAATGAGATGGATCGATACAATAACAGCAGCTACGGGTACCAGTCTGTCAACAATGAGCCGCCTGACTGAAGACCGAACACAATTTAGGATAGCTATCCAGAGGGTCGCCATGAGTCGACTCCGACTCGACGGCACTTAACAACAACAACAATATAGTAGCACGCTTTAGTAATCTAACCCAAAGGGGCATGTTTACTAAGCCCCACACCAGTAACGGGGGGGGGGTGGGGGGGTGGGGGGAGGGGGTGTCATCACTAACTTCAGGGGGCATGTGCTTCTGTTCCCCTGCAGCTAGTGTGGGACCAAGACATGGCATGGTGCAAGCTAGTATGTGGGCACACCTAACACTACCCATTCAGCTGGCATTAAGTGCACCTGCGCTATGGGTATTAAGGGTGATTATCATGAGCCACAAATGTCCATGCTAGCTGTGACACACCAGCAGCACTGACATTCCAGCCCTGTTCTGCTCAGTCCCCACCCCAACATGCACTACCAGAATAGCATAGGATTTTTGATGCTAGGGCACATGCTACCTTGAGTGTGGTGCCCAAACCTCGTGCTATCAGGTAAGTGCAGTTTATTAAACATACCTAATCATCAGTTAGTATACTAATTTCTTTAGCAAAGAACATACCCTTTAGAGAACATAAGAACATAAGATATGCCATACTGGGTCAGACCAAGGTCCATCAAGCCCAGTATCCTGTTTCCAACAGTGGCCAATCTAGGTCATACGTACCTAGCAGTTTCCCCAAAACACACAGGTTCTGCAATGCTTGTACTAGGTCAAGCATTGATATCCTGAGTCCCTTCTTAATAATGGTTTAAGGACCTTTCCTCCAGGAACTTGTCCAAACCTTTTTTAAACCCAGCTACACTAACAGCCTTTACTACATCCTCCGGTAACAAATTCCAGAGTTTGATTACACGTTGAGTGAAAAAATATTTTCTTTTATTAGTCTTAAATAGTTTACCCTGTAGCTTCATTGTATGTCCCCTAGTCTTTCTATATTCTGATAAGGTAAACAATCGATCTACGTTTACCCGTTCCACTCCGTTCATTAATTTATAGACTTCTGTCATATCTCCCCTCAGCCGTCTCTTTTCCAGGTTAAAGAGCCCTAACCTTTTTAGCCTTTCTTCATAGGAGTATCCTTCCATCCCCTTTACCATTTTGGTGGCTCTTCTCTGAACCTTTTCTAATAACGCTATATCCTTTTTAAGATACGGTGACCAGAATTGCACACAATATTCAAGGTGCGGTCTCACCATGGAACGATATAGAGGCATTATAATATCTTTTGTTTTATTTTCCATTCCTTTCCTTATGTACTGTGATCTAATTTGAAATCTGAGAGGTCAAGTCAAAGTATTTCAAAGTTTATTATTACAAAGTAGTGATGGTGAAGGCACAACTTAGTGATTAGAGCAGTGGGGCTGAGAACCAGGAAAGTCAGGGTTCAAATCCTGCCTCTCCTTCTACCACTCCTTGTAACTTTGAGCATATTGATTTTCTTCCTTTTCTAAGATCTCCCAAGAAGAAACCACTTTTCTTCTTTCCTGTTCTAAACTCACCACCTACTTCTCTGATCCTATCCCCACCCATCTCCTGAACCTCATCTCCTTCCATCTCTCATATTTGCAAGCTATCGCTCTCCACTGCAACTGTCCCAGCAGTCTTCAAGCATGCTGTGGTCACTCCTCTCCTCAAGAAACCTTCACTCGACCCTACTTGTCCTTCTAATTGTCAGCTCATCTCCTTCCTTCCCTTCATTTCTAAACTACTTGAATGTGTGGGTCACTGCCACTGCCTTGGCTTTCTCTCCTCTCTTGCCCTTCTGGACCTTCTGCAACCTGACTTTCGTCCTTTTACATTCTACCAAAACGGCTCTTGCCAAAGTCTCCAATGACCTGTTCCTGGCAAAATCCAAGGGCCTTTACTCAATCCTCATCCTTCTTGTCCTTCCTGCTGCTTTTGACACTGTTTCTCAGCCTCTGTGGATAACTCTTTACTCCTCCCTGTCTCCTCAGCTCACAACCTTGGGGTCGTCTTTGACTCCTCTCTCTCCTCCACACACATCCAACTGATAGCTAACACTTGATGTTTCTTTCTCTATAATATCAGTAAAATTCACCCTTCCTTTCTGAACACATTACTAAGACACTTATCCACTCTTTAGTCACCTCCTGTTTAGACTATTGCAACCTCCTCCTTGCTGGTCTCCCTCTGAATCATCTCTCTCCCCTTCAATCTGTTCAAAGGTCAGCTGCACGGCTAATTTGCCAGCCCCTATATACTCATATAACACCTCTTCTCAAGTCATTTCATTGCTCCCCTCTGTTTCTGTATTCATTTCAAACTTCTCCTTCTGATGTATAAATGCATTCATTCTGTTACTCCTCATTACCTTTCCTCTCTCATCTCTCCCTGCACCCCTCCTCATGAACTCCACTGTTCAAGTGGCTTGCTTCTCTGTGTCCCCTTTTCTTCCAGACTTTGCTCCTTTCACCTTGCTGCTCCTTATGCCTGGTACAAACTATCTGTGTCTATATGTCAGGCTTCATTTTTGTCCCTTTTCAAATCCATGCTAAAAGCTCACTTAAAGGCTGATTTTAGATTCTGATCCGCTTATCTCCTATATGTCTACTTACCTTTCCCTAGTTGTATCCTTGTCCTCAGCTACTGTATTGTTTAGCTTGACTAGATTGTAAGCTCTGAGCAGGGACCGTCTTTATATGTGTCTGTACAGCGCTGCGTATCCCTTGTAGTGCTATATAAATATTCAATAGTTAATAGTAACTCAGGTACAAACTTATAAGTCAATATTCAAAGGGTCTATCCAGCTAACCTTTAGAATTAGTTGATTAAGCACCAGCATTTTAAATTCTTGCCTCCCTCCACTCATTGGAAGAATTTTGTCCAGGCAAACTGCTGCCTGCATAAAACTTATCTGGATAAAAACAGGCACCAATGTGAGAGTTCCCATAGCAGTTAACTTGTTGCTGGTCAGCACTGATAGATCTAAGTCTTCTGGATAACTGTGGTCAGAAGAAATTGCTGGATCTTAGCATATTCAGCATCATGCTTATCTGGGTAAGTTCTGCCAATTCTCCATTGCCAAGTAGATGAATTGGCCACACTAGGAGGTGATGTCATGAGATGGCACCAAAACGGTTCTCTCAGAGCTTGGGAAAAGCCATTGTCTTTTGAATATAGACCTCCTTAAGCCATCTAGGGCAAGGAACTATATACTGTATTTACTGAATTTAAGTTACCTTATACTTGGATTCGGAAAGGCAAGTAATTAATACAAAGACATCAAATAACACCTGAGAGTGAATGAATTGCTGCAGTTGCGTTGAGGCATTATGTTTCCTAACAAATTAATCCAGTGCTGAAGCTCAAATATTGTTTTGAGAGTGGATGGCAAACCAAAATCAAAATAGCCCTCTTTTTGTTGGCTCTCATAGATGCCTTTTCCTTTTCATCTGTGCCAGACCAGTGGGCTTTGTCTTCCTGCCAGCAGGCAGAGATAGAGCAAATCTGTTCAACTTCCCTACATATGCTGGTGCTGGCAGAAAGTCAATCAATATTGATCTGTCTTCAGAAGGTAGATGATGTTTGCTAGTGCAGCAAAGCTGAAAAGGTTCTGGAACAGCAGGCTGACTTGCCTGCTTGCTCTGCAGTTACAGGAACCCAGGGCCATAAGGGTTCTCTCTAGATCTTAGCCAGTCGTAAACTGTATTTCCCCTTACTCTCTGTGGGAAACATGGCATGGGGTCACTTGAGGCCAGACAAGGCCCTTAGGCCTTAGTGTTTCCTACCTGGATCAGTAAAGTTAGAGAGAAAAAAAATCCAGAAAGAGGTAGGAAAAAATAAAAAGGGAGAAGGCACTCTTCAATGATGTTGCATGCTCAGGAGGACCTGAAAGGCAGGAGTCTCCTTTGCAGCGGCCTTTAGTGCCTCCAGGGTAGATCAAAGCACTGGCCAGTGTTGGAAACATCGCTTGTGGAGCACATATATGTGGGGACCTATGTGGACATAGTAGCAGGTTATCAGAAGCTGCAAATCTCAGTGAAGCCCAGGGTACAGCTGTTTAGTTCTCCTGGGTCATACATACAGCATCGATAACCACTAGTCTTCATCCAGCACCACCATCTTCACCTCTGTCTATAATAGATGGGGCTCGGACTTTGAGTGTGCAGAGTGGAGAAAAGCCACATGACTATTTGGAAGAAACTAGGGCAGGTAGTATGAGTTGCATTATCAGAGGAGCTGCCTGGTAAAACATCTTAACCTGGCATGGACTGGAAGCTGGATAGCTGTAAGATAAAAGTTCAGGTAAGTCCTTCCCCTAATAACTTACAGATTGTTCTTCCTTTCATGCTTCATTATAGGTAGCCTGACCTTTCCCAAGGCTTCCCTTGCCGGGAATCCTGCAGGTTCTCCTCAGACGCCTCCTCACAATGCGGCTGCCACATAGCTGTGCTGACTTCTTTCAGAGAGGTTCCCCGCAGATGAGCAACCCGGCTCAGCATATGCCCTGGCATGGAGTTCCTCCAGGGGTTTAATTATCTCTCAGTCCACAAGAGCCTGATTAAAACCAGACTTACAGACTGTGGTGTGTGCTGTGAACATCTTGGTTAATATAACAGGGCCTGCTCCATTTGAAAGCAGAGGCTATATATCTGAGCCAAATTGGGTTCCAGAAAAGCAGTTTAATTAGAAGGTAAGGAGAATGCAGTTCTTGCCCTGTGAAATGGCTGAGACTTGTGTAGAGCTTATTTAGCCTTAAAAGGACGCCAGCATACTGGTTGAGCCAAGTTAAGGCCATCTCTGCTATCTGCGTAAGGTGGAAGCTAGCACTCATCGTTGCTATCTGTGCTGGGCTCAGGCCGGCGCTTACCATTGCTGCCGGCGGTGGGCTGAGAGCAACATGCATTTCAGGTCATGCTAGGCAGAAGTGAAGGCCAGCCCTCATCCTCTCTGGTATTGGTGGGCAGTGACAGAAGTTCAGATTAAGAGTCCCCAAGCAATAGATTCTGAAAGGGCCCTCAAAGCAGGAAGAGTCCATTTTAAAAGATCTGGGAGTGGCTCCAAGTGGGCCCCCTTTCTTCTTGAACTGCCCTGCACTGCAGGGGTTGCTTGGGCAGAATTTAGGCCACTAATGCTAAGTGTAGGCAGTGCCCATCTCAGATGATGGTGCTGGCTGAAGGCTGGCAGTTATCACTGCTATATGAGCCAGGAGACGATCAATTCTCACTGCTGGCTGTATGGTGTGCAGGCTGGTGTCAGCTGCAGACCAGTGTGCATCAAGTTATGTGAAGACCAAGGCATTTTGCGTATGTACACAAGATACAGATTTGCAGCCATCACAGCAAGTGGGGTTCAACGCAATGCTAGAGAAAGACTCATGCTCACTGATATGGACCATGAGTTAAAGGCAAATGCTTGGTGAGGCAGACTCGAGGCATTTTTTTTGTGCCGGTACACGATGGTACGCCGTGCTGGCACCTTTTTTTGCCTTCCCAGAATGTCCTTTGCTGGCTTGCACACATGCAACTGCAACACATGCTTGGTTCCTGCACACTACATGCCATCGTATTTCTGCAGCCATCAAGATGATCAGTAGTACAGCACTCATAGCCATCTCCGTGCCCTCGGTCTCTCCCCTCTTCACAGGATCTGCACCCACCTGCCTGCTTCCTGATCACAGCCTTGCCTCTGCTGCTGGAGGACTCTGATCAGAGCTTGCGCTCTGGCAGCACTTTACCCCTGACACCTCCTCCTTCAGCAGACCCACAAGGCGTCCCATTCTGAACACACTGCAGCACCTGCTCCAGAATCCCCTACCCCTTCTTTCCTCTCTGCCTCCGTCCTTTGCTGTTTGTGCCAGCATTTCCTCCTCTCCTGCAGTTCAATGAACAGTTTGAAGTGTGTGTTAAGAATTGCTACAGAGCACTGCTGATTGAACCATACAAGAAGAAGTAGTACTGGTATATATTGCAACAGAAAGAAGTGTGCAGCGGTGGCCAAGAGAGCAAATAGAATGCTAGGTATCATAAGGAAAGGAATGGAAAATAAAACAAAGGGTATAATGCCTCTGTATCGTTCCATGGTGCGACCACACCTTGAATATTGTGTGCAATTCTGGTCGCCGTATCTTAAGAAGAATATAGTAGAATTAGAAAACGTACAGAGAAGAGCCACCAAAATGGTAAAGGGGATGGAAGGATACTCCTATGAAGAAAGGCTAAAAAGGTTAGGGTTCTTTAACCAGGAAAAGAGACAGCTGAGGGGAGATATGATAGAAGTCTATAAATTAATGAACGGAGTGGAATGGGTAAACGTAGATTGATTGTTTAGGTTATCAGAATATAGAAAGACTAGGGGACGTGCAATGAAGCTACAGGGAAACTATTTAAGACAAATAAGAGGAAATATTTTTTCACTCAACGTGTAATCAAACTCTGGAATTTGTTACCGGAGAATGAAGTAAAGGCTGTTAGTGTAGCTGGGTTTAAAAAAAGGTTTGGACAAGTTCTTGGAGGAAAGGTCCATAAACCATTATTAAAAAGGGACCCAGGATATCAATGCTTGACCCAATACAAGCATTGTGGAACCTGAGTCTTTTGGGGAAACTGCTAGGTACATATGACATAGATTGGCTACTGTTGGAAACAGGATACTGGGCTTGATGGACCTTGGTCTGACCAGGGGCGGCCCAAGCGAGGTGCGGGGCCATGTGCGGAGACTCAGTGCGGGGCCTCATTTGCATAAAGGACATCATTTGCATAAATTTGCATAATGTTACTATACACTAACTTTTAGTAAACATGCCACTTAATGAGTGTATAGCTAAAGAAAGACTAAAAGATTTCTACATTACTATAATCCAGTACCAACCGCCAGGCACATTAGGAACTACTACAAACACTGCCCATTTAGAACCCATAGCAAACCTGCCATATCATAACAGCACTACCAGGACTCACAAAACACCATACTCTATCTATAAAAAGATAACACTGCAAATATTAAAACAATACATTTCAGAGAATAACAATACATGACCTACTGGGGAAAGAGAACAAGTGGCAATGTCAAATAGGAATTATATAAACAGAATACCTCAGCTCAGTTACACATGCAGAACATAGACCATCACCAAACAAGGAATCACAATGCAGAAAGAGGAAGACAATAATTAAACTGGGAACCCCAAAAGCCAAACTTGGAATGTACAACAACACTGTAGAAATAAAACTATAAATTTATTTCCTCTTGTACTAAACAAAGCACAGATGCTAATGATACACATTTCCCAGAGCTGACGTATTCCAGTTAATAAATTCAAAATAAAGAGAGATTTTTCTACCTTTTGTGCATTTTTTTCAGTTGCAATTGCTCCAGACACTTTCTTCTGGTTTCTTCGTGTCTTCTGCTAACTCTTCATCATCTGCTGTCCATTTGTCCTTTCTTCTCTCTTCTAGTTTTTTTCCATGCTCTCCCTACATCTGCCTTAACATACTAATCTTTCTCCTTTTGCTCTTTCCTCATTCCTATTTCATCCACTCAAATTTTACCCCTCCATCCTCAATCCCCACTTACTCTCCCAATATCCGGCCAATTGTAGATTTTTCTTCCCTCCCACACAAAATATTTTTCCCCTCTCCATTTCACTCTCCCAGCCCCATCCCATTCTAATCCTCCCCCAACATCAGCTCCCTTCTAGTTCCAGCCCCACCCAACATCTGCTCCCTTCTAGTCCCCGCATCAGCCAATTTCCAATCCTATCCTAGCCCCACCATCAGCCCATTTCCAATCCTAGCTGCCCCATCCATTTCCAGTCCTATTCGAGTCCCTCCATCAGCTCATTTTCAATCCCAGCCCCATCAGCCCATTTCTAGTCCTTTCCAAGCTCCACCATCAGCCCATGCAAATCCTAGCTCCCCTCCACTCAGCCCATTTCCAATCCAAGCCCCCCATGAGCCTACTTCCAGTTCTAGCCCATCCATGAGTCCATTTCAATCCAAGCCCCCACCACAGCCCATTTCCCATCTTAGCACCCCCAACAGCCCATTTCCAGTCTTATCCTAGCCCCTCCCTCAGCCCATTTCCTGTCCTAGCTCCCCCCACTCAGCCCATTTCCAGTCCTAGCTCCCTTCCCTCACAGCCCATTTCTGTTCCAAGCCCCCCTCCCCATCAGCTATTTGCAGTTCAAACCCCCCTTCCACTCAGCCCATTTCCATTCCAAACCCCATCCCCATCAGCTATTTGCAGCTCAAACCCCCTTCCACTCAGCCCATTACCAGTCCTAGCCTCCTATAGCCCATTACCAGTCCTATGCCCCCCCAACAGCCCACGTCCAGTCCTAACCCTCCCATCACCCCATTTTCAGTCTTAGCCCCCCCCATAGCCCATTACCAGTCCTAATCCCCCATCAGCCCACCTCGTCCTAACTCCCATCAGCCCATTTCCAGTCCTAGCCCCCCCATAACCCATTACCAGTTCTAAGCCCCCCAACAGCCCACTTTCAGTCCTAACCCTCCCATCACCCCATTTTCAGTCTTAGCCCCCCCATAGCCCATTACCCGTTCTAAGCCCCCCAACAGCCCACTTCCAGTCCTAACCCTCCCATCACCCCATTTTCAGTCTTAGCCCCCCCCATAGCCCATTTCCAGTCCTAACCCCCATCAGCCCATTTCCAGTCCTAACACCCCATTACCCCATTTTCAGTCTTAGCCCCCCCATAGCTCATTACCAGTCCCAACCCCCCCATTACCAGTCCTAACCCGCCTCCCCCCATCAGCCCAGATAAATGTAAAACTAAAAAAAAAACCCCTTTGCTGTTGCTGCTTCTGCCGCTGCCACCATGGCAGCGGCAGAATCAAGTGTCCCGTGGCCGCCCCCCTGCCTGCCCGGCAGAGCCCTCCCAGTATCAGTTCCATCAGCAGCGGGCTTTTCGCGCTGCAAAGGGAGTGTTTCCCTCTCGTGGCTCTGTTAAGCCTGCCGGGGCTGATGGGAAACAGGAAATGCCCCGGCGGGCTTAACAGAGCCTCGAGAGAGAAACTCTCTCTTCGCGGCTCTGAAAGCCACTGCTGATGGAGCTGATGCTGGGAGGGCTCTGCCCAGCAGGCGGCGGGGGGGGGGGGTGCCGCGGGACACTTGATTCTGCCACTGCCACAGTGGCAGTGGCAGCAGCAGCTAGTTTTTTGGGTTTTTTTTAGTTTTAATGCAGAATGTTGTTTGCGCGGGGCCCCCTGAGACGCGGGGCCCTGTGCAAACAACATTCTTGCTCAATGGATGGGCCGGCCCTGGGTCTGACCCAGTATGGCATATCTTATGTTCTTATGTTAGAAGTAATTATAAGCATGTACCAAAACGCAGCACTTCTATCATTTTCTGTCTGTTGTAGAACTATGCTGCAATGACTGGGAGAGTTTAATCAACTGTAGTGCTAAAGCAGAGCTTAAGCTAGCAGAGAAGCCTTTGAAGTCAGGGGGAACAGTCTTTAGCGCTGCCCTGCTCCCGGCTTTCCCCAACCGGCACGAGCTCTGTGACAGCCATAGACCGCAGCCTTTTTACATTTTAAATTGTGCGGCCCTAGTGCTGCAGTCATGTATCATGGCTCCCTGCCTTCAGCGGGCCAGCTGATTGAAACCATCATGGCCCCTTTTCTAAAGCCAGCATGGCTCCAACGCCACCCCACTGCCAGACCCACTGCTGTCCTGCACCATTGTAGCTTTGTATTGCCACTGCCCTGTCTCTGCTGCTTTGACAGCAGTCTCTAACACCACTCTGCTCCCAAGCCCTGAACCCTCTTTATCTTTCTATGGCGGCTCTCTCTCCTAAATGTGGCTCAGAGTTAGGGCCCCACACTATCTCCCACCATCCCAGCCGCCTTCAGCATACAGGCTGCTAATTACCAGAGGTCTAAGATATCCACATTTCTTTATTTAATTTTTTCACCTACCTACACAGGAATATTTTTGGTGAAGGTGTAAGAGAGAAGCTTCTTGGGAAGGTCTTAAAGGTCTGGACAGAGTATGTAAGAAAAGCTTCTCTCCAATACTCAGGATTGTATCTTCTTAGGACCCTGAAGAATGGAGTCAGAGTTTTAAAATTTGGCCCTATAGGACACTGGAAGCCTGTGGAGCTTTTGAAGATCCGATTTTGCTACTTTAAGCCCCCTAACATTCATGAGATTGTGTTCTAGATTAGTTGAAGCTGATGTGGTTCCTTAGTTCTCAGTCCTTTGTGTAACATATTATAGCAGTCTAACAGTGAAGCTGTTACAGTGTGGAACTGCTCTGGTCAGACTTTCCTCAATAAAAGGTTGGAATATGCACAGATGGATAGATGGGTATAATTGGGGGGCCAGGGGTGTTAGACTGAGAGAGTGCAGGAGGAAGGGGAAGGGTGGACAGATGATTTGTAGTACCTGGGGGAGCTGATTGAGAAGCAGTGAAAAGGGATGAGGGAGTTACAGACAGAGGAAAGCAAGAGGATGAAAGAACTGGGATAGAAAACTGGTTGGAGGTAAATAAAAGAGGGGCTGGAGGGCAGAATGGAGCTGGGGCTATTGAGGGAATAAGAGGCAGAGGAATATGGTGGATGGGGAGGGGTTAGAGCAGAGGATAAAAATGGAAGACTTAATGGGAGGAAGAATAGAAGATTGAAGAAAGTTTTTTTTATGTAATTTTATGTATGTTGGGTTATAAAAGGAACACAAGGAAAACAAGCTGTAAAATAAATTTAGGACATCTAAGGCTTTGCAATTGCTGATATTGGCGAATGGTTCTCTTTTGAATCATAGATATTTCAGTTAGACATTTGGCACTAAGCAATAACGTATACTGATTTTTATTAGTGTGCTAAATCTATTATCAAGATTAATTTTTATATCTACATTTAAGATTACTTAAGAATATTTCCTTTATTTCTCCTTTTTTCACCTCTTCGTTGTTTTTCTCTGCACTTGCTTTTCTCTTCCTCTACTTTTGAGCCTCCTGCATACTTGAAGAAAAGTAGTTCTCTTTCAATTTCTTTAGTGTTGTACTAGGGTCGGTCTTCTTGGGGTTTCCCGTTTATTCTTTCACCACACATTTCTGTTTAGAACTTGCGGTCACTTCATTTTTAATTTGGTGAGGCTATATCCAGGTTCTCCATATATGTGAGTAAGGTTTTGTATTCATGCTCTGTGGCTGGCTGCAGGGGGCATGGCTATTGTGGGGGCAGAGTCATGGACAGTCACCCGGCCCCTAAGGTTCACCCTCTATATGAGTACTAGCGCATATTTTTCTAGTAAAAAAGCACTGGGCAGACCATTGCATATAGGTCAGTGATCAACAAGGCTGCCCATCAGATTGCGGCCAATTGATGTTGACTATGCTGAGGGCCATGCTGGAGGAAGGTTACTAGTTCTCATAGCTGAACACTGAATAAAGATCAATGCTTACTGAAATAGAGCCATAGAAAACAATCCCTCTGTATTTGTCCCATGCTTTCTTGAATTTAGATACAGTTTTCGTGTCCATCACCTCCATTCGGAGGCAGTTCCTCATACTCGCCACTCTTTCTGTAAAGAAATAGTTCCTGAGATTACTCCTGAGTCTATCCCCTTTCACCTTCATCCTATGCCCTCTTGTTCCAGAGCTTCCTTTCAGCTGGAAGAGGGCTGTCACCTGTGCATATACCATGGAGGTATTAAATGTCTCTATCAGATCACCTCTCTCCTGCCTTTCCTCCAATATATACATATTGGGATTTTTAAGGATATCTCCATATGTCATATGATGAAGATCACTGATCATTTTCATAGCTGCCCTTTGGACCGACTCTATCCTGTTTATATACCTTTGAAGGTGTGGTCTCCAGAATTATACACACCGCTCTAAATGAGGTCTCACTAGAGACTTGTACAAAGGCATTATCGTCTCCTTTTTCCTGCTGGTCATTCCTCTCCCTAATCACCCAAGCATCCTTCTGGGGTTTGCCATGCCTTTTCTTCCTGTTTGGCCACTTTAAGATCATCTGATACAATCACCCCACGTCCCACGCTTCTTTCGTACATTAAAATACTTCACCCCCTACACTGTATCACTCCATTGTGTTTTTGCAGCTCAAATGTTTGCATTTTTTAGTATTAAGTCTTATCTGCCAATGCTTCACTGGATCGATCCCTCATGTTATCCACCCTGGTTTTTTGGAGTCATCCAAAGAAGATACATTTACACGTGCTACGTTATTGGTTACCTTTTTGTCAGAAATAGATAAGGAGAAGGTTTTATTTGCTTATTTTAAGAAAAAGGCAGAGAAGTTTTGCGGTCAACCGTTACAAATTTTTCCTGATGTCTCCAGAGCCACGCAGAAACGCCGGAAGGCTTTTTTGGAAGTACGTCCGCGTGTTTTGGCTCTGGGGGCATTATTTTATTTGAAGTTCCCCTGTAAATGCCATGTGGTATTCCAGAGGAAACGATATATTTTTTTTTGCAGTGGAACAATTGTTAGATTTTTTGAAAGGTAAGACTTGATACAAGGAATGGATTTTTGTGTTAGTTATTTTTGTGTCTCTTGACCAGTTTAAAAGGAGTTTTGGGATTTTGTTCAGGAACCAGTGAGTGGATTGTTTGATTTAAGTGACGTATCACCTCCTTGATGTGGGCTTGTTTTAAATGTGCGATGTATCAAGTTTGTATAATGATGTTTCATGTATGGATAATGATGTTGCAATATTTTCTTTATGTAAATATAAAATGTTCTATAAAAAAAAAAAAAAAAAAAGAGATCCCTGAGGCATGCCACTGGTCACACCTCTATCTTTAGTGAATACTGTTTATTACTACCCTCTCATTTGCCAGAAGCTTCGCTTTGATCTGAATTCCCTTTGAGAAAGAACCCAATCTCCCAAGTCATTCCCCAGTTTAGGCCATTTTGCTTTGGGCCCATGACTTGCGCATTTTTGGGGATTTATATTCTTGAGCACCTTTTTTTTTTCCTTTCTCCATTTGAGAATGGACATCTCTCCAACCTCGAGCTCTCTTGCCGCCGCTCTGTTGCTTGTTTCTTCTGCTCTCACAATGACTTTAAGTTTGAAGATGGCGTTATAGGACTTGCGCTTCATTCCCAGCATGGTCAGCAGCAAAAAGGGCACATAGGTGCATTATCAGAAAATTCTCAAGCAGAATGGCGTCATTTCCATGCATTATACTGACAAGACCTACTTTCAGTAAAGCTATGCTGTCTCAGATTCTGTAATGCCTTGGATTCCAGAAACTGCACCATTTTCTGCTTTAGCAGTGTTTCCATTAATTTGCTCACCACAGAGATCAGACTAACTGGTCTGTAGTTACCAACCTCTTTGCAGCCGCATTCGCCCTTCACTAGTCCTCTGGGATCAATCCTGACTCTAAAGGAGCATTGAATAGTCAGCGTGACTGCCAGTGCTTTCTGAATTGTTTCAATACCCTTGGATGAATCCTGTCTGGCCTCATCGCTTTATCCACTTTTAGTTCTGCTAGTACCTCACAAACATAGTCTTCTGAAAATCATTCAAGTTTTACCTTGCTTCCAGTCCTATTTGTGTTTGTTTTCTGAGGTCCCATTCCCAGCTCTTCATCTGTGAACACATAATGGAAATATTTGTTAAGCAATTTTGCTTTATCCTCACCAGTTTCTATAGATTCCTCCCCCTCACCCATGACTCTCACAGGTCACCTTTGCATTTCCTACTACTACTAACATACTTAAAAAAAAAGACTTCTCCTCATGTTTTACTGTATTGGCTATTTTTTCTAACCATATGAGGAGTGAGGTGACACAAGCCACCCAGTGGAAGTGCAATATGAGCCTTTATTGGAGTGTCCACAGGTCTCACCCTACATGACCATGTTTTGGCAAAAAGCCTTCGTCAGGGGCTGCAGCGATAGGCTCCAAGACTGCCTTGCCTTACTGCTTTGCTGTAGCATTGAGGATTGCCGCATTTGGGTTTCGGGGCTTTCAGTGTGTCCTTGTTACAGACACATTGCACCAATTATTGAGTGTCACCTACCTTTGAGTTCTACCCCCTGATGAAGGCTTTTTGCTGAAACATGGTCATGTAGGGTGTCACCTTGCTCCTTATATGGTTGGCTGGGCGTTTGCGGGTACTTGTGCTTCTTTGAACTGCTTGGCTTCTTCCAGTTGCATTTTTTGCTTTCCTGACTACTTTACCAACTTCCCTTAGATTCTCCAAATATTGCTCTTTCTGCAATCTCTTTTGAAAACCATAGTGGCCACCTTTTCCTCTTATTTTTATTTACTTTCCTAACAAAAAGTTTCATTTGCCACTCAAATATATCCTTTCAGTTTTGTCCACTGTTCTACTTCCCCCAGATGTTCCTGAAGCCTAGAGCCCTTGCTTTGAAATGAACCATCTCTACCTGTATCTTAATGTTGAAGCTTACCATCTGATGATCACTGCATACTAGACGATCATTTCTACAACATCAGAAGCATTCTCTTTGTCTGTATGGACCAAATCCAGTACTGACCCCTCCCATGTGTGTTCTGTTATTGATTGCTGGTACAGTTATCTCAGGATCTCCGTACTTATAGATGACACTGCAGCCAAGATATTCCAGTCAACATCTGGCAACTTGAAATCTCCTACCACTAGTACTTTCCCTTTTGTAGCAATATTGTGAATGTCTTTGATTAAATCTCTATTTCCTCTGCCTGTGAGGGAGGTTCGTATATCACACTGTTGTAGCAAAGTGCAGTCAATGAATAAATCCAGGAGTCAAATGACAGGGTCCAAGCCAGTTTATTGTGCACAGGCCCAGTCAGTCAAAGCTTCAAAAGGAACTGAGCAAATGTTTCTACAGAGACATAACCATTTATACCTCTTTTTCAGTTTGATACATGAGAACTTTCTATTGGTTCTAGCTTGATACATGCAAACTTCTCATTGGTTTTACATTCCCTGCACCTGTCCAATTAGAAATCCCTCCGGAGCCTAGCAACCAGCCCCCTCCCTTAGGATTGCTCTAACAATGGTGCAGTAATTGATTTCGTTACTTCTCTACTGCAAGGTTATCCCTAGCTCCATGAATGCATATATTGAAACATTTCTGTTCTTTCACACACAAGAGAATAATGGAAGACTTATGAATTCATAAAAACTTCTTATTCAGCAGTTTAAAACAGTTTTCTCATTTTTCACAGATTTTTGGTTCTTTTCTAGCTATAATGGGAGTTAGGATCCAGGCCTAACTTACAGGCCTTTCATAATAGCAGACCATGCTAGGCCATAGCCTACCACATTTCCCCCTTTGATTATTCTCACCCACAAGTGAGAAAGGGTGAGAATTAAATCCTACCACAACACCAATGTAAATAGATTTTCCATTCCCTCTTTCCAGACTGAACCACATGCCTCCTCCTTCCCTTGTAAACCCTGCAGTTCTATGGCTTTAATATTACTTGCGTAAGTCTTGTAGCGCTATACAAATGCTCAGTAGTAGTAGTAGTGGGTTTTTTCACATACGGTATTCATTCACAGTGGAGTGGAGGAGTAGCCTAGTGGTTAGAACACTGGCTTGGTAACCAAGCAACCAGGATTCAATTCCCACTAGCACTCCTTGTGGCCTTGGGCAAGTCACTTAACCCTTCATTGCCTCAGAAGAAAGGCCTGGCACTCTACTTCCAGTGACACTGCCAAGAAAACCCAGGGGTTTCTGGGTTGCCAGGACTCAGGACTGACTCAAAGGCACACATTGCATTTTGCATTCATACACAGAACTTACATGTTAACAGAATCCCTCACCTTGGCAGCACATGGAGGACACAGAACCTCCTAGTAAAGAATAAGAAACTGCAAATTTGAAACAAATATGCAGACAAAAATTGAAATGGAAAACCTCCAAACAGACACTGAGCTGTGAAACACTGAAGAAAGAGAAACAGAAGTGTGTTTGTAGCAGCAGATAAGCATGCAATAAATAAATCCAGGAGTCTTTTCAAGGATCCAAGCCAGTTTAATGTGCACATGGCTCAAGCAATAAGCAATTTCAAAATGGCTGAGCAATGGCTTCTAGTAAAACAACAACTTTTATAGCTTTCTTGTCCATTCTAAGCATAGGCAAACTTTTCATTGGTCCCAGTACCCCTCTCACCCATCTATTGGTCCCGGTACTGATATGGCTACCCAATCGGGACTCTGGTCTGGGCCCAGCACCTGGTTGCCCCCCTTCTAGTCCCAATTACAATGGTCAGTGTCTCCAACTTGTTACTTCTCTCCTCCAAGGTCGCTGAGCTTGTTAAAACATATGGGAAGCAGGGCACTGTAACCTTGCTTTTTGCAGAGTTAATTAATTCCATAGAAGCTGTGCTCTCTTATCAGTACCAATTAGAGCTGTTTTCTGTCTTTTATAAGTTTCGTTTCTGCTTAGCTATGTTCAGTTAAACTGAGTTAAGTTTCAATTCTATGGTGTCATCATTCAGGGGGGTTTTCATTCCTCTGGGCCTAACTACAGGCTTCAGTTACAGGTCAAGCTGCTCAGGCCTGTCTGCTTAGTTCAATTAGCATGGATCATAGGCCGTCGCCTACCACATTCCCCCCTTTGATTATTCTCACCCGCATGTTAATAAGGTGTGAGAATCAAATCACATAATACTAGGTAAAGGTATCACTCTGTGGTATAGGGTAGTAAGTTCACATAGCTAATATCTTTGTAGCTGTCTTACGCTCTACAGTGTTATTAATAACTGAAGTTATCATTTGCAAGCAAAATGGCAAGAAACAAGGGAGCAACAGGCAGATAGTCAAAGTCCATAGTTTGGCAAGAGTGGGAAAAAGAACTAAAGGATTAGAAGGTTCGGTTGCATCTTTGTTGTGCTGTCGTAAAGCTTCTGATTTAGACAGACCAGCTGTCCATCCTTCGTAGTAGATTGTGGTCCAGTCCGAACAAAACACAAACTGTCAACAATGGGGTGGGCCAATACCCACTCACTAGTAGTATTATGTAAATCAGTCTGATTGTATAGGATAGAATAGTTCAGTTCTTGCGTCTCCCAGGGCCACTGATCTCCCATCTTAGTTCCTCCACAATAGAAACAGTCAGAAGTGTGGAGACTAGATGCTATTGCTCCAGTAAGTTCAAGAAACAAGTTCTGGTGGTGGTATGAGGAATTGCAACGGTGGCTTGCATAGCCTTGTAGAAAGTCAAGATCTAGAACAACTTTTGGATTGGAGAGTATACCAATGCAAGTATAGGAAGAATGATAAAACAAGGTCTGAGTGACCTTCGGTCCAGTTCATGTTGTACTTATACAGGCTGCCCAGGGAGATAAGGCAAAAGTCATTTCAAAGCACTCCAAGGCTGCTGCCAAAATAAAGCAATAATAATAATTCATAATGGGCATAGTCTCTGGAAAATTGGTGGAACTGTCGACTTCCACAACAGATAACAGATGTAGGGTTGATTGTAGATCCTCAAGCTTCTGCCGTACGTAGACCTACCAGCTTTTTGGCAGGAGTAGGGCTGTAGATTCCAAAGTATCACTGTCCTCTGGGATGTCTCAATTTCTTAAAATATCATAGCATAGTCTCTTAGGCTATTATTGCTTCCTTAGAGCAGTTCACTCTTTAGGAGATCAAAACAGTCTTTTCAGAGTATTTAAACACAGTCTCTTAGAAGATTCAATTTCTTAACACAACACAGTCTCTTTCTGATGATTGCAGGTTTTTTCAGATGCGAGGCTTACCTTCAGATAAACAAACAGTCTTGAAATAGTGCAGTTTCTGAGGGACCAATAAGTCTTAGGTCCGTGGTTGTTGTCGTAGGGTGAGGTGCAATGGAGTCTCAGGATGCTGTACAGTAGTCCAGTGATCAGGTTCAAGAGCAGCTGCTGGCTTCACTTGATTATGATGGGTCCAAGGTTCAAATTCTGCGACTTTTACTGCAGTTGGAGTTGTTGACAGGATGACGACATAGGGTCCCCTCCAATGCAGGGCTAACAGTATCTTTCTCCACTCTTTGATCCACACCGAGACTCCAGGCTTGAAAGGATGCAGGGGTGCAGGCAAATTGATGAGTAATCGATTTTGTACTCAGGTATGAAGACTTCTGCAAAACAGAACTTAAAACCAATAGTTCATGTCTAATAATTTCAGATCCTATCTGTCTCATATCTCCTTTTATTTCCTATACAATAGGCAGGGGTTGCCCATACAGAATCTCAAAAAGGGAAACTCCTAAAGACTTAGCAGGGGCTAAGTATATCCTAAGAAGGGCTATGGGAAGAACCTGGGGCCACTTCAGGTAAACCTCTTGGCAAAGTTTAGACAACTGAGATTTCAGGGTTCTATTCATATATTCTACTTTTCCTAAATTCTGAGATCTATAGGCAGTATGTATCTATTAATATCAATATCTTGGGGCTATACTTAATGGACTTGCTTCCTAAGGTTATCCATCCTCATTCTTTGTACAGGGGCCCATATGCATGCAAGGTTGTAAGGGTATACTTGAAATCTGGGTACACATTTAGACAGGGCTCTTTTCCTATTGTTAGTGCTCTAGTGAGGACTATCAGTTCAGCTTTCTGTGGTGAAGTTTCTGGGGCCAGGGCTGAGGACTCAACTACCAAATCAGGGGTCACCACTGCATATCTAGCACAACAATGTCCATTGATGATGAAACTGCCTTCAGCCACAAAGAAAGTCTGTTGAGGGTTCTCCAGAGGGACATCAGTCAAATCCAGGTGGCTTGAGAATACAGTGTCCATAATTTCTAAACAGTCATGATCAGGGGATCAAGACCAACTGATAACAACATAGCAGGATTGAAAGCTTGACTGACCCTTCAGTTGTATCTGGGGTTTTCACACAACATACTCTAATATTTCAACATTCATAGATTTGTTAGCTAGTAATTTCCTTTGTGAAGGGATTTTTCTTTTAGTTTTTTGCTTACTAGGAAGGCTGTAGCTGTAACAGCTTCTCAAATAAGGTCCAAGAGATTGAGTCAACACTCCCAGAACATTTCCTTGCGACTCATGAACATAGAGACTGTAAGGTTTTCTGGACATCTGGTAGACCCAGAATTGGTGACAACATCAGAGTGTTTTTTTCAAAGATCAAAAGACTGCATCCTGTTCAAGTCCCCATTCCTCTGGAGACATTTCCATTCCTTTGATAGCTTGATACAATGGTTTTTTTTCTCTAGCAGCGCAAAATTGGGGATCCATATACAACATACTCTGTGGCACCCAAGAAGGCTCTCACTTGCCTCCTGGTGATTGGAGTAGGAATACTGCATACAGCTGCTTTGCGTTCTGGTAAGGGTTCCAGGCGTCGAATTCCGCTGGACAACTGGAATCCTAGGTATTTAACTTGTTTGACATAATTATGCTTTGGCTCTTGAGACTTTGTATCCAGCCTCATTAAAAAGGTGCAAGAGTTCACTGGTGGCTGGTGGACATTCACTTTCTGAGTTGGTGGTTATGAGCAAGTTGTCCACATATTGAAGTAGAATTTTTTCTTTTTTTTTTTCTTGAGTTTCTGGATAACTTGTCAAATCTTTTGCTGAGTGAGGCGAGTTCTTGAATTCTTGAGGTAATCTTGTCCAGATGAGTTGGCCCCGCCTCCTTGTAGTGGGGTCTTGGGCTAAGCGTATACAGAAAAAGGCATCTTTTTAAGTCCAGAATGATGAAATGTATAGCTTCAGCAGAGATCAGTTCCAAGAGAATATAAGGATTTTGGTACCACTGGTTGTATAGTTTCAGCTGCATCATTCATTCTTCTTAGATCCTGCACTGGGCGGTAATCACCTGTCCCAGGCTTCTTGACTGGCTTGAGGGTGACAATGGCAGGGGCTATGTTCTTCGCTAGGCCAGGTGGATTATCTTCTGCCCATCCTCCAGGTGGGGCTATGAGGTTGGTAAGTGTACAGCTTGTTGCTTTGGATGCAGGTGAATAGAACCGCCATTCTTCTTCTTGGGGACAGTTTGAGTTTCATTTTTTTCTTCCTTCAACAGAGGATATCTGTGCTTGAAGCTTTGCAAGCAGATCTCGGCTCCAAAAATGGAATAGGGCATTCAGGCATATACAGGAACTGGTACATTATTATTATTATTATTTTTTTCTAGTTCACACATGTGGTTCTGCAGAAAAGGCTTTGCGAGAAAAACACAGGGGCTACTGGCTTTAGTATTCTGCTCCTGTATCCCCCATAAAAGTCCATATATTGGTCCCCTATTTTTCAGACTGACTCCTGGGGACCCAGGGAAACTGGAGAGTCCGGTCTGGCCTAGTCTTCATCCATGCTGTAGCCCTCTTCGGCTGCCACTCACGCTATAGCTGCTTCACTCTCGCGCTGAAACACTGTGCTTGGTTTATTGTTTTATGACTTTGCAATCAAGTACTCCCTCGGGAGTCAAGATACGGGCATTCACTTCTCTAATGTCCTTCTTTTTCTATAATGGGCGTACTCACACCCAGTTTTTCACTTCCTCTGTTCCTTCGATTAGGATAATCTCCTCACATCATTCAACTAAAATATCATTCACTTTCTCTGTTACATTTATTTTCACAATTCACACACCCTCTGATTAACTTTCATTTAACCATTATGCCCGCAAATTCATCCAGTTCTTTGCAATTTCCGTTCATTAGTTCAATCAAGTCCTAAAACTTCTCAGTGTATAATGCAGTTTTTTTCAGTTCTAAACAAGTCTGGTCAGCTGACTTTCACTTCTAGTCCGGAGGGGGTGGACATTCCCCTGTTGCAGAGGTGGCTAGCAAACTACTTGGGAATCTGTAGGGAGAAGTCATCCCCCCTCCGCCCCCCCCCCTTGTTCCAGGCTCTGCCCGGGATGATGGCAGAGCTCAGGGAAATAAACAGGCAGGATTTTTTTTTTTTTTTTTTAAACATTTAACCAAGAATCCTATATAGGGGAACTATTCTCTGTACAATCTGATAAACACGGGAAACTACGGGGCCATGAAGTAACTCTGGAATCTGCATGGACTCTGACCCCCCTTCCTCCCCCCATGGTGACGTAGTTAACAACAGACAGAAGGCGGTCTGTCAGGCTGCATTTTCCTGTGACTAGGCATAATAATCTCATTCTAAATAAATACAATTTAGATAAATTCCTTCAAATATAAAACTATTTTTTTGCAACATGTTATAAACAACAATCCCAACAGAGAGAACTATTACGTATGGCTGGAAGAAACTAGCTGCCAGCCGTAATCTGCACTTAAGGTGAATAACGTCTCTGCAAAAGATTACAGTTTAGGAAGGAGATATTCAAAAGACATTCCGGATACTTTTTTCAATAAAATACAGTACACCTTTCCCTTTTTTTTTTAAATACAGAAAAGCTAACTGATTTGTTCATTAGTAACCAGCACAGAGGGGAAGCATGCATTCAAATGACTTATACTCATTCATAAAAAGATAAACTTTGTTTTTAAAACTTTTGGTTAAACAGAGCTAGTGAAACCAGAGAAAAAACTAATTATAAATTCATCACGCTTCGATTAAATGAAGAGACTTTTCAAATCGGCAGTCCCTTTTCATTCCTAGGAGAAATCTCCTGCAGTCTCCAGCTGTCTCTCCAGAACCTTTTTTTTTTTTAAGGATATGTGGAAGCCACACCCCTCTGCTCGCGGGGAAACAATTGAACTGTGCTCATAAAAAGAGACTTCTCATTCACATGGACAGAGATGCCAGAAAAAAACAATTTAAATCAATGTTAAGTCGTGATCTAATTACTTTGTAGATCAAAGGAAAAACAAAAACAGTTCTTTATCATTTCCTATTTAAACTGTTTCAGTGCTTACTGAAAATTTGAACATACAGCCGACAGAAATTCCTCTCACTTGGTCCGCAAACCCATAAGGGATTAATACAAACTTAATCCTTTTCAGGCTAAACCCAAAAACTATCGGGACCCACAATCCTGACTAAACATTCTTATTAAATGATAAATAAATGATATATATTACATAACCACAGAATAAGGAACAAATCATATTAAATAAAACAGGTACAATTTGACTGAAATTAGCACAAACTACCAGCATTGAGGTTTAAGCCTGCACAAGATTAGAAAGACGACACTAGACATTCTTTCCTTCAGACACGCCCCCTGTCAGTTTTTCACACTGCAGTAGAAAAACTAACTGGGTCAGACCAGCTTTTTGATTTCTAAAATGACTGTAGGTGTTTTGGGTCTTCATTCTGCTCTATTAATACAATTTCTTAATCAGTGAACTGTCACAAATTACTCAACAGAATAATCTCACATATATATAACAAAAGGGAAACTCGCAGTTTCAACAGATAGCAAAAATCAAATACACAGGACGGACAATACACCAAACGCTTCATCCGTTTCGCGACCTAGACGCAGTCACCCGACTAGGAACTGCGCTAGTCCAGAGTCCACTCTGCTTGGTCCGTGCTGCCAGACCTCTCATTCACACTTCATTCACACAATCATGCTAGCAACGTATCTCAGAATGCATTCCTTTCTATCTATTCTGACTAGTCTTTTTCCCAATTACAAAAAGGATGAGGGTTTCACCCGGCGAATTCCCATGCGGGGTTACTCGGCCCTTCCTTGAGAGGTGATCATGCTCTCTTACCAATTCCCAATATCTCGAGATTACAAATTCCAAGTTCCTGTCTGTTCTGACTAGACTAAATCATGATTTTTTTTTTTAAACAGCTGTACCTCGCGAATACTCATGCAAGGATTTTCAAACAAAGACTTAAGTCTTACCAAACAAGAAGGACGATGGCTTCACCTCGCGCATACTCATGCAAGGTTAATAGGACCGTCCTTGAGAGGGGATCAGTGCTCTCATTACCAAATTCCAAATTCCAAGTTCCAAGTTCTCGAGATTACAAGTTACAAGTTTCAAACTGCAGTTCTAACTCATCTGTCTAGACAGGTTTTCAAAACTATACTTACCAGATCTGGTTCCCAAGCTTCTGAGTTGGATCCTGGACTCCCCCGGGTCGGAAGTGTTAGCCAGCTGGACTCAGTGCCTGCCGAGGCCAGGCAGAACCCCCTCCGATACAAGAGGATCGGTGGGCCCAGGGAGATTCCCCTGCGTCGGATTGGCATGGTTCCAACTGGACCAAACCTCAAGGCGAATTACGTGGATTTATTCACTTGAAACACTATGCACCACTCGCACTTCCCGGCCAACGCACCAAGAATGTAGCAGCAGATAAGCATGCAATAAATAAATCCAGGAGTCTTTTCAAGGATCCAAGCCAGTTTAATGTGCACATGGCTCAAGCAATAAGCAATTTCAAAATGGCTGAGCAATGGCTTCTAGTAAAACAACAACTTTTATAGCTTTCTTGTCCATTCTAAGCATAGGCAAACTTTTCATTGGTCCCAGTACCCCTCTCACCCATCTATTGGTCCCGGTACTGATATGGCTACCCAATCGGGACTCTGGTCTGGGCCCAGCACCTGGTTGCCCCCCTTCTAGTCCCAATTACAATGGTCAGTGTCTCCAACTTGTTACTTCTCTCCTCCAAGGTCGCTGAGCTTGTTAAAACATATGGGAAGCAGGGCACTGTAACCTTGCTTTTTGCAGAGTTAATTAATTCCATAGAAGCTGTGCTCTCTTATCAGTACCAATTAGAGCTGTTTTCTGTCTTTTATAAGTTTCGTTTCTGCTTAGCTATGTTCAGTTAAACTGAGTTAAGTTTCAATTCTATGGTGTCATCATTCAGGGGGGTTTTCATTCCTCTGGGCCTAACTACAGGCTTCAGTTACAGGTCAAGCTGCTCAGGCCTGTCTGCTTAGTTCAATTAGCATGGATCATAGGCCGTCGCCTACCACATGTTCTCCTGTACTGAACTATAAGAAATTTACATTTTCAAAGCTGACCTATTTCATTCTGTGAAAACAGACATTCTTTTTTACCTTTTGTTGTCTGATCATTTTATTTTCCCAACTGGGTTAGTTCTGGTATCTTTTGCACTTCCTCTTCTTGGTTTTCTTCTAAGTCCTTTTCCAGGATTTCATTTTCATGTTGTTTCTGCACACTCCTTGTCTTTCTCCTTCCCTTCCCTACATCTATCTCATTGATCCTTTGTTTCATCTTTTTTTCTCTATTTTTCTCATTTGCCTTTTTACCAAACTTTTAGAATAGGTGCCTCTAGAATAAACCTAAGTGCGAAGCAGTGGGCTCTGTCTGTTGGCAATAAAAAGGGTGCGCGTCCATATGTCTCCCTCTGCTGTATGATCCGAAAACTATGGACAAGTGGCAACACAGCCACAGCACAACGTCTGGCCTGCTGGGCAGAACAAAAGGTCAAAAGAGATGAGGACACCGCTGCAATTGGACAGGCAGAGAAAGTGTTGGGCATTGGATAGAGTGTTCTGCTCATCCTTCTGCAAATGTTTTATGAGTGTCCGTCTCCTAGTATTTATGCAATAGTTATAAGCCAAAATAAGTTTGTCCCATGAAACTTATACATCAAGCCCTGGAAAGATAGTTTTTCATCAAAGCTATACGTATATCTAGTCCAAAAGGTTTTGCCTTTCTTTTCTTGCTTGTGTTTTAAATAAACTGACATAATCAGTCATAGGGAGTTAACAAGTGAGATCCAAATGTGCCAGAAATTGCACCAGGTCCTATTACAAGCCAAAGTACCAGAATGCATGAAATTCCCAAGAAAGATGCAGTGTAAACAGACTAGAATAGAGAATACTCGTATAACAATGCTAGGGGGGTGGCAAATCTACTTTACTCTATTGGATATTAGCAACAAAACTCACAGATGGGTTTCCAAGTAAATGTAGAGCTGGCAGACCCCTAGATATGGCTACATCAAGAGTAACTGGGTGAACTGGAAGCAATGGTGGCTTTGTGGCTTCCTCTCTGCTGATATTCCTTCCCCTTCCCCACACAAAGCACAATTCCTGTGAGGATACCAAACACTCATACTGTGTACCACTGCCAGCAAGGTTTCCCCGTTCCTCTCCTAGATACTCACCAGGAAACTATTAATCTGGCCTAATCACACTCACAGAAAAAAGCCACCTGCTTCCATAAATCATATGTAAAGAAACAGGATGCTTAAAAGGATAGAAAGAAAAACCCGTTCACTACCGAACCATTCACCCAACACCAAGGAGTCCCACAAGGCTCAGCTCTCTCAGCGCTACTATTCAACGTCTACATACAGCCAATTTGTAGCATTATAAAACAATTCAATATTGATTACAGAATATACACAGATGACATAATGATATTCACCCCCATAAACATCAAACACCCGGACTACTCACAGATCACAACATGCTTGGAAGCAATGTCAGATTGGCTCAATAGTCAAAGCCTCTACATAAACTATAAAAAAAATCTGAACTTATGCACATTACCAGAAGCACGATATTCTCACCTCCAGACTCAATACAAATCTTTGACCACACCATAAGCAACAAAAGAGAAGTCATAACATAACATAAGAACATAAGATATGCCATACTGGGTCAGACCAAGGTCCTTCAAGCCCAGTATTCTGTTTCCAACAGTGGCCAATCTAGGTCATATGTACTGTGATGCAGCGGACCCTCTTGCAGAAGGAAAAAAAGTTTTAAATTTAGAAAAAAACAGGTTTCAGATGCAATATCCTGAAGGTCCACATAGAGGGAGCAGGAGAGCCAGCATAGATTCAGAAGAACCACGCCTCTATGGGAAGGACTTAGGCCCAGTCAGTTCCGATTTAAGGAGAGGCAGTCCTGAATCAAGCAGAGCAGTTGAAGTGGGAGCAGTCAAGGAAAGACAAGCCCAGAGAGCAGTTGAAGTGGGAGCAGTCAAGGAAAGACATGCCCAGAGAGCACTCGAGGAGAGAGATGTTCCAACATCCAGTTTGAGAGAGAGCCCTATCCAGGGAGAAGGGCTAAGACACAGCCTGAGAGAAAGACATGCGAGGAATGACGTGGAGGAAAGGCCTCCAGTGAAAAGATATCCAGGAGAAAGATATCCAGCTGGAAAAGATATCCAAGAAGAGAAAGGTACTCAGAAAGATATCTATAGAAGTAACTGGAGAGAAAAGTGGAGAACTCAGAGGCCTGGTGAGCAGGGAGAAGCTGCAAGGGCGCGGCCACCAGACAACAGCCACAGGAGTGGAAGCAAAGGCCGATGGCAACAGCTGCAGCCTTGCCTCAGAGGGGTTTCTCCACACACTAAGGGAAGAGAGACACTGTGGGAATACTTGGGCCAGCAAGAGTTGGAGGATAACCAGACTAGGCCTCAAGCCTTCCCTGGAAAAGACAGAAGAAAGCTCAAAGGTAAAGCAGCCATTTCTGGTGATTGTTTGCTTAGGCCTAGCACAGAAGAAAGCCAGAGGAAAGAAGTTTATCTGTATAACAATGATACTTATAAGCAGAGATTTACAGATAATTTCCCTAAGAAGAAAACTGCCAGTATTAAATGTTGTGACAAGAATGCTTTTAAAACTATAGCGGATGAACAGCCATTGTTCTATCCTGTAGCCAAAAGCCGACACCCTAAGCTAACAAACAAACACTGGAAAACTGTATGGCATGTTTTTAAAAAGCCAGAACTCAGCCCTACCGAAGCTTCAGACTCAGAGCTATCTGATATGGAATGGATGCCAGTGGAATCTGGGGGAGAGGAGGCTGAGGAACCAATGGAGTGTACATATTGTACAGCAGTGAAGCTATAGCCTGTCTGGGAGTTCAATGAATGCATAAAGTGAATGCAGGGTTCATCTTACTTTAAGTTACTGTGAAGTTAACAGTTGTTACTTTGACCGTTTTTGTATGCGTTGAACCTGATGTAAAGACTGATACAATCCTGTGGCTTTCCAAAGCCGTATGTTTTGAACCATTTTTGCGTAAAGGAGAAATAAAGCCTTTTTCTTTTTCCCTCCACTTTGGTGTGAAGTTACTCTTTTGGGAAGTTGGTAACGAGGTCGGCACAAAGGACCGCTACCTTTGACGCTCGCACCTGGCCAACCCCAATACCCCTAATCTTGTGCGCTCCCCAGCTCTTCGGTGGAAACACTACGCCGCCACCAGAGGGGGCTGCGGGGGACATAAGTGGCGTAGTTTTGAGGATATTACGGTATCCGTAAGCCTACAGGACTGTATTTACAACTGTGCAGAAGAAAGTACAAGCTTTCTCCTTTTTTTTTTGAAAAAAAAACCTCTCAAAGTAAAACCCGAACCGTCCTGCAACAAAAACTGGACTGGAAGGAAAACCAGGAGCAGAGCGGATACAAAAGGCCGGATTGGAGTTGAAAACGCGGAGTGGAGTCCTGAAATCCGGACCGGAGCTGAAAGAAAAATCCTGAAGGTTGCAGATCCTGTGGCGAGTCCAGAAGCGGTGGAGCGACCCGCGGATGACTGCATATATTCCCCAAAGCTGATGCAACACTAGAACAAGGTAATGCGTATTTAAGCCTACCTAGTGTTGGATATCAGGGGAAGTCAAAAAAAAAAAAAAAAGGGTGTGGAAAAAATATTGTAAGGAGCCACACTTGGGTTTGTCTCTGTTTGTTTTTCAACAGGTACCATGGAGCCCAAGGAATTATGTGCCTGGATGGCACACCAGTTCAGCAAGCAGGCAGAGCTGGCACAACAAAGCCAAGAGCAAGCGCTGAAGGCAGTACAAGCACAGCAACTGCCAGTCCTAGAGACTATGAACACATGGCTCGCGCAGCAGCAGGAGGAGCTGGCCAAGAGCAAGGCAGAGAAGACATCACTCGCCGGACTGGTAAACTCTGACCACGGACACTGGTCTTGTTCAGATTTGGTGATTGGCAAACTCAGTCCGAGCGATGACATAGATGACTTTTTAGACACATTTGCTAGAATTGCACATTCAGCTAAATGGCCAGAGGAGCAGTGGGCAATACGGCTAGCAGCATCACTCACGGGTGAGGCGCTGGCTGCCTACAGATCGATGCCCCCAGAGTTAGCAAATTCGTATACAGATGTGGTATTAGCGATCAGGGATCGTATGGGTCTTACGTCAGCGTATAACAAAATGTTTAGGGCTACCTTTCTTAAGGCTAATGAGACACCTAAGGCACTAGGCCACAGATTACGTAGCCTAGCCCATAAATGGTTACAGCCCGAAAGGAAGAGCACAGGTACCCTGATGGACGCTATAATTCTGGAGCAGTACATGATTGCCCTACCCAGTAGAGTGCAAAACTTCTTAATGCTACAGAATTGTTACACTACCACAGAGGCAATAGCACTCACAGAGAGGTATTTAGAGGCCGAAAAAGTGACCCAACCTAGGGCAGGCCCAAGAATAGCCATGGGGTTGGAGGCACAAAGAAGGGAGAGTCCCTCACGTCCTCCAGTTGGCTGGTGGAAAAGTAATAAGCCTCTAGAGAAGGAGAGTTCAAGAAAATGTTTCGCTTGTGGGAAGAAGGGACATTTACAATATGAGTGTCATGTACGAACTGCCTTGGTGGGAGAATCACCAAGACTAATACGTGATGGTTTTCTGATTAATGTAAAAATACAAGGTATATGGGTGCAAGCGTTATTGGATTCTGGAGCCGACCAGACCATGGTTTCTAAGAAATTATGGTCGACGATCCAGGCTCATGGACTCTCGGTTCCAGAATCTCCACAGGGCTATGTCAAAATAAAGTGCGTGCATGGAGCAGCCACACGCTACCCTATTTATAAATTGTGGGTAAAAGGTATGGGCATTGTAAAAGAAATGCCGATTGCAGTAGTGCCAAAGTTACCACAGGAATTGGTCCTGGGCCGGGATTGGCCACAATTTAGAAAAACGTTAAAGGAAGGTTTGTTGCCTCAGGTAAAGCCAGATTCCACTTGCATACACCCTGATCTGTCGGAAGCTCCCATTCCCCAGCGGAATAGTATGGAGAGGGATACAAGGGAGACTAAGGCTCTAGTCTCCACAAGGGCCCACTCCCAAGATGGTGAGAAGCCCTCTTGTTCAAAAGAGGCTGCCATAGAAGATCTCCCTTCGCATGATGAGCTAATAGGGGACCCATCACGGAAGGAACGAAAACCTAAAGCGGACCGAAGGAGAGAGAGGAAATGCCGATCCCAGGGGAGAGCTGAATTGGAGGCAGGAAGAGGTATGCCTTGGATACCGGCGGAGGTAATAGAAAAATTTCCCTCCTTTAAAATGGAGCAGAGGGCGGACCCTGCATTGGTCCGGGCGATCGAACAGGCCCAGGAAGACTGTGAGACGTACCCCAGATTCATCATGGATGAGGAAATTTTGTACCGAGAAAGCAAGGATTGGCGAACTGGACTTATTCGTAAGCAGTTAGTCGTCCCAAGCAAATTTAAGTTGTCCGTCCTGCGACTAGCACACGACCATCCAACCGGAGGCCATAAGGGCTCACAAGGCACCCTGGACCAAATTTTAGCCAGGTTTTACTGGCCGGGGGTTTTCCGGGAGACAACCCGCTTTTGCGAGTCCTGCGCGTCCTGCCAAAGGGTTACAACGCACCGACCAGCGGGAGTGCCGCTAGTCCCGATGCCTGTAATAGCGGAACCCATTAGGAGACTGGCCATGGACATCGTGGGACCCCTTATCAAGACTCCGCGGGGCTTCCAGTATATCCTGGTGATCATTGACCAGGCCACGCGATTCCCCTGGGCAGTGCCCTTAAGGAATATCTCCGCTAAGTCAATTGCAGCGGAGATGGTCAAATTATTTTGTGAGGTCGGATTCCCGCAAGAAGTCTTGACCGACAGGGGGAGTAATTTCCTATCAAAATACCTCGCCCATGTCTGGGATGCATTCGGGATCCGACACGTGAAGACAGCAGCCTACCATCCCCAATGCAATGGGTTGGTAGAACGTCTAAACCAAAGTATAAAGCAGATGCTGAGACGGGCCTTGAACGGAGAAATGAAGGAATGGGACACCATGTTACCCTTCGTACTGTACGCCTGCAGGGAAAGGAAGCAGAGCTTGTTGGGTACATCGCCGTATGAGCTCATGTACGGGCGGACGAAGCCAAGACACTTAAAGGTCGGGGAGAAGGTAGTGGTTCTAGTACCCGGGGCGGCTCCTAAATTTGAGTACCAGTGGAAAGGTCCCCATACGGTCAATAACCCGGTGGGCACCACTTCCTATGTTGTTCGAGACTCAAAAGGACGGGAACAGGTCTATCATGCCAATCTTCTTCGACCTTGGCAGGAACGGGACGTGCTGTGGACGCATACCGAGCATGGGTATCACCTCAACAGGGTGCCGGCAAACAGCAAGCAAACCACACATGGTCGCAAGCAGCAGAGAAAAGCCGACTTCAGGTCATGTATTACGTGCTGCGGAGAAGAGTTTCCCCCAGCCCGTAATATTTTGAGAAGGGGGATGTGTGATGCAGCGGACCCTCTTGCAGAAGGAAAAAAAGTTTTAAATTTAGAAAAAAACAGGTTTCAGATGCAATATCCTGAAGGTCCACATAGAGGGAGCAGGAGAGCCAGCATAGATTCAGAAGAACCACGCCTCTATGGGAAGGACTTAGGCCCAGTCAGTTCCGATTTAAGGAGAGGCAGTCCTGAATCAAGCAGAGCAGTTGAAGTGGGAGCAGTCAAGGAAAGACAAGCCCAGAGAGCAGTTGAAGTGGGAGCAGTCAAGGAAAGACAAGCCCAGAGAGCACTCGAGGAGAGAGATGTTCCAACATCCAGCTTGAGAGAGAGCCCTATCCAGGGAGAAGGGCTAAGACACAGCCTGAGAGAAAGACATGCGAGGAATGACGTGGAGGAAAGGCCTCCAGTGAAAAGATATCCAGGAGAAAGATATCCAGCTGGAAAAGATATCCAAGAAGAGAAAGGTACTCAGAAAGATATCTATAGAAGTAACTGGAGAGAAAAGTGGAGAACTCAGAGGCCTGGTGAGCAGGGAGAAGCTGCAAGGGCGCGGCCACCAGACAACAGCCACAGGAGTGGAAGCAAAGGCCGATGGCAACAGCTGCAGCCTTGCCTCAGAGGGGTTTCTCCACACACTAAGGGAAGAGAGACACTGTGGGAATACTTGGGCCAGCAAGAGTTGGAGGATAACCAGACTAGGCCTCAAGCCTTCCCTGGAAAAGACAGAAGAAAGCTCAAAGGTAAAGCAGCCATTTCTGGTGATTGTTTGCTTAGGCCTAGCACAGAAGAAAGCCAGAGGAAAGAAGTTTATCTGTATAACAATGATACTTATAAGCAGAGATTTACAGATAATTTCCCTAAGAAGAAAACTGCCAGTATTAAATGTTGTGACAAGAATGCTTTTAAAACTATAGCGGATGAACAGCCATTGTTCTATCCTGTAGCCAGAAGCCGACACCCTAAGCTAACAAACAAACACTGGAAAACTGTATGGCATGTTTTTAAAAAGCCAGAACTCAGCCCTACCGAAGCTTCATACTCAGAGCTATCTGATATGGAATGGATGCCAGTGGAATCTGGGGGAGAGGAGGCTGAGGAACCAATGGAATGTACATATTGTACAGCAGTGAAGCTATAGCCTGTCTGGGAGTTCAATGAATGCATAAAGTGAATGCAGGGTTCATCTTACTTTAAGTTACTGTGAAGTTAACAGTTGTTACTTTGACCGTTTTTGTATGCGTTGAACCTGATGTAAAGACTGATACAATCCTGTGGCTTTCCAAAGCCGTATGTTTTGAACCATTTTTGCGTAAAGGAGAAATAAAGCCTTTTTCTTTTTCCCTCCACTTTGGTGTGAAGTTACTCTTTTGGGAAGTTGGTAACGAGGTCGGCACAAAGGACCGCTACCTTTGACCCTCGCACCTGGCCAACCCCAATACCCCTAATCTTGTGCGCTCCCCAGCTCTTCGGTGGAAACACTACGCCGCCACCAGAGGGGGCTGCGGGGGACAGTACCTAGCAATTTCCCCAAGGGACACAGGTTCCACAATGCTTGTATTGGTTCAAGCATTGATATCCTGGGTCCCTTCTTAATAATGGTTTATGGACCTTTCCTCCAGGAACTTGTCCAAACCTTTTTTAAACCCAACTACACTAACAGCCTTTACTACATCCTCCGGTAACAAATTCCAGAGTTTGATTACACGTTGAGTGAAAAAATATTTTCTTTTATTAGTCTTAAATAGTTTACCGTGTAGCTTCATTGCATGTCCCCTAGTCTTTCTATATTCTGATAAGGTAAACAATCGATCTACGTTTACCCGTTCCACTCCGTTCATTAATTTATAGACTTCTATCATATCTCCCCTCAGCCGTCTCTTTTCCAGGTTAAAGAGCCCTAACCTTTTTTAGCCTTTCTTCATAGGAATATCCTTCCATCCCCTTTACCATTTTGGTGGCTCTTCTCTGAACCTTTTCTAAAATAGCTATATCCTTTTTAAGATACGGCGACCAGAATTGCACACAATATTCAAGGCGCGGTCTCACCATGGAACGATATAGAGGCATTATAATATCTTTTGTTTTATTTTCCATTCCTTTCCTTATCATACCTAGCATTCTATTTGCTCTCTTGGCCGCTGCTGCACACTGGGCCGAGGGTTTTAACATGGTATCCACAATGACACCTAAATCTTTTTCCTGGGTGGTAGTTGCTAATGTGGAACCTTGCATCGTGTAACCATAGTTTGGGTTGTTCTTCCCTAGGTGCATAACCTTGCACTTGTCCACATTAAATTTCATCTGCCATTTTGATGCCCAGTCTTCCAATTTATCAAGATCCTCTTGCAATTTTCCACAATCCTCTTGGGTTTTAACAACTTTAAATAGTTTTGTGTCATCTGCAAATTTGATAACCTCACTCATTATTCCACTTTCCAGGTCATTTATGAATATGTCAAAAAGCAGCGGACCCAGCACAGATCCCTGGGGTACACCACTATTCACCTTTCTCCATTGGGAAAATTGGCCATTTAGCCCAACCCTCTGCTTTCTATCTTTTAACCAGTTCCTTATCCACAATAGTACACTGCCTCCTATCCCATGACTCTTTAGTTTTGCCAAAAGTCTCTCATGAGGGACCTTGTCAAAGGCTTTCTGCAAAACTTTAATCCTTTCTGACTCAATGCCCTCTCTAACATAGAGAGCAACCCCTCCACCAATTTGATCAGCTCTATCATTACGATATAGTTTGTACCCAGGTATCACAGTGTCCCACTGGTTGTCCTCCTTCCACCATGTCTCTGATATTCCAATCATATCTAACCTTTCATTTAGTGCTATATATTCTAACTCTCCCATCTTATTTTTTAGACTTCTAGCATTTGCATACAAGCATTTTAGAGAATGTATTTTATTCATATTAATTTGGCTATTGTTAGACATGGGTAATTTGGGATCTTTAAGCTCTGTCTGCTCCATACTTGAGGGCATTTGGGCTACTTTACTCTTTTGTGGAACCTCTCTGCTTTTGGTAGTATCCTTTAAAGATACATTCTTCTGAACCATCCGCTCTTGGGCGACTGTCGGCTTTCCCCTAATATCTAGTTTAAAAGCTGCTCTATCTCCTTTTTAAAGGTTAATGCCAGCAGCCTGGTTCCATCCCGGTTAAGGTGAAGCCCATCCCTTCGGAAGAGCCCCTCCTTTCCCCAGAATGTTCCCCAGTTCCTAACAAATCCAAAACCCTCATCTCTGCACCATTGTCTCATCCACGCATTGAGACTCCGGAGCTCTGCCTGCCTTTTGGGTCCTGCGCGTGGAACAGGAAGTATTTTGGAGAATGCTACCCTGGAAGTTCTGGATTTCAACTTCCTACCTAAAAGCCTATATTTAGCCTCCAGAACCTCCCTACCACATTTTCCTATGTCATTGGTACCGACATGTACCAAGACAGCAGACTCCTCCCCAGCACTATCTAAGACCTTATCTAGGTGGCGCGTGAGGTCCGCTACCTTCGCACCAGGCAGGCATGTTACCAGGCGATCCTCACGTCCACCAGCCACCCAGCTATCTACATGCCTAATGATCGAATCACCAACTATAACGGCTGTCCTAACCCTTCCCTCATGGGCACATGGCCCTGGAGAAACCTCCTCGGTGCGAGAGGGTTTTACATCACCTGGAGGACAGGTCCTAGTTACAGGATCACTTCCTGCCACACCAGGGTGATGCTCTCCTGTCACGTGACCTCTCTCCTCCATGGCAACAGGGATGCTGCCAGACTGGAGGTGGGTGGGTGTGGGGAGAGAGGGAGGGAATTAACACTTATTAAAAGAGGGCTGCTACACAGTACCCTGTCTTGTGCTGCTGAGGTAAGCTATATTCTGATTTGATTTAAAGTATAGCTCTTAGCTGCTGCTAGGCTCTAACGTTTTATGAAATTTAAACTACAAGCTCTCTGCTGGGTTCTAAATTTAACCAGAAAGCTCTCTTCTGTTTTTTAAATTTAAGCTAAAAGTACTTTGCTGATGCTAGGCCCTGAGTGACTATTAAATTTAAACTACAAGCTCTCTGCTGGGTATGAAATGTAACCAGAAAGTTCTCCTCTGTGTTTTAAATTTAAACTTAAACTGCTTCTACTAGGCCCTGACTGATTTAACAAAAATAGTGGGTTCACAGATTAATTAGCTTTTAGAAAATTACCAGAAGTATATACTCACAGTTGTAGATCTCTCTCCAGAAGTAACAGTCCCTTTTTCTAGTCCTTCAAGACAGATACCTCGGGGTCACCTTTGACCAACAACTCAGTTTCCAGCCACACATCAAAAAGACAACCAGATCAGCCAATGCTACGCAACCTCAAACCACTGCTCACCGACAACGACGTCTGAACTGTCTGCCAAGCCATAGTAATGCCTATATTAGATTTCTGCAATGTAATTCACCATGGATTCCCGAAGAAAACTACTCTCCCCCTACAACTGGAACAGAACACAGCGGCCAGAATCATCACCGGAACAGCAAAATACGAACACATAACCCCCACGCTCCACCAACTGCACTGGCTCCCTATGACTATATGCACCAAGTACAAAAACATAATAATAATCTTTAAAACTCTAAACAACCTCTCGCCCACAAACTTACAACCACTGATCAAGAAAACACCACCTACCTGAACAAGGAGAGGATCAGATAACAACACACTAGAGACCCCATGAAACTTCAGAAAAGCAAACCAATCCACCTGCAACAGAGCCTTCTCCTTATTTGCACCCAAGCTGTGGAATGATCTCCCCACATCAACACGTGACATCAAGGACCTAGCGGACTTTAGAAAGGAAATAAAGACCCATCTGTTCCTGGAATACTTTGGAACCACACCAGAAGATGATGATTAACAGTAACAGCAACCGGACCATGAAACTCAGCTAGAGCTCTTGTATATAGTTAGCAACTGGACCATGAAACTCAGCTAGAGTTCTTGTATATAGTTAGCAACTGACAACTGCTTGTTAGCATTTGACGATTGCTTGTTTTACCCCAATATATCCTCCAAGTTGAATAACCCTGTTCAGTGTAAAGCCTGTTGCTATAACTGTTCATTGTAAACCGCTTTGAATGTATATGATAAGGTGGCATAGAAAACCTGTTAGATAAATAAATAAATATTTAATCATTTTTATTTCCTCTTTAGTCCAAATCAGATCGTGTATAAAATCCTACGTTATTCTGCAGCTCAGATACAAATATGTTGTTCGCTGTTTGTGCTGTGCATCCATACGGAAAAGAAAGCGGAATGCCCTGCACATTATTAAGAACATATTAAAATAATCTGGGCTTTTCATCTAGATTCATTGATCCCTGTCCCTTGGCTCCCAATATCTGGAAAAAAATATATACAGATAGCAGATGTGATTTCAGCACCTTTCGGCTCTGCAATTACTCCGAGCTGCTGAAAATATCAGGAGAGCAGTGTACATGCAAGGTAGCTCAGGCCAGGGCAGGGAGAAGGGTTAGGATAAAGAAACCCTATCTGATCTTGTCTTCCCCTGCAAGAGTTAAGCTCTGAACCTGTTACAGCTCCATCGAATGGATTTATGAATTTGGTTTATGCAAAAAATAAGCACTTCCTGTTTCTTGCAAGAGACAGGAAATGCTTATTTTTGCCTTCTAAAAATGCTGTGGGCAAGAGGCTTCAGCATAGCACAGCCACGAGAGCAAAGGAAAATGCTCCTGCAGCTGTCTTAAGCATTAATGTGACTGCAGGGAGAGGAGAGGAGGTGAGGCAGGTTTCCTGCAGCCTTAATCTAGTGCCCCCAAGCCAGAACCTCACTGGCTCACATCTTAAACTGACCTTGCTACATGCAGCTCTCCAGATGATGCTTCTTTTCCTCTTTTCTATACTATCTTTTATGTTCAAATCTTTTTTTATTGATGCAAACAATACACTTCCAGCATGTGGGTGTTTTTACACATCACCAGGAGCATACAATCATAACATAGAACCATCTTGTACATTTTAAAATTTTCACCCCCAGATTTCATCCCCAACTCCCTTCCCAGTGCTTCCAGTGCCCATAGACACTTATAGAAAGAAGAAAAAAATCCCAGATATGTATAGGCATACAATAATGGGTCACCCACAATCCAGAAACAAAACCCAGGACCCACATCCAAATAGGCTGGAAGCACTCCTAGATATATCTAACATCACCCCCCATTATCCAACTCCTTCCCCCCACCTACCCCCTCCACTCCCCTATGCCTCCCCATCAGTAGGGAGAACCAAAAAATACCTAAAAAATATAAAAGATCTCCTCCTGAATCTCTGCACTCCTCTGGGATTCTACACAGACATCACAGGCTATTATAGTATTAGAATCTCATTTTGCACTCAGGGTGCCAATGATGCAATATAGTCTCCCCAAACAGCCAAAAACGTGGCCTTCTTCGCCACAGATGACTTGGCGGACAGGTGCTCCATCAGCATTAGATTATGCAACAAATTATGCCACCCCCAAAACGAGGGGTAGCCTGGCTTTCACCATGCTAACAAAATAGTTTACTTACCCACCAGACAATTTATATGATAGAAAAGGCATAGATCCTTACCTCTAACCCCCAAACCCGCTGACTGGTCCAATAGGACTCCCCATGTCTGCTGGCTCAGATTCTGACCTAGCAAGCCTCCAGGTATCTATGGATTTTTGTCCAAAACACCTAAATCCTTGAGTAAGACCAAAACAAATGACTCAAATGCCCCAGAGCAAGAGTCCAAAGTCACATAACAAGCCCGATGCGCCCGAACCTGGGATATATACCCACCCAGCAACACCTGTAAGCGCACACACTCCATTAAACCTGGCATATGCGCAATACCCTAACTAACTGCTCCTCATTGAAGGTTACCTGCAATTCAACTGCCCATTTCCTTCCCCCCCCCCACCTTAATCCCTAGCTGGCTCCAGGAGAACCAATGTCCTGCAAAATAATGAAACAGGCAGCCATTCCCAGTCCTCTATCTCGAAAAAATGTTCCACCTGCTCCAACAGTTCCACTCTCAGGGTGCCATGCCTCGAAATGTACGTGATGATGTGCCTGCAAATAAAAAACAGAAGTGCCTTGAGTCCAGCTCATATTCCTGCCACAGCTCTTGAAAGGAGTGCATCACTCCATCCTTATTAAGCAAATGAGCAAATAAGCTAACATTCCATGGCTTCCAAACTTGAAATATGTTGTTATCCGTTCCTGGCAAAAGGGATCCATTACCACAGATCGGCAGGAATATAGCGACGGTAGGATCCTGTTTTCAGTAGCCACATAATTGCTCTAAAAGGTTGAAACAAGATGAGAATGAGCCCCTCAGAGCCTGCAGAACATACAGAAAATGGAATGGTGACACAAATGAAGGCATAGCCTAATGGTTAGAGCACTGGCTTGGGAACCAAGAGACCAGAGTTCAATTCTCACCAGCACTCTTTGTGGCCTTGGGCAAGTCACTTAACCCTCCATTGCCTCAGAAAAATCCAAATAATCAATGTCCCTGTTTAATGTACATTACCAAATTTAAGTTACAATGTAAATTGCTTTGACTGAAATGATAAAGCAGTATAAAAAAACAGTGGGATATACATCAATCCCCCCAAGACCCAATCACACTGATGCCGCAGGACACAAGCCTGATTATATCAATGCAATTCACATAGCCCTGGCTCCAAGCCCCCTTTAACAACCCAAGGAAACTCTTGCCCATCACCCCATCCATAGAAACTGCCACACCTCACACTCCAATTTAAGTAGATCTCAATGTAATACACAGATGGGAAGGATCTGCAAGGTATACAAAATTTTAAGGAAAATGGTCATTTTGCATGCAGCCACCCTCCCCAGCAAAGAGAGTGGGAGTGCCTCCACTCACAGAGCTTCTCACCCTCCTCAACAACCAATTGCCCCACATTAGTCCTATACAAGTGCTCCATCCACTAAGGAAACATAATCCTCAAATACTTAGGCATAATCCGCCCACTGGAGCAGAAGGTTCTCCCATTCCCCCCCTTCCCCCACAATTCCCTGCTCATATCCAAGGCCTCTGACTTAGATTAAGTCGCAAGCCTGCCACCTGACCATAGGCCATCAATTCCCCCGTCATATTCTGCATAGAGGCATGTGGATCAGTCAAATGGACTAGCAAATTGTCTGCAAGAAACACAATCTTAAACTCCACCCCACCCATCATAACCATTTTTATGTCCTCCCTCTCTTTTACCCAATGCAGCAATGGGTCCATTGTCAAAAGAAACAACAATGGGGAAAGCGGGCACCCTTTGTCACATCCCTCGTGGCAAAGAGAAAAGCTCTGTGGGACACCTGTCATCCAACACTGCTGCCCCTGGATTCGCGTATAGCAGTCCTACCACCTGCGGGAATCTGCTCCCCAAACCATAAGCCTCCACAGCTGCAAACAGGAAGCCCTAAGGGATACGACTGAAAGCCTTTTCTGCATCAAAACTAACCATCAGAGAAGGCATGTGAATGAGGTGCACCACTCCAACGTCCCCAAGATACATCTGACATTATTACTATTACTACTTACTACTACTACTACTTATTTGTGCGGTGCTACAATGTGTACACAGTGCTGTATATATAGAGATGAAAGACACAGTCCCTGCTCATCAGAGCTTAAAATCTAATCAAAACAAAATTACATAGTGAAACTTGGGACAAGAGTATAGAAAGATACACATAAATAGTGGACAAGAGAGTGAAGAGCATTAAGATCTAAAAGCAGCTTAGCCTGGATATGAATATGGCTAGAGAAGGAACCTTTAATTTAGTGCTATATATTCTAGCTCTCCCATCTTATTTTTTAGACTTCTAGCATTTGCATATAGGCATTTTAGAGGTTGTATTTTATTCATATGAATCTGGTATGGCATATCCTTATGGTTATCAGTCGATAGGGGTAACTTGGAATCTTTCAGCTCTGTACTTAAGGGCATCTGGCTTACTTTTATTTTTATTGGAACCTCTCTGTTGGGATGTCCTAACTTCCCTGTTTTGCTGGTATCCTTCAAGGATACATCCTTCCAAACCATGTGCTCTTGAGAAGACTGTCTATTATCTCGTTTAAAAGCTGCTCTATCTCTTTTTTAAATGCCAGCAGCCTGGTTCCATCCAAGTTAAAGTGGAGCGTATCTTTTTGGAAAAAACCCTCCCTTCCCCAGAATGTTGCCCAGTTCCTAACAAATCCAAAAGCCTCCTTTTTGCACCATCGTCTCATCTACGCATTGAGATTGCAGAGCTCTGCCTGCCTTTTGGGTCCTGCTCATGGAACAGGAAGCATTTCAGAGAATGCTACCCTGGAAGTTCTGGATATCAACTTCCTACCTAAAAGTCTAAATTTAACCTCCAGAATCTCCCTCCCACACTTTCCTATGTCATTGGTATCGACATGTATCTAGACAGCAGGCTCCTCCCCAGCAGTATCTAAGACCTTGTCTAGGTGGCGCATGAGGTTCACTACCTTCGTACCATTCTCACGTCCACCAGCCACCTAGTTATCCACATGTCTAATTATCAAATCACCAATTATAACAGCCGTTCTAACCCTTCCCTCATGGGTACATGGCCCTAGAGAAACCTCCTCAGTATGAGAGGGTTTTACATCTCCTGGTAGACAGGTCTTAGCTACAGGATCACTTCCTGCCACTCTAAGGTGGTGATCTCCTTTCACCTGACCTCTCTTTTCCATGACAACTGAGAGGCTGCCCGTCTGGGGATGGGACTTTAGTATCACATTCCTGTAGGTCTCATCTATGTACCAGACTTGTTCTGTAAGGGAAAAGAGCTCCTTGCACCTAGTGCACACGTAAGACCCTTCACCAACTGGGAGAAAATTATACATGTGACACTCAATGCAAAAGACTGGATAGCCTCCATCTCACTGCTGGAGTACTGTCTGCATCTTAGTTTTAAGATTTTTTAGCTATTTAAGTTGTTTAAAGTTACTAGGGATACTTAAACTGATACAACTATAACAAATAAGTTTAAGGGACTTTATTCACCTTAAGATTAATTAATTTCAGGGCCTTAATTAATCTATTCCTGGTGAGGATAACCAGCTGAATCTAAAAGTGAATTTGACCACCTCTCCCCCTTTAATAGGTCTAAGAGCCTATAAAACTAAGATTATGCCTGGGATGGGTGGGAGGGAATTAACATTTAGTAACGTCTGGCTTGCTACACAGGTCCCAGACCTGTGCTTCTAAGATATTCTGTTAATAATTTCCTGGGTGATTCACACAGCCCTTGATTTGATAGAGGGACCCTTTCAAATTGCCCCTTTGATCTGTCACTTGGTTTTAACACCTATTTAAAAGAAATTCATATATCTCTTGCCTCCTAACTGGAAGGCCTCTTTGTAAAAGTCTCTAGAAACAATTTCTTTTTTTCTACCCTATTCTTCCTTCTGTGCTAAGCTATACTCTGATTTGATTTAAATTAAAAGCTCTCTGCTGATACTAGGCCCCGACTTGAGTTTTAAACTTAAACTGAAAGCTTTCCGCTGAGTTTTAAATTTAAACTAAAGGCTCTCAACAGTTCGCGGAAGAAAGATATGTAGATGGCTGGCTGCTGGGTGAGGGACATCTAATTATTATACCTTTGCAAGTGGTGGGATACAAATGCCAGGCAGCACACATGAAAATATAATATGAGAATTAGTCCTGTTATGGGAAATATTGCCATACAGTCAATGTAATTGGCAAAGACTGACCTGGGGCTGGCCTTGAACAACTGACCCTTGGAACGCTAAGCATGTAGTTCACCAACACCAGCTAGTAGAGCCACCTGTCAAAGATTAATTTATCTATACCACTGTTCATGTTTTACACATGACAAACTGTAAACCAAGTTATTCAATCCTGTTAAACTTTAATCAAAGTTATTGTATCAGTTCTGCTCAATTTATGTTCATTAGAGATTCTCTGTAAGTTCACAAAATTAAGTTAGTTGTAAACCACTTTGACAATATGAAAAGCGGTCCAGAAGAGATATTAAATAAATAAATAATAATGCTGTCTGGGATATTCGATGACAGTAATACAGTGAGTGCCATTGAATATCCGTGGTTGCTGCTGCTGCACTCTCTGATGCTAGCTGGCTATCATCAGCAGGTTCTGGGGGAGGACCAGGGGCAGCACCTAGGGGTAACCAAGCAGCATTTATATTCCCTCAGCGGCAAACGGGTTGCTCTAATGTTTGTTGCCAAAGCTTACCAGGCAGCAGCAGAATATCGCTGCTGCCCAGTTAGCTTCAACACTATCTGGCTGACCTGGATATTTAATATTGAATATCTGTCTTTTAGGTTCAGCGGTGGCAGCTAGCCACTTTAGAATGGCTAGCCAACACCACTAGATATTGGGCCCTTCATGCTTTTTATGGATATTAAAGACTGTATCTCTGAGCCAAGCAGCAAATTAGTTTTGAGGCAACAGTCCTGGGAACTTTATAATACATACACTGCCTTACATAGATATTGCATAGGTATATCCAACTAGTGTGGACTGGTCTGGCACAAACAAAAAGTAAAGTGCAATAATGCCTAACATGATAAAAGTTGTTCCTTGAGTTGTGCCAGACCAGTCTATGATCCCACCCAAGCATGTCAGATTGATGCGGAATTTAAACTCAAACGTCTACATGAAATGTATATTATAGCTAAGAGAAAGTGGCAAATTCATAAATTCAGTGGGAAATACAAAGCATTACTCCAGGAGCCATTTGTTGATCAAACAAGGATACATGTACTTGGGCTGCAGAAATCCAAAGGAATTGTATATGATAGGGGGAGAGAGGTTGGTGTGCATTGATCAGGAGAGGGACCTTCGAGTGCTAGTGTCTGAGGATCTCAAGGTGGCGAAACAAGACAGTAGCCAAAGCTAGAAGGAAGTTGGACTGCATACAGAGAGGAATAACCAGCAGAAAGGAGGAGGTTTTAATGCCCCTATACAAGTTGTTGGTGAGGCCTCACTTGAAGTATTGTGTTCAGTTTTGGAGATCATATCTCATGTTGTTGTTGTTGTTAAGTGCCATCGAGTCGGTGTCGACTCAGGGCAACCCTCTGGATAGTTGTCCTAAATTGTGTTTGGTCTTCAGTCAGGCGGCTCATTGTTGACAGACTGGTACCCGTAGCTGCTGTTGTATCGATCCATCTCATTGCTGGCCTTCCTCTTTTGCGTTGACCTTCTATCTTGCCAAGCATGATGTCTTTCTCTAATGATCTCTCTCTTCGCATGATGTGTCCAAAGTATGAAAGTCGAAGTCTTGTCATTTGAGCTTCTAAAGAAAGCTTAGGTTTGATCTCCTCTAGTACTGACTGGTTTGTTCTTCGGGCAGTCCATGGTATACGCAGTATTCGCCGCCAGCACCATAATTCAAAGGCATCAATTTTCCTTCTGTTTATCTTTTTCACTGTCCAGCTTTCACATCCATATGATGTTATTGAAAATACCATGGCTTGAACAAGTCGAATCTTTGTTTGGAGAGAGACGTCTCTGCTCTCGAGAATCTTGTCTAGGTCTTTCATAGCCATTCTGCCAAGAGCAATGCGTCATCGGATTTCTTGACTGCTTGTTGCTTCTTTATTGATAGTTGATCCAAGTAGGTTAAAGTTGTCCATGATTTCAATTTCTTCTCCTTCAACAATGAACTTGTTGATTTTGCCAGTTATCATGATCTTTGTCTTCTTTACATTAAGGTGCAGGTTCATTTTGAGGCTGTTCTTTGATTGTGAGAAGCAAATGTTTCAGATCATCTTCATTTTCAGCCAGTAATGTGGTATCATCAGCATAGCGAAGGTTCTTGATGAGTCGTCCACCAATCTTCACACATCTATTGTCTTCCTAGAATCCTGCTTTTCTGATGATTTGTTCTGCATACAAGTTAAACAGGTAGGGGGAAAGTATGCAGCCTTGTCTTACATCTTTGCTTATTTTAAACCATTCTGTTTCTCCTTGTTCCGTTTGAACTGTTGCTTCTTGATCAATCAGGTGTTCTGGTATACCCATGCTTCTTAATGTGGCCCAGAGTTTCTCATGGTTTACACAGTCAAACGCCTTGCTATAGTCGATAAAGCACAAATAGATATCCTTTTGGTATTCTTTTCAATGATCATCTCACATCCGCGATGATGCCTCTCGTTCCTCGCCCGTTCCTGAACCCTGCTTGCACTTCAGGTATTTCTTGTTCCAGGTATGATTGTAGTCTGTTGAATAATCTTCAGTAGAATCTTGCTGGCATGTGGGATCAGAGCGATTGTGCGATAATTTCCACAGCCAGTTGGATCACCTTTCTTTAGTATTGGTATAAACACAGATCTTCCTGTATCTTGCCATGAAAACCCATCTGGGCAGCAGCAGAATGGGATGGTATTGGTGGCGGAGGATCACATTTCTGTGTCAACGGCAACAACACTAAACTTAGCGCAGAGGAAAGACCCGGCAATCTACTTCTGTATCTTGCCATGAAAGCTCAATGGATAGTCACAACAAAACAAATTGCACTATAGTGCTGGAAGATGAAACCCCCAGGCCAGAGGGCACTCAACTAGCTACTGGGGAAGAGCTGAAGACTTTTCAGAGTAAAGCCAGCATTTATGATGTGGTTGGATCAAAGCCCTCGGGACATCTGACTGCTGATGTAGCTGCGCATGACTTGAGAGTCAGAAGCTGTAAAGATGTCTTACATATTGGAATATGGAACGTACGAAGCATGAACCAAGGGAAGTTGGAGGTGGTCAAGAATGAAATGGAACGTGATCATGAAGCTGCAAGGGGGTAAATTGAAAGGCAACGTCAGGAAATACTTTTTCACTGAAAGGGTGGTGAATGCTTGGAATGCCCTCCCGATGGAAGTGGTGAGGGCAAATACAGTGACAGAATTCAAAATGGCATGGGACAGACACAGTAAATCCCTTTTTAGCAAGAGGATAAAATCAAAGCAAACAAGTATCTTTTATACTCAATAAATAGAGGGGGGCTGTCCTGCAACGAGCAGCAGGTACAACCCTAAACACAGGTCTTTTTCTGCCGTCATATACTATGTTACATAGGTTTCATTTTGCTTCTCCTTAACCACTTAAGAATGAGAGGCTGATAGTTGCATCCCAGAGAAGTGGATTACAGACAAGATGGTTCACAGCAAGCATAAAGAAAATGGGTAAAACAGACAAATGCAGATTCTGTAAGAGAGAGCTGGAAACAGTGACTCACCTTGTAGCTGGCACGCCTCATCCATTGGAAACTTTGTAAGCACTACAACATCGCTGTACTAGAAAAGCACTGGGATCATGACCCTAAGAAAATTATGGAGAATGAAGACGTTATGCTAATTTGGGACATTCCTGTTCTAACGGATAAGAAACTGGATGCGAGATAACTGACATAGTGATAAAGGAGAAAAACACCAGAACGGCATTGACAATAGAGATGTCGATTCCAAGTGATTATCCTGTGAATCGCAAGAAGAGGGAGAAGATCTTGAAGTACCATTTATGTACATAGTTTCCCCTGTTATCCAAGTTGATTGCTCCTGTTCATTGTAATGACCTGACTCTTGTTCATTGTCGGATTATGTTTTGTTTTATGTAAACCGCGCTGATCGTAAATAGTGCGGTATATAAGAAATGTAAAATAAATAAAATAAATAAATAAATACCAAGGAATGCAATCGGAGACCATGAAAATGTTGCAGAAAGATACAGAAATATTTTCCATTGTAGTGGGAGCCAGAGGCCTGATAAAGAAGAACTTCCAGTCAGATCTTGACAAACTACCCATACATGTTACGTCTTTGTTTTTATTTATTTATTTAACAGGGTTTTTTTTTTTATACCATTTTATCATTTAGTGAAAGCGATTTACATTGTAACTTAAACTTGATAATGTGCATTAAACAGAGACATTGATAACTTAGATTCTTCTGAGGCAATGGAGGGTTATGTGACTTGCCCACGGCTACAAGGCGTGCTAGTAGGAAATCTTATGAACTCCAGAAGGAAGCTCTCTTTGGCACAATGCAAGTACTATGGTGAGTGTCAACAGTAAATTTGAAAGACTGAGATTTGTGTTTGAACAGCTTGCAAAACTGAAAGTCAACAAGGCTATGGGACCAGATGGGATACATTCCAGGATGAGCTCAGAGAGGTTCTGGCAGGGCTTTTAGAGGATGTTTTTAATAGATCCTTGGAGACAGAAGAAGTTTCACAGGACTGGAGAAGGGCTGATGTGGTACTTCTTAACAAAAGTGGTAATAGGGAAGAATTGGCAAATTACAGGCCAGTAAGCCTTATCTTGGTGGCAGGAAAAGTAATGGAGGTGCTCCTGAAAGAGAGAATAGTGGGTTTTCTCAAAACCAATAGGTTGCATCATCCAAGGCAACATGGTTTTACCAAAAGACAATCATGCCAAAGAAATCTGATTGAGTTCTTTGACTGGGTGACCAGAGAACTAGATCAAGGGCATGCGATAGATGTGATCTATCTAGATTTCAGCAAAGCCTTTGATACTGTTCCTCAAAGGAGGTGTATCAATAAACTGACCAGCCTGGAGATGGTCCCAAGGTGGTGAACTGGAACAGAAATTGGTTGACTGACAGATGATAGAAGGTAATGGTAAACAGAACTCACTCGAATGAAAGGAAGGTGAATAGTGGCATGCTCCAGGGATCGGTCCTGGAACTGGTACTATTCAATGTATTTGTGAGTGATATTGCTGAAGGACTGAATGGAAAAGTCTGTATTTTGGCAGATGATATGAAAATTTGCAACAGAGTGGACTCCCCTGAGGGAGTGGAGAACATGAGGAAAGATCTACAAAAGCTGAAAGAATGGTCTAATGCTTGGCAGTTAAGATTTAATGTGAAGAGGTGCAGTGTCATGCACTTGGGATGCAGAAATTGAAGGAAATTGTATGCAATAGGAGGAGAGAGGTTGGTGTGCATGGACCAGGAGAAGGACCTCAGAGTGATTGTTTCTGAGGAACTCAAGGTCGCAAAACAATGTGACAAGGCAGTGGCCAAAACCAGAAGGATGCTGGATTGCATACAGAGAGGAATTACTAGCAGAAAGGAGGAGGTACTAATGCCACTGTACAAGTTGCTAGTGATGCCTCACTTTGAATATTGTGTTCAGTTTTGGAGACCGTATCTTGCAAAGGATATAAAAAGAGTGGAAACTGTTCAGAGGAAGGCAACCAAAATGATTTGGTGGCTGTGCCAGAAGACAAATGAGAAGAGACTTGAAGACCTAAATATGTATACTCTGGAGGAGCGGAGGGACAGGGGGAGATATAATACAGACCTTTAAGTACTTAAGGAGTATTAATGAACAAACAAACCTTTTTCAAAGATGGGGAAGCTGCAAAACTAGAGGACATAACATGAAGCTACAAGGGCATAAACTGAAAGGCAATGTCAGGAAATACTTTTTTTTACTGAAAAGGTGGTGGATGCTTGGAATACCCTCCCGATGGAAGTGGTGGGGGCAAATACAGTGGTAGAATTCAAAATGGCAGGGGACAGACACAGTGGATCCCTTTATAGCAACAGTTTAAAATGAAAATAACCTTATCTGTCTCTGCTATCTCAGCAAATAGGTGTGGCTTGCATGGGGTGGTGGGTACACCCCTAAACAAAGGCATGGGGAGGGATGACCTGCACGGAGCGGCAGGTACACCTACTCTTGCTGGGCAGACTAGATGGACCATGATGGTCTTTATCTGTCATCATATACTATGTTATGTTACTATGTTATACTCCCCAAACCCTGGCTTAGGAGTGAGATTCATAACTGTCATATTATGTGCAAAACTAACCCATTTGGAGAAATATCCCCTGACAGAAACTAATTTGTGCATATTGAGAAAAAAAATTATGAAAAAATTATTTATCAAATTATGGATAAAGGAAGCTGTGGCAATAGCATACTGATTGGCAGCTTGGCTACACCAGTATATATACAGATGTCAGATTTGATTTGTCTCCACCTTCTAGCTGGTGGGAAAATCCTAATTGTCTGGGTTGCTTGTTCTTTTATTCAATTATGTCTTGACCATGTAATTTAGAGGCAATTATTATTTTATGTGTTCAGAAAAATGTTTACATTGAAGTCTTGTCTGCCTTTGAACAGAAGCATTCTACTGTGAAATTGTGGGCCAGGGACAGAAGCAATATGGTATTTATTGATGTTGACAATAAACTTTTTAAAATATGCTATAAAACGTTTTCAGAATCATAATAGGATGACATCCCAAACAGCATGAATAAAAGAGGCATAATCTAGGAAAACGTGAAGAGGATCACAAGTTTACCAACTAGGATTTGCTACAAAATGTGCAGGATCATTTATTTGAGGCACAGTTATCCAAGAAAGTAGTGCATGATGAGGGGAAGGTGCTGACTGGACACCAGGATGATCATATCTGCAAGCAATGTGTGCCTTTGAGTCAGTCCTGACTCCTGGTGACCCAGAAGCTCCTGGGTTTTCTTGGCAGTGTCACTGGAGGTAGATTGCCAGGCCTTTCTTCTGAGGCAATGGAGGGTTAAGTGACTTGCCCAAGGCCACAAGGAGTACTAGTGGGAATCAAACCCTGGTTGCTTGGTTACCAAACCAGTGTTCTAACCACTAGGCTACTCCTCCACATCATATCTGATGATCTGAGAATTGCTAAATAGTGTGTCAAGGCAGTGATGAGAATCTGAAAACTGCTAATTTGCAGAGAAATTACCAGTAGGAGAAAAGATGCGATAATGCACCTAGCTCCTCGTCTGGAATACTGTGTTCAGTTCAGAAGATCGTAGTGATGTGCACAGAAAGAAGCCAATGTATTAAAACGAGAAAAGCGTCATAAAAATGACCTTTAATGTCTCTTCAGTGGCTGTACTTTCCTGCTTATGTTCTGTGCGTAATGCTCATTTTAGCTTTCCTTATTCTTCCTTATTATCCACAGATACGCTTTAATCGTTTTTGTCATTCACTGTGCTTCATAATCCCTTATCTCATGCCTCCCAAGAACAAGACAGCCAGTATTATTCATTGCTATTCTTATTCATTGCTTTGTTGAAGACACGATATAAATATATATTAATGATAAATCTTCCTGTGTGGACAGGTAAATATTATTTCAGCTGTACTAAAGTAGTGATAACTAGCTAAACAACTGAACTTAAAAGGAATGGGTGATATGAAATAGGAAAACTATGGGGGAATATCACCTGCAGACTGGGATTAATATTATAAGGAAATATAAATAATCCTACAAACAGTGATGCTAGGCTGAAACTGTTGTAAACAGAACTATTTTGGATTATAATACTATGAGCCATGGACTGCTATGATAATTACAATTTCAGGGCTAAATGTATTAAAACATGTTAATGCATTGTGTCAATAACTACAAGCACCTTTATTGACAATTACTAATAATTACAATAACATTCACTAAAACATTAACACAGGTTGATACAATAATTCTGTCCACATGATCAGGTGTCCAGTGGCAGGATTTCATGCAAACAAGAAGTCGGCATCGAGCGGTCCAGGGGAGGCAAAAACGAATAGCCCCATGGTGCTGAAGTTGTAAGGTAAGTGCCGTGGGGCTCTTTGTGGCCATTTCTGCCACTGCAGGTCCCAAGAGGGGTATCAGCGGTGGCAATGGGAGCCTCTGAAGGGCAGCGATCTAGGCGACGTCTACGTCACCTAATGGTAGCACTGACCCTGTTTATTAGGAATCTTCTTCTCCTTTATTCTGCTATCTCACATGCAGGAAACTGCTCTTCTGACATGAATTCTACACCAGAATTCTCTTCTTTTTATATCCAGGAATTTCACTGTCTGGCCTATAAGATACTTTTCAAAACCTGAGACTTCTTCTCTTCATTACCACAAATGAAGTAATTCTCTTCTCCTTTCCCTTTACCCCCAAGCTGGTCAGGGCTCAATCCCTCAGCACTTGGAGTTCTGTAGTCTTCAGACTTTACCTTTATTAGGATGCCAGGAACAAGCCAACCCCTCAATGTTTCTATGGTGAAAAGGAGGCAAAAGTCCATAAATCCTAAGGTGCCCTGTGCTCCCTCTTGAGCATGGCAGAAAAGGAGGCAAAAGACTAATTTTCCTCCCATACTTGGAGACCTATACCCCTCTATGACTTCACATATACTCCTACCACAACCACTTCCAATAGGAAAAGTTCACATATTTACTCCCACATTATACGTCATAAAGCTACCAGGGCACAAAACCCCTGCCATGAGCAACAGAGTCAAATATATTAATCTAGGATATGTGGAGGGTAATTTTATAATGGGGTGCCAATAAAATGTCTAAAAATGCATATATTTTATACCTATTTTATAAAGCATGTATATTAGTCAAACCAGAATATACAAACAAACTATCTCAATATATTTTTATTATATCCAGCTATAACAATCATGTTGGATATATTGAGACATGAACAAAAATACATTTGCCTAAATATTCTTTGCTGGTGAACAATATATTTATCATTATTTACCTCTGTAAAATAAACTTCCATCTTTATTGTGCATTCTGTGAGATGTCTGAAAGTCCCAATAACTCAAAAACAAAATTGTAAAATAAGTAATTTCTCCGAGAACAAAGCAGGACAGCAAGTCTTCACAGATGAATGATGTCACCAATGGAGTCTAGCACAAGAAAAGCTTTTCCAGCTTGGATAAGTTCCAGAAGCTTTTGAGAAATCCCACCATGCATGCATACCACTTCCCGCCTGTTGCTGTTGCGTCAGACCGCCTAAGTCTTCATCTTTCCATAAAGCTGAGAGGATGCGTTACCATAGGCTCATATCAGGTCTTCCTCCTCTTCATGTTTTTCTGTCGCTGTTGTGCAGTGCTGGTTACCATAAGTGTCTTAGGTTGCTTGAACGTATACAAGTTTTTCTTTTTTCACATTCACCATGAGTAGGCCTCTAGCAAGGCAGGGGCCACTCTAGTCAGAAACATTTTTTTCAAAATTATATCATTTGATTTCACAATTTCTCTCTTTTTCAGTGACGTTCCAGAAAAAAGCCCTCTAGTCCATATTTTCCAACCATTTTGCTTTCTTCTTTGTTGCTAGCTTTTGCGTTCCAGTCACTCATGACTATCAGGATATCCTATTTGCATGTTCTACTAATTTCAGCTTGTACTTGTTCTGCAGCTGTTGTTGGGGCATATACTTGAATAGTTGTGTTGATAGGTATTCCTCGTAGACAAACAGAAATTAAGTGTTCACTGATTGCATTGTATTTCATTACAGTTCTTGCAAATTTCTTCTTAATTATAAATGCAACACCATTTCTTCTTTGTCTTTCATTTCCAGCATAGTAGACCATGTGATCATCATATGCAAAGTGCCCGAAGCCAGTCCTTTCAGATCGAGTTGTACACGTTCCATTTCATCAGCAGTCAGACATCCCGAGGGCTTTGATCCAACCACATCATAAATGCTGGCTTTACTCTGAAAAGTCTTCAGCTCCTCCCCAGTAGCCAGTTGAGTGCCTTCAGACGTGGGAGTCTCATCTTCCTGCACTATAGTATAATTTGTTTTATTGTGACTATCCATTGGATTTTCATGGCAAGATACAGAAGTAGATTGCCGGGCCTTTCTTCTGTGCAGTTTGTTTAGTGTTGTTGCCATTGTCACAGAAATGTGATCCTCTGCCGCTAACACTGTCCCATTCTGCTGCTGCCCAGATGGTGGTTTGTCTTAGTCTGGCACCTCAGTTGAGACCTGTCCATCTTGGAAGACCCTGCCAGTAATTAAGCTACCGATAGCTTAGCCCTCAGCATCACTGATGCACACAAGCCCTCACAGCATGACAGGAATAAATTGGTTGTTTACTCCTTCAAAAAAGAAAAAAAAAGACTAGGTGACAAGCAACCAAGGTACTAAGAGGTATATTTAAGAGTTGTTGTTTTTTTAAGTGCCATAAAGTCAATGCTGATTCCTGGCGACCCAGCAGCTCCTGGGTTTTCTTGACAATGGAGGGTAAAGTGACTTGACCAAGGTCACAAGGAGTACCAGTGGGAATCAAACCCTGATCTTAGTAGTAGGATGTTGCTGTAACCACTAGGCTACTAATTGCAGAAAATATTTTTTTTGCCCAATGAATAATCAAGCGGTGGAATTCGTTTCTAGAGGATGTAGTAAAAGCAGTTAGTGTAGCTGGGTTTAAAAAAGGTTTAGTCAATCTCCTGAAGGAAAAGTCCATAAACCATCACTGAAGTGGACTGGGGGAAATCCTCTGCTTATTCCTCAGATAAGTAGTTTGGAATCTGCCTTTTGAAATTCTATCAAATACTTGTGACCTGGATTGGCCACTGTTGGAAACAGAACACTGACTTTATGGGCTTTTAGTGTGACTAGTATGGCAAATCATGTTTTTCTGCATCCTCAAGGATTTCTAGATGAGAATATGGCAGATCCCTGTCTCTGTACAAGCTATTAATAAGAGGGATGTGCTCAGTGCAGAAGGCTTCCAGATTAAAAAAGCAGCAGCAGCCTCATCATTCCATGGTGGTTGAATCTTCTCTCAAAAGCACCAGGAGTTCCAAGTCACAGTCTTTGGTGCCCCAAAGAGAGAGGCTTAGATGCTGGAGTCTTTTGAGATGAAGACATCTTTCAGAATGCTGTGCTTACCTCTGCATAACTTCTTACCAGCTCTTCATGGGCATGTACTTGTGGAACATTGTGCAGAAGATGGAATTTGTAGGTGCTTTCCATCAAGAGAAGGCCGAGCAACTCTATTCACTAGTGGGCAAAGGGAAGAAAGTGGAAAATACCTGGTGCGAATGACCTATGATCAGGGGTGGCTCAAGGCAATTTGCTGCCTGAGGTGAAGGATGAGATGGTGACCCCCCCCCCCCCAAAAGAGGGGAGCGGGGCTTTCTCAAAATTCCAATCAGGGACTGAACCAAACCAAAAAGCTGATTAGATTATATGAAGGAAATGCAAGATGTTTGCACACCAGGGAACTAAAAGAGAGCAAGAACTACAGCACAGTTTATAAAACTAAATTATAACTCATTTTTATTTTGTTGTTATAAACTGCGTTATGGTTCTTGCTTTTTTTTTCAACTTATGTTTTGTATCCACAGGACCCCCTTCAACAGTGGGTGCAGAGCAGAACCAGGAAATTCATCCACAGAACTCACTATCTAAAAAAAAAAAGAATCTGATTCTGATCATCTCACTAACAACAACCATTCTCCAGTACCAGGTATATTGTGAACTAATACAAAACCCTACAACAAAATCACTGAGTATCTATAGAGCAAATCTACCATACGATACTATATCAGCACCAACTTCCAAAACTCACATAAGGAGCCCATCCAAAAAACGTGTCACTGTAAATACTACAGTGGGCCCTGGAACATCCATATGCCTATTTGAAAAGCTGAGCATGTCAAATTACTACAGTACACTATAGATTTTTATCTCCTACCAACAGATCCACATTCTACCCCCCTGCAATGGTGGCAGTAGAAGGGACCATCAACCCCAGTCCTGCTGGGGAACAGACACCCTACAGGACAGTCAATGCAGATCTGTACACATCCATAAAGCAATAGCAGACAGACAGTAGAACTGAAAATGCTCAGCTGCCCCCCACCACTATCTGACATTCTCCAGCAGCAAGCCTCCAGCCACTGCACCCTGCAAGGTGGTCCAGCAAGATACATACTAGCTGCAGACAGTCTGCTAGCTAGTCCATAGTGCATGTTCCTGGAGGAGATGCGTGTACCCAGAACTGGGATGTCAGCATACACACCAAGCAGATAAGTCAATGATTGAGCCCCAAAAGAGAACCCATAAATATCACATGAGAGAAATACTATATAGCACTATGGGGGAACCTAGCCATGCCATGGTCACTGCTCAGTCAGGGTGAGAGTGACCTCCCAGCAGGACATGCTGTGGCCACCCTGTCCGTGCAGATGGTGGCCAGGCACTACAATGTCCGAGCCATTGCCCTATGCCCTGTGCAGATGCAGCCAGGCCAGGCCACCCTATCCAGGCTATTCCCACAGTACCTTGCTCCTCATTATGCACATTGGCAGGCCAATACTGGCAACAGTGCTAGCAGTGCGGGCTGTGGAGGGTGTTGGCAGCCACCACACACTGGATAGACAGACACACACTCCACACACCTATGCCAGCATTGTGCAACTATAGAGGTGTTTGGCAGCCCTGGCCACCACACCAGTCCTGGGCACAGTGCAGGCATGGCTATGGTACGCAATACTGTTGGGGTCACTCTGTCAGACACCAGACCTGAGGCACACTCCACAGACATCAGAAAGGTTGCTATGATGCAGCTCAATCAGCCAATTGTGCTTAATGTAGGAAGTGCTATCTGCCAGTTATCATAGCAACCTTTTGATAGCTGTGTACAGTTTTCCCATGTTTAGGGTGGCATTGCTAAGGTATGCAAGTGCTAGTATTGGGAGATGCACGCAGGGCCCAACATCCTGCCTCTCCAGGAGGCTTCGGATAATGGAGCCTATGGTTGAGGGTGTGTCTGCCCCTGTTGGCCGCTGCTCTAGGGCAGAGGTTCCCAACCAGTACTGGAGGGCCAAACACTGTTCGGGTTTTCATGCTGTCCCTAATGAATATGCATGAGATACATCTGCATACCATGGGGGCGGTGCATAGAAATGCAGCACAGCCATATTTATTAGAGGCAGCATGGAACCTGAATGTTGTTTGGCCCTCTAGGACTGCATTTGGGAGACTCTGCTCTAGGTAATGTGCATGTTTATGGTGTCTGTGCTCTGTAGGGTAAAATGTAGGTGTTTTGGGCATGTCTAAGCCATCTGCAATAAAGGTTCTGTCTGTATTAGCACATTTTAGTAGTGGGTAAAATATGGGGGCTGGGTTGGCAGGAACCACAGCTGGGACTTGAACCTGTGACCTTCTGCTCCTGAACACACTGGCTGTGTGCACTGCACCACTGTGTTGCCACAGAGATAGGGCATTCCCTGGGGATACCATGACTGTTCGTCACACAGGGCCTGTCTGTTGCAGTGCTTGGTGTCAGCATACACCAGCAGGACATCATGCCTAAAGGTAGTTACACTGAATTTCTCCAGCATCTACCCCTACATCCAGGCTCATTTGGCCTGCTAATTTGGCATTTCCTATTATACTGAATACCAGAGTCAGCTGCAGTCTAGTATTGCTTCCTATCCTCACGCATAGCATCCTGGTACCTTTCGGCTTTAACCTCCTCAAAAATTCCTACAGCCCTTATGCACTGTTCACTCTCTGTAAGACGGACACGGAGGTAGCATATTGGGTTCCCCCCCCCCAGTAGTGGCTGCCCTATCTAAGACATGAGGTTTGGACTCATAAGGGGACTTGTTTATCTCTAGAACACTAGAGACAGTACTGTGCAGGAAAGGGGACCTGCTAGACATAGCAAGGTATTTAATACAGGAGGTATTAGACAAGCTGCCTACTATCATGTAATGGCAGCTGGGACAGTTACCACAGGTTTGCTTCCACCATTTCCAGGCACAAATAATAAATAAAAATAAAAAAGGTGTGGGAGATGTCAGCATACACCAGCAGGACATCATGCCTAGCATAGGTGTCAGGGCTGTTCCCAGACCTTAGATTTCAAGCAGCTTTGTTACTCTGGTGATATCAGTCTCCAAACTTAATGAGGGCAGTTTACAAGATGAGATTAACTCTGACCCCCTGGTGATGTCAGTCTCCGGGCCTGATGAGATTGGTCTGCAGCCCCTCCTTGCTAAATCAAGAATAGCAGACCTCAAAGGGAGGTGACTGGAAACAATAGCAGACCTCAAAGGGAGGTGCTAGAGAAAATTCACTATAAAGGATAGAAACACTTCCTCTTTCTCTCTCTCTTCCTATTTTCATCGGACACACCTTGCCATGAGGCTCTGACACCCACTTCTCTCCCCTCCCCCTTGTTCTCTCTTTCTCTCCCTATTCTTCTTACTATGAGGCTCTGACCCACATTTTCTTACCTCTCTCTCTCTCTCATACACACACACACACACACACACACACACACACACACAGATTCATTGAAGTAAACTGAAGCAGCTTTCTGACAACCTCCCACCTCTGTTCTGTAACTTTGTAATAAGCCTATTTCTATATAAAACCCTTTTTCCAAGCCACACCTGTTTGGTTATCTTATTCGTGCTGCTTACCCTACTGTCTCTGTGAAATGAACCCAGGACCAAACGGAGAGTAGACCAGAAGAAGATTACACATGGCACCCACCTACACAGGGCTAGGCCATGGTCTGCTCTGGGCAGCTGCCACTGCCCCCTCCACCACCAGTACCCCTCTGCCACCCTGCTGACATGCCCTTATGCTGGTGGTGCTGGTGGAGCGCAGTCTCAGGGCATCCAGTGTGTGGGTAGGCAGCTGCCTATGGTGCAGGTTCTGGGGTAGGGGTGCCTGCATAGCTGTCCATGCTTTCCCCCAGCACTGCCTGCCAATGTTCTGTGCCCTTGGGGGTACCTGCTGGGTACTAACCCCTGTGACACTGTGGGAAGCACACTCGTGCCCATGTTGGGCCCTCATCAGTTGCTGTCTGGCTGCACTACTGTTTCAGCATTCCTATGGGCCACCTAGGCATCACCCTAGTCCGCACTGTGGCCCAGCTGCACCACAGCATGTGCCGCCTGCAGCCCTCTGTGTCCCCTTTTCAAGCATCTGTCCAGTTGCCTGTTCCAACATGCCCACCCTGCTGTTGCGGAACATGTGCAAGCCATAGGAAACCTGCCCAATGGAGAGGGAAAACCCTGCTCAGCACAATTTCACTGTGGGCTCATTCACCTTTTATGGGGACGGAGCATAGACCCTTCCAAAATTCATATCTTTTTTTTTGGAGCTTTCTTGGGAGTGTTTTTTGATGTGTCCCATTAAAATCACTACTGGCCAGCGTGGTTATGTTTTTATTACATTTTCTGCTGGTCATTTTCACTGTTTATTTGCGCTTTTGTTCTGTGGACATGTATCACACTTATCACTTTTTGTAGGTTTCCCTGGTTTTGCTGTACATTGCTGACAGAAATGGTTTCTTTTCCCTTTAAATCAGCTCTAACGCCAGGGTTTCATTGGCGTTAGTTTTCAGCCTCGAATTTCACAGCGTTAGTGTGTAGGGAGCCTCTCCCCTCCCACTCTCTGCCCATTGACCCTCGCTCTCCACCCCTGGGGAGCCTTACTCCGCCCTCCAGGAGCCTTTCTCCACCCTCAGCGCTCATTTGCGCCGCTGCGCGCATTATCGCGTGCTAAGGTACCTCTGTCCCCGATAAAGCGCCATTATTGCGCGATAAGGTAGCTTATCGCACGATAATGTGGCAGAGCGCACATTAAGATGGTTTAGTAAACATACCCCTTAAACTGAAACCCCAAAATGTCAGACTACGCATGCAGTGCAATATAAGATAAATAAGATCTGCAGTGCCCCATAATGTGTAAAATATAAAGATATCACAAAGTCCAATCGCTAAAATGAAATAAAATAATTTTTTCTACCTTTGTTGTCTGACCATTTTATTCTTTGATCATGCTGGTCCTGATCTGAGACTTCTGCTTTCCTCTGTTCTCTTAGCTCTCTTTCTGTGGTCTATGGTCCATCTGCCATTTCTTATCTCTTCTTTTGTTTTCTTCACGTCCTTCCATCAGCCTGTTTCCAGTCCTGGTAACCCTCCCCAGTAACAGCCCCCTTTCCAGTCCTCCCCTCCCCGTACCTTCCAATGTCAACCGCCTTGCATTCCCAGGACTGCCTCTGGTGTCCATTCCCTTCCAGTCCCCCTCCTTCCCCACTGTCTAGCCCCTTCTAGTCCAAATACCATCACAGGTATCAGCTCACTTCCACTCCCAGTGCCACCCTGCCGTCAACTCCCTTCCAATCACCCTCTGTCCATCCTCCTTCCAGTGCCATCCCCACGTGTCAGCTCCCTTCCAGTCCCCCTTCAGTACCATCCCCAGGTGTCAGCTCACTTCCAGGCCCCTCCATCCACCTGTGTCAGTTCCCTTCCTACCCCCACCTCCCCCCGTGTCAGCTTCCTTCCTGCCTCCGCCTCCCCCCCCCATGTCAGCTCCTTTCCTGCCTCCTCCTTCCCCTGGCAGAGCATCTCAGCATCTGTTCCCTTCTAGTCCCATTCTCCCATCCCACTGCATCAGCCCATTTGTAGCCCTAGCCCCCAGTTTTCTTTCAGGGCCATCAACCCACTTCCCATTCTCGCCCCCAGTCTTCTAGTGCCAGCAGCTCTCTCCTCCCCCCATCATCCCATTTCCAGTCCTAGCTCTCCCCATCAGCCCACTCCAGTCCTAGCTCCCCTCATCAGCCCATTACCAGTCCTAACTCATTTCCAGTGCTAGCTCCCCGATCCGCCCATTTCCAGTGCTAGCCCCCATCAGCCCATTGTCCTAATCCCCCCAATAAGCCCATTTCCAGTCCTAGCCCTCCAGTCTATCCATTTCCAGTCCTAACTCCCCCAGTTAGCTCATTTCTAGTCCTAGCCCCCCGATCAGCCCATTTCCAGTTCTAGCCCCTCTAACCAGCCAATTTCCAGTCCTAGCCCCCACCCCAGTCTACCCATTTCCAGTCCTAACCCCCCTCATCAGGCCATTTCCAGTTCTAGCCCCCCCATCAGCACATTTCCATTCTTAGCCTCCCCAGTCTACCCATTTTCAGCCCTAACTCTCCCAATTAGCTCATTTCCAGTCCTAGCCCTCCCAGTCTGCCCATTTCCAGTCCTAACTCCTCCGATCAGTCCATTTCCAGTTCTAGCCCACCAAATCAGCCCATTTCCAGTCTTAGTCTCCCTTAAGTGCCCATTTCCAGTTCTAGCCCCCCATCAGCCCATTGCCAGTGCTAGCCCTTTCATCAACCAACTACCAATCCTAACCCCCCTGATCAGCCCATTACCAATCCTACACCCCCCCCATCAGATCATTTCTGCATTTCTGGGGCTAACCCCCCCAGTCAGACCATTTCTGGGGCTACCCAGCCCAGCCCTGCCAGTCCAAGCCCCCCCCCAACCCAGCCCTGCCCTGTCGCGTGAGACAGGGAATGCCTAGATTACTCTCAGTGCCAGCGGGCTCAACTATAACAGAGCTGCGGGAAAGAAGAGAGAGGTTTTCCTTCCCGCGACTCTGTAAAGGTGAACCGGGGCGCCGGCAATGCTCTTTCGGGGCAGCGGGAGGGGGGGGGGCTGCGGGGCCGCTGATGCTGCTGTTGTCAAGAAGCAGTGGCAGCAGCTTGTCCTGCAGTTTGTTTGTTTGTTGTTGTTGTTTTTCAGAAGACTGTGTTCGTGAGAAACTTGCTGAACTTAAAGTAGACAAAGCGATGGGACCAGGTGGGATACACCCTAGAATACTGAGGGAACTTGGGGATGTTCTAGCATCTCCACTGACTGACCTTTTTAATGCCTTGTTGGAGTTGGGAGTGGTGCCAAAGGACTGGAGAGAGGCTCATGTGGTGCCTTTACACAAAAGCGGAAGTAAGGATGTGATTTGAAAGAGAAACAGAAATCGGGGCAGTAACATCATCTTTACTGTGGCTGTTCGTCCAAACCATGATAAGTACCCCCTCCCCCATCCCACCAGTAAACTTTCTACTTGCCCGAATAGCTTTTTATAGTTTAAATCATACAATACCTCTAGTTTAGGGCTTATTTTGATCACTCGGCCGCATTATAGAGCTGCCCCTCCCTATGATATCTTCAAATTGATATTTAGGGCCTCTTTAATAGGTACTGGAGCCTGGAGACTCTCATGCCTCTGGGCCTTAGACCTGCATTATGATGTACAGGAGAAACTTGCTGACAAGCTGTGCCATGGAGATAATCTCTTTGGAGATAACGTGCAAGAAGCTGCAACTTTAATAAAGCAAGATAGTGGCACCCTTTAGACCCTCTACTTCTACTACTGAGCTTTTGTATAGCGCTACAAGACATACGCAGCGCTGTACCGACATGTAAGAGACAGTCCCTGCTCATCAGAGGTTACAATCTAGTCAAGACAGACAACACAGTAGGTGTAGAAAGGGATGGGATACATCTAGGGGGAATGGTAAAGAAACACAAAGGAGTTCAGGTGAGTCAAGATCTGAAAGCGGCAGTGAAGAGGTGAGTTTTCAGCCTGGATTTGAGAAAGGCCTCTGTGGACTCACCTTTGGAATTGAGGGCAATTTTGAACACTCTGAAGGCTTTCAAACATTGGTTGTCCAACCAAATAATTTTAATTCTTATTTATTTATTTAATTGAACTTATATACCGCCTTTCGGAATTCAAATCAAATAGACAAATAGCAATGTACAACATCAACAAGTAGGGAGGAATGGAATACTGCTTCCTGGGTTGGGATGTGGAACTGATAAAGAGCAAAACAAAGTAGTGTTCCTGCATTTCAACAGATCAAGCAAAAACCTCTATTACTTTTACAACATACAAAAAATAAAAAACAATTGAGATGCGTTTTTGTTTTGCTTTGTACTTGATTCCCTGTTGCAGATTTGTCTCTTGGTTTGCTGACAGGATGTAGAACTAGGATGACTCTTAGGACCACATACCTTGCGGGGGAAGACAATGTGAGTCATGTTTTTCAACAACACAAGTGAACATGGAAGTGGTTTAGAAGATCTTTCAAGAGTGGGGCACTCCCTTGATAGACCTGTTCACAACACTACAGAACAGGGAAGTGCCTTAGTTCAATTTCAGGATAGGAACACATGGCAGACTAGTCTCAGATGCCTTCCTCCTAAATTGAGGGAAAAGACTTCTGTATGTACTGTGTGTATTTCTGGTCGCTGTATCTTAAAAAAGGATATAGCATTATTAGAAAAGGTAGAGAGAAGAGCCACCTAAATATTAAAGGGGATGGAAGGATACTCCTATGAAGAGAGGCTAAAAAGGTTAGGGCTCTTCAACCTGGAAAAGAGACAGCTAAGGGGCGATTATGATAGAGATCTATAAATTAATGAATGGAGTGGAACGGGTAAACATAGATCGATTGTTTATGCCATCAAAATATAGAAAGACTAGGGGACATGCAATGAAGCTACAGGGTAATCTAAGACTAATAAGAGAAAATATTTTTTCACTCAACGTGTAATCAAACTCTGGAATTCATTACCGGAGGATGTAGTAAAAGCTGTTAGTGTAGCCGTGTTTAAAAAATGTTTGGACAGGTTCCTGGAGGAAAGGTCCATAAACCATTTTAAAGGGGTCCCGGGAAAAACAGATACTGGGCTTGATGGACCTTGGTCTGACCCAGTCTGGCATATTTTATGTTATTATCCCTGACAGAGAAAACTCTTCTGAAACTCAGAAAGAACCAAGGAATCATGATTTTCATAGCACTTTATTGGCTGATTCAATTGTGGTTCCCTCTTACATAGTAACATAGTAAATGACGGCAGATAAAGACCAACTTTTCATAAGAAGTTCCATAAAATTAGGAAATTTTCCAAAATTGATCACACGGGATCATGGAGCTCTGTTATACCTCAACATCGAGCCCCTTGCCCTCACAGCTTGGATGATGAAGGGATAACTTTGGCTTCCCTAAACTTGCCTGACAATGTTTCATAAGTTATTCTGGCTTTGAGGAGAGATTCCTCTAGAAGGTCATAGAGTTTTAAATGGACGAGATTTGCCAGTTCGTGTGATAGAAAGGCCCTAGATCCTTTCATCTGTCCCACATAAAATTACCTGAATACCTTCTACTCTCAGAATCAGGTTTAAAGACCAACTCTGTGAGAGTACATCTGAGTGTAATTGAGGCATATCATTTATTTATTTATTATTTAATGAGATTTATTAACTAGCTTTATGAAAAGACTCCCAAGGCAGTGTACAACAAATATAGTTTGACACAGACAATTTACATTGCAGTAACAGCATAAAAATAGCAAAATGAGCAAATGACAGAACAATGAGAGAAACTTGGAGAGAGGCATATTAAATCCTAGTAATTGCAATAATATGATACAGCGTCAGTAATATATATCTTACAGACAGCACAGTAGAACAGCCATATAATAAAAATATATAATGTCAGCACAGTACAAATGATGCATCATAAGAGGCAGCATGGTAGAAAATTCATATAACATAGGATACTCACAATGCCAGCGCTATGTAAAGAACTATTTTAATAAGCAACAGAGAGGACAAGTGATGTCCGGATGGTTGGAGGGTAACTTTAGAAAGGACATTCAAGTGCATTCTGGGACATTTAGGGCAGAACAAGAAGAAAAAAACCCAGGGATGTCTATGTCTCTGGCCAGTTTCAAGAAAATAGATGTCCCTGATATGGATGACTGTAGCCCCGTCTACACAGACATCCTGGCTATAGAATAGTGGGATACGGACGTATAGCAAATGCAAGGTTGCATATGGGGATGTCCAGCATTGTTGCAAACTGGAAATATGACCCCCCCATTCCCCAGAATAGTTCATTGTCAACATGGGAAACATATGGGATGGGAATTTACCTCTTCCTCCTCCACACTGGTTTTTTGGCAGGCAAAATGAGCACTTTTCCATAGCCTATTTGTGCCTGGAGCAGGAATAAATGTTGACACGGCTTAGGATGTACAGGGCTTTTCTGCAATTGGATAAGGATGTGCAGGTTCCTGGTAATGCTTCTGGAGATGCCTCCGTTCAGATTTGCACATCCTCACTCTGGTGACATCCACATAACCAGCTTCTAAAATGGCTCCAGGGACATCTCTATGCCTGTTTTCAGGGCAACCTGCACATGGGTCCAGAGGGCCAAGAAACAGCCCCGTGGCCCACCAAATAGAAAACCCACCCCTATAGCCTGACATCTACAGTATTGGGGAGGGGCAGCCCAAGGGTTTCTGCTACCCAACCCCCCCAGCTGCTGCCAGTTCTGTCTTGGGAGGGGAAGGTGGGCAGCAGTAGTAGTTCCAAAAGCGACAGTATTACTAAAAGTGGTTGCAAAAAGCAGCTGCTTTTGGAAATACTGCTGTCTGCCTTCCTCTCCTGAGACAGAATCGGTGGCAGCTGGAGGGGTTGGTGTGGCCAGTCATGTGGGCTGCTGCTGCCCCTACCTGGGCTGGCCCTGGGGAGGGGACACAGACATCCACTCACAGAAGGCCCCCATGCTCTCTCTTATGAGAAAGAGCTGTGGGAAAACACTGCATAGAAGTTCTGAATCCCAAACAGCCCTTTAGCAGAGTACCCCAGCTATCAGGGAATCAAGGGCTCCCTAGGTCCATGGAAAGCCACAGCCTCAGTGATAGGGGACCAGACAGAGAACACTGATCAGCAAGGTCCAATATTAGAGGCCCAAGTTCATTGGTAGAAATAATAGATAGCTGCTCAGAACTGGTAGGCCTCAGTCACATCATGCCTTGGTCAGGGTGAGGGGTCATCTTTCCACAGAAACATGGCTCGTGGCAGTGGCATGGCCCCCTAGGTACATAGGTGTACTACTACATGCCACTCCATGCCGGGGAGGTAGGGTTCAGATGGCACATTGCTGTCACACAGTCATGTTGCTGGTATGTGCAACACCTAATTTGCATGCCCCATCCCCCACTGTAATCTGCTGGCTCCAACTCTGACTATGAGGCCAATACTGACTGAAGCACAGAGAACAGGCCTTTGTCCTGACATCTCCACAGTACACAACACCATCAACTCCCTGACAACTATCCAATACATATGCAGACAAGTGCACTTTGTCAGGACAGCTGTTGATGTGACTGTGGATGGTTGCCCACTGTTGCAGCAGGGTCATTCCTGATCTGCAGGCCCTGGTTTTGTACTTGTCAGGCTGTTGTGGTGCACTGTTATGGCCCTTTATATTTCCTAACACTCACATAAGAACCACACAAACATGGCGAGTGCAGCTAGCACCTAGTAAGTCAAGCGTTAGCTGCACCTATGCTAGCAGCATGATTGTGTAGCCAGAATGCAACTAGCGTGCCTGCCTCAGCCTTGCACCCTGACTCCACCCTCTCTTCACCTAGCCTCTGCCTTAACCCCGCCTTTTCATGCACTGCTCAGATAGCTGGCATTTTTAGCCTGGTTGTCTTTGGGCCATGTGCTCCCTGCTACCATGCAGCCCAAACACACATTATTCCCATGCTAAACCCTGTGCTACTTACTAATGCACTTTAGTAAACATGCCCCTAATTTTTACAATATGGTAGTTCTGTGCAAACATCCAAAATTCCTTCCCAAGGTTGTGTTTCACTTCCTCTTTAATCAGTCAATCATCCTATTAGTATTCTTCTCTAGGTCTTGCATCCACAAAGATGAAAGTGCATTACATTCATTACACTTCCAGAGAGCCTTAGGGGTATGTTTACTAAACTGCGGTAACGTAACAGCGTCTACATTAACGCACGTTAAGTAATGTTAACGCATGTTAACATAACGGTAACGCATGTTAATGTTAACTAACGTGCATTAACATCACATAACGTGTGTAAACCTTTCCGGGTGCATTAAGGACCGGTGAGGGGTGGAGAGAAAGGGTCAATGGGCGGGGAGAGACCCCTGCTACAGTAACGTATTGATCCTAAGGCCAGAACAGTACCGTGAGTGAAAACCTCGCGTTAGAGGTACATTTGCAGGAGAGAGAAACCATTTCAGTCAGCAATGTACAGCATAGGCAGGGAGCACAAGAAAGGTGATAGTAGTGCTACCTGTGCAGTAACTATCATATAAATTTTAACCCTAAAAACACATAAGCCAATACTATAATAAACTAACTAAGAAATGTGTATGTATAATTTTTGTCGGAATCGTTGCCTTGAAGATGTAACACCTTCTCGCAGCAACTATATTCCTTTTATTCTTTATTAAAAAGGGGGATAACCCCAGGAACAACCCTTAAAGGTAATTAAATCGGGAAGGGTAAAATGATTTTGTTTGTGCAAACTAAACTAATTACACAGGTACACTAAAAAAAATTTTTTTAAACTGCCTCTAATGTTTCGATTGATTTTTACGTTTTTTGGTGCGCTGAATCCAAATCTGGTAACCAATTTGCTCCATCACGTACAGATTTTTTGCTACATTGGGTTAGCGGTTTGAGGTGAACGTTTCAGATTGAGTGCGATCGAGATAAAAGTTTCTTGGATGAATTCTTTATACTAATTGTTTAGTAGTTATTCAAATAAGAATAAAGAAAATTGTAACAAGGCAGCACATAAGAATAGAGTAATGTCAACAAATCACACTGTGATGGTAGCAAAATTGTCTGCACTTAAAACAGCCACATACATGTGCACAAACATTGAGCATATAAGAGCGAGGTTAGACACAAAGCAAAGCAAAGAAATGTGCAAAAAATGTTGTACAGGTATGTATGTAAGAATAGAAAACGCAAACCGCACCATTGCAATACATGAAGACAAACACCCGATGGTGTGAAAATAAAATTCTAATAAATGAGATCCGACACTGTGGTAATAACTAGCAAATTTTTATTTCAAAGTTTAGTAAAAACACGATATTTGTCAACACAGTTTAGATTTTAAAGTCATTCTTGGGTCAATCAATCTTCTGGTGGGCCTGTTTCTTCTTCCCCTGAATGCTTCTCTTGGTGCGCTGCTTGGCGTATTTTTCATCTGGGGTTTCCCGCAGCAGCAACCAGCAGAAATCAGCCATCATAGTGGTGTTCCATCTTCCTTGGTACCTTCTCTCTGCGTCCTTGATGTCCTGGTGAAACCTTTCACCTTGTTCTTCACTGTACGCCCCCAAGTTTTCGGGAAAGTAGTTCACATGGGAGTGCAAGAAATGGACTTTCAGGCTCATGTTACAGCCTTGTTCTTTGAAGGCATTGAGCATACTGGCAACAATATCCTTATAGTTCTCATCCCGCCTGTTCCCCAAGAATTTGAGAACAACATCCTTGAAGGAATCCCAGGCTTCTTTTTCCTTCTCAGACATCGTTTCAGCGAATGCTCCATCTGAAATGAGTTTCCTTATATCAGGGCCAACAAACACTCCTTCCTTTAGCTTTGCTTCAGAAAGTCGGGGGAACTTTGAGCAAAGGTACCGAAAGCACTCACCATCTTTTGGAAGGGACTTGATGAATTGCTTAATGAGACCCAACTTAATGTGGAGAGGTGGTAATAGAATTTTATCACGAGGTACCAAGCTCTCATGAAGAACATTTTTCTCACCGGGTCTCAAATACTCCCGAATTGGCCAGTCTTTTTTCCCCCAGTGTAGGTCGCGGGCCCGGCTATCCCACAAGCAAAGGAAGCAGGGATATTTGGTGAAACCGGATTGCTGCCCTAATAGCATGGATAGAATTTTAAAGTCTCCACAAATCATCCACTTATGCTCATCATAACGAATCTTCTGAAGAATCAGGGCCAAATTCTCGTATTTTTCTTGGAGAATAACAGAGTGAGCAATAGGAACTGAAGCGAATGTGTTGCCATTATGAAGAAGAACACCTTTTATGCTGTCTTTTGACGAATCAATGAACAGCCGCCATTCAGCAGGATCATACTTGAGTTTAAACTTTTCCATCACTCCATATATATCGTTGCAAAATACCAAATCTTCCTCTTTGCTGAAATACTTCAAAAATTGTGTCTCGCGGTTGCGGTACCAATAAAAAGTTGTTCCTGGTGATAATAGATTTTTCTGTTTAAGCCGAGAACCTAGCAGTTGGGCAGCATCTTTTGGGAGTCCTAAATCCCGGACTAAATCATTCAATTCAGCTTGAGAGAAAAGTTCAGGTTTCGGATCTGGTTCAGTTTCAAACTCGGAAGTACTGGACTCATCGGGAAAAGCCATCTGATGAGTCTCATCATGATCAGAACCGTCCACACAAATATGATCCAAAGATTTTGGTGGTTCAGGCACAGGTACTTCGTTGTTATGAGGCATAGGCCTAATTGCTGAGGGAAGGTTGGGGTAACTTATTACGTTCTTATTTTTTAAGTTGTATCCCTTCACAATGCAAGAGCAAAAATAGCAGTCACTGCTGTGGTCTCTTTGTTCACGCCACATCATAGGTATTCCGAAACGAAATGCTTGTTTTTTACCTTTCATCCATAAGCGTAGATCTTCCTCACATGTCTTGCACACTTTGTGAGGAGCCCACGGTTTGTCTTGATCGCCTAACTTCAAACCGAAATAGGTGAAATATACTTTTTTAATAAATGCAGAAATGTTCCTCTGCCGCTTTTTCACGGTATATTCCCCACAAATAAAACAAAAACTGTCCGGAGAGTTGACGCAACCTCTGGCTCTGTGAGCCATCACAAATACACAGCACTGCAAACTGCAACTGTAGTGAACCACTTCGGAATAAAGCTGGATTACGACTGAGCAAACAAAAGGTAATAATGAACTTGCAAGAAACTGAAATTTGACAGGAACGTTCATGTTGCAACCACTGTGTTTGAGCGAGCGAACGAGGCGAGGCGAACAGGAAAGAACATGCGCCAGCGCGAGTACTGGATTTAGCCCCCCGCCTCCCAATTGTCCTGTTAATGTATAAAATGAATACAAAACACTCTAAAATATCATGAGGGAGTGTTTCTAGTTAGTTAACCATTACAACCTCTATTTTGGGCCAAGAAAATAAACTGCAGTCGGCTAAAAAGAAATTATGTGAACATTCCTTATATGGGTAAGAAATCTAATTTTGCAAGAAAACGTGATGTGATGGAACATTTTGGCTATTTTTCCTGGATTCAGCACCCCAAAATCTATAGGAATCAGTTGCAAAACTGGAGGCAGTTTTTTGGTAGTGTACCTGTGTTATTAATGAATTAGAAAAAGGTGGGGGTTAACTTAGCTCTCCCAAGTTGTCTCATCCAACTCCAAAAGTACCGCCAGCAATGGGTCGCTGGAACACTGGGTAAGCCCCCTCCTCACCCCTTAGATAACGAAGATAACTCCAAGATTCACCAATTATCCAAAAGTATTTGAGAAATAACCCAACGTTGTGTTTCGGGCTCCCGAGTTTCACAGCCCTTCTTCAAAATTCCATTGCGAATGTGAATTACCCTACTTGCTCATACCCTTTATATTAGTCAAGGATATATGACGTCACAAATCAATCAACCTACCAGGACCTCCGATGAAAGGACTCCCCTAGGTCAAAGAACACTCCACCAATCTAAGGAGGAATTCAAACCCTCCGGCATCAAAGAGTTTAAATGGAAAATCCAAAATTGTTCACGGTATAAAAGACGTGCGCCCCGATCCCCTCCTCGGGGTTGGACAGGAACATGATCCAAAACACGCCACTTCAAATCCCAAAAGGTGTGGTGAAACTCCTGACAATGTTGAACTACTGGAGCCAACAATACTTTTGTGGTAATACGAGAGCGATGTTCTTGTAGCCTCTGTTTAATACTGCGAATGGTTTTTCCAATGTAAAATTTATTGCATGGGCAGATCAACAAATATACCACAAAAGTAGATTGGCAGGTGGTATAAAAATGACTATAAAATTTTTGATGAGTTATAGGATGTTCCCAAGATACGCCTTGCAGTGTGGTATCACAAAATTCACAGTGTTGACATGGGAAATGTCCCTTTACTAGTAATGGAGGCGTATGCTCAGTAGTATGAACCACCCAGTCTGCGATGTTATGGCCCCTTTTAAAGGCTATCATAAGTGGCCTATCAAGGCTAGAATGCATCTATAGGACCGACCAATGTCTCCTCAAAATAGATACTATCTCAGTAGCTTGTGGTAGAAATGGTAATACCCCTACAAAAGGGGCCGGATCCTGTTCCCCTCGACTACTAACAGCAGGCTCAGTCCACCATTCAGCATGTATGTGACTGGCCCTACGGTATGCTTTATTAATGATATGTAGTGGGTATCCCCTCTCCCGAAGCCTTGAACATAAAGAGAGAGCTTGATGTCGATATTCATATATTGAAGATCATATACGACGTAATCTAATAAACTGTCCTACGGGTAAACCCTGTCTCAAAGATGCTGGGTGGCAACTCCGGAAATGTAAAAGTGTATTACGTTGCACAGATTTTCTATAAAGCGTTGTACTAATCAAGGACCAATTTTTATCTAATTGCCGATCCAAAAACTCAATAGATTGCAAATCATATTTAGGAGTAAATTTCAAATCTTCAGAGAGGGTATTAATCCAAACAAAGAATTGTTGCAGACGTTCTTCTGAGCTAGTCCATATAAAAAAGATATCATCCAGATATCGCGACCACATCCGTATATCTTTATTTATTTATTTATTTTTATTTATTACAATTTCTTATATACCGCGCTGTTTAGTATCAGCGCGGTTTACATCATAACTTAACGACCATAACAACACGCTGTCAGGTTTTACATCGAACAGGAATACAAACTTGGATAACGGGGTTAACTATATACATAAGCTATTTACACTGGAAGGATAGGTAAAACAGGATAATGCATGTAAGGGCCTTTCTAGATTGGGTCATTTCCTGAAAGGTATATCTGGATTCAATTGCTGTCAAACCAAACTGAGGGATAAATGTAACAAGTTTCAAAATGATGCATGTAAAAAGTTGCAATCGATGGGGCAACAGTAGCCCCCATCGCTATCACGTATACTTGCTGGTAAAAAACTTCTCCAAATCTGAAAAAATTATTTCTGAGAACTAAGGCTAAGAGCTCCAAGATAAATTGTTTAGGTAAACGATCTGGCAGCTCAAATGGTATTGTTGCTGCCACTCTTAAAGCTTCATCCTGATTTATATTAGTTTATAAGGCTTGTACATCCATTGTAACCTAATACCACATAGATAAATCTGAATGCTGATGATCTTGAAGTAAAGACAAGAAATGAAAAGAGTCCCATATGTAGGAAGTAATGGTAGGTAACAAGGGACGAAAAAATGTGTCAACAAATTGTGATAAGGATTCCAGTACGGAGTCTCTGCAGGAAACAATAGGGCAACCCGGAGGGCAATTTAAACTTTTATGGATCTTTGGGACCATATATAAAATAGGCGAGACTGGATGGGATTTATTCAAAAATCGAAATTCATGCCACGTAATCCAACCCACTTGAACTGCATGGGTGGTAATTTCATTTATCTGTTTTTGGAGGGCAATCGTTGGATCCTCCAAAAGGACCCGGTATAATTTTATATCTAACACATGAGCTTCCACAGTGGCTTTGTAATGTGAAATATCTTGAATAACGGTGGCTCCCCCCTTATCAGCCCGATGTATATAAATATCTTCATGGTCACGCAATGATTTTAAAGCCAAAAATTGTTGCTTAGTGACATTTGAAAAATACCGTCGAGGGGTTTTCTCCATCAAAATTAAATCTCATAATACCAATTGTTGATAGGTCGCTATAGCAGGATCCACCTGTCCCGGGGGAAGCCATTTAGAAGGATTTCTACAAACCGAAAGAGATGAACCAGAAGTGGATCCCAAATTTTTAAAAAAATAAGTGACTTGTATCTTCCAAAAAAAGCGGTATAATGCTATTCTCTTACGAAATGGATCGTAACGAGGAGTGGGGATAAATGATAGCCCCAATTCAAGCACCTGTAACAGATCCACAGATATAGCAGCGGATGCAAAATTGATCACTGTAGTTTTGGATGGGATCTGGTGGTGGGGTCCCCTCCGACCCTCCTCCACATAGTAGGGCCGGCATGCTGTAGGGCGGCCCCTGGAAAAAGGAGGTTGATGGAAACTTCCCCGCTTTTGAACCGATCCATTAGAGATGGAATCCGAAGATTCACTACTAACATCGGTTGTGTCTTCAAAAGTAACTTGCTTCTTTTGTTTATTCGCCAATCATTGATGATGCTTCCAAGTATACACTTGGTCCTTCTCATAGTCACCTGTGTATATGAATATCAACATCAAGCTCTCTCTTTATGTTCAAGGCTTCGGGAGAGGGGATACCCACTACATATCATTAATAAAGCATACCATAGGGCCAGTCACATACATGCTGAATGGTGGACTGAGCCTGCTGTTAGTAGTTGAGGGGTACAGGATCCGGCCCCTTTTGTAGGGGTATTACCATTTCTACCACAAGCTACTGAAATAGTATCTATTTTGAGGAGACATTGGTCGGTCCTATCGATGCATTCTAGCCTTGATAAGTCACTTATGATAGCCTTTAAAAGGGGCCGTAACATCGCAGACTGGGTGGTTCATACTACTGAGCATACGCCTCCATTACTAGTAAAGGGACATTTCCCATGTAAACACTGTGAATTTTGTGATACCACACTGCAAGGCGTATCTTGGGAACATCCTATAACTCATCAAAAATTTTATAGTCATTTTTATACCACCTGCCAATCTACTTTTGTGGTATATTTGTTGATCTGCCCATGCAATAAATTTTACATTGGAAAAACCATTCGCAGTATTAAACAGAGGCTAAAAGAACATCGCTCTCATATTACCACAAAAGTATTGTCGGCTCCAGTAACTACAAATCACTTCAAATCCCAAAAGGTGTAGTGAAACTCCTGACAATGTTGAACTATTCAACATTGTCAGGAGTTTCACCACACCTTTTGGGATTTGAAGTGGCGTGTTTTGGATCATGTTCCTGTCCAACCCTGAGGAGGGGATCGGGGCACACGTCTTTTATACTGTGAACAATTTTGGATTTTCCATTTAAACTCTCTGATGCCGGAGGGTTTGAATTCCTCCTTAGATTGGTGGAGTGTTCTTTGACCTAGGGGAGTCCTTTCATCGGAGGTCCTGGTAGGTTGATTGATTTGTGACGTCATATATCCTTGACTAATATAAAGGGTATGAGCGAGTAGGGTAATTCACATTCGCAATGGAATTTTGAAGAAGGGCTGTGAGAATCGGGAGCCCGAAACACAACGTTGGGTTATTTCTCATATACTTTTGGATAATTGGCGAATCTTGGAGTTATCTTCATTATCTAAGAAGTGAGGAGGAGGCTTACCCAGTGTTCTAGTGATCCATTGCTGGCGGTACTTTTGGAGTTGGATGAGACAGCTTGGGAGAGCTAAGTTAACCCCCACCTTTTTCTAATTCATGAATAATTAGTTTAGTTTACACAAACAAAATCATTTTACCCTTCTCGATTTAATTATCTTTAAGGGTTGTTCCTGGGGTTATCCCCCTTTTTAATAAAGAATAAAAGGAATATAGTTGCTGCGAGAAGGTGTTACATCTTCAAGGCAATGATTCCGACAAAAATTATACATACACATAGCTGTGCAGTAACAGCATAGTGGCCAGGTATGAAAGGCCACTTTGGTGATGTCGCAAATGGACATATGGGGCTGCATGCAGGACAGGCAGTGGGTGCAGCTGGGGTGCAGAGGGGACTAGGCAGCCGCTTATGTGGCACATAGGAACACAGAAACAAACCAGCAGCAAGACAGCATATGACCATGGCCAAACATGCACATCAGTCTGTGCTCTACAGTGTCGCATCCAGGGGACACATGGCCAGTAGGTTCCCCAAACGTCACACAGGAAGCACAATGCTTGTAATGGGGCAAGCAATGCAAATCTGGGGGTCACACCTACAAGGGTCGTTACACCTTCCACAGGCTACATCCAAAATAGACCAGACACCCAACTAAATGAACATCCGTTACTACAGCTCCTGGAAGGCAGTACAGAGTGTGACCACACGTCATCTGAAACAGATGTACACCCAGTAGTCCAAACTTGGTACACCATACCCGCACTGCATGCCCTAGCCAGCCCATAGTCTGCTGGCATAACACCAGCTATCTACCAGGTCCACCCTAGCCAATAGCTGCGGGATCAACAACCTGACACTCAAAGCCAGCATCAGCCCATGTGGAAGGGACATAACAGTGGCAGGTGGAGATGGGGGGGATGTGGTGATGTGCAGGTAGGCCCCACCACCCCAGATGCCAGACGCTAGGCACCCGCCTACCTGTACAGTGAATGGCCTGTGATAGCACAAAACCATCACAAACAGCATATGGGTATGTCAGCATGGTGCAGGAGAGGATGTTGGTGGTAATGGGGCAGTGACACCTGCCCTCAGGGGACCAAAGCCATGCCCACCTCCAGGGCATCGTGGACAGTGCAACTGACAGAGTCTGGAGGATGAAAGACAAAGGTAGTCACTGGGACCACAGTCCTTCTGTGGCAGCAGGGTAGTGCAGTATACACAGTGTGTCCTGGAACAGAATGTCACAGGTTCACATCCCTGCTATGGCTTTCACACAGCACGCCCTCATGTTTTACTCTACAATGCAGATAAACCATCAGAATGTGCAATCCCCAAAGCAGCGGTGAACAGGGCGACAAACACCCACTCACACAGCCTCCACCCTCCAAAGCGTCATGACGGCTCATGCTGTTGGCTATAGCATGGAGCTGCAGTTATCACCAGTGCACAACTACTACCTCCTGCACAGTTGAGCAAAGTCGGCACTGTGATCAGGACCAGTGTGCCTGGCAGCCTTGCCAAACACCAGTATCTATGCACAATGATGCATTAGGAGAGTGTGTATGTGTATGTCCAGGCATTGTTTTGTGGCTGGCCACACCTCACAGGGCCCACAATGTCCCACTGTTACCAGCGCTAGGCTGCAAATGTGCATAATGAGGAGCAAGGCATTGTGGGTATGGCACGGACAGGGCGGATTGGGCAGGATGCATCTGCACAGGGTGTAGGTCAATGGCTGGGACACTGTAGAGTCTGACCACTACCTGCATGAACAGTGAGGCCATAGCATGTCATGCTGTGAGGTAACTCTCACCCTGACCGAGCGGTGACCATGGGATGTCTATGTTCCCACATAGTGCTATATGTCATGTGTTTTGTGTCACACCTGGGTATTCCCAGTGCTGTTGGCAAGCACAGTGTTATCTGCTTGGTGCACATTGTTCCTTTGTGACCATGCACTATGGATTGGCTAGTGGACTGTCTGTAGCTAGTCTGTGCATGGTTGGAACTCCCTGAGGGTGCTGCAGGTGCAGTCTGACTGTGCAGTTTGCTAGTGAATGGCAGACTGTGGTGTGAGGCAGTGGAGGCTTTACAGGCATATACACAGCAGTACTGCTGGGGTGTCACTGGCCCAGTCACAGTTAGGGCTCTGGACCACAAACCCTAGGGTGCTGTCCATTGACAATAGGATGGGGTTTGCTGGTCATACAGCTTTTGCTCCACTCCCTCAACTGCCAAAAGGGTATTTAGGGTGCCATGGGGTATGTACTGTATACTATGTCAACCTGTAGAGAACAGCCACACAAACATGGTGTGTGTCTAGGCGCCCTCCCAACCGAATAACAGGTGTCAATGGCAGCCATATCCTAACACTGGGTACACAATTATCTGGGTGGTGATGTGACCAAGAGGGCTACATGTGAGTATGTAATGCAGATGGACACTGAATAACCTTCAGATGCACTGCAGAGAACACCTGGCACACAGTGGTAGTGATGGGGATGTACAGCAGGACCGCTCACCAGTGGCACATGTGCTGCCGACCTAGTGCTGTGTGGCCATCCTATCACTCAGGGTAAACCCTGAATATGCACAAAGGCCTGGTCTGTAGCTGCTCTGTGGCAGCATCATGCAGTGTCCAGTCTTTTTTCAGGCTGAGGCACTAGAGAGATGCAGATCCCATTGGGTCATCAGCTGTACACAGCTAATCAGCATGTGCATTGCATCATGGGTACTGGTGGTCTTTACATATCCTGGCACTCAGAGCACTTTGTGCACTGACATGCAGTCCCTCTGTACCCTGCCATTGCTGTGAGACAAGCCATGGAGGTATAGGCTACTGGTTAGTGAAAAGCCTTTCTGGGCAGCGGTCATGGTTGTAATTCCTCGTCGTTGCATCCTGTCATGCCTGTCCCACTCTAATAGTTGACATGGCTGTAACAGTCATATTTTAGCTGATATGTGCTGATAACTCATAATTCCCGCACTGCAGCTGCCATAAATCCTGCGCTCCACCTTCCTGCATCTATCAGACAGTATAGTGTCCTGTTCTCCTGTGCAGGCTACCACCCAATGGTCTGCGCCGGTACCCTTTCCGCCACTGCGCCTCTTCCTGCTTGCCATGCCTGTGTCTGATCTGCATGCCACCATCACACCTCTGGCCACGCATCATTGTAGAAATACTGCCACCTCCACTTACACTGGGGGACACGTATTCCCAAGATCGTGCACCCACTGTCTTTCAGGACATTACATTGGCAACTCCCTCTGGTGTGGTAAAGTTGTCCCCAATATGTTTGTCACCATAACTGGCAGTCACATGTGTTGGCCGCAGATATGGCAGGTCCAGCAGCTCACAGCTCAGCCTCCTTAAATCCTCTGTACAATGCCATTGGCTTGGTGCTCTATCCAGTGTAAGGGTTACATGTGTCTCAATGCCTCACAGGTCATGCATGTAAACCTCAGGAAATGTGTAGCCGTTAGGGCACACCAACCCAGGGCACCGTAGCAGTGTCAGCGCACCGTAACCTATGTTCCCATAACCCAGGGTGCCCTCTAAGGTGCCCTGTCCAGGGGTGCCCAAGGAGCCCTATAAGGTAACTGAGAAGGTGCATGACAAGCACCTTGCAAGACACCGGAAGCGTATTGGATAAGACACACACAAATAAGGCGCCTACAGCACCCGAAGGTTGCACAGTGCCTTGAAACGCAGTCTAGGGCACTGTATAATGTGCCAGCAGGCCTAAGGTGACCCATCATGTGCCTGGTAGCGTACAGTGCCATAAGGCACGCTCTATGGCACCATAATCAGAGTTGTTGAATGCATCCTAGGCATCGACGGCTGAAACCTGGATACGCGGGAATGTAAAGCGCCAATGGCCACAAGATCATGTTCCATCAAACCAACAGAAACTGCTGTGTGTAGTGCAGTGGTTAAGCAATGTACCCATCAACAATGGAGTCAGAGTTCAAATCGCAGAAGAGGATACCGCTATGTTACCTGGATGGGAAAATAGCATATCACACACGTGGAGTGCAGTCGTGCATAGACATGCAGATATGAGTAGTGCATTCAGAATCTATAAAAGGTCACCGTAAACCAGAAATCTGTAAACCAACAGGCATCACAGTTCAAAGTACACGTGTCATAACATGTGCATCGGACTGCACGTAGGAACGCGCATGCGCCTTTATGGACATCACGAGCACATGGACCACAAATAGCAAAACAAAATGGACATCAGATAAAGATGGCCAGCGCAAATCTGCATCACCTGGCACAGATGATCTGAAGATGCCAGGAGTGCCTGTTCCCAGGTTCCTCCCGCAGGCAGGACCTGAACAGGGTGCGCAGGGCCTGGGTGCGCATCACCAGGCATTATAATAGGCAGATAGACAACCCACATGAGGTAAGTGTATGGGGACAGGTCACACAAACCCAGGAGTGCAACAGAAAGGCTGCAATAAACAGGAATATCAGAAACGCTGAACTGTGGGAAAGAACATGTGTGTGGGTCAACATGGGATCAATGTAGGCCCCCGTGTTGATGTCTGCATTTATGCCCTATTCACAGGAGGTTTCAGGCCTGACAACAGAGGTCTGTGTGTCACCCTGGTGGTATGGTAGTTACATCTGTTGATGTGTGCTGTTCTGACGTATCCCTAGGAGGCCCCAGGCCCATTTATAGAGGTCATCTATAGTGTGCAGGTCAGCCTTATCCCCAGGAGGCCCAAGGCCTGTTTATAGAGGTCTAACACTCATCCTGGTGGTAAGGTTGCTGCACCAGCTGCAGTGTACATGTCTGCCTTATCTCCAGGAGGCCCAAGGCCTATGTACAGTGGTCTCAATTCATTCCTGTTAGTAAGGTGGCTGCACCTGCTGCAGTGTGCAGGTCAGCCTCATTCCCAGGAGGCCCAAGGCCTGTTTACAGAGGTCAGACACTCATCCTGGTGGTAAGGTTGCTGCATCAGCTGCAGTGTATATGTCTGCCTTATCGCCAGGAGGCCCAAGGCCTGTTTACAGTGGTCTCAAGTCCGTCCTGTTGGTAAGGTGGCTGCACCTGCTGCAGTGTGCAGGTCAGCCTTATCCCCAGGAGGCCCAAGGCCTGTTTACAGAGGTCAGACACTCATCCTGGTGGTAAGGTTGCTGCACCAGCTGCAGTGTATATGTCTGCCTTATCCCCAGGAGGCCCAAGGCCTGTTTACAGTGGTCTCAAGTCAGTCTTGTTGGTAAGGTGGTTGCACCTGCTGCAGTGTGCAGGTCAGCCTTATCCCCAGGAGGCCCAAGGCCTGTTTACAGAGGTCAGACACTCATCCTGGTGGTAAGGTTGCTGCACCAGCTACAGTGTATATGTCTGCCTTATCCCCAGGAGGCCCAAGGCCTGTTTACATAGGTCAGAGTATTCATGCTGGTGACATGGTTATCGCAATTGTACAACTGTGCATGTCAGCAATATCCCTACGTGGTCCCTGGACAGAAGGGTGCATGTGGAGCCCTCCCCCAGCCCCAACCAGGTGCATCTGCTGCTGTGGCCATGCCAAGATGAGCTGTCACATGAGGAGCACGCATGTCATTGCGCAACTCTCAACAGGGACAGGCAGTCCGGACACATGTTGGACACGTGTTACAGGCAGGTCGATTGGTGACGCCAACATGCGGACACTGTGTATATGTGTGAGATGTGCCACATGCGCTTCCACCCCCTGGTACTCCATGAAGGTATAACGGCACCATGCAATACCCTTAGGCGGTGGACCGTGCGAGACCCACTATCTGCTGCTATATGCTCATTCTGTTCAGCGATATGCTGTTTGTAGTTAATGTAAGGTAATGTAATGTAAGTTATGTACTGTGTTCCCTGTTTGTACTCCTAGTGTTTTGTTGTGATGTAATGATAATGCAATGTATGTTTCCCTCACCTTTGTTTAACTTTGTGCTGTATTAACCGCTTTGATTGAAGGAAAAGGCGGGATACAAAACATGTTAAATAAATAAATAAATAAATAAATAATGCATGGCGCTGTACTGTCAGGCACAATTGGCCATTGGTGCTTTATGGGGTGCCAGGAGGGTGGCACACAGGGTACCTAGGGGACAGACCCGACATGCGCAGTTCCACCCGTACACATGCGGGTGGAAGGTGTAACAGCTAGCAGTGCAGAGACAGGGGACAGTAGAGGTAGCATCATGCATCACTCAGCCATGTGTGTTCTGCTACAGCAGACGGACATGGACTCCTGTTCCCTAATGGTCCCATACCTTGCTGCACCTACAGGTGGAGGACCTTCATAAGAAGGCATGCGAACTGAGGGCCAGACACCCAGCGTTTGTACAGCAGATCCTGGAGGAGCAGCAGGCACAAGGCGCCAGTGAGTGATGCAGGCTGTGTGCAGCTCTATGACACGTTTCCGTGGTACAGCATGCTGTGTTGCTAAATGACATATATGCATGAAGTGCAGTATGCATGACCCCGGTACTAATGTATAGTTTCCTTCCACAGCAGATGCTGATGCAGGAGATGGGACAGCAGGGCCATCTGGCCACGTGTAGCCAGCGGTGGGCGAGGACCCTGCTGAAGCGGTGGAGGGGCCAGATGGCACTGAGGCAAGGCCAGAGGGTCCAGACGGAAGCACGGAGGGGGAGGGTGGCTCCTATGAGCCCAGGAATAGCGAGGGGGAGGGGGACGTGGGGGCGGGTAAAGAGGGGGATGGGGAGATAGGAGCGGGTGAGGAGGGGGTTGGGGAGGTGGGGGTGGGTGAAGAGAGGGATGGTGAGGTAGGGGAAGTGGCGGATGTGGGGAAGGTGGTGGGGCCTGGTGGGTGGGAAGGTGTGGCCAGTCCAGTGGGGCACAGGCCGCCACAGGGCACTGGGGGCCCCTGCCACCTGGCCCACAGTGCTGGAGATGTCCCCCCGCTGGGCACCAGTCCAACACACATCCCCTCTGCCATACAGTCCGCACATGCATCCATGCAGACAAGGGGTGACGTGTGTCCATGTGGTTGCATGTGCGGCCTCTGCATGGCAGAGGAGATGCGTGCCACGGGCGCCATCCTGAGAGATAATACCCGCACTTTGGCCCAGATGACTACGGCCCTGGGCGTGATGGCTGACAAGATGTGCAGGCTGTGCAATATACTCATTGGCAGGCGCAGCTGATCAGCCACATGCCCATGGCAGCCGCAAGTGGGTGTGAGTGACAGGATGACACGTACCACCTCTGCCCTGTGCTGTCCTGTGCCCCCCTGACTGCCACCACCACTGGGGATAGGGGCAGCTGGGCCACAGTGGGAACAAGGCATATGTAATGGCACATGTTGCCACACAATAAATACATGTAAACAGTTTATTACGGCATCATTCTGGTCATGTCTCATTCTCTGACATGTCGGTGCAGTGCCTGTGACACATGTGGGTATGTTCCTGTGTGTCTGTGTGCATGACAACAGTCCCATACATGTTACCGTTTGCATGGCAGGGGAGGGGGATGTGCATGGGGGCGGACAGATGTCACGTAACCATCAACGTGCCGTATTATTCCAGCATGTGCAGCACAGGTAAGGCCAGGTGCATGGTGACACGGACATGCGAGCAGTGCACACCCAGCACAGTCCACAGCATGGGTGCAGTATAGTAGAGACATGCATGTGATGGCTCCATGGCTTACCCCAGGACACCTTTGTTGTGCGCCATGGATAGCGGACGATGTGCAAATGTGACCCAGACCAATGGCAAGGTTATTGTGAATGGGCCGCCACATGACGGACAGGGAAAACATGGGGTTCCTGAATGAAACATGGGACACAGAACGACAGCCAAGAAAAAGCTGAAAAGTGTTTATTTGATGACATCATACCCCCAACAACGGCAATTACTGGCATCGTTGCCGCCCCCTACCATGCCTAGCCCTCCCCCTCCCACCCCATGGTGGCGGTGCTGCTGCCGCTGGTGCAGCTGTTTCTGGGTGCGGCCACCAAGCCGCTATGGCCTCCAATGTGTCCACCATCGTGGCTGAGCTGGCGGCAATGGAGTCATTGGCACACTGTAGTGTGCACAACTCTCTGAGTTGGCGGCGGGATATGTGCTGCTGCCTCCGCAGTTCCCTTGACATTCCGTCCAATGACAGCTGTATGCCTGTGGAAGAGACACAGTGGAACACATAAGACATGGATTGCACACGCCACCCGTACACATGCATCAAGTGTCTAACCAATTGGTCCCTCACCCATGTGCCTCCACCGAACCTGCCCTCATGGCAGCGAGCACCTCCTCTGTCACTGGCGGACGTGGCCGTGGGACAGGCCCTGGTGGTGCTGGGGCAACTGACACAGGGCTTACATCAGCCTCATCAGGGCCACACTTGGGCGCCCCCGTGGTGGTTCTACTGTCATCCCCAGGTGCCTCAAAGGCCTCTTCCTCCATGACTTCTCCCGCAGCAGCCTCACGCAGTGGTGTCCCGGAGTACTGCTCCTCTGGCAGGGTCCTAGGCACTGACTGAAGGCAGCTGTCCCACTCCTCCATCTCCAGGGCCTGTATGTCCCCTGTGGTGAAACAGGGTACACTGTGTGGGTGTGGGGTTCCTGGCCATCCCCTTACATTTCCCTCACACTATGTAGCACAATGGACTGTCTGGCCGATGGGACAACCATGTCAGTGTGGGACCAGCCAGGTGGCATGCGTGTGGGTGGGGTCTGAATGTGTACAGGGATGGTTGTTGTGCCATTGGCTGTGGGCAATGTTCCCTCTAATTTTCTGTAGGCTGTGTGCGCATAAAATATCAGCTGTGTGCAGCTTTTGAAGGAAGGTTAAATTTTTGTGCGCCACATAACGACACTCGGAGTTATATACTTTAAAATTTGACTACACGTCAGAATACAGTATGTACACCACATTGATTTTAATCAAATTAAATGAAAATAGACAATTACTAAATGAAGCGGGAAATTTCTAGTAATTACAATCATAACTTTTAAATTTTAAGATGTCTGTGTTGTTTTCTATCAGAATCAGAGCCGTAATTTTTGTGCGCTCTGTTGTAAAGTATGTGCGCTTGCTCGGCGAGGTGTGTGCGCGCGCACACGCGCACAGCTTAGAGGGAACAGTGGCTGTGGGTGCTCTGGATGTCAGGGGTGCCCCACTGGTGCCCGTGTGTGTGTACATCGGCGTAGGCACAACACCCACAGGTATGCCTGTATTTGCGGGGCTGTGGGGGGGATGGGTCCACCGGTGGATGGGACATGTGTGCCCTGTGTGTGCCAGACATCCATGTGTATGGGTGACTGCCCTGGGTTCCTGGGGGGCCATGGCGCAGTGACTGGTGCTGTGCAATGGGTGCCAGTGCAGAGCTGGTGCATGTGTGGGTGTGTCCCGCATTGGTATGTGGTGGCCCCACTGTGCTCATCACCAATGCATCCACCTATACACTGTGGCATGTCCTCCCACCATCTGGAGATGCCCTGCCCCTGCCCCCCCGGCCACCCTCCATGGGGTGGCCTGTCAACCAATGATTGTGTCAATGCATCCCTTGGCCCACACACTACTGTGGACACCCCCTGTGCCGGTAACACATTGTGCACCACCATGTGACACCCTGTCCCTGGCCTCCCCCACACATGCATTCTCCTCTACCTACCTCTAATTCCCATCCATCCCGTCCCCTCGCTAACGTCCCATGGCCCTTCCTCAGCTCCTGTGTGACAGGGCCCGCTGCCTGCGGGACATCCATTGCACCACCTGCCATGGGAGCCCCACCTTTGTCCCTGCTGTACCGTCCCCCGCTGGCCCAGACAACACTACACCTGCACATCATCACAATGCAATATGTCGCCGACAGGCCTGGGGCCCCTGCCACCCTGTCAGACACAGTGTATGACCAGCATGGTACACATCAGTGCAAAGCCACATCCCACAGTCATCCCACCCACGTTGCCACCCCTATGTGCCATGTGGTATGCACACTGATCCACATAGGCCTGCCATGCTGATGGTCACCCTATCTCCATTGGTCTACCCTGTCCTGCCCTGGGTGTGACCTGTTCCCTGCCCAATGCACCTGCACCTGTTGCTCCTCGCTACCATAGGGTCACCATGGCTCTACACACCTCACTTCCCTGTGGCAGCCATGAGGTGGATACCCAGCGATGTTACACCATCTGCCCATCCCCGCTTCCCCATCCTGGTCTGGTCTCACCCGTATGTTTTGCAAAACGTTGTTAGGGACTGGGTGGGGACATGGCCCCCACACCCTAGGGCTGAGATACTTGCATGTGCTGTGCTGTGGCCTCTCCCTGGAACACATTTCTGCATCTTACCTGCACATGGGTGGGCCATGTCCAACGCTGGCGGGAGTCCATGTATGTAAATGGACCCCAGATGGTCAGCAAGCTGCATCTCCAGGTGCGTGAGGGTATTCGGGGCGGGTGCACCACCACCCATGCCTGCGGCATGGCGGCTCTGCACAGACAGGTGGGCACGGATCCCCCTCTTGATATCATTGTACCTCTTCTTGATAGCCTCGATGTCGTGGGGTGGCCCACCTGTCTGCACCACTGCCGCCTGCACTGTCTCCCATGCAGCGGCATGCGCACTTCTGGTGGTGGTGCTGCTGTACCGGCCGAAGGGGACATTGTAGCGCTTGAGGACTGCACCGAGGAGCAGGTCATTTTCCTCCTGTGTGAATCTCTGAGCCCTCCTCCGCTCCTCCTTGGCCACAGGTCGCCTCTTACATTTGGTCTTCTGGTGCTGCGCATTGCCGGATGTGCCCGATTCCTCCTCATCGGGCAATGGTGGAGTGGTGCCAGCAGTCTCGGGTGGTTGTGAGCTCATCTTGGGGTCTGCAATATTGAACAACATACGTGTTGCATCTGCGTAATGTGCGTTTTATGAACGCATTTTCCGTTTCAAGGAGTTACAGGATTTACGTACGCACATTACCACGCACATAACGTCAGTCTCCATGCGCAACGTCGATGAACGTGCTTAACGGTCTGCCCTCTACCTCTGATGTATAGCATTCCCAGCACAGGTATGTGATGATTATTCTCATGGAATGTGACTCCCCTGCCATATTGTGTCTGCCTTATTTCAACCATTACTTCACGCGTATGTGGGCTGGTGATGGCGTCCCATCCCCGCGTTCCTGTTCCTGTCCAATTGTGTGCCCTGCATTCATTGTGCATGACGCGCGCTCGTACGCACGTTCATCCTTTACGCTTTCGTGGGTATGACGTGATTTGCCAGGATCCTGCTGGTGTATACTACTGCAGACACAGGTGTGTTATGTTTCCTCTGATTAGTTGCCACACCCCACGCTGTATATACCATCTGACCAGCCTCTAACTGATGTCATCAAGGCTCACCTGCGGGATGCTGGATGTGCGTTTTTGGCGTTGGAGATGGGAGACGAGATGTGGTTGCGTGGTGAGGGAAATGGTGTCCCTGGGGCTGTGGCACTGGGCATGGGTGCAGTCCCGCTGCAACTCAGACCTGCAGTTGTGGAGGCACCGCAAGCTGCCGTTGTACCAGCATGGCACTGTAGGCGTGCAGAGGCATGACCTTGCCTGGCCCGCCTCTACAGGCTCAGGCCCATGCTCCAGAACATGCGCAAGGACCAGGTCATCTCCCTCTACCGTCTGTGCACAGGAGCTATCATGGAGCTCTATGAGGATCTCAGACCTGACCTCGAACCCCGGACTGCCCGGTCACATGCCATACCAGGATTGGCCAAGCTCCTGGCTACGCTACATTTCTTTGCCTCTGGCTGTTTCCAATCCTTGGTGGTTACAGTGGATGGAATGAGCAGGCCCACCTTCTCATGCTGTCTCCACCAGGTACTGAAGGCCATGGTCAGCTGGGTTAGGAATTACATAGCGATTCCTAACGATAGGCAACAGTGGGAGGCCCTGGCCCAGGCATTCCAATGTCTTGGGGGGATACCACATGTGATGGGAGCAATTGATTGCACACATGTAGCCCTGGTCCCACCCCGTGACAGGGAGGTGGCGTTCTGCAACTGCAAACACTACCATTCCCTGAATGTGCAGGTTGTTTGTGATGCAAATATGCATATTCTGAATATGGTTCCTCGGTTACCAGGGTCTGCCCATGACTCCTATATCCTGCATCACTCGTCACTGTTTGACTAGTTTCGGGATGGACAATATCAGGACTGTGTCCTGCTGGGTTTGTATTTCTCAGATCCCACATGCTGTGGCAAGGAGGCCTATCTGGAGTCCAGGGGAGGACAAAGAGACAGGGAATTCACCATAGTAAAGGGCCCCCTTTCACCGAGGCAGGGTAGGAAAGCCACAAACACCTCCAGGAATCAGAAAACTTCCACATGGCCCACATTTCATGCTTCCCCTAGTGGAATGAAGGGGAGAGGATGCAGAGCCCAGAACCCCTTAGGCAGTGAATGCTCCAAGTACTCAGGTGCCTGAAGTCAGGCTGATTGCCGTCACCTTGGTAGGGAGGAGTTGGAGCTAGAGCCCTGGAGGTATAAACCTAGGCCAGAGTATGAGAGAGGAGAAGGAGAAGCAGGAAGCCAGACTGCCACAAGCCGAGGCACAGCTGCAAGCAAGGGAAGCTTAACTGGTGCTGAGCAGAGCAGAGGAACTGAGCTTCCAAGAGAGGAGAGTGGTAATTGGCATATAGTACGTCTGCAGGAGGGTTTGGAGCCAGGAACAGGAGAGACTCCAAGATCCCCCGAGAGGCTAGCTGAGCATTGTGAGCAGGACGGGGAGTCAGAGTCTATGCAGCTGGGAGAGCCTGAGGTGAAGCTGAATGAGGAGGACACTCCCATGGACTGTTCTTTGTGCCAAGCTTTAAACCTGAGGAACAGGGAGAAAACAAGCCAGTCTTGAGAGAGAGTTTGCCAGGAAAAGAAACCCATAGTCCACAGGCTGGGTGGCCGTGAGTCCCTCGTGTTGGTAAAGGGAAAGGTCACAGGGACTAAAGAGCAAGCCTGGAAACTGGGATAAGCTTGTTAATTTTCTGCTGCTGGAACAAGGACACTGGGGTAAGAAAGTAGCTAATTATAATGAAGCTTTCTTGTGCCCTGAGTTATATTTGTTGCTTGAAGGTTTTGAAGCTGAGAGAAGCTATACTATCACGGACAGTGAATGTGATTTTGTTTTGTGCTTTACCCAGCAAGGCTAAAAAGGGAATTATCCTTGCTGTTAAAGACTGTGTATCCTGCACTACGGAGAACCTTTAAACAGACATTTTTGGGGTTTGTGTTTGTTTTCGGAGAGTGCTCTGCTTCACAGAGTCCCTGAGCCAATATCCTGTACGTGGTATGAACGAACCTTTGTGTGTATAAAATAAATTTCTGTCATTTGCCTTACCTCTTGGAGCCCGACTACAGCTTTCTGTTTGATGCACTCATGCAGCCAGCAGAAAGTTCCTCTAAAAACCACGGCGTGACAGTGGCGTAGTTGTGAGGATTTTCTACCACTCAGGATTTTCCAACATCCAGGATATACACTTACAAGAGTGATAGCACAGAAGGTTGGCGGAAAAGACAATTTTTGTTCTTTGAGAGTCAACACATGAGCAAGGTATTGTCAGAGATGGATCCAAAAGAGCTGGTACAATGGATGGCCACTCAATTTCAACGACAGCAGGAGTTGGCCCAGCTAGCGCAAGAGAGTGCGTCGGCGGCTATGAGGGAGCAGCAAAAGCCTGTCCTGGACTTAGTGGAAGCCCTTATTACTTCCCAGAGGCAAGGAAGTGGAGGAACACTAACCCCGGAGGGACCAGTGATGCCGAAAATGGACAGTCTAGCAGGCCCACACACCAGCAGCTTTAATTTTGGAAAACTTTCTCCTGATGATGACATAGATGACTTTTTGGAGTCATTTGAGAGGATGACTCAAGCTGTGGGTTGGCCAGATAGCCAGTGGGCGGTGAGATTGGCAACCTCCTTAACAGGAGAAGCACTAGCCACATATAGGGCTATGCCAGCTGCCCAGGCCATGGACTATAATGCTGTAAAAAATGCAATTAGAGACCGATTAGGGTTAATGAAAATGTTGTATCACCATATGTTTAGAGCCACGGTCTTAAAGGCTGGAGAGACACCTAAGGCCTTGCCACAGAATTCAAAGTTTGGCTTTAAAGTGGCTAGCCCCAGAAGGAAAAACTATGGATATGGTGATATTGGAGCAATTTATGTCTGCAGTACCAAAAAGGGTACCATCTTTTCTGATTCAGCAAAACTGCCAGAGTTCAGGAGAAGTAACCCTTTTGGCAGAGCGCTACATGGAAGCTGAATTGGTGTTTCTCCCAAAGGCGGGCCCTCCAAAAGTAGGGGCAGAGGCCAGTTTTGATTTATCAGAAAAGAAACAGGGAAATAATGCAAAATGTATGAAAACTTGTGTGTCTGCTCATGAGGGTAAGTGGGCTGAGAAAAAATGCTATTGTTGTGGGGAGATGGGACACCTGCAGAGGGGATGCAAAGCCCACATTGGGTTGACTGGTACCAATGTGAAACATTTAGGAGAGGGATTTCTCTTAAGTGTTAACATACAGGGGGTCACTAACCATGCTCTGCTCGACTCTGGGGCCGACCAAAGCATGGTGTCACGAAAGCTTTGGCAGGCAATTGAGGCCCAAGATGAGTCTCGCCAGAGGAAGCCAGAAGGGCAGGTCCAAATTAGGTGCATCCACGGAGCTGCTTCTTTCTACCCTGTGTACAAAATAGTGATAAAAGGGTTGGGGGCGCAGAAAGAAGTTATTGTGGCAGTGGTTCCAAAACTACCCTATGATTTAGTATTGGGAAGGGATTGGCCCCAATTTAGGGAAGGATTACAAAAAGGCCTAAAGCAGAAGGTTGGGTTTGTGTCCACCCGCTCTCAGACCAAGGCCCGAAGGGACGGGTCCCCTGAGGATTCTTTGAGTGTTTTGCCCTCACCTGATGACCTGGAGAACCCTCCATCTTCTAGAATCAAGAAGGAGAGGGCTGTAAAATGCTGCGAGAGGCGGTGTAGGGCTAGAGGAAGGGCTGAGATAGGGACTGGCCAAGGGTTACCCTGGGTATCTGCCGAGTTGGTTGAAAAGTTCCCGTCCTTCCCTAAGGAACAACAGGCAGACCCAGCACTTACCTGGGCATTTGAGTACGCCCAGGTGGCGCGAGATGCCCTTCCTAGATTTCTTTTGGACAAAGGGGTATTATATAGGGAGAGTCGCGAGCCCCGGACAGGGACAGTCAGAAAACAGTTGGTGGTGCCCACAGTTTTTAAGGGATTGGTCCTAAGGCTGGCCCATGACCATCCGGTCGGCGGCCACAAAGGGGTGCAAGGGACCCTGGACCAGATCCTTGTACGTTTTTACTGGCTCGGGATCTTTAAAGAAACCGCCCGGTTTTGTGCTGCCTGCTCCTCGTGTCAGCGGGTCACGGCTACTCGGCCTCCAGTAGTACCCATGATCCCAACCCCCATAATTTCTGACCCTATCGGACGAATTGCCATGGACATAGATGGGCTCCTGATAAAAACACCCCATGGGTTCCAGTATATTCTTGTTATGTTGGATCTAGCCACCAGATTTCCATGGGCAGTCCCTTTACGCAACATTTCCGCCAAAACAATAGCGTTGGAAGTGGTAAAACTATTTTGCAAAGTGGGTTTTCCCCGGGAAATATTAACGGACCGTGGGTCCAATTTCTTGTCTAAATACCTGGCACAGGTCTGGGATGCTTTCGGAGTGCAACATGTGAAAACGGCCGCCTATCACCCCCAGTCTAATGGCCTGGTAGAAAGGCTAAACCAGACAATAAAACAGATGCTAAGATAAGGCTTAGACGGGAACATGGCAGAGTGGGATGGGTTGCTTCCTTTTGTTCTGTATGCCTGCAGAGAGCGGGTACAGGCCTCCCTGGGGGTATCCCCTTATGAATTAATGTATGGTCAACCCCCTCGGGGAGTCCTGGATATATTACGGAAGCAATGGATAGTGCCCGAGAAAGAGGCCACGGGAGTCCTGCATTTTCTCCGAGATTTAAGAGGACGGTTAAGTAGGACCTCCCAGGTTGCTGAGGAGAATTTCCGGGCTAGTCAAACTCGCCAGAAGGAGTGATATGATCAGGATGCGAAACCCCGCCAGTTAGTTTTGGGAGAGAAAGTCCTAGTAATGGTGACGGGTGCCGCCCCAAAATTTGAGTTCCAATGGAAGGGACCCTGGAAAGTAGTCAGACAAGTAGGCCCAGTATCCTATGAGGTAGAGAGTAGTAAGGGTCGTAGACAAATTTACCATATAAATGTGCTCAAGCCCTGGCAGGAAAGGTCTGGGGTGGCCGGTTTATCTAAGGTAGAGCATCAGGCAGAGAAGCTACACCACAAGGCTGATGCCTTATCCAGGATTACGGACTGTTCGGAGGAGCATCAACAACCTCCGCCAGCCCGTAATATCTTAAGTAGGGGGGTATGTGGCAAGGAGGCCTATCTGGAGTCCGGGGGAGGACAGAGAGACAGGGAATTCACCATAGTAAAGGGCCCCCTTTCACCGAGGCAGGGTAGGAAAGCCACAGACACCTCCAGGAATCAGAAAACTTCCACATGGCCCACATTTCATGCTTCCCCTAGTGGAATGAAGGGGAGAGGATACAGAGCCCAGAACCCCTTAGGCAGTGCATGCTGCAAGTACTCAGGTGCCCGAAGTCAGGCTGATTGCCGTCACCTTGGTAGGGAGGAGTTGGAGCTAGAGTCCTGGAGGTATAAACCTAGGCCAGAGTATGAGAGGAGAAGGAGAAGCAGGAAGCCAGACTGCCACGAGCCGAGGCACAGTGCAAGCAAGGGAAGCTTGACTGGTGCTGAGCAGAGCAGAGGAACTGAGCTTCCAAGAGAGGAGAGTGCTAATTGGCATATAGCACGTCTGCAAGTTGGAGCCAGGAACAGGAGAGACTCCAAGATCCCCCGAGAGGCTAGCTGAGCATTGTGAGACTGACGGGGAGTCAGAGCCTATGCAGCTGGGAGAGCCTGAGGTGAAGCTGAATGAGGAGGACACTCCCATGGACTGTTCTTTGTGCCAAGTTTTAAACCTGAGGAACAGGGAGAAAACAAGTCAGTCTTGAGAGAGGGTTTGCCAGGAAAGAAACCCATAGTCCACAGGTTGGGTGGCCGTGAGTCCCTCGTGTTGGTAAAGGGAAAGGTCACAGGGACTAAAGAGCAAGCCTGGAAACTGGGATAAGCTTGTTAATTTTCTGCTGCTGGAACAAGGACACTGGGGTAAGAAAGTAGCTAATTATAACAAAGTTTTCTTGTGCCCTGAGTTATATTTGTTGCTTGAAGGTTTTGAAGCTGAGAGAAGCTATACTATCACGGACAGTGAATGTGATTTTGTTTTGTCCTTTACCCAGCAAGGCTAAAAAGGGAATTATCCTTGCTGTTAAAGACTGTGTATCCTGCACTATGGAGAACCTTTAAACAGACATTTTTGGGGTTTGTGTTTGTTTTCGGACAGTGCTCTGCTTCACAGAGTCCCTGAGCCAATATCCTGTACGTGGTATGAATGAACCTTTGTGTGTATAAAATAAATTTCTGTCATTTGCCTTACCCCTTGGAGCCCGACTACAGCTTTCTGTTTGATGCACACATACAGCCAGCAGAAAGTTCCTCTAAAAACCACACCCCTCTTGGTTTGAGGCGAGTGGTGGTGGCGTGACAATGCACATGGTGTTCCTGTGTGCTGGGGGTCTTATCATCTGTCAAAGGTGTTACATGGTCACATGTGGATTAATTTTTGGGGCAAGTGACTGCATATCCCCTGTGACACACATGACATGCGTTGCTGCAGGTCTGACCTACGTCCATACAACATTCTGGGAAAGGTCCATCAGGCCATATCACAGCACAGCTGGTGTATCATTGGCATATCATTGGTGTATTATTGGCGATTTATGGCTCTGCATGCCTTTCCTTGCATAGTGGTTGTATAACGCAGACCTTGTATGTGCCTGTGCCCACTGTCATACCATGTCGCTGTCACCAGGGACATGTGCACGTTCCGTTATGTGTTTTAGTTATCTCCAAGTTATAATGCCCTGTTCAATGTAATTTCAGTTTGTTCAATGTAAACCGCACTGATGCAGAATAGCGCGGTATATAAGAGAATATTAAAAAAAAAAAAAAAAAAAAAACTATGACTACCAGCAGTGTGTCCTTGCTTATCTGGGGTTCTCAACACACATGCATGTAACACTCGTGTTTGTTACTGCTGCTCTGTTGCACAGCTCGTTTTTGACTGGGTTGATGGAGGCACATATGTTGTGTATCTTATGTGATAGCCTGCAACACCAATTGGCTGACAGATACAGCTCACGGACAGACACCAAACACATACGCAGATTTGTATGTGTCTGCGGTTTCCATAGATCCCTAGGCTGCGCACTATTGCATCTGTGTGGGTGACGCCCTGGGTGTGGTGGGGGTGTATTTGCTCCCTGATTATTCTTCCTGCTGTCTTGTGTGCTGGCTGGTCATTCACCTTGGACGGTCTGGTTCGTATCACATTGTTTATTTTGTGTTGTTATGTTGCATCACACATGTCTACTGTCCTTGCTGTCACCGTTGCCGGGTACAGCTGGTTGATCATGTTATTGGTCTGTGTACAGCGGATGTATGTTCCCCTCATCGCCCATCCCCGTTGGTCCGTGTCTCCCCACTCCCGGCGCTAGTGCATTGCTGTTGAGTGCCATCACGTGTACCCAAATGTTTGTGTCCTAGTTTATCTGTTGTCCAGACGCACATAGATGCTTGGGTGCATCTGTGTGCCCTGCCTTTCCTGATTGACCTTTCCACATTTCTTTCTGCAGGTGATGCGGGATATGGGTGTTGCACCTGGTTGCTGACCCCTGTGCGTGTTCCATGGACACGTGCAGAGATGGGGTACAATGAGGCCCATGCCTCCAACCGCTCAGTCGTCGAGCGCACCTTTGGCATTTTGAAGAGTTGCTTCAGGTGTCTGAATAGGACCGGCGGGGCCTTACAGTACCGACCAGTGACTGTGGCACGTATTATTCTGGCCTGTTGCATCCTGCACAACATTGCTCTAAGGCACAATATCCCAGTCGAAATTAATGAGGATCTTGAGGAGGATCCTGTGTGCCCTCCTGCACATGCCCTTGCTGACACACATGAAAGGACGGCGATCAGGCAACGTCTGATAGAGGAGCTGTTCACATGTACGTACTGCGTATGTGCGGATATGCCCATGATTATATATGTATATGCTGCCGTGTGTGATGCAATGTTCTGTCATGACATCTGTATGTTTGCCTTGTGTATTGGACTCCATAGGATGAACCACTGGGCTTGTCCGGTGCTGTGGTGCGATGGAAACCGTGTGTAGGTCAGTCACACCTCTGGGGACTGGGATGTGTGGACATACTGGTGAGTGTACGGTGGTGCCGTTACAGCATTGCTCATGTCTGTTGTTCTCTGTGCACTGCACATATGTTGTTGTACACGTCTTTGTGCTGCGACCCCATACCCTACCTGTTCATGGCGCATCACATAAGGTGATTTGTTAGAGACAGGTGTGTATTTCGAGCACTGTATTTGGGACACATGTAAGAACATATGAACATATGTCATACTGGGTCAGACCAAGGTCTATTAAGCCCAGTATTCTGTTTCCCAACAGTGGCCAATCTAGGTCATACGTACCTAGCAGTTTCCTCAAAAGACACAGGTTCCATAATGCTTGTACTGGGTCAAGCATTGATATCCTGGGTCCCTTCTTAATAATGGTTTATGGACCTTTCCTCCAGGAACTTGTCCAAACCTTTTTTAAACCCAGCTACACTAACAGCCTTTACTACATCCTCCGGTAACAAATTCCAGAGTTTAATTACACATTGAGTGAAAAAATATTTTCTTTTATTAGTCTTAAATAGTTTACTCTGTAGCTTCATTGCATGTCCCCTAGTCTTTCTATATTCTGATAATGTAAACAATCGATCTACGTTTACCCGTTCCACTCCGTTCATTAATTTATAGACATCTATCATATCTCCCTTCAGCCGTCTCTTTTCCAGGTTAAAGAGCCCTAACCTTTTTAGCCTTTCTTCATAGGTGTATCCTTCCATCCCCTTTACCATTTTGGTGGCTCTTCTCTGAACCTTTTCTAATAACGCTATATCCTTTTTAAGATACGGCGACCAGAATTGCACACAATATTCAAGGTGCGGTCTCACCATGGAACGATATAGAGGCATTATAATATCATGTTTTATTTTCCATTCCTTTCCTTATGATACCTAGCATTCTATTTGCTCTCTTGGCCGCTGCTGCACACTGAGCCGAGGGTTTTAACATGTTATCCACAATGATGCCTAAATCTTTTTCCTGGGTGGTGGTTCCTAATGTGGAACCTTGCATCATGTAACCATAGTTTGGGTTGTTCTTCCCTAGGTGCATAACTTTGTACTTGTACACATTAAATTTCATCTGCCATTTTGATGCCCAATCTTCCAATTTATCAAGATCCTCTTGCAATTTTCCACAATCCTCTTGGGTTTTAACAACTTTAAATAGCTTTGTGTCATTTTAAAATTTGATAACCTCACTCGTTATTCCCTTTTCCAGGTCATTTATGAATATGTCAAAAAGCAGCGGACTCAGCACAGATCCCTGGGGTACACCACTATTCACTTTTCTCCATTGGGAAAATTGGCCATTTAGCCCTACACTCTGCTTTCTATCTTTTAACCAGTTCCTGAGCCACAATAGTACACTGCCTCCTATCCCATGACTCTTTAGTTTTGCCAATAGTCTCTGATGAGGGACCTTGTCAAAGGCTTTCTGAAAGTCCAGATACACTATATCAACCGACTCACCTTTGTCCACCTGTTTATCCACACCTTCAAAAAAACATGACAGAGATAGTGCCATTGGTTGATGGACCTCTGCGGGTGGACTAACACTGATGCAGGACATTCCTGTTGTACTGATACATTGGCAGGACATGGTTGAGCTACACACAGTTGCTGGTTTGCTTTGGCTGGGTGTCCTGATAAACGCAGGAGATGCACAGCGCCATAGCTTTACTGTGTCACATTGATATGTCATGCGTGACTTTTCACGGACATGGATTCTGGGGCTGCCGTAACGGGTCATGTAATGTTGTAGGTGGAATATGGACTGTGGACATTGTGTACCGGTCCATACATGTGCAGCAGAAACTCACATACTTGCTGTGTGCTGTACATCTTTGTGATGTTGTATTGATGTGTGTGCCCCATGTGTGTGGCAAGCCTCACACTGTCTCCACATCTGTTGTGTTCAACAGTGCATGCAGCCACGCATGTGGCACAGGGGGTACATGGTGTTGGTCATGGTTATTTGACTGCTTGCCTTACACTTGGCCATGACACGCGGTTTGCGACGAGGTCACTGTGATGCGTGCCAACTTGTGTGATTGCTGTTTGACACTCGCTGGGGGTGTTACAGTGCATCCGGCCCAGCCCTGTGGCATGTTTCAACATACACAGTGCATGTGCATCTGCCTTGTTCCGTCTTTACACTGGGGCATGTGCCGGTGTGGATTGTGTGTGGGTTGGGGCACCACTGTGGACCTTTTTTTGTACTGGGTGGGTCACATTTCAGACCGCATTGGTGCATTTCATGTTAATTGTCATATCTATGATGCTCCTATTTCCACAGCACCCATTGCCAGAGGCCTTCTGCATTGTGCTAACTTGATGTGACTGTGGGATTGTGCTGTCTTTCTTCTTTGTCAACATGTGCCTTTTGTACCTGTTACCATGTCATCATTTTGGGATGTGTTGCTGTGTTGATCCCAATTGCTGATTAAAGGTGTTTATTTACGTGTGTATCTGACATCTGCTCTTTCTGTACATCTCACATACTGTTGTCTGGACATTTACATTACTGTATGACCCACTGATACACACACATATGGTATGGTCGACACAGCTGAGGGGTACTGCTGGCCCATTGGGTCATGACATCCTTGCCATGTATGTTCATTTGCCTGTGCACTATGGATCCACATCACTGCATGGCATGAAGACATTACACCTCAGTATCCCCTCTCCCTACCTTATCGCCTTGTGGTTGTGTATGCAGCTTTGTGTACCTGCTTGGCCCGTGCCCCCTGTCAGTTGTGTGTACTGTTGCTCTGGCCGTGATGATGCAGACAAGGTATGTCGATGCCATATGGATCACTCACAGCACTACAACCACAGTCCACCTTTGATATCTTTGCCCTGTGTGTGTGTTGTGTCAGACACAGGATGTGTGTGGTGTCTCTGACATTGTGCTGATGAATCCCTGTACACAGATGGTTTAACTTATATCTACAAGAGGGTTCAATTTTAAACCATGTACACTTGCCGCTCCCATTTGCCTGGACAGTTGCATGTCAGATCCTTTTGACCACTGTGACTTCCTATGGCTGGGCACCTTTATAACCTGGCAACATCATGCTCATGCCGGTGACTCTCCAACACCACCTGGGATGTGTATTGTGGCTTTAGCTGGCATTGGTGTTCATTGCCAATGGTGCTGGCAGTGGCGGCGGGGAGGATTGGAGATGTGGCTGCCTCCTTGTCTACACATGTTCGAATGCATAGGTATTCATGACATGCTGTAGTGTGTTAGCGTGATGGTTCACACACTGGCCTGGCACAAGAGGACCTGGGTTTGATTCCCACTGTGGTGTTTGTCATATCTCATAACCTGCATTGCTGTGACAGGATCCAGTTGATCATTGCTGCCCTTAGTGTACGTGACCAGGTTTACAATGCCCTGTACATTGCTTTGGTTGATAGTATGGGACAGCTGCTACATATGTACAGAGTGGCCCAGAAAGAGGTGTCATGTTCTCTTAGATTGGCAGTTTACATAGTCTATTATAAAGCTTTTCCAGCTACATGATGTCTTTGTTTCCACATGTTCCACTCACCATCTTGGCATGAGCAACCTTGAAAATGGATATTGTTAATTAGGGTGTTGTTTTTGTTGACCTCTATGCTTTACGGTGATTCCATTTTTATTGGGCCACCCTGTATGTGTGTACACCTGCTGACATCGTTCTTGATCTGCATGTGCAGTTTTGTGTGTCCTGTACAAGTATTACCGGGTATGTATGTTTGTGGTGGACAGTTCATGGCTGATGTGTTTCATGTTCCCATCCTTCACCACCTACATTACACATGTTTGCATCTGTGACAATGGGATTTGCCGCATCCAGCGGCATGGGGTGCTCCGGGTTACCATGCACACATCTACTTTGTTGGAACATATGTTCACTGTGCTTGCTATGGATGTTTGGTACAGCGGTTACTGACTTGCGTTGTCCCACCATAGATTGTGTGTTTGAGTTGCACACCTTCCTTTTCATGACTTTGCTTTTCCTTTCTGGTGTTCTTCTTAGCTCACCATACACTGGCTCCAGCACCGTCACCTATCCACACACACGTCTTCTCTTCACTGTGCATTGTGCATTGTCCCCTCCGTGCAGCCTATCCAACGCATGGTGGACATTACATATTGTTCCCTTCCTCAGGCTTTCTTTGTGGCCAGTTGGCTCAGAGGTTCGGTCTTGTGGTGCGTTAGTTGGGTTTTTGCTCTTCCGTATACTGGTTTGATTCCCTCGGCCTCCTCGGTTTCTCTTGCCCATCTTGACTTCACACATCACGTCTTTAAATATATTAAGAATATTAGACAGGTTTACAATAGGAGCAGATTCTGTTTACACACAATTGTCCATTTTATTTAATTTTATTTCATTTGTTTATAAATATCATATTTTTTACGATTGTATGGTGTTTATTTAATTCATGATATTAATTTATTTATTTAATTTTAATTTAAGTTTAATTTCATTAACACAATTTTATGTTTTTAGACCATTTTGAATATATTTTAATGGTCTTTAGTAATATTTTCATTTTATATTTATAATTTTCTTTTTATTTGATCCATTATGATTATTAAAAGTTCTCTGTGCTGTCAAGAAATCTTGTCGCTTCAATCTTTTGATTACTTACTTAGGTTTTTACCAGGCTACCCGATAGAAAGTATAAATGACACCCGGATGTGACCAATGCACATGCGCGGCGTTTTTTTGAGTCACTACGAGACACATGAGTGCAACGCGGGCAGCTATTTTTCAGTAAGTGATCAAAAGATTGAAGCGACAAGATTTCTTGACAGCACAGAGAACTTTTAATTGACTCTCATGTTTTCCGTTTAACAATAGTGGATGTTTTTAGTAGATATTGTTACATTTGTGTCTATTTTTATAGATCCTCCTGAAGAAACTCCTGCTCGGAGTGAAACGCATTAAGGTACCGGAGGAAGCGTTGAGGCGCAGAAGGCACAAAATACAAGTTAAGGTTTTTTGTCTTTCACTTAAAGTTGGGTACAGATGGACACGTGGCATGAAAATTAAAAAACATGAGAAAAAACACAGGAAGGTTGTTGATGTAACCAGTGCGCTATAGCTTTATTCAATAAGCATTTATTAAGCGCGGTACATGGTCTGAAACCTCCTGAAGTAGTTGTATATTCTATTAGAATCCAGGTTCCTGTTTCTTTGGAGTTCAGTGATCGACAGAAGAAATATCATGAATATATCTACAGATGATCAGTAATGTTTAGTTAAAAGAATTTTTCTACCACTAAAGTTATAGTTTTAAGTGGAGTGTTTTTTCTATTATTAAGATTACAGCACGCTCCGGATAGACCGGTTCTCCTATTTTTGTATAGCTATCCTGGCAGACAGCAGGCTTCTTGTGTGGTGCCCTGCAGTTTTCCTGTATGCAGCCTTTGCTGTGGTGCTCACGTTGGTGGTGTAGCCTACAGGTTTGTGCATTGACATTTGTGCTACTGGTCATGGGTTCGATTCCTCTCTATTCTCTTTTAATTTTATGCCTGTCGTACACAACTATGTTTCATTCCTGTGACAGTCATATCTGTGCAGATCTGTGCTGTTGTCATATTATACCCTCATCACAGTTGCCAAACATCCTTCTGTCTGTCTATATGTGTCTGCCAGCTGTGTGGCGTCCTTCCCTAATGTGCAGGCTGCTATCCCATGACCTGCACTGTGACACTTTTCTGCACTGCGGCTCATCATGCTTGCCTCTCCCGTGTCTGCTCTGCATGGCACTGCTACTCCTCTGTCTTCCTGTCATTGCACCTATCCAGCCACCTCTACCTCCTCTGGTGGACACGTATTCACATCTTCTGCCACACACTGTCATTGTTGCACTTTACTGTACCATCACCCTATGCATCGGTACAGCTGCCCCTGTTATATTTGCCCACTTTACCAGCTGCCACATGGCCCTCACGCAGATTTGGAAGGTCCTTCACCTCTGACATTTACTTCCTTACATCACTTGTTAATTGGCTTTCCTTGCTGCTCTGTGCAGTGTTAGAGTTACATCTGTGTTTGGCCCATACATTTCATGCCTGTGACCTTGGTCCACCTTACTGCCCTTAGCCAACATTTCTTGGGTCATCTTAACATCCTTGGGCCATCTTTAGCGTCACCTTCGGTTCGGCCAGCTTATGGGGCATGTTATATGCTGACTTGGGGGGTGCCACCCTTTCGTGCCGCCCTCTGGGGCACATTATGACCTGCCTTGGATGACATGGTGCTCTATGATGTGCCTTATGGTGCGCCCTAAAAGGCGCATTAGGTTACGGAACTGGGGTGAAGGTTTTTTTGGCTGGCAGTACAGGTTGTTGAGATGTGTATGACCGTTACAGGCAGGAAAATTAATTGCCTCTGACAGCCTAATGAAATTTGACCACTGAGGGATCGGACTCATGACCGCTGTATCAGTAGTCATTGTATTAACCAGTGTGCTACACCTATATTTCTTTGATCCTACCCCACGGCGCGAAATTAAGGTTAACACTCGATAACGTGCCACTGTGCCATCTATAGCACGATAACGGCAAGGCGCCCTCTATCGCGCGATAAGCCGCCATTGCTACCTTACCACAGAAACGCCCACTACCTTATATGGCATTCCTCACGTTATCGCTGCAACTAGTGCAGGTAACATTAAGACGATTTAGTAAACATACCCCTTAGACTTCTATTTCGAATGTACTAAAGCCCTTAGAAAGTCCACCCAGCTTTTTCATTTCTTTGACCCAAACAAGTTGGGGGCTGCGGAGAACAAGTGCACTCTTTCCAGTTGGCTAGCAGATTGCATTTCATTTGCTTATGCCCAGGCAGGTTTGACTGTAGAGGGCAAAATATCAATGCCATGGTTGCATCGGTAGCCCACTTGAGTTCAGTCTGCATGGAAAATATTTACAAGGCTGCAACATGGACTTCAATCCATAATTCACATCCCACTACAGTCTAGAACAGTGGTTATTAACCCAGTCCTCCCACTCCTCCTTGGCAAGTCAGGTTTTCAAGATATCCACAATGAATATGCATGAGAGAGATTTTCATTCACTGCCTCCATTGTATGCAGATCTCTCTCATGCATATTCATTGTGAATATCCTGAAAACCCGACTAGCCTAGGGGGTGCAGGAGGACTGGGTTAAGAACCACTGATCTAGAATGAGACTCCTGACAAGATAGAAGGGTTGGACAGTCCATCTTTCAAAATCTCTTCAGCGATTAGAATCCAGCTCCGTCACCCCAGGTCCATGTCTGTTTTTTTCAGGCTGCCTTCCAAAAAACAAATGGGAAAAATATTGCAAAAGGCTAGCTGCCTCCAAAAATATTGTTGTGTCAGCTGTTTCAGCACCTTACATGTTCATTCTCTTCCCTTTTTCTGTTGAAAGCAGCCTGTAGCTAGGGAGGTCCCATCTGTGAGGATTTGCTATCCTGTTTGTCCTCGGAGAAAAACAAGTTACTTACCTGTAGCAGACATTTTCCGTGGGCAGCAGGATACAAGTCCTCAGATACTCTCTCACCTCTCTGAGGAGTTGCATTCTAAACTATGCTTTCATATTGGACTGAGGCAGTCTCATGTGACAGCGACAGGTGAGAAGTGGCGCACTTGTGAGGTGGGACTTCTGGAACTTATCTAAGCTGGAGAAGCTTGTCCCAGCTGGGCTTTGTTGGTGACATCACCCATTTGTGAGGACTAAGAACATAAGAACATAAGATATGCCATACTGGGTCAGACCAAGGTCCATCAAGCCCAGTATTCTGTTTCCAACAGTGGCCAATCTAGGTCATATGTACCTAGCAGTTTCCCCAAGGGACACAGGTTCCACAATGCTTGTATTGGTTCAAGCATTGATATCCTGGGTCCATTCTTAATAATGGTTTATGCACCTTTCCTCCAGGAACTTGTCCAAACCTTTTTTAAACCCAGCTACATTAACAGCCTTTACTACATCCTCTGGTAACAAATTCCAGAGTTTGACTACACGTTGAGTGAAAAAATATTTTCTTTTATTAGTCTTAAATAGTTTACCCTGTAGCTTCATTGCATGTCCCCTAGTCTTTCAATATTCTGATAAGGTAAACAATCGATCTACGTTTACCCGTTCCACTCCGTTCATTAATTTATAGACTTCTATCATATCTCCCCTCAGCCGTCTCTTTTCCAGGTTAAAGGGCCCTAACCTTTTTAGCCTTTCTTCATAGGAGTATCCTTCCATCCCCTTTACCATTTTGGTGGCTCTTCTCTGAACCTTTTCTAAAATCGCTATATCCTTTTTAAGATACGGCGACCAGAATTGCACACAATATTCAAGGTGCAGTCTCACCATGGAACGATATAGAGGCATTATAATATCTTTTGTTTTATTTTCCATTCCTTTCCTTATCATACCTAGCATTCTATTTGCTCTCTTGGCCGTCGCTGCACACTGGGCCGAGGGTTTTAACATGGTATCCGCAATGACGCCTAAATCTTTTTCCTGGGTGGTGGTTCCTAATGTGGAACCTTGCATCGTGTAATCATAGTTTGGGTTGTTCTTCCCTAGGTGCATAACCTTGCACTTGTTCACATTAAATTTCATCTGCCATTTTGATGCCCAGTCTTCCAATTTATCAAGATCCTCTTGCAATTTTCCACAATCCTCTTGGGTTTTAACAACTTTAAATAGTTTTGTGTCATCTGCAAATTTGATAACCTCACTCATTATTCCACTTTCCAGGTCATTTATGAATATGTCAAAAAGCAGCGGACCCAGCACAGATCCCTGGGGTACACCACTATTCACCTTTCTCCATTGGGAAAATTGGCCATTTAGCCCTACACTCTGCTTTCTATCTTTTAACCAGTTCCTGATCCACAATAGTACACTGCCTCCTATCCCATGACTCTTTAGTTTTGCCAAAAGTCTTTCATGAGGGACCTTGTCAAAGGCTTTCTGAAAGTCCAGATACACAATATCAACCGACTCACCTTTGTCCACCTGATTATTCACTCCTTCAAAAAAACATAACAGATTAGTAAGACAAGATCTTCCTTGTCTAAAGCCATGTTGGCTGTCTCCCATTAGGTCATGACTATCTACATGCTGAGTAATTTTATTCTTTATGATGGTTTCTACCATTTTTCCTGGTACTGATGTCAGGCTCACCGGTCTGTAGTTTCCCAGATCACCCCTGGAACCTTTTTTAAAAATTGGTGTTACATTGGCGATCCTCCAATCTTCAGGTATTAGAGATGATTTTAATGATAGTTCACAGATTACTAATAGCAGGTCTGCAATCTCGTATTTCAGTTCTTTCAACACCCTTGGATGTATACCATCCGGCCCAGGTGATTTGCTACTCTTCAGTTTATCTAATAGTTGTAATACATCTTCCCGATGTATCGATATTTCCTTCAATTCTTCCGCACCTTTAAATACCACTTCAGTCATGGGTAACATCCCTGCATCTTCCTCAGTAAAGACTGAAGCAAAGAATTCATTCAGTCTCTCCGCTATCGCCTTGTCGCCTCTTAGTGCTCCTTTAACCCCTTTATCATCTAATGGACCAACTGACTCTCTCACAGGTTTTTTCCTACGAATGTACTTGAAAAGGTCTTTACTTCGTGTTTTTGCTTCCGCAGCAAGCTTCTTCTCAAATTCTCCCTTTGCCTGCCTTATCAATGCCTTGCATTTGACTTGCCAGTGCTTGTGCTGTTTCCAGGTTTCGTTGTTTGGCTCTTTTTTCCATTTCCTGAAAGATGCTTTTTTGGCAACAACAGCCTCTCTGACCTCACCTTTAAACCATGCTGGCAGTTTTTTGGACTTCCTTCCACTTTTCTTAAGGCATGGAATACAGCTGGTCTGGGCTTCCAAGATAGTATTTGTCAACAACAGCCAAGCCTGATGTACGTCTTTAACCTTTGCAACTGCTCCTTTTAGTTTTTTCTTAACTGTTTTCCTCATTTTATCATAGTCTCCCTTTTGAAAGTTAAAAGGTAGTACTGTGGATTTCCTTACTATCCCTCCTCCACTAATTAAATCAAAGGCGATCATGCTATGATCACTATTGCCAAGTGGCCCCAACAACCTTATCTCTTGCACTAGATCTGGTGCTCCACTAAGGATTAGGTCTAATATGGCTTCCCCTCTGGTCGGTTCATGAACCAGCTGCTCCAAGAAGGAGTCATTTATTTCATCTAGGAACTTTATCTCCCTAGCATGTCCTGCCGTGACACTGACCCAGTTGATACCGGGGTAGTTGAAATCACCCATTATTATTACTGCGCTGTAACTTTTGTTAGCTTCCTTGATTTCTTTGAGCATTTCATCATCTATTTGGTCATTCTGGCCAGGCGCTCGATAGTACACCCCCACTGCCATTGCCTTCCCCCTTTTACATGGAATTTCAATCAATATAGATTCTACAGCAGATTTTGTTTCCTGCAAAACTTTAATCCTTTCTGACTCAATGCCCTCTCTAACATAGAGAGCAACCCCTCCACCAATTTTATCAGCTCTATCATTACGATATAGTTTGTACCCAGGTATCACAGTGTCCCACTGGTTGTCCTCCTTCCACCATGTCTCTGATATTCCAATCATATCTAACCTTTCATTTAGTGCTATATATTCTAACTCTCCCATCTTATTTTTTAGACTTCTAGCATTTGCATACAAGCATTTTAGAGAATGTATTTTATTCATATTAATTTGGCTATTGTTAGACATGGGTAATTTAGGATCTTTAAGCTCTGTCTGCTCCATACTTGAGGGCGTTTGGGCTACTTTACCCTTTTGTGGAACCTCTCTGCTTTTGGTAGTATCCTTCAAAGATACATTCTTCCGAACCATCCGCTCTTGGGCGACTGTCGGCTTTCCCCTAATATCTAGTTTAAAAGCTGCTCTATCTCCTTTTTAAAAGTTAATGCCAGCAGCCTGGTTCCATCCCGGTTAAGGTGAAGCCCATCCCTTCAGAAGAGCCCCTCCTTTCCCCAGAATGTTCCCCAGTTCCTAACAAATCCAAAACCCTCATCTCTGCACCATTGTCTCATCCACGCATTGAGACTCCGGAGCTCTGCCTGCCTTTTGGGTCCTGCGCGTGGAACAGGAAGCATTTCAGAGAATGCTACCCTGGAAGTTCTGGATTTCAACTTCCTACCTAAAAGCCTAAATTTAGCCTCCAGAACCTCCCTACCACATTTTCCTATGTCATTGGTACCGACATGTACCAAGACAGCAGACTCCTCCCCAGCACTATCTAAGACCTTATCTAGGTGGCGTGTGAGGTCCGCTACCTTCGCACCAGGCAGGCATGTTACCAGGCGATCCTCACGTCCACCAGCCACCCAGCTATCTACATGCCTAATGATCGAATCACCAACTATAACGGCTGTCCTAACCCTTCCCTCATGGGCACATGGCCCTGGAGAAACTTCCTCGGTGCGAGAGGGTTTTACATCACCTGGAGGACAGGTCCTAGTTACAGGATCACTTCCTGCCACACCAGGGTGATGCTCTCCTGTCACGTGACCTCTCTCCTCCATGGCAACAGGGATGCTGCCAGACTGGAGGTGGGACTTCAGGACTATATCCCTGTAGGTCTCGTCTATGTACCTCTCTGTCTGTCTTATGCTTTCCAAGTCTGCTACTTTAGCCTCTAGAGAACGGACTCGTTCCCTGAGAGCAAAGAGCTCCTTGCACCTAGTGCACACGTAAGACCTCTCACCAACTGGGAGAAAATCATACATGTGACACTCAATGCAAAAGACTGGAAAGCCCCCATCCCGCTGCTGGACTGCTGTCTGCATCTTAGTTTTAAGTTTGTGTTTAGATCTAAGTTCTTTACTTACTAAGGGTTGCTATCGATATTTATACTAATAAAACTGTACCTAATACGTGTAATATACCCTGTTCACCTGAAGCTTAACTAATCTCAGGTCCTTAGTGTATGACTGATTTGGGTAATGAGCTTCACCTGAGAGCACCTCCTGTCTTGTAAGATGTGTAAGTACCTATAAAGCTACGATTATCCCAGGGGAGGGAGGGAGGGAAATAACACTTATTAAAAGAGGGCTGCTACACAGTACCCTGTCTTGTGCTGCTGAGGTAAGCTATATTCTGATTTGATTTAAATTATAGCTCTTAGCTGCTGCTAGGCTCTAACTTCTTATGACATTTAAACTACAAGCTCTCTGCTGGGTTCTAAATTTAACCAGAAAGCTCTCTTCTGTGTTTTAAATTTAAGCTAAAAGTACTTTGCTGATGCTAGACCCTGAGTGACTATTAAATTTAGACTACAAGCTCTCTGCTGGGTTCCAAATGTAACCAGAAAGCTCTCTTCTGTGTTTTAAATTTAAACTAAAAGTACTTTGCTGTTACTAGGCCCTGAGTGACTATTAAATTTAAACTACAAGCTCTCTGCTGGGTATGAAATGTAACCAGAAAGTTCTGCTCTGTGTTTTAAAACTAAAAGTACTTTTCTGATGCTAGGCCCTGAGTGACTATTAAATGTAAACTACAAGCTCTCTGCTGGGTTCCAAATGTAACCAGAAAGCTCTCCATGGACTACTACCTTGCTGTCCATGGAGAACACCCGCTACAGGTAAGTCATGTGATTTTCTCTCATAACTGGTGTCAATCCATACGTACTCTGCTGCAAAATTTTCATGAAAAAGACCTGTATGCTATTGCAAGATATAGTTTTTTGATATTGGTTTATTTTATAAAGGCAACATAGTTGCCCCTGCCTTATGGAATAACCTTCCACTTAATGTACGAATGGAGATCTTTGTTAAGAATTTCAAAAAGGGCATTATTGAGTGGCTTTTTAAAAGAACTTTTTCCCTCGGGTAAGAAGGTTGGAGCTATCGGTTCCCTACAATTATTTTTTGTTAATTAATTACTTTGTTTTTATTATTTGTTTTTAATAACCATTGTATTCTGGCAGGGCCCTAGGTAGCACCCCCTGTGCTGCCCCCCCATGCCTGTCATGCTGCCCGGCCCATTGCGCTATCGCCGCTGTCCCTCCCATCTTCTCATCTGGAGGAGGAGGGTGGCATGACAGGCATGGGGGGGCATGACTTTTCTTGAAGCGGCGGTTTCAGCACCACCCTCCGATGGAACTTCCTGTTGGAGGGGGCAGGCGTGCAGGCCATGACTACACGCATGTGCATGGCTGCTTTAAGGCTCATCTCAGCACTGAAGCAGAGACTGTGCCCCACTTCAAGGAAATGAGAGATCACCTTGCCGCCCACCAGGCTATGCCACCCCAGGTAACTGTCTAGTTTACCTAGTGAATGGGTTGGCCCTGTGTTCTGATTAACATAGTTTTTTTTAACATTGTTTATATATTGTTTTTTCTGTTACCTAATGGTTATTTTTGCTGACTATATATACTATGGGTTGTAAACAGCTCAGATGTTCTATGGATAAAGGGCGGTATATCAAATAGTGTGTGTACTCTGCCCATGCGAGCCCCTGGGAGCACCTATGCTCTTTTCATGAGCTTCTGTTTATTAATTGATCAGTCTGTCTTGATTTAAGAACATGCCTCACCATATAACCTGACGCAAGTAACATAAAAAATCCATTCTTACAGCAAATCAATAACATCTATAATACCTATATGCGGAACATTTCTCAAATAACGTTAAGTTAATTGCCAGCTCTCATACTTTGTCTATCATAGTTTTATGTAACATTTTCTTTTGAGCTCTTGCTCTATGTAAAGCCTCATTGGCCTTGTCATTTTTTTAAAACTGCTTAGACTTTTAGATTTGTGGTATATAAATTTAGCTAAATAAAAAATAAATCTAGCAATTCAACCTTCCCTCACTCCAATATAAAACACCCCAAAATAGAGCCTGGACACCCCAGTGTCTCCAGCCTATCTCACCCCACCTGTACAGACAGCTGAAGTTTGGCCATCTCATGGATCCTTAGTATATTCTTTTCCTATCTAAACTTCGGGGGCTTTGCATTCCTAAGGATCAGGCCCAGCACAACAAAGAAGTAATTGTACATGGAGCCGCATAAAGATATGTGCCATTTATGTGCACAGGTCACCTATTTCCAAGGACTTACACCCGTACTTTAGTCGGTCACTATTTTGTAAGCACACATGTAAGACTGGTTGCGCATACTTTTAGCATGGCCATACACAGGAGTGGAGTTTGGGTGGAGCACAAATTTACACGTGTAAGTTATAAAATACTATAACTTAGGCACATCCTTGAAAAATCTAGGCAAAAGCATATACCAGCCATAGGGCAGGCCTAAGTGCTCGAGATTATTTTGATGCATGTTTTTACACTACCTATAACCCTATTTTATATAGTAAAGAATGCATGTACTTCACTTGATAAAACTAGACCTCATATACATGCATTAACTCTATGGAAGTTAATAAAATTACTTGCCATTTGTCCGCTGCCTTGTACACTGCAGTTTCACACCCTCAGGAACACATAACAGTTGCTGGAATGATCTTGGCACCCTCAATGGTATATAATGAACTAAGAAATATTTTAAATATTACAAACCATTAGAAACCAGGCAAATAATCTTGTCTGTATATATGCCTGCACTGAGAACCGATGCAGTGACCAAAGGATCAGTGAAACATGATTGGAGGCTCCCCCCTCCCCCTTTAACAACAAGCAAGCTGTTGTATTCTGAATTACCTGCAATAGTTTTAATTGGTATTTTGCCAGCTCTCCAATAAGGACTATGATAACAAACAATTCTAGATGTCATTAAAGCATAAATTATTGTTGCCGAATCATCTTGTTGGGCAAAGCCCCACATACGATAAAGTAACTGCCAAGAAACAAATGCAGCAGGAATCACTAGAGAAATTTGATTCTCCAATGAAAAGGAGGCATCTGACACTACTCCTAAACTCTTCATTTCTTTTTGCTTCAATGCAGTGTCTTTAATCCTAGGAGAGGCCATAAGCACTCTCCACCACCTAGCAACCCTACTTATTACAGTTCCATTTATAAAATATCCTGCTATGGCATTCATTGGTTTGCAGCCTGATCATTGCCCAACATATGTACCTCCTATTTTTACGTATGTACACCCTCATAGAATTTAATAAGATCAGTTTTTACTTGTAAAACATGCTTTTCATGCAGAAACTACTATTATCTGACGTTGCTCATTCATGTCGGGCACAAATGATGCTGCTAGGTATCCCTCTGAGTGTATCAAAAGTGACTTCACGGCTGTGGAACAGATGGTGAAGCAGATAGGGGCACTGGTAGTGTTCTCTTCATTCCTCCCTGTTGAGGGTAAAGGCCAAGGCAGAGAAGCTCGCATCCTGAGGATGAATGCATGGTTCGTGGATGGTGTCATCAAGAGCATTTTGGACCATGGGATGATGTTCCAAGGGCAGCAGAGCAGAGATGGCATCTATCTGTCCAAGAAGGGTCTAAGTCTCTTCAGCAGCAGACTGGATTACCTACTGAAGAGATCTTTAAACTAGATTTGTTGGGGATGGGTGAAGAAAGTCCCCAAGTAAGTGAAACATTAAGTACCTTTTTATAAATGGGTAAATGGGGTGTATATAAATGCCCATAGCATGGGAAATAAGATCCCAGATATTGAGACTTTAATGGAAGAGGCTGACTTGGATTTAGTGGTGCTAACGGAGACATGGTTCACGGACAACCATGAATGGGATGTAATATATCAGTCTATACTTTATTCAGAAAGGACAGTGTAAGAAGAAGGAGAGGAGTGGCACTATATGTAAAAAATAATATTAAAGCTATAGAATTACAGGGCTTAAAAGGAAGAGAGGAGGCACTGTGGGTTAAATTAGAAAGAGGAAAAGAGAAATCCATTTGCATTGGGGTGATATACAGTATAGATCTCTCTCACAGGGAGAGAATGAGGATGGAAATTTGATAGACGACATACGCAGCATTGCCATGAAAGGATGAGTGCTACTAATAGGTGATTTCAATATGCCAGATGTGGATTGGCACATCCCTGCTGCAGTGTCATCTAGAAGTAAGGAGATCCTGGATTCTTTTCAGGCAACTGGTAACAGAACCCACACGTGAAGGGGCCATACTGGACTTGGTGCTTACCAATGGGGAAAGTGCTTCTGATGTTATAGTGGGAGATTATCTTGCATCTAGTGATCACCAGATGATGTGGTTCAGTATTAGGACTAGGGCTGATAAAATCCATTCAAAAGCAAGGGTCTTAGACTTTAGGAAAACTAACTTTGCCAAGATAAGACAAAACCTCAAGGAGTTGTTAGCAGGATGGGAACAGCTGCGGGTTGTAGAAAAACAGTGGGCAAAACTGAAAGGGGATATTTTAATGGCAACAAACATTTTTGTTTGAAAGGTAAATAAATGGAAATGGAAAAGGGGGCCGCTATGGTTCTCAAAAGAAGTAGCTGAAAAGGTGGAAAAAAAGAGGGAGGCCTTCAGGAAATATAAGAGATCACAGAGAGAGGAACTCAGGCATCTATATTTGGAAAAACTTAGAGAAGCTAGCAAAGAAGTCAGGAAAGCAGAGTTACAAAAAGTAGAAATAGCCAATGCAATAAAATGTGGGGATAAGACATTTTTCATATGTTAGTGAGAGGAGGAAGGGCAAAAGTGATATTATGAGACTCAAGGGGGAATGGGAGAAATATGTAGAAGCTGATGAGGATAAAGCAGAATTGCTTAACAAATATTTCTGTTCTGTGTTCACAGATGAAGGGCCAGGAGCAGGACCTCAGAAAATAGCCACAGATAGGAACAGAAGTGACAGGGAGCTCGAACAATTTTCAGAAGACTGTGTTCAAGAGGAACTAGCTAAACTAAAAGTAGATAAAGCAATGGGATAGGATGGGATACATCCGAGAATACTGAAGGAACTTGGGGACATTCTAGTGGCTCCACTGACTGACTTTTTCAATGCTTCTTTGGAGTCAGGAGTGAACTCAGAGGACTGGAGAAAGGCTCATGTGGTCCCTTTATACAAAAGTGGAAGTATGGATGAGGTTGAAAACTACAGGCTTGTTAGTCTAACCTCTGTGGTGAGTAAATTATTGGAAATGCTGCTAAAAGAGAAAATAATGCTGTTTCTGGCATTCAATGGATTGCAGGATCTGAGGCAGCATGGGTTTACCAGAGGCAGGTCTTGTCAGACAAATCTGATTGATTTCTTTGACTGGGTGACCAGGGAGTTGGACCAAGGGAAAGCCCTAAATGTGGCTTACTTAGATTTCAATAAAGCCGTTGACACCATTCCACACAGGTGACTTATAAATAAACTGAGCACCCTAGGGGTGGACCCTACAGTTACTGATTGAGTTAGAAATTGGTTGAATAGGAGGCAACAAAGGCTACAGGTACATGGAGCTCACTCTGAGGAGAAGGAGGTTAGCAGTGGTGTGCTGCAAGGATCTGCCCTTGATCTGTTCTTTGTTAGTGATATTGCATAAGGACTGTCGGGTAAGGTTTGCCTGTTTGCGGATGATACCAAATTATGCAATAGAGCAGACACTCAGGAAGGAGTAGATAGCATGAGAAGTGATCTAGCTAAGCTTGAAGAATGGTCTTGAATTTGGCAGCTGAGATTTAATGCTAAAAAATGCAGGGTCATGCATTTGGGCTGCAAAAATCCAAGGGAGCAGTACAGCATAGGGGGTGAAGTATTCTGTCCACAAAAGAGCAGGACATGGATGTGATTGTGACTGATGATCTTAAAGTAGCTAAACAGGTAGAAAAGGCAATGACAAAAGCCAGAAGGATGCTTGGGTTCATAGGTAGAGGAATGACCAGCAGAAGAAAGGAGGTGATAGTGCAATTCTGGAGACCACACCTTCAAAAGGATATAAACAGCTTGGAGTCTGTGCAGAGGGTGGCTACTAAAATGGTTAGTGGTCTTCATTATAAACCATATTAGGACACATTTAAGGATCTTAATGTTGTATATGTTAGAGGAAAGGTGGGATAGAGGAGATATGATTGAGATGTTTAAATACCTCCAGGACATAAATGCACAGGAGGAGAATCTCTTTCAATTGAAAGCAAGTTCTGCTATGAGGGACGTAGGATAAGGGTGAAAGGGGATAGACTCAGGAGTAATATGCAGAAATATTTCTTTATGGAAAGAGTGGTGGATGCGTGAAATAGTCTCCTAGTGGAGGTGGTAGAGACGAGGACAGTATCTGAATTCAAAAAAGAATGGGACAAACACAGAGGATCTCTAAAGGTAAAAAAGCGACTGATGTAGTTGATATGGAAGATCAGACTAGATGGGCCATGTGGTCTTTTTCTGCTGTCATTTTTCTATGTTTCTATAAAATTGCCTCCTTCATGACATGTGTCATATAAATATGCAGCATAGTGGAAGCATGCTGATTTTATATAAATTAGATGAAGCAGTATCAATTTTCTTGACTGAATTACTTGAATATTTGACACAAATCTTCTGGAACAACTTATGGGGATAATAATGTTGGGAAGAAGAAACTGTTTCATGACCTGAAAACTACACCTAGAAAATTTAGAAAAAAATGTTCCACTTTCCTCAGGAGTAGGTTGTCTAAACATCTCTGCAACATAAATTTTATACATGTTGTTGCTAAGTGCCGTTGAATTGGTATTGACTCATGGTGACCCACGAGATAGTTGTCCCAAACTGTTTGGTTTTCAGTCAGGCGGCTATTTGTTGATAGAGTGGCATCCATAGTTGCTGTCATTGTATTGATCCATTGCATTGCTGGCCTTCATCTTTTACGTTGACCTTCAACCTTGCCAAGCACGACATCTTTCTCTAATGATCTCTCTTTTCGCATGATGTGTCCAAAGTATGAAAGTCAAAGTCTTGTCATTGAAGCTTCTAAAGAAAGCTTCACTGGACAATGAAGATTTTGCTTCCTGAATAATTTTGGGTGTATCTTATGGATTTTGGGTTGCTGATCACGAAAATCACCTTGAAATTTTCCTATTATGCACCATTTATTTGCAGTCGCCTGTTTTTGTGATTTCCTTGCATATTTTAAGTCTACTCATATGTTGTCTAGGATGTAAGCTGTTTTGTTTAGTCCAGGCATGCCTGGGCATGCACTCAGTGCAGGCTCACAATGTGCAATGGAAATGCTACTGCTCAGGAATACATGGGCATACTTAGTCAGGATGGATGCTGGCAGTACAGGCTATAAAAGCAGCTTTCATACACTGATGCTGTGCATGACATTGATATCAGTTTGTGTACTTTACAATAGCATTTACAAGTAATCTTCTTGTCTAAAAGACAATTCGTTACAGCAGAAATGTCTCGTCAATGTTGTTAACAGCCACAGTACATTCTGTTACATTTGTAGTGAGTATACGCTTAAGCCTCAAAGATGCAGAATGACTGTACCTATTAAGAAACATATGAGTTATACTTTGGTTATAGAGTTGGCGATCAAGACAAATCCTGAGCTCCTCAAATTTGCTGTGCAACATGTGCTGTCCATCTCAGAGCTTGGCTCAGAGGTACTCAGAGGTCAATGCCGTTTGCAGTCCCGATGATATGGCAAGAACAGAAGGATCACGTGATGGACTGTTACTTCTGTCTGACCAATGCTATGCTAAATAAGCAATCTCTTGAATACCACAGTTTGCCATCAGCCATGAGACCATTGCTGCATAACGACAGTATGCCAGTACCGAAGCCACCAGAGACATGGAGCCTAGATGAGGTAGATGAAGATGCCACAATACATGATCCAGACATGGAAACGATATAGATCCAGATTTTGAACTGTTTATGTGCCTCATCTGATAACACAGTCAGAATTGTACCTGGTGAGGGGCTTAAGTTTGTCACAAACAAAAGCTGAATGACTTGGTTCAAGATTGCAAGGATGGAGTTTGCTGTCACCAGGTATGAAAATTTCTGTCTTTCGGACCCACCAAGAAAATATGAAAAATGTATTTGTGCAGGTTGACAACCTCTATTTCTGCAATGACATTGATGGGTTGTTCACAGCTTTGGGTTGTGAGCATGACCCACAACAATGGCGCCTTTTTATTGATTCGTCACTGTTAAGCCTGAAAGCTGTCTTTTACATAATCGCAACATCCACCCTTCAAAACCTATTGCCTATGCAGTGCACATGAAAGAAACCTACAAAAACATGGAACTGTTGTTACATTACATACAGTACAAGAACTACAACTGGAACATCTGTGGTGATCTAAAAGTAGTGGCACTGCTAGTAGGAATGCAGCTTGGGTATACTAAGTACTGTTGTTTCATTTGCGAATGGGACTCCCGTGCTACAGAGTCTCATTACATTAAAAAGAACTGGCCGCTCTGTAAGCATTTGGTTCCAGGACAGAAAAATTTGGCACATGAAACACTTGTCAACACAAATAAGATATTTTTGCCTCGTCTACTTATAAAACTCGCACTGATGAAACACTTCATGAAAGCGATGAACAAGGAATGTGAAGGATGTCGATATTTGATGTTTCTAAGAATAATTGATGCCAAGATTAAGGAAGGCATTTTTGTGGGTCCACAAGTCAGACACGTCATCAATGACAAGTGGTTTGAAGATCTGCTATTTGGGCCTGAGAAAATTGCATGGAAGGTATTCAGGAATGTTGTTGAGAATTTTCTTTTTAATTATAGTGCACCAAAGTATGTCCAGCTGGTTGACAACACGTTTCAAGCATACAAAACCATTAAGTGCAACATGTCGCTGAAGATTCATTTTCTGCATTCACACTTGGACTTCTTCCCTGCTAATCTTGGTGCAGTCAGTGACGAACATAATGCAAGGTTTCAACAGGACATTGCGACAATAGAAAAGCTTTATCAGGGCAACTGGAACCCATCAATGCTGGCCACTATTGAGGGAGGAGTGGCCTAGTGGTTGGGGCAAGTTGCCTCATGCTGGAGGGCTGGGGGTTCAAATCCTGCTGGAGGATAGCAACCTCAGGCCAGAGGGACTGAGGTTTCTAGTCCCACAGGTGCTCATTGTGTCCTTGGACAAGCCACTTAACCCTCTGTTGCCTCAGGTACAAAACATAGATTGTGAGCCTTTCAGGGACAAGGGAAATACATACTACACTTGAATGTACACCGCTTTGAGCCAGTGAAAAGGAGCATATAATCATTGCTAAATATATATATTGTTGGACACTGAGACGAGAAGCATCAGATGCTGAGTACAAATGAAAATCAGGAGCAAAACGTTTTTAGTTCAGGTGAATTAGTTCAATATGTTGGCATCATTGTGCGATTAAACATGCTAAATTCAGTCAAAATTTAATTTCATGTTTCTCCTAATTTCTACGTGATACGGTCAATCTGAAATTATATTTGTGTTCAGCTTGAAGCTGTCTATCATAACCACCAAAAATCTTTCAGGAAGCAAAACTTTTGAACAAATTTGTTGTCCAGTGATCTCCTATAGTACTGATTGATTTGTTCTTCAGGCAGGCCATGGTATATACAGTATTCTTCGCCAGCACCATAATTTGAAAGCACTGATTTTCTTTCTGTCTTTCTTCTTCACTGCCCAACTTTCACATCCATATGACATTATTGAAAATACCATGGCTTGGAGAAGTCAAATCTTTGTATAGAGAGTTATGACTCTGCACTTGAGAATCTTGCCAAGGTCCTTCATTGCTCTTCTGCTGAAAGCAATGCGTTGCCAGATTTCTTGACTGCTTGTTGGTTCTTTATTGATTATTGATCTAAACAGGTTAAAGTTGTTTACTATTTCTATTTTTCTCCATCAAGGATGAAATAAGAACATAACATAAGAACATAAGACATGCCATACTGGGTCTGACGAAGGTCCGTCAAGTCCAGTATTCTGTTTCCAACAGTGGCCAATCTAGGTCATACGTACCTAGCAGTTTCTCCAAAAGACACAGGTTCCTCAGTACTTGTATTGGGTCAAGCATCGATATCCTGAGTCCCTTTTAATAATGATTCATGGACCTTTCCTCCAGGAACTTGTCCAAACCTTTTTTAAACCCAGTTATACTTTTACTACATCCTCCGGTAACAAATTCCAGAGTTTGATTACACGTTGAGTGAAAAAATATTTTCTCTTATTAGTCTTAAATAGGTTACCCTGTAGATTCATTGCATGTCCCCTAGTCTTTTTATATTCTGATGATGTAAACAATCGATCTGCGTTTATCCGTTCCACCCCATTCATTAATTTATAGACGTCTATCATATCTCCCCTCAGCCGTCTCTTTTCCAGGTTGAAGAGCGCTAACCTTTTTAGCCTCTCCTCATTGGAGTATCCTTCCATCCCTTTTACCATTTGATTGATTTGACCAGTGGTCAGGATTTTTGTAAGGTGCGGGCCCATTGTGAGATTGTGTTCCTTGATGTTGAGAAGCAAATGTTTCTAATCACTTTCAGCCAGTAACGTGTTATCATTAGCACAGCAAGGGTTGTTGTCGAGTCTTCCATCTATGTTTAGACATTGGTTGTCTTTATGATTTGTGCTGCATATAAATTGAACAGTTATGGGTAAAGTATGCAGCCTTGTCTTACACTTTTGCGGATGTGATACATATCAGAGATATGTTATTTGTATTTAAATTAATTTGTTTATGATAGACAGGAAGAAAATTGATGCCTTTGAATTATGGTGCTGGCGGCGAATACTGTGTATACCATGGACTGCCCGAAGAACAAACCAGTCGGTACTAGAGGAGATCAAACCTAAGCTTTCTTTAGAAGCTCAGATGACAAGACTTCGACTTTCATACTTTGGACACATCATGCGAAGAGAGAGATCATTAGAGAAAGACATTATGCTTGGCAAGATAGAAGGTCAACGCAAAAGAGGAAGGCCAGCAATGAGATGGATCGATACAATAACAGCAGCTACGGGTACCAGTCTGTCAACAATGAGCCGCCTGACTGAAGACCGAACACAATTTAGGATAGCTATCCAGAGGGTCGCCATGAGTCGACTCCGACTCGACGGCACTTAATAACAACAACAGCAGCATTTTATAAATATTGATCTTTTTTGATCAGTTTTCTGCAAATACCTTTTGAATCGTACATCCTGAAATTAAATAATATTCAAAGGCTATTATTCTTATAGGCTTCCCTCAGTAGTTAAACATACTACTACTACTATCATTTCTTCAGCGCTACAAGGCATACTCGACTCTATACAGAGACATAAGAGACAGTTCTTGCCCATAAGAGCTTACAGTCTCATCAACAAAGACAATACAACAGGGGACTAAGCTATATCAAGGGGAATGGTAAGGAAACACATAGGAGGTGAACAGGAGACTGAGGGGTTCAGGATCCAAAAGCAGTCTCAAAGAAGTGAGTTTTCAGCCTGGATTTGGATAGGGCCAGAGAAGGAACCCGACACACTGATTCAGGTAGTTTGTTAAAGGCATAAGGAGCAGCAAGGTAAAAAGATCAAAGTCTGGAGTTGGCAGTTGAAGAGAAGGGCACAGATAGAAGGGATCTGCCAGAAAAACAAAGTTCCCAAGGAGGGGTGTAGTAAGAGATAAGAGAGGAAAGGTAGTGAGGAGCAGCTGAATGAAGGCACATACATTTTAACACATTTTTAGTATGTAGGTCACTATGCAAGTAGGGATTAGATGGAATATTTCAGCCAGTTTGTCAACACAGAGATCCAACAGGTGCTTGAGGAAAAGCTGCTACTTTGGCCAAGCTAGCGAGATGCCCGGATCTAGAATCAGTGTGGTTTTTGCAGTCCTTGGTCCTATACATATATTCCATATTTACAATAGTGATACATGTTTACCTGGCAAATTTTACCAATAGCACATAGGGGCCATTTTACTATAGTGCGTTATGCAGATAATGGCCAGGTGACAGAAAGGCTGCATCACATAATCAACTTTAATACATGGCTCCAAACCTGGAGTAAACAAGAAGGATTTATATATATAGGTGACTAGAGAAATAGATGGAACAACAAAAGGCTATACTGCATAGGTGCACTACCTCTCTCTGTCACAGAGAAAAGGATCCTAAGTGAAAAATTCAGGCATTATGTGGACAGACATTTAATCTAGGGAAAGGGGCTGATGGATGAAAAGAACAAGTTTAGGATGTCGCTCCCAGCAAAAACATAATATTGGAAACAGCCACACTATTAACCCACACATCAATGGCAAGTGGAAAGAGGCATATAGAACAAAATATAGGCAAGTCAGTCAACAAATGTTGGAAAGCAATGAGCACAAATGCCCAAAGCCTAGCCAACAAAGTCCCTGACCTGGAATCCTTAATGGTAGAAATGGATTTGGACATCGTGGCCATTACAGAAACATGGTTTAACAAGATGCATGAATGGGATATAGCCATAACTGGCTATAATCTATTTAGAAGAGATAGAGAAGGCAGAAAAGGAGGAGGACTAGCCCTATATGTTAAAAGCAATATTAAAGTTGCTGCAATGCAGGGGACGTGGGGAAAATAAGAAGCACTGTGGATTGTGGGTGAAAGAGGAGATGGTACTATCATCCATACTGGTGTAGTCTGTAGGCTTCCAACTCAAACCGAAGAAATGGATAGAGACCTGATTATTGATATGGCAAAGGTAGCCATGAAGGTGGAAGTGATCATATTGGGTGACTTTAATATACCTGATGTGGATTGGAGTATTTCTTCTGCAAATCTGGAAAGAAGTATAAAAAATTGTAGATGCCTTCCAAGAAACATTGCTTAGACAAATGGTGATGGAACTGACCAGAGGGACGTTTGATGCTGGATTTAGTACTCACCGATGGAGATAGTGTATTGAATGTCTGGGTGGGTGCCCATGTGAGCAGCAGTGATCATCACACGATGTGGTTTGAGATAAAAGCCAAGACAGAGACCAATCACAGTAAGCTCAAAGTCCTAGACTTCAAAAATGCTGATTTCAATAAAATGGCCAAGTGCCTGAAGGAGGAATTGGCAGGACGGGAGGAGGTAAGAGAAGTGGAATTGCAGTGGGCTAAACTAAAGAAGGCAATAAAAAGGGCAACAGATACATATGTAAGGAAAGTAAATAAAAACAAGAGGAAAAGGAAACCTATATGATTCTGTAAAGAAGTGGCTGCACAAATAAAGGCAAAAAACACAGCTTTCACAAAATTCAGAAGTTTGCAAACAGAGGAACACAGAAAAGAATAGAAGATGATAAAGCTAAAAGAGGCCAAAAAAGAAATAAGGATAGCAAAAGCAAAGGTAGAAGAAAAGATGGCTAAGATCTAAAAGGCGGTGACAAAACTTTTTTCAGGTATTTTTGGGAGAAGAGGAAGATCAGAGGTGGAATTAATTGCAAGACTCAAAAGTGCCGAGAATGGATTTGGGTGAAAGTGATATTGAAAAAGTTAAAATGCTAAACAAATACTTCTCTTCTGTTTTTACTAAAGAAAATCCTGGAGAAGGATTACCTGTGATTGATAAATATGAATAAAGGACAGGTCAACAAATCAACTGAAGAGGAGGAAGAAAGGGAGGAGAAAGACCCATAGGAGGAATTCAAGATTGAACTCCTTGTCCACATGGAAAAGGATGAATATGCTGGGTTCCAAGCAAGGAAAAGATTACCCAAGGCAAATTTAACACTTAAGGTCAAAAGTATGCCTATTAAGATGAACAAGGCATATCCTGTATATAGGGATCATTTATCGACATCACCAAAATAAATCAAATACAATATTGTGCAGCTAAAATTATTACTGCAAGAATACTACCAACTAAAGTACAGAGCCGGAAGAAAAAGAGAACAATAACAGTTCCTCTTTGGAAAAAGTACATTGAAGGAAAAATACAATCATTGTGTGCGGAGGTATCCATGATAGAAGGGTACTTAAAAGGATTAAGATCAGCAAAGATACTGAGGAAGATCCAAGACATCAAGTTGAAGCATGCTGCATTAAGAGAAGACTACCTGAAATTTATATGTTCCAACAATAAATTGAAAGTAGCAGCAGAAGTGCAAAAACTGCGAAGATATGAAGAAAACTGAAAAAAAGATATCAAAATAAACTTTTTTGAGAGAACTCAAAACAATTCTACAGGGAACCTGGAAAGAGCATTAATATGGTAAAAACACCATCAACCAAAGCTGAAACAGAAACCTTTTGGAGAAACCTATATGACGACCCCATAGAGCAAAATCAAGAAGCAGAATGGTTACCCTGCATACAGGAACATTTAGAAAAATCATACCTCAAACCTATGGAATGGCCTGCAGTAACAACAAAAGGACTAGAAAGCAGGATGAAATGAGCCCCAAACTGGAAGAGCTCTGGCCCAGATGGAGTGACCAACGTTTTGCTCAAACAGTTAACATCACTCCACCAAGACCTGGCAATCTGCAAAAACCAATTGATCAAGCAGCCAAACGTAACACTGAGTTGGGGTATGCCTATGTCTGCTTAGATCTCTGCAGGCTCTCTGCCATACTTGTCTGACAAGGTATGTTCCGCAGGTGTGGGACATCTTGTTAGGTCTGTATGTTGCAATGCCTTGCTATGCTGCTGGTTCAACTGCCGTTCATGTCTTACATATGGAATCTGTCTATTCAAAGTGGGAGGCCATTATACAGGAACACACACAGAGCAGACCATGTGTGTACTAGCAGAATGGCCAACATTCCCATTTCCTGCTGTGTGCTTGTTGGGCAGTCATTGGATAAAGTCATATCTTCCAGGCCAACATAGCTGATGTGGATTCACATGTGCTCAGATGGTTATAACTAAGTATCAGACTTATTTGGGGGGGGGGGAGGGGAGGGGGTCACCAATTCATGCACAGCATATGGATGTCATTTGGCAGCTGAGGGGGCTGGGTGGGCATTTTTCCTCTGACATGGCCTGTTATTATATTGCATGCTATTCCTGCATCATTGGCATATTTTCCCTCCACATGCACATATCCACTCAATATATGTGGGTGGGGGGCATCCTGATCCCAGAGCCAGTCCATCCACTCAGATAACAAGAGCTCCTCACGTATCTTATCTAATCTCATCCACATCCCCCTCCTCTCCTCTTCCGCCCTCCCTCACTCTTGCCCCAATCTCTCAACCAGAGACATCGACCCCAACCCCATCCCCTTTAGAGTTCTGTCTCACTCTAATAAGAAATCTTCACATAGCCTATCTGATATCATCAATACCCCCCTTCATTCCCCTTTCACTTCCCCTCCCTCATGTCCCTGTTTGACGGCACACTCACCCAGAGACACCCACCCACACCCAGGTCCCTCTAGATCTCTGTATTACTCTAGAAATAGATCCTCAAGTAATAGTCCCCCTAGATCACGGTCTTACTCTGGAAAGAAATCCTCACGTAACTTATCCAGCCTTATCCATATCCCTCTCCTCTCTCCCATTCTTGTGTGCCCTATGGAACGCATGCTCAGTCTCTAACAAACTTGCCTTTACTCATGATCTCTTTATCACTAATGCGCTACACCTCCTTGCCCTAAATGAGACCTGGCTCCTCCCAGACGATACCGCATCCGCTGCTACTCTCTGCCACGGCAGCTACCAGTTCTCCCATACACCTCGATCCACTGGCCGTGGTGGTGGTGTTGGGCTTCTACTCTCTCCCTCTTGCCAATTCCAACCCCTCCTACTGCCTCAATCACACTCCTCCATCTCCTTTGAAGTCCACTCCATTCGCCTCTTCACCAGTCTCCCAAACAACATCCATGCAGGAAAGTCTTTTCCTTTCAATTACACTGGTAAACTAAATTAAAAAAATTTTCTGTCACAGAAATGAAAATGGCTGATTCTAGTACTGTTTTTGGTTATGTACTTAGAAATCCTCCATCACATAACGTTTTTGAGTGACATGTAGTTTAAATTTAGACTATGTTGCTCATATTTACATTAGATGTATATAGATGTACTGTATATTGTAACGTAATGTCTCCTAAAAGGTAGTTGTATATGATTTTCTGCTGTATTGCGCCTCAAGAACATCCCTCTTAAGGGTCCAACAATAGTCTGCAAGCATACTGGAGCTCCACTTGCCCTGGTACCTATTTTCCATTACCAAAATGTCCTGATGAAACCTTTCTCCATGTTCATTGCTGACTGCTCGTAGATTTGCAGGAAATAAATCCAGGTGTGAATGCAAGACGTGCATTTTCAAAGACATGCTACATCCCAGTTTCTGGTAAGATTTCAGTAGAGTATCCACTGATCCTGCGTAGTTGTCTGCCTTGTTATTTCCCAAGAAGTCACGGCAAACAGTCTTAAAGGACTCCCATGCAGCTCTTTCAGTTTCATTCAACTGACCATCAAAATGTTCATCTTTCATCAGTTTTCTAATATCAGGTCCTACAAAGATCCCTTCTTTGATCTTCGCCTCACTGATTCGTGGAAAGTCTTTCTTAGATATGCAAATCCAAGTCCACTTCTATCCATGGCTTTTACAAAGTTCTTCATAAGACCCAACTTTATATGGAGTGGAGGTAGATATATTTTATTCACGCTCCACAAGTGGGTCATGTGCAACATTTTTCTGGCCTGGGACTAGTGATGTTCTCTTTGGCCACTGTTTCCGGATCTAATGATTTTTCCTGTCCCTGCTGTCCCACTCACACAGAAAACCACACAAAGAGCAGAAGGTGATGGGTGGTCACTAATGCTTTATTAATTTAAAAATGCCCCAATGCGTTTCGGCAGAGCCTTCGTCAGGGGGCTGAGAACTGCAAAGCAACAAACAAATAAATAATGATAAAAATAATAAGTTAATAAAACATATTAATAAATGTAAGAAATATAATATATTACTCTGTGTAATTTTTTATCTTCTATGTGTAACCCTTAACTTTTAGTCCTTGGCTGTGCTTATATGATTTATATTTATTTATTTATATATATTTTTATCTTTTTGATGTACATTACATAGAAACATAGAAACATGGTGACAGAAAAAGACCACAAGGCCCATCTAGTCTGTCCTTCCATAACAACAACTACAACAGTCCACTTTTTACCTTTAGAGATCCTCTGTGTTGGTCCCATGCTTTTTTGAATTCAGTTACTGTCCTCATCTCTACCACCTCCACTGGGAGACTATTCCACGGATCCACTACTCTTTCCGTAAAGAAATATTTCCGCATATCACTCCTGAATCTATCTCCCTTCACCCTCATCCCATGTCCCCTCATCGCAGAACTTGCTTTCAATTGAAAGAGGCTCTCTCCCTGAACATTTATGCCACGGAGGTATTTAAACATCTCAATCATATCACCTCTATCCCGCCTTTCCTCTAAGGTGTACATATTAAGATCCTTAAGTCTGTCCTCATATGCTTTATAATGAAGACCACTAATCATCTTAGTAGCACCCCTCTGTACCGACTCCATCCTGTTCACATCCTTTTGAAGGTGCGGTCTCCAGAATTGCACACCATACTCCAAATGAGGTCGCACCAAAGACTTATACAGAGGCATTATCACCTCCTTTTTTCTGCTAGCCATTCCTCTCCGTATGCACCCAAGCATCCTTCTAGCTTTTGCCGTCGCCTTTTCTACCTGTTTAGCTACTTTAAGATCATCGGACACAACTACGCCTAGGTCCCGCTCTTCTTTAGTGGACAAAAGTACTTCACCTCCTATGCTGTATTGCTCCCTTGGATTGCTGCAGCCCAAATGCATGACCTTACATTTTTTAACATTAAATCCCAGCTGCCAAATTCTAGACCATTCTTCAAGCTTAGCTAGATCCCTCCTCATGTTATTTACACCTTCCTGGGTGTCTACTTTATTGCAGATTTTGGTATCATCTGCAAAGAGGCAAACCTTACCCGACAGCCCTTCCGCTATATCACTAACAAAGATGTTAAAAAGAATCGGACCAAGGACAGATCCCTGGGGCACACCACTGGTAACATCCTTCTCCTCAGAGTGAGCTCCATTTACTTGTACTCTTTGTCGCCTCCCACCCAACCAATTTCTAACCCAAGCAGTAACTTTAGGGTCCATCCCTAGGGTGTTCAGTTTGTTTATAAGTCGCCTGTGAGGAACAGTGTCAAAGGCTTTACTGAAATCTAAATACACCACATCTAGAGCTCTCCCTCGGTCCAACTCCCTGGTCACCCAGTCAAAGAAATCAATCAGATTTGTCTGACAAGACCTGCCTCTGGTGAATCCATGCTGCCTCGGATCCTGTAATCCGCTGGACTCCAGAAACCTCACTATTTTCTCTTTCAACAGCGTTTCCATTAATTTACTCACCACTGAAGTTAAACTAACCGGCCTGTAGTTTTCAACCACATCCTTACTTCCGCTTTTGTATAAAGGCACCACATGAGCCTCTCTCCAGTCCTTTGGCACCACTCCCGACTCCAACGAGGCATTGAAAAGGTCAGTCAGTGGAGTTGCTAGAATGTCCCCAAGTTCCCTCAGTATTCTAGGGTGTATCCCATCCGGTCCCATCGCTTTGTCTACTTTGAGTTGAGCTAGTTTCTCACGAACACAGTCTTCTGAAAATTGTTCAAGATGTCCCTCGCTTCTGTTCTTATTTGTGGGTGTTTTCTGAGGTCCTGCTCCTGGTTTTTCATCTGTGAACACAGAACAAAAATATTTGTTAAGTAATTCCGCTTTATCCTTATCAGCTTCTACATATTCCCCCCCTGTACCCTTGAGTCTGACAATACCACTTTTGCCCTTCCTCTTCTCACTAATATATCTGAAAAATGTCTTATCCCCCCATTTTATTGCATTGGCTATTTCCTCCTCCTTTTGAATCTTTGCCTTCTTGACTACTTTGCTAGCTTCTCTAAGTTTTTCCAAATACAGATGCCTGTCTTCCTCTCTCTGTGATCTCTTGTATTTCATGAAGGCCTCCCTCTTTTTCTTCACTTTTTCAGCTACTTCCTTCGAAAACCATAGCGGTCTCCTGTTCCTTTTGCCTTTGTTTACCATTTTAACAAAAAGGTTGGTTGCCTTTAAAATACCCCCTTTCAGTTTTGCCCACTGTTGTTCTACATCCCCCAGCTGTTCCCATCCCACTAATGACTCCCTGAGGCATTGGCCCATCATCGCAAAGTTAGTCTTCCTAAAGTCTAAGATCTTCACCTTGGAATGGATTCTAACAGCCCTAGTCCTAATACTGAACCACACCATCTGGTGATCACTGGATGCAAAATGATCTCCCACTACAACATCAGAAACACTTTCACCATTGGTAAGCACCAAGTCCAGTATGGCCCCTTCACGTGTGGGGTCTGTTACCAATTGCCTGAATAGTTCTCCCTGTAGAGAATCCAGGATCTCCTTACTCCTAGATGATACTGCAGCAGGAATGTGCCAATCAACATCTGGCATATTAAAATCTCCTAGCAGTAGCACTTCCCCTTTCCTAGCAATGCTGCGTATGTCTTCAATTAACTCTCTGTCCACCTCATCCTCTTGTGAGGGAGGTTTGTATATCACACCAATGCAAATAGATTTCTCTTTCCCTCTTTCTAGTCTAACCCACAATGCCTCCTCTCTCCCTTTTAAGCTCTGTAATTCCAAAGCTTTAATAGTAGTTTTTACATATAGTGCTACTCCTCCTCCCCTTCTTCCTACCCTGTCCTTTCTGAATAAAGTATAGCCAGGTATAGTTACATCCCAGTCATGGTTTTCTGTGAACCATGTTTCTGTAACTGCCACTAAATCTAAGTCAGCCACTCCCACCAAAGCTTCAACTTCAGAGATCTTATTTCCCATGCTACGGGCATTTATACACACTGCTTTCCATATGTTACCCCTGTTACCCATTTCCATAAAGGTATTTGATGTATCACTTACCTGGGGGCTTTCACTTACCTGGGGGCTTTCTTCACCCATCCCCAACGAATCTAGTTTAAAGCCCTCTTCAGTAGATTAGCCAGTCTATTACCAAAGATGTGTTGACTTTTCTTGGACAGATGGATGCCATCTCTGCTCTGCAACCCTTGGAACAGCATCCCATGGTCTAGGAAACCATTTCTTACGTTTATTAATATGTTTTATTAACTTATTATTTTTATCATTATTTATATAATTATGCATTACCATGTTATTTGTTTTCACATATTTTTTTGTTGCTTTGCAGTTCTCAGCCCCCTGACGAAGGCTCTGCCGAAACACGTTGGGGCATTTTTAAATTAATAAAGCATTAGTGAGCACCCATCACCTTCCACTCTTTGTGTGGTTGTCTCAGCTACTGCGAGAGGTTGCTCTCCTTTTGTTGCCACTCACACAGAAAGCAGAGGTCGCCGACGAGGTTATCAACCCATGGAAGAATATCAAGATCCTCTGCCAGATCAGACACAAGGCCCGATTACCAGGACACGAGCAAAACCACAGTCATAAATATCTCTGGTTTCCCCTTATCAGCTGACCAGGAAGCGGTTTTAAATAAGGGGCTTTCATTTGTTCCAAGGGTTCAATATCATCAGTTTCGAGTACGAATTGCTTTACAAAATGTTTTTAGAAAATTACGAGTAATACAATTTTGTGCTACACATCCACTGGCGGAAGATTCATCGGTAGTTAGGCCGCCATCTAAGTGGATCCCCACAGGTGACATTGATCCATTTATTCTAACCTATCAACAGGTAGTATTACAAGAGTTACAACAGTTCGAATCTAACAAGAAGAAACAATTTTGTTCGAATAATTTGACTAAAACTCAATGGGAAGCGTTATGGGAATTGCGAAACACTTCCAATATTGCCATTAAGAGAGCGGACAAAGGAGGAGCAATGGTAGTGCTATCGGTCGATCAATATCATCAGATAGTTAGAGTGCAATTGGCAGATACAAAATTCTATCGGCAATTGCCCCACAGTCCAACTGATGATGTAAAAGCTCTGATTATGGAATTGTTACAAGGGGGATTGGATCAGGGATGGTTAACTAAAAAAGAATTTAAATTTTTGACACCAAAACATCCAGTGATACCAAGTTTTTACCTCGTACCAAAGATTCACATCTCTTTTTAATCTACCAGGTCGCCCCATTGTTTCTTGTAGGGGATCGCTTTTAGAACCCCTTTCTCAATATTGTGATATATTTTTAAAACCATGTGCACAACAGGTAGCCTCATATATAAAAGATACAATACATTTTTTAGAAATAATAGATTCTCTCACAATGCCTGTAGAGGGATTATGGTTAGTGTCTCTTGATGTGGTGGCACTATATACCAATATTGCACAAGACGAGGCTTTGGCTGTAGTAGAGAAATTAGAAATAGCTTTACCCCCTAGGATACCAAGGGGATTTTTCCAACAAATATTGTCCTTGGTCCTAACGAAAAAAAATGTTCAGTTTGAGGGACAATTTTTCCACCAAATTCATGGGATTGCAATGGGTGCTACGGTAGCTCCGTCAATTGCCACGTTATTTTTGGCAGATTTTGAAACAACTACTATTTTCTCTTCAACATGGTATTCTGATGTTCTTTTATGGGTTAGATTTTTAGATGATGTATTTTTTCTATGGAAAGGAACGGAAGCAACCCTGAAATCTTTTGTTAATTGGCTAAATTCACAGAAAGCTAATTTAAAGTTTACGTTACACTATCATTTTAAGGAGTTAGAATTTCTAGATGTGAAACTATATAAAGAGGGTTCTCGTTTACATTCTACACTCTTCCGCAAATCAGTACAGAGAAACACTTTATTGGACTTTTCTAGTTTTCATCCACCAGCTTTGAAGAAGGGATTACCCTACGGTCAATTTTTAAGACTTCGGCGAATTTGCAGTTCTGTTCGAGATTTTGATCAGCATGCCCATGAACTTACACAACATTTGTTACATCGAGGATATCCCTTGAATTTGGTTAAACAAGCCTGGACAAGAGCCAGATATACCCACAGGGAGTGGCTGTGGGGCTCAGAAATCTTACAAGACTCTAAGATAGTAGATCAAGCGTATATTACGGGCATATTACCATATATGGCTAATGTTACTAAAATAGGTCATATTTTAAGGAAACATTGGCATCTATTAACATTACACCCTTGTTTTCAAAAACCTTTATGGATTGCGTTCACAAGGGGGCCTAATATTGCCAATTTGATAGGGAATACAGGAATAAAATCTTCACAAGATTTGGTAGATGGTCCACTGGGACATTATTCTTGTACTGCATGCGATCTCTGTCGGCAAAGAATTGAGGGGAAAGAATGGAATATACCCAACACTACCATTAAACAGATATCAAAATGGTCAACTTCATGTTCTTCCTCCTTTGTAGTTTATGCGCTCCTATGTCCTTGTGAGAAAGTTTATATAGGTCGGACTACACAGAGGATACAAAGACGAATGCAAGAACATGCTTCCAGAATACAGAATGCAGTAACATCTGCCCCCCTTGTACAACATTGTATAGATCTACACCACACATTTACTGATTTCAAGTGGAGGATTTTAGATCATGTTCCAGAGAATCCCAGAGGTGGCGATAGAGAGCAGCATCTCCAATGGCTGGAACAAGCATGGATTTTTCGTGCAGTGTCATTAGAACCTAAGGGGTTAAATTTGGAATTGGATTGGACGAGTTTGCTATGACGTGGTGGACTCTAATTGGGAGAGGGGTTTAAATCTCTCTGGTTTTCATTACTTGGTCAGCAAGTTGGACTGTATTAACGGAAGCGTCTTTTTGGGAGGAAAGATCTCCACTGGATGCCATTCCGGGTGAAACATTGCAGAGGATGAAGTATCGCTGCGAAACGGTTCATGAAGATGAGTAAATTTCTTTTGCAGAACTGTAAGCGTTGAAGCAGGGCCAGAAAACAGAGTGGGGCTCTAAACGCAGTGCTGTGTTCGTTGTTGTCTGCAGGATTTGGGTAGAGCCGCTGGGATTTCCTGGAAGTTAGGAAGGGATCCCAAGGCTTGTTTACAAGATAGTGGGTTATTGTGATATAGCGCTAATATAGAGTGCAATTATCTCACAATATTTTATTAAATGGTTAGGTTACCATATAATTGATTAAAAGGGAAGTTACGCTTCAAGAGGGAGAAATCTCTCAAGGCAAAAACCTCAGACAAAAAAATAGTATAGGAGTTAGAATTTTGTTTCAGTCACTGTACATTCACTCAAGTTGTGGGGTATAGTTTCAAGATTGAGTGGTGGGTTAGTATAAATACTCACACAGAAAGCAACAATACTTTGTCCAACCAAGCTGTTGTCCAAGCAAGAGGGCAATTACTTTTAAATCGCTACAAATATTCCACTTGTGTTCTTCATACTTGATATTTGTTAGCAGGAGATGCATACTGATGTAAGTTTCTTTCATATTGGCGGGATGAGCTACTGGAACTGATGGTAAAATATTGCCGTTGTGGATAAGCACAGCTTTTAGGCTATATTTAGAAGAATCAATAAATATTTATTTATTTATTTTATTTGTGTGCTTTTCTATACCGCCTCTTCCAGAGATCAGGGGCGGTTTACAAGGAACTTAAAACAACAATATAGCAAAACAGTGCAATATTGCATTACATTAAACATTAGGTGAACATAAACTAGATTACATAAGAACTAGGTTACATGGAAAACAATATGTGGGTTATTAACATAAAAGGAAACATAAAACTATGTTACAAATAACCAAAAGTAGCTTTACAAGGTTAGCAAGAGATTATAATAGTTATTTTGCGATCATAAGTACAGTGTTGGGAGTAGACTAACTTGGGTGGATATGAAAATGGAATTAGGTGGGTAGACTTGTGTTTGGTTTGTTGCATGTTTTTGTGTAGTAAATTTGATTTCAGGTTGTATGTTGCTATAGTGTTGACTAAATAGGTAGGTTTTAAGTTCCTTCCTGAAAGTTGTAAGATCTTTAATCTCTCTGAGGTTTAGTGGCAGTTTGTTCCATTGGCTGGGAGCATAATATGAAAAAGCAGTGTTGGTGGTTATTTGTTTTGATTTTGTCACTGCAATGGGAATTAATAGCATGTTGAGGTTAGTTTTTTCTTCTGATTCTGTTTTCTTGTGGGGTTTGGAGTAGAGTGGCCAACTGTGATGGGGCTAGGTCATTAATGAGTTTAAAAGTGGTGACAAGTGTTTATATTGAATCCTACTATAGATAGGAAGCCAGTGGAGAGCGTATAGGATAGGAGAGATGTGATCGAATATTTTAGCTTTCATAATGATTCGAGCAGTGACATTCTGAGCTCTTTGAAGGATGTGTAAATTCTTTTTGGATGTTCCTTGGAGTATGCCATTGCAGAAGTCTAAATGTGGCATAATGAGAGCCTGGACAACTGTTCTGAAATAGTCGCCAATCCTCTGTTCTATAATCTGGACAAAGTGTTTCCATCAGGGATTTAACTTCACAATAAAAAGCAATTCTATCGTCAAAGGCAAAGTAATCCACAAACTCGGTATGCCTGTTTCTAAAAGTGCACACTTTGGTTTCTTTCTGAAGAAGATTCCAGCCTTTCAATCGTGACCCTAACAGTTCTGCTTGTTGCTTTGAAAGATTTAAATCTGACGAGATCATTCAAATCGCCTTGGTCCAGTAAGTGTGGTTCAGAAGAGGAACTGGATGCCTTAAAGCTTGGATCCTGCATTACAGCATCGCCATCATCGTCAACATCATCAGCATTCATTGGTTCTTCTTCTTCTTCATCCTCATTCACTGTAAGATTTTCTTGAAGTTTTGGCACCGGCAATTCTTGACAGTGAGGCTCAGGCCTCATGGCAGATGGCAAATTTGGGTAATTTACAGTGTGTTTTGATTTTGAAGTAATGCCTGCAATGTTTGTAAGGCAAAAGTAGCAATCTGTCAAGTGATCTCTTGGTTCCCTCCAGATCATTGGAACAGCAAAATTCATGTGTCAAACACCCTTTACCCAACCTGTTAGGAGTCTGACACAGGTAATACAGCAGACGTGAGGCGCCCAGTTTTTGTCCTGGTCACCGACTTGACATCCAAAATACAGCTTATAACACGTCTTAATAAGCGGAGTAAAACGTCTTCTCTGCTTCTTAAAAGTAACCTCACCACAAAAGTAGCAAAATGAATCCAGACAATTAACACAATTTCGAGGCATTGTTAAACAACTACAAGTGATAACTGTAATGTTTATTAACCAACTGCTGTTTATGAAATAGATTAATGCAAACTCACATCCATTCAGATTCTGTTTTTTTTAAAACAATACAGACCACAATCGCTGACGGCGACAGAAAGCATACCAATACATGACTCAGCGTTTTCTGCTTGTATCAGTCAGACTAGTAGGACAAGGGGCCCAATTAATTAATTATATTATAACTACATGACTCAGCATTTTTTGTTGTGGCTGACAACATACAATAATTATTATGATGGAATTTTTCGTATTCAACCTTTGTTTACTGAAACAAAACTGTAACGGCTAATTTACAGTAATGTACACACTTTACTAGATGATATCTCCTGAAGTATGGGTGATAGAAAAATTTTGATACCATATTTGTAAACAATGGGAAAAATTACATATTTATTTTATTTATTTATTGAACGGTTTTATATACCGCTTTTCATCAAAATCAAAGCGGTTTACATAGAACAAAACTTGAAACATTACATTGTAACATATTCTAACAGTTAACATTACAGTGAACAAAGGGGAGTGTTATAGAATTTTACATAATAGATTAAGTAGTTGTGAATTACAATGTTGAGTAAATGCTGATTAGAGAGTTAAATAGTTTAAACATATAAACAGATTTACAATATATACAAAATTTATACATGTCTTTTCATCTTATCTGGCTCAGGTAATATGCATTGTATCTCACTAGAGTTATCAATGTGAAGGTTAATTGGAATAACTATCTTAAACCATGTGAAGGATTGGGAATTGTGTAGAATAGATAGAGAGATAGGAAAAAGTAAATTGTGTTTTGATGAATAGGAGTATACATGTGTTTAAGTGGGAAATATTTTGTCATTAGGTACTGAGTTGCCAAAGTGCTCTATAAAAAGGTGGGTTTTAAGATCTTTTCTAAAGGTTGATAGATCCGTGGTATTTCTGAGCTTGTCTGGAAGAGCATTCCATATTAAAGGGGCATTGAAGCTGAATGCTCTATTTGTTGTAGTTTTATTGAGTTTTGTGAAGTTGTTAGGAATAAGTAGAGTGTTCAGGTTCCTTTGTCTCACTGTTCTGTTCCTTGAATGAATTGTTAGTAGGTCAGTTAGATACGATGGAGCTATATCTCATATGAAACAGGTCAGAGCGGGTCTGTAACAAAAATTGTGTTGACCAGTGTTATTAAGTATTTTTTCCCCACCCGTTTCCATTTCAAACTCTGTCCTGGGGGCTGAGACTACCGGCGCTGTGTTACCCTCCACGAGGCCTGCTTGTCTGAGCGCCCTCCACCTCTCAGTATGGTCTTTTGCAGAGATCCTTTTCTCCCCAACATGAAGTTCATTCGAAAAGGAAAGGACCATGAATAGCTAATCCTCTCTTTGTTCAGCACCTCTATGACCGGTTTCATCTCCCGCCGATGCACCAACGTGAAAGTCAAAAGATCTTGGAAGAGGGAGACAGCTGCATCTTGATATTGTAGTTTTTTCTCTCTCGGCCTCTTGTCATCAACAGTTCTGCATCACTGTAGCGTAGAAAACGGGCAATAACATCACGGGGCTAATAATTGGGGGGCTTACCCAGCACCCGGTGCACCCTCTCGATCTCCATACTAGCCCTGCGGGACAAAAATTCCTCTGCAGTTAAAAGTTCTTTAGCTAACGCTCGTACCTCCTCGACCAAGTTCTCTGCCCCACCTGCAGCTTCCAGTATGCCTCTGAAACGCACGTTATTTCTGTGGGCCCGGTTTTCTATGTCATCAATCTTATAAGTAAGTTCCATCGCCTGAGAGCGTTGTCTGTCTGCTGTGCATTGCAAATCTGCCAGAGTTTCAGTGTAGTCCTGCATTTTTGTTTCCACCTCCTCCACCCAGTGGCTTAAATCCTTAATGTCTCTGCGTAGCTCCATGATCGTAGACATCACCTCTGCCCGTATACATTGAAACTCTGCAGCAAGTTCTTCAAAGTCTCTCTGGAGCTCACGCTGTAGGAGAGAGTGTGTTGAGGCTGTTTCATTTCCTTGCTTTAGCTCACTTAGCGTGTCCTCTCCAGGTTCCTTCGACGCCGGTCTCCATGGGGAACTGCCATGCGGTCCAGCCCTGTCCCATCAGCCGCTGCGAGGCGTGTGGCTTTTCCTTTGCCTCCGGCAGTTTAGTTTTTGTAGCCATTTGCTCCCGGTCAATCCTGGCACCTTCTACTACAGTTTTTAGTGGTTCACCAGTCCAATTTGGTAATCTTGAGGGCTTTTTGTCTCCTCGGGGTGGCGGAGAAAGATACTCAAGCCGCCATTTGCTTCGGTGATGTCAATTCCCTCGGCACAGCATTTTTTTGGACTGCGGCAGCAGCATGTATGTATGTTGCCACTGTCACAGTGGAAATTACCAAGCCATATTCTAGTACCCAACCAGGTCTGAAAATATATACCACAGCAAAAAAAAAAACCAGTTCTATTCAAAAGGAAAAACCACCAATAAGTGTCACCAATAAAATTTTGTTGGAAAGGCCGTCAAAGTGTAAAGGACTACCCCTCACACCGTTGCGGTCCATCCATTTTATTAGAAAACCAAAAAAATTAGTTTAAAATGTATTTATCAAAATATATTTATGAAAACCACTTAGCTGAATAGAGCTGCTGTAAACTTTTCGACAAACATTTCATCAAACGACCGTCAAAGACGACGTATCACGTTTCGGGGAACCTCTCGTCCTCCCCTGCCTCAGGTCCAGTCGCTAAAAATCAAATTGTCCAGCTCCAGCATTAATAAAAAACGCCAAAGAAAGCGGTTTTTATACAGGCATCAGGTAGCGGTTGATGCCTGTATAAAAACAGCTTTCTTTGGCATTTTTTATTAATGCTGGAGCTGGACAATTTGATTTTTAGCGACTGGACCTGAGGCAGGGGTGGACGAGAGGTTCCCCGAAACGTGACACGTCGTCTTTGACGGTCGTTTGATGAAACGTTTGTCGAAAAGTTTACAGCAGCTCTATTCAGCTAAGTGATTTTCATAAATATATTTTGATAAATACATTTTAAACCGATTTTTTTGGTTTTCTAATAAAATGGATGGACCGCAGCGGTGTGAGGGGTAGTCCTTTACACTTTGACGGCCTTTCCGACAAAAATTTATTGGTGACACTTATTGGTGGTTTTTCCTTTTGAATAGAACTGGGTTTTTTTGCTGTGGTATATACTGTCACAGTGGAGACATACCAGACATAATGTATAGCTTAGGCTGCGGCCTGGTCAGCCTAGTGGACCAACCAGCTCCACTGCATCATCCATATGACCACCCTTTTGCCATTTCGGCATCAAAGTATAGTGCCCTTTCTTAATAGGCAACATGCTGTTGCTACCAATGGAGCACTACTATCACTGGTTTTGAAACTCTGTTAGGTAGAACACATTGCATGCAATTAAATAGGCTTTCTCCCCTCACAATAAGCCCTTACCATGAGCTTTCAGATGGCGTTAGGGTATCCCTGCCCACTTTCTGCCCCTTTAATGCCCAGTCTCCACCTTAATGCTATGGGCCTGGCTTCCGCATGTTATTCCAGCATTATTGGCCCTTGCCGTGGTGTTATTCGCTCACAGGCTCTGATAACGCCAGTTAACAGCACCTTTGCTTCCTTACCACACTTTAGTAGACATATCCTATGGTGTTTCTTTGCTCTAGAGAAGAAGGATGAAATGTAACTGTGACCTCCCATCCGGCTAATGGCGTTCTCTTTCACCCTCTCTTGTGCTTGTTTTTTCTTAACCTTCTCAGGTGCATGAGTAAGGTCTATGTTTATTCCTTTTCTTGCCCCATTTATGTGGAATGATAGGACAATATTTGTATTCCTTTTTTTTAAATTTGCTTAATGTTAATTTGATTGATAATTTTGTCATTTCTTAGTTCACTTATATGATGGTGAATGATTTTGGAAATGTATAAATAAAAAATTTAAAAAAAAACTTTTATAAAATTTAGGCTGCACAGCATAAAGCCTGCAGGAACACTGATTCTATTTTTTGTAAACAAGAGACTCTGAGCAGAGATATTGACTGTGCATATACAATTCATTAATTCATGTTAGATAAATCTTGCTTTAGGATGAAAACATCCAACTTTGATTATTAAAAACTACTCCATTTCATAACATTAATATGTAAACCGTGATTCCAATTTAAGGTAGTACATTGCACATATTATATTTACATTTTCAAATGATCCACAAGAATTTGATAATTTTATAAGCTGCCTTGTGAGAGGCAGAATTCTGCTGAGGCGACAAAGAGTTCCCATTCGGAGGACGATACTGCTAGAAAGTGGTTGATGCTGAGTATGATCCCGTAGGAGAGCAGCCTTTATTGGTACACAGGTCAGCAGTTGTTCAATAGTATGTTCTGAAAGTCTATTAATTTTAACATGGTTGATATGTTGGTCTGCTCTTTCTCTTTCCCTCTACTAATCATAAATTTAAGTTATGCCTTGTACTTGGCATCATAAATATGGGAAAATGTCAATCCAGAGATACATTCACCGTTGATCTGTTCTTACAGTACTGTTATGTTTAAATCTCTACAGTATATTTATAAAGCCATGTACTATAATTTGGATTTGGTTCATGTTTAAGAGAATGCTTATATATATGATACAGGGAATATGTTTTAGAACATAAGAACATAAGAAATGCCATACTTGGTCAGACCAAGATCCATCAAGCCCAGTATCCTGTTTCCAACAGTGGCCAGTCCAGGCCACAGGTACCTGGCAGGTTCCCAAAGAGGTACACGGGTTCCACAGTGCTTGTCCCAGAGCAAGCAGTGGATTTTCTAGGTCCTCTTTAAACCCAGCTGCACTAATAGCTTTTACTATATCCTTCGGTAACAAATTCCAGAGTTTGATTGTGTTGAGTAAAAAAATATTTTCTCTTATTAAATGGGTTACATTGTAGCTTCATTGTCTGTCCTCTAGTCTTACTACTTTTTGAAGGCGTAAACAACCAATCTATGTTTACCCATTCCACTCTATTCATTAATTTATAGACCTCTATCATATTCCCCCTCAGCCGTCTCTTTTCCAAGTTGACGAGCCCCAACCTTTTAAACCTCTCCTCTTAGGAGTATCCTTCCATTCCCTTTATCATTTTTGTCACTCTTCATTGTGCCTTTTCTAATTCAGCTATATCTTTTTTAAGATATGGCGACCAGAATTGCACACAATATTCAAGGTGCAGTCAAACCATGGAATGATATAGAGGCATTATAATATCCTTTGTTTTATTCGCCATTCCATTCTTTATCATTCCTAGTATTCTATTTGCTTTCTTGGCCCTCGATGCATACTGGGAGGAGCATTTCAACGTATTATCCATGATGATACCTAAATGTTTTTCCTGGGTGGTGTTTTCTAAGGTGGTACCTTGCATCATGTAACCATAGTTTAGGTTGTTTTTTCGTAGGTGCATAACTTTGCACCTGTCCACATTAAATTTAAACTGCCATCTGGATGTCCAGTCTTCCAATTTTTCAAGGTCCTCTTGCAATTTTTCACAATCCTCTTGCATTTTAACAATTTTGAATAATTTTATGTCCTTTGAAAATTTGGTTACCTCACTCATTATTCCTATTTCCAGGTCATTTATGAATATGTTAAAAAGCAGTGGGCCTAGCACAGATCCCTGGGGAACTCCACTATTCACCTTTCTACAATGAGAAAATTGACCATTTAGCCCTACTCTCTGCTTTCTATCTTTTAACCAGTTCCTGATCCACAAGACTACACTGCCTCCTATCACATGACTTTTTAGTTTTGCCAAAAGTCTCTGATGAGAGACCTTGTCAAAGGCTTTCTGAAAATCCAGATACACTATATCAACTGGCTCACTTTTGTCTACCTGTTTATTCACACCTTCAAAGAAATATGACAGAATGGTAAAACAAGACTTTCCTTGGCTAAATCCATGTTGGTTTTCTCCCATTAGACCATGGTTATCTACATGTTCAGAAATTTTATTCTTTAAAATGGTTTCAGCCATTTTGCCCAGTGCTAACTTCAGGCTCACCAGTCTGTAGTTTCCTGGATCATCCCTTGAACCCTTTTTAAAAATTGGAGTTACACTGGCCATTTTCCAGTCCTCAGGTACTACAAATGATTTTAATGATAGTTCACAGATTACTAATAGTAAGTCTGCAGTCTCATATTTTAGTTCTTTCAACACCCTTGGATGTATACCATCCAGTCCTGGTGATTTGCTACTCTTCAGTTTATCAAACAGTTGTAATACATCCTCCCGGTTTATCGATATTTCTTCCTTCTGCTACTTCACCTTTATATACCATTTCAGGCATGGGGAACTTACCTACATCATCTTCAGTAAAGACTGAAGCAAAAATTCATTCAATCTCTCTGCCATGGCCTTATCCTCCCTTAGTGCCCCTTTTACCCCAATGACATTTTCTTGAATTACTGTATATTTATTACATATTCTAATATAAAATGTTGTATGAGTGGGTGCTTATTTTTTGCTTTATGTTTTGTAATCAGCTTTGGGTCTTTTGGAAAATGCAATATATTAAATTTAAGAATGAACAAGTTGAAACATGCACATGAACAGTGTCACAACAGCATGTTTCCCTTTTCCCCTTCCTCTATTTACAGATTCTGGCAGGTGGCATTTAAAAAAAAAATCACTGATCACCAAGGCTGATATTGGCCCCTACTGTATGTTTCAGAACAGTACTTTCAAACTTATATCCTGTATGACCTCATTTTAACAACTGAAAATTCATATGCCCCTAGATGATGATGAAATCAAAATAGCAGGTCTCCAGCTCCTCCCCCTCATCTAAAGCAGGAAGGCAGCAGCAACAGTAGTGGCAACAGCAGTAGCAGTCAGCAGAGGGTCCCTTGTGTCAGTGTGCTGTGTGGACCCCACTACTCAGCATGGGTTTCCAGTCTAACAGGAAGCTTACCCAGGTGGGGGCAAAGGCCTATGAATTTTCACTAACTCACAGGCCACATGCTGACTGGTGACTGCCACTACTTGGCATAAATCACAGTGAAAGTCCAGGGAGAATGGGAAATAGCCATGCTCTATGACCCCATCCACTGATGAAGTGACCCCTTTTGGGAACCACTGTTCTAGAATATGGAGTTTGTGGGTGAAATAAGGCAGTGAAATTACCAGTATGCTTTTAGTTGTGTGCACTTTTTTGGACAGCTGAACTAGTGTAGGAAGACAGTGTATAACTGTGATAGATAAGTAAGTCCCGGGTGATATGAGTTCTGTGATTTTTCTAATAGACATCTGGCAGCGTTTCCAAACCACCACACTTTGGCACAGATGGTGGTGTCTGCTTAGCACAAGCCTGGGACCAAACTGGCAGGTTGGTTGGACTATTGCTTAGCACTGATGTGCATTAACAGAGCTGTGAAGGGAATCCAGTCCTACATCTGCCTCCAGACAGCTCTCTTAGTCTTTCATTTTCATGTATATTAATTAGTTTGGTAGACGGAGAATGCATAATGGTTGCTTATTTTTTTTAAAATTAATTATCAAAGATTACATCAGCTTTCCATGAATAATTGATTGCTTGGCACAGTTTCATAATCCAGTAGGTAGGCAAGAATATAAAAAGCTGAAGCTTGCACTAGTTGGTACAGAAGCAAGCTAAAGAAATCTGTAAAAGTTATTGGGGGCAATTTGAGTATCCCACATTGTTTATTATATAGTCCGCATGCATTGGAGACAGTTCTGAAAAGGAAACCACCTGCATTTTCTCCTTTGAAAATCAGCGCACCCACCTATTTTGTGACTGTTGTTGTTTCCCTGACATAAACATGCCCATGGAAACCAGGGATGGTGCAAGAGTATTGGGATCCTTATATGAACCTTTAGTCTTATTGCACCCCTCCCTCCCCAGATTTAATAATTAAACTCAATAATCATGATCATCAAAACAGCATCCCTTTCACAGCAGTTCCATAAAAATGCATAATTGGACATCAAGGGGATCATTTTGGAAGCCCTATTCGTGCTTTGGATGTCTGAAAATGGGCACAGAGACGTCTCCAGAGCCATTTTAGAAGCCAGGTCTGTGGATGTCACCAGCATGAGGTTGTCCACATATAAAAGGGAGTGTGATGGAGGCATGTCTGGGGCCTTCCCAGGAACCTGATCTCAGAAATATCATGAACGTCCGGCGTCACATCTAAATTTAGAGCAGGGATCTCCAACTCCAAAACTAGTCCGATTTTCAGGATATCCCTAATGAAATATGCATGAAATAAATTTGAATACAAGGGGTTTGCAGCCCTCCAGGACTGAAGTTGAAGACCCCTGGTTTAGATCAAGTGCTTGTTTTGGTTGAAAAACATCCAGAAGGTGTAGAGAAGAAAGCACTCCCTCACCCCCCAGTACTCTGCACAATCAGAATGATAACAGCAGTGGGATTTGAACCCTGGCTTCCATGGCCCTAGTCCACTTTTATAACCATCAGGCTATTGCTAGATGTCCAGGTTCTGAAATACTGTTCTGGGGATGTCTATGTACTGTAGATGCTTCCACAGATGTCTATATCAGGCACATCCATGTTTGTGAAATCATGTCATATCTGGTCATGCCTGCTTTTTTTTCAGATGTTCTGGCTTAGACGTCCCATATTGCACTTGGATATCCTTTCTAAAATGCCCCTTCCATACTTTTAGATTTTACACTTTGCTTTGTATGTATGTGTACCCAAACGTCTTGCAGGTAAGATTGTGATGATGTCTCTGAGTTTGTCTGGCTGTCACAATCTATTGTTTTGCTTAGAGAGCTGCTACCCTTTGCTGTCTCTCAGAAGTTGCCACCTAGGCGACCACCTAGTCTTATTCAATAGTTGGCCCACTTCTGGTGGGAACATCTCTTTTTACCAGTAGAAAATATGCAATATATTGAAGCCTGGAGCTATTTTTAGCCAGGGAGAGGAAAGTAAATCTTAGAGAGGTTACTTTACCCAGCTAAAGCACTACAGAGCATTTTACTAAAGATTGATGCATTAGTGAAATTAACGCATCTTAAGTGCCACTACACCCATATAAATAAAAAGGCTGTGGGCATTTAATGCGTGCTAACTTCATTAACACACATTAAAACCTTTAGGAAACATGCCCCTATGTTGTTAAGTGGTGTCAATTTGATTTTGACTCCTGGCAACCCTGTGGATGGTTGTCCATGTTTTGACTATCCCTTAGTTTTTTTTTGGAAAGGTGAGACTGGAATAGATTATGAGGCCTTTCTTCCATATAGTAAGCCTACAGCACCTGGTTTTCCAAGGTGGTCTCCCATCTAAATACTCACCAGACCCCACTCTGCTTAATTGTTGAGATCAGAGGAGATCAGGCGCACTCAGGGTGGCATGGCCATAGTTCAAATCACTCTGTACCTTGCTAAATGGTTTTAGGAATGTAGAGGTTGGAGTGATTGCGCATGTCATGGAGGATCTATCTTGTCTGGCTGTCCATCCATCCATATACATAGGAGGCAGCACAAAAAGAAGTTGGAGGTTGGGGCAGCCATAAGAACATAAGAAATGCCATACTGGGTCAGATCAATGTCCATCAAGCCCAGTATCCTGTCTCCAACAGTGGCCAATCCAGGTCACAATTACCAGGCAGGTTCCTAAAAAGGTACACAGGTTCCAAAATGCCTGTCCTGGGGTAAGCAGTGGATTTCCAGGGTCCTCTTAATAATGGTTTATGGACATTTTCTCCAGAACTTGTCCAAACCTTTTTTAAACTCAGCTGCATTAACAGATTTTACTATATTCTCCAGTAACGAATTCCAGAGTTTGATTACGTGCTGAATGAAAACATATTTTCTCGTATTAGTCTTAAATTGTCTACATTGTAGCTTCCTTCTATGTCCACTAGTCTTTCTACTTTTTGATGGTGTAAACAACCAATCTATATTTACCTGTTCCACTCCATTCATTAATTTATAGATCTCTATCATATCTCCCCTCAGTCATCTCTTTTCCAAGAAGAGCCCTAACCTTTTAAGCCTTTCCTTATAGGGGTTTCCTTTGATCCCCTTTATCATTTTGGTGGCTCTTCTCTGTACTTTTTCTAATTTTGCTATATCTATTTTAAGCTATGGCGACCAGACTTGCACACAATATTCAAGGAGCAGTCGCACCATGGAACAATACAGAGGCATTATGATGTCATCCTTTGTTCTATTCTCCATTCCTTTCCTTATAATTCCTAGCATTCTATTTGCTTTCTTGGCCAACACTGCACACTGGGCAGCGGGTTTCAACATATTATCCATGATGTCGCCTAAATACTTTTCCTGGGTAGTGGTTCATAATGTGGAACCTTGCATTGTGTCGCCATAATCTGGGTTGTTCTTTCCTAGGTGCATAACTTTGCACTTGTCCACATTAAATTTCATCTGCCATTTGGATGCCCAGTCTTCCAGTTTATCAAGGTCCTCTTGCAATTTTTCTCAATCCTCTTGCATTTTAACACCTTTAAATAATTTTGTGTCATCTGCAAATTTGATCACCTTGCTCATTATTCATATTTCCAGGTCATTAATGAATATACTAAAAAGCAGTGGGCCTAGCACAGATCACTGGGGTACTCACACGTAAACAATACACGTACATCACTGGGGTAATCACACGTAAACAATATTGTGAAAGCTGTATACTTCAAGATACGCACACTCAGGCATTTACGCTCCTTACTGGACCCAGATGATTTCAGAACCATCTTCCAAGCACTCATCTTGCCGCATTTCGATTTCGCCAATTCAATTCTACAAGGTCTCCCACAATCCACCCTAAGTTCTCTACAACTTGCCATGAATACTGCTGCAAGGGTTCTACAAGGAGCGTCCAGGAATGATCATGTGACACCAATCCTCAAGCAGCTTCACTGGCTCCCGATACAAGGCAGGCTCATATTCAAAACCTTGATTCTCACATACAAGGCCATCCATGGTTTGTCAGCCAACTCACTGACTGATCTCACACAAACTGTACCACCAACCAGATCCAGAAGACAAATAGCGCTAAACACTCTAATAATGCCAAAGGCCATAACAACATGTAGCCGATCAACAGCGAACAGAGCCTTCATGTTTTGCGCCCCAAAATACTGGAACTCCCTACCACCTGACATATGTGCCATAACCGACCTAGCCCAGTTCAGAAAGGCCCTCAAATATAACCTATTTATCAAATACTACCCTACATAAAGTGCAATATTAGCCTCACCACAAACTTAACCACAATCTCCTCCTGACCCTAGCACTACTGCTAATTTATGTAAATAGTTCTTTCATGTTATCGAATTAACAGATTATATATTCTATGTATATAGTTCTCCCATGTTATCCAAGTTTATCCTCCTGTTATATGTAATACCGAACAGCCTGTTGTTCTGGTCTTTGTGTTCTCTGTAAACCGCGCTGATTATAGATAGTGCGGTATATAAAAAATTGAAATAAATAAATAAATAAATAATAATACTCCACTATTCATCTTTCTCCATTGAGAAAATTGGCCATTTAGCCCTACTCTGTTTTCTATCTTTTAACCAGTTCCTAAGCCACACTAGTACATTGCCTCCTATCCCATGACTCTTTAATTTCGCTAAGAGTCTCTCATGAGGGACCTTGTCAAAGGCTTTCTGAAAATCCAGATACACTATGTCAACTGGTTCACCTTTGTCTACCTGTTGTATTCACACCTTCGAAAAATATAACAGATTAGTAAGACAAGACTTTCCTTGGCTAAATCCATGTTGGCTTTCTCCCATTAAACTGTGACTATCTATATGTTCAGTAATTTTATTCTTTATAATAGTTTCAATCATTTTGCCTAGTACTGACATCAGGCTCTAGGGTCTATAGTTTCCTGGATCACCCCTGGAACTCTTTTTAAAAATTGGCATTACATTGCCTATTCTCCAATCTTCAAGTACTACAGATGATTTTAATGATAAGTTACAGATTACTAATAGTAGGTCTGTAATCTCATATTTCAGCTCTTTCAACACCCTCAGATATACACCATCCAGTCCAGGTGATTTGCTACTCTTCAGTTTATCAAATAGTTGTAATACAGTTTCTTGGTTTATTGATACTTCTTTCAGTTCTTCCAATACATTACCTTTAAATACCATTTCAGGCATGGGTAACTTCCATGTATCTTCTTCAGTAAAGACCGAAGCAAAGAATTCATTCAGTCTCTCCGCTATGGCCATGTCCTCCCTTAGTGCCGCTTTTAGCCCTCTATCATCCAATGTTCGAACTGACTTTTTCACAGTTTTTTTTTGCTACGAATGCACTTGAAAACATTTTTATTGTGCATTTTTGCTTCCACAGCAAGCTTTTTTTTCAAATTCTCTCTTTGCCTGCCTTATCAACACCTTGCTTCTAACTTGCCAGTGATTATGTTTTTTTCCCATTTTTGTCATTTGACTCCTTTTTCCATTTCCTGAAAGATGCTTTTTTGTTTACAACAGCCTCTCTGACTTCACCTTTAAACTATGCTAGCAGTTTTTTGGCCTTCCTTTCACTTTTCTTAAAGTGTGAAATACATTTGATCTGAGCTTCCAAGATAGTATTTTTAAACAATGCCTATGCTTGATGTAAATCCTTAACCTTTGAAGCTGCTCCTTTTAGTTTTTTCTTAACTGTTTTCCTCATTTTATCATAGTCTCCCCTTTGAAAGTTAAAATGTAGTACAGTGGATTTCCTTGCCGTTCTTCTTTCATTTTTAAACCATGCTGTGATCACTACTGCCACGTGGCCCCAACACTGTTATCTCTTGCACCGGATCCTGTGTCCAACTAAGGAGTAGGCCCAAAATAGCTCTCCCTCATGTAGGTTCAATAAGAGGGACTTCTGTGAATCCCTGTAGCACTGGAAGGATAGGGCAGGCTGTGGCTATGACTGAAGCTGCTGAAGTTGCCACGGAGTGGAGAAGCTAGCTGAAAAATTAAGGACAAGTTTAAGGAAGAGAGAGAGAGAGGAAGGGGCATGAAGAGTCTGGGGGAGGGGAAGGAGAGGGGGCATGAGTGCAAGGGGGAGAAACTGGATCATAGAATAAGAGAATGACGTGAAGAACAGAAAGAGAGGGGGAGCAGAGTTGTGTTAAGGAAGGGAAAAGTGCAACAAATAGGAGGGGGAAAATGAATGAAAACACAGTGAAACGCCCCCTTCTACCATCTCCAGACCCCATCCCTGATACAAGTGATTACCCCATCCCCCATCTGTGTACCCCTAGAAAACACCCTCACACACATTCCACCAGCCAACATCTGCCCCTCATTACCATTAGGCACAAACACCAAACTCTGCCCAACATATTCCACATGGTCCACACATCCACAAGACATCCCATAACCACACACATACAGTACACATGCACACATCTTATCAGTGAGAGGAGACCATAATTCATAAACCGAGTGAGTCGCAGCACATGGACCCCTTATACTTGTCCACATTCAACAACTATAAAGCATGTGGTATGCACCGAGGATCTCTGAGAGAGGAAAAGATTTTAGAGCTTAGTTCTTGATGTGGATGGGCAGACTAGAAAGGCTGTATAGTTTTTTGTTTTTTAAAGCTGCTATCATTTTCTATGACAGCAGCCCTACTGAGACAGACTTTTCTATACCTCTATCTGAGATGCCCGAGTCTGTTAATGAAAGAAGGGGAACAATGTTGCCATTTCACACTAAAAGTCTGCACTTTTAGGTTGTTGAATCTTACTGTCATTATCCCAAACTGGGAAAACTATTCTTTTTCACACTGTGTAATCCAGATATATAAAAAAATCTGTTGCTGTGATACTCCAGGAGGTCAATTTTCCAAGCAATTTAGCTGGGTTAAATTGGATTAGTTTATCTGCAAATTACTGTAACTGAGTGGTTAAAATACAGATTAAAAAAAATACCTGTGGCTTTTTGTTTATGAGGTTGATCGTGGCTGTCGGAGCTGAGGGGAAAAGCCCAGTAGTTCCTCCTCTTTCCTGTGATGGCAGGAAACAGAAAATGGCACCAATGTTTAAAAATAAAAGTGAAATTTGCATTGGAGCTCAAAAGAAGCTCCGGTGGGCAGCCGAATGTTTCTTTTAAAATGAAAAATGGCTCCAGGGTTGCTGGAGAGGCAGGGAAGAAGGTAGTTGGTAGCCATGAGGTAGGGGGTTGTGGTGACAGCTGAGGCAGACCATGGGAGCATCCGAGGAGGGCCGCACTTGGGCGGGGAATGAGAGAGAAGATGGAGGACCAGTGGGGTCCTGTGTGGCTGAATGGGAGACAGCCATGGCAATTGCAGCTGTTCCCGATCTTAGCCATGCAGGACTGAGAGGGCTCCAGTAGACCACAGGCAGTGTGCAGTGCCCTGTTTGGAGGCAGGGAGCCTTGGAGAGTGAGGATGAGAGACTTCGGAGTGGGAGAAGGGTGGTGCTGTCTCTCTGGTGTAGACCTGGGCCTGCCGGTGAGCAACGTGGAAGCGAGGCTGTTGGGCTAGACTTCTTAGAGAAGGCGCAGCATAAGAAAAAAGTCAGAAATCGGCCTTAATATAAAAATGTATTTTTTTGAAAGTAAAAAGGGTATTGAAGGGTCCAGAAGGGGAAAAAAGGGGGTAATAAGCCCTTAGGAAGTATTTCTAGGTGGTTTTAACAGCCTGAAAAGTTGCCATTTTAGCAATTCTGAAAATCCCCTTGGAGTTCCCCAAAGGTCAGTCCTTGGCCCTCTCCTTTTCCCCCTTTATACTCAATCTCTTGGTTCCCTTATCTCTTCCCTTGGCTTCCAATATCACTTCTATGCAGATGATTCACAAATTTACATCTCTTCAGGCCTGTTTCTCCTCCTGCTTATCTGATATTGCTGCCTAGATGTCTCAGTACCATCTGAAATTGAACATGGCCAAAACTGAACTTTTGATTCTTTTCCCCCCCTAACCCCTCCTCCCTCCTCTCCCCTTTCTCCATCACGGTTGATAACACACCTGTTTGTCCTATTTCCTCAGCTTGCAATCTTGAGGTTGTTTTTGATTCTACCTTAACATTGTCTTCCCATATCCAATAAATTGCTAAATCCTGTTGTTTTTTTCTATATAATATTAACAAGATTCGTCCTTTCATCTCTTTGTTTGCCACTAAGATTCTGGTACATTCCCTTATTATCCCCCATCTTGATTATTGCAACCTCCTCTTCGCTGGTCTCTTTTCCCACTTCATTCTATTCAAAACTCAGCTGCGCATCTAATCTTCTGCCAAGCTTGTTACTGTCACATTACTCCTCTTTTAAAGTCCCTTCACCGACTCCCTATCTGTTGCCGTATTCAGTTCAAACTACTTACCCTCACGCATAAGTACATTCACTCTGCTGCTCCTCTTTACCTCTCTTCTCTCCCTACACCCCCTCCCGTAATCTTCGTTCATCTTCTCTCCTTGCCACATTCTACTTCTGCTAACTCTCGGCTTCACTCCTTTGACGTTACTGCCCCTTTTGCTTGGAATAACCTACCCCTTTCCCTATGTCAAATCCCTTCCCTCACGCTCTTCAGCTCTAGGCTCAAGATGCACCTCTTTGAGACCGCCTTTGGCTCATAATCCCCATCTATTTCAGGTCTTTATTACCTTTTTATCCCTCTCCTTTCTTACTACTGTATGTCCATCCTTTTAGATGGTCCCTGCTCGTCGAGCTTGCAGTCTTTTCTGTGTCTGTACAGCACTGCATATGCCTGGTAGTGCTTTATAAATGCTCATTAATAATAATAATAATAATAAAAAAATAGTTATTTTTATTTGATGTACCACCTATTATGTACCATGTCTAAGTGGTTAAAAGTTCCATACGGTCAGGTAAATATTTTTCACATGCCCCAAAGGGCTCACAATCTATCCAGTTTAAAAGTGTGAAAAGTGTTTAAAAATTGCTACTGAGGTTTAGAAGTGTGAATTCTGTATAACAATTGTGTAAAAGTGGTATTTTTAAACTATAAAGGTATATTTTACTGTGGTCAAAGTCCCCAGCTGCACAGAGGAGGATTAATTTGCATGGAAACTTTGTAGCAAGATGGCACAGCTGAGCAGGGGCTATTGGCTGAAATCTTCTCCTGCTCCTTCTTCATTTAAAGGGACAGCATGAAAAGTCCTGAGATAGCACCAATAGCCCTAGAGAAAATATATCTGTAGAATAGAGAGGAAATAAGGGCTTTATTTTTACCAGTAAGCAACTTTATGATGACATCAGCAGGAGGAAGAGCGTTGCTGGAGAGGGTTTGGAATGTTGGTGATGTGGAGCAGCTGGCGAGGTTTTGGAATGTTGGTGATGTGGAGCAGCTGGTGAGGCTTTGGAATGTTGGTGCTGTGGTACTGGAGAGGGTTTGGAATGTTGGTGCTGTGGTGCTGGAGAAGGTTTGGAATGTTGGTGCTGTGGTGCTGGAGAAGGTTTGGAATGTTGGTGATGTGCTGCTGGAGAGTGTTTGGAATGTTGGTGATGTGGAGCAGCTGGAGAGGTTTTGCAATGTTGGTGCTGTGGTACTGGAGAGGGTTTGGAATGTTGGTGATGTGCTGCTGGAGAGGGTTTGCAATGTTGGTGCTGTGATGTTGGAAAGGCAGTAGAGTGAATGCTGGAGAGATTGGAAGTGTATGAGGATGACTGGTGTCAGGGGCCCTGGTTGAGTGTTTTTTTGGGAGATTTTGATGAAGTATTTGAGAGAATAAGGGGCATGGCAAAAGCATGTCTGGGGTGGTGCAATGACTTGGATGTCCCTGCTTGATTTCAGAAACATCTGGAATGTCTGCGACCCTGTCCAAGTTTAGACCTGCTCCAGGCACGAATAGGCATCTGGAAAGTGCTTATTTTGACTGTAAAACATCCAGAGGGTGTAGAGAAGATGGAGGGTTAAGTGACTTGCCTAAGATCAAAAGGAGCTTCCCTGGTCCTAGCCCATTACTCTCACCATTAGGCTGTTAGACATTCCCAGTCTTAAATACTATTCTGGGGACATATATGTAGATTGCTCGCCATAGATGTCCATATTGGGCACATCCATATTTGTGAAACTGTGTCTGAACTTGGACGTGCCTGCTTTTTACAGATGTTCTGGCTTGGATGTCCCAGATTGCATTTGGGTGTCATTTGTAAAATATGCCTTCATTTCGACATTATTATTCTGAATGGTATGGCAAATTTAGAACAACTGGAAATAGGACCTAGAGGGCAACACAAACTCCTGTTGCAGTTCCTCAAAAGTTTGTAGTCTATTCCCTATCCTGAGATGGCCCAGCATTCAGATCTCACAAGCTTGCCAGGTAGCCCAGTATACCACCTGCTTTTGCCTTTTAAACAAATGATTGCACCATATCAGTATTCTTTGGAATGAACCCTTGGAAGGCCTGCACTAACTTCTAGCTCCCTAAGCACTAAAATAGTATATTAAGCACCATATTGGCTTCCATTTTAACAGGATGTTTCATACCAGAGGCAAAAGAAATGGGAAGAGGAGCCAATTGTTCCACATCTACCCAGAACCAGGTTATTTTATCACACTCATTCCCACTACAAACCTATTGACACTACGAGCAGTGAAAAATCTTTTTGTTGAAGGGGGCTAAACAAATCAATCTCTGGCCCTGCCCCAAGCTCTCTAGCTGCTGATACTGTGTGGGCAAAATATTAGTAGGGCTATGGCCCAAATGGTCTACTCCATTCTACTGCTTGTGATTGACATCCTTGCTTTACTAGAAACGCAAAATGATAGTCCTGAAAATCTGGGACGTTTATCCCTCCTAATTTAAATTACTTTAATTTGCACAAACCGATTCTGGGCATTTTATGTTTCCATGGAATGTCAGACAGAAAAGAGTCTGTTTATAAAATTTCAGAGGAAGGAGTAAAGATGCAAACTTCACAAATAATTAATTTTGGGGGTAATAACCATCTTAATTGCTTCCAGGGCCCCACCATGAAATATCTAATGGGGTCCAGTGGTCTTTCAGATCCTTGACGAGCTCATGTTCAAGGTTTCTGTAAGATCCCTACCAAACCATATTCCTAAATATTTCAAAGATGCAGTAACTCACTGGAAGAGATAAGCTGCCATATCCACAGTCATTATTATCATGGTTACCTTGGTGTCACTCTGGACTCCTTATTATCTCTCAATGAATATCTCTCATCTGACATTCCTTTCGCTCTTACATCAAATCTGTGCAGTTCACCCTTTTCTCACCATTTCTTCCCTAACCACACTTCTCCTCTCACTTGTTATCACACGGTTGGATTATTGCAATGCTGCCTTAGCTGGACTTCCTCAATACTAACTTCAGAGACTTCAGTTACTCCAGATCACTGCTGCACGCATCATCACTCATGCTTCCAGGTCAGTCCACATCATCCCCTTTACTAATTCACCTTCATTGGCTCCCTGTCAAATACAGAATTCACTACAAGATACTTACTACTGTTCACAAGGTCATCTACACTGATACTCCACAATATCTCTCTGATTTCATCCACTTCCAACCCTCATTGCCTCCTCTATTCTGTTCACATAAACCGTCTCTTTCTCCCTTCTGTCTCCGATGCTCACCTTGAGTCAACCCACAACTCTGCTTTCTTTTTCTTAGGCCCTGCCCTCTGGAACTCCCCCCCCCCCCCACCACTCTATTCAGAACCCTCTTTGCCAACCTTCAAAGCCTCACTGAAAACTCACCTATTTCGTGTTGCTTTTGAACTTCCCCCTCCCTGACCTAAACATTCTCTAATACCCCTTTATGCCCTTTACCTCTCTTCTCTCTTACTATGCCTTCCACTTCTGTCCTGTCCAATAATGGCGTTCTCTTCACTTCTCTGCCTTGCAGCAACTACTTTATTGTAAACTGCCCTGAAGCTACCACCTGGCCGGTATATCAAATGTGAAATAAAGATAAAGAAAGATAAAGATCTTTGCCCAGTTTACTGTACATATCCTGAGATCCTTGTAACGTGATTTATGCATCCCAACAGTGTTGGAATAGAACTGTGGTAGTATGACATGTGGTGGGAAGGAGTCTTCTTTTCAACCAAACAGACAGCAGTTCAGGGACCCAGTTTGTTACATTTTCACAAAGCTGGTCTCTCGCTCTTCCTCCAGCCCAGTTAAGTTCCTGCCTTTGTACGGCTTCCCTTGAAAGGATTCCTGGCTCTTGCAGCCTGCTGAGTTTTTAACCTCTCCTGGTGAGCCATGCCCTTCCACACCCAGCCTTGAACTCCGGGCTGCAGACTCCCTTAAAGGGGCCTGTTGATAATCCCACTGGAGAGGTGCGAGCAATACTCTATAGACCCCATCACAAGAACCAACAGTAATTAAAGCCATGATGCAATGCAATGTGTGCCTTTAGCATATATTTGCATTCTACCTTGCCAAGTTTAAATACATGGAGGCAGGTTTCCTGACATATAGCTAAGGCCAAGGATTCTATAATGAAGAAGAGGGGAGAAAACAGGCATCCCTGCCTAGTACTTCTGAAGGGTGGAAAGAGGTCTGAATACGTTATGGATAAATAGCCTAGCCTCGGGTGCCGAATATAGAATTTTGACCGTATGGATAAAGTCTGGACAAAATTGGAACCACTCTCTGTTATGAAAGAGGTAGGACCATTCCGCATTGATTGCTTTCTCTGTGTCTAATGATAGTGCAACCAATGGAATGTCTTTCCTACCTGCTCTGAGAGGATGTTAGAAAAAAGTCTAGTATTATTGGAGGTTCTTCCTGCCATGAAGCCTGCCATTCTGGTCTCTTTGTATGATGGTTCTTAACCATCCTCATAGCTAGAATCTTTGCAAAAAGCTTTCAATCAATATTTATAAGTGTGAGTGTTCTATAATTCTGAACATAGGTTGATTCTTTCCCCAACTTCTCTATGACAACTCAATTTAAACAGGGAGGAGACCATCTGAGATGGCTCTGGAACTCAACAGGAGATTTCTGAAGTGATAGCATTTATAAGGGCATACGAATTTCTGACTCCATTATTTTCCTTTCTAAGAGCTCTCTTTAGCAAGAAAATTGTTGAGAAGCTGCAAGGAGGGGGAAACCTCAGAAGAGTATAATTCTCTATAAAAGTCATGGAATTGTTGAAATGCCTCCTTATCTTTAAACAGCTTGACAATTATGTTAATTGAGAAAGGCAGCCTTTCTATATTTCTCTTAGTCAAAAGCTGCTGTGCAAATAGGTGCCTAACTTATTACCCTCTTAATTATACCTGGACTTCTGCATAAAAATATCAGCACCCGCATGTTGAGTTCAAGCAAAATTGTATTTGTATTTCATCTCATGGAGCTGTAGAAATAAGGAGTCGTTTCATTGTTCCAATTTATTCGCCTGATCACTGTAATACTCTAGGAACAGAAGAGTTTTGAGATGTTTCCAAAATTCTGTAAGCTCAGAGATGGCTCAGATGTGCTTGGGTAGAGCATTCCTAATGCTGGGAACGTAGAGTGAGAATGTATGTGTGCGGGCAGCTTGGCTGCTTGTAGTTTTTAAGAATGCTCCTGAGTTTCCTGATCGCAAGCAATCAGAGGATAAATTGTTTGTTACTTTAAATATGGTTAATAAGACCTTGTAGTTTATTCTACTCATTATAGGGAGCCAGTGTAGATATTTTAGAACTCGTATGTGCTCAGTTTTGATACGTCATTTAAGATGCGGGCTATGGTATACTGTACCAGTTATATTGAGTGGACAGTATATTTTGGTAGTCCCTGTATATTGCAATAACCTAAGTGAGGGAATATCATGGCCTGGAATACTGTTCTGAAGTCTTGTAATTCCAGTAGTGGGCATACGTGTTGTAGTATTTTCATGTTATGGTACACAAGCTTTATTGTGTTGCTGATATGTGGTTGCAGCATCAGGCATTGATCCAAGGTTTTTCCTAGGTATCACACTTGAGATTTTACTTCTAGGTCTGTGTCCTTAAGTTTTAAAGTTGATGAAGGATTGAAAGCTGTGTCTTTGGTTAGGTAGAGGATTTCGGTCTTCTTATAGTTTATGGTTAGCTTGTGCTTGGAGAGACAGTGTACGACTGCAACAAAACACTTAATTAGTGGGGTGTAAATGAGTTGTGCTGTAGAGAAAGGAATATAAAGCATAATGTTGTCTGCATATAAATGGTAAAAGAAACGTTGAGCTTTTATATTGTCAAGCATATTTGATGTAAGTAGATATTGAACAAAAGAGAGGACAGTGCTGAGCATGGCTTCCCTCGGGGTAGTTTCTCCTAATGGGTTAGTTTTATTTACTTATTTAACAGTTTTTATATACCGTCTTTTTACAATCAAGACGGTTTCCATATAGCGCAACAGGGAGTGAATTACAACTGAATTACAACTGCATACATAGAACATAACTTGAGATGGTATATATTATTAACAGGAACAGGTCAGAAAACTATTTACAAAGAGATTTGTAGAAGGAGTAAGAGAGGGCTATGTGAGTAGGGAGAAATGTTCCTGGAAGAGATGCGTTTTTAATTTCTTCCGGAAAACAAGGTGATTGGGACAGTTCCTTAGGTCATGTGGTAAGGCATTCCAGATAGAAGGGGCATAAAGGGAGAATCTCCGATTACAGGTGGTTTGGCTACATTTTCTTTTGGAGGAAGGGATAGATGGGAGGTTTTTGGTGATGGTGCGGCATGTTCTGTTGTTGCTGGTATTAGATAGGAGTGAGGAAAGGCATGGAGCTGACTTGTTAGAAATGATTTCATGAATGAGGGTGAGTACTTTGAATTTGACTCTGGAGTGGATGGGGAGCCAGTGTAAGTCAAAGAGGATTGGTGTTATGTGTGAGCGTCTAGGGTTATTTGTGATGAGGCGAGCTATTGTATTCTGTGCCATTTGGATAGGGTGTAAGCTATTCTTGGGAAGGCCATGATAGATGAGATTGCAGTAGTCGAGGGAAGGGATAGTAAGAGCCTGGCAGACAGTGCGAAAGGAGTCTGGGTTTAGGAGAGGTTGGAGGTTTCGAAGAGTGCGTAATTTCGCATATATTGTATTAGTGGTCTTTTTGATCTGTTCATGGAATGTAAGGTTTTGATCAAGAATAAGACCGAGGTATTTCACTTGACTTTTGATAGTGAGGGTGAAATCATCAAGCGTGAGAGTTGCAGGTGGAGTGTAGGAGGCATTGGTGAATACTTGGAGGGCTTCAGTTTTAGATTGGTTGATTGTGAGGTTATGATTGGAAAGCCAAGTCTTCAAGTCAGAGATGCATTCGCTTAATCTTGAGAAGTTGGGGTTTATTAGATTGAATGGAGTGAAACACATAATGTCGTCTGCATATAACTGATAATGAATTCCATGCTTTTGAAAGATCTTGCAGACTTGTTGAAGGAATAAGTTAAATAGTAACGCGGATAAACTGGATCCTTGTGGGACTCCTTGTTTTAGTATAAATGGGAGGGATATGTCATTTCCAATACGGACCTGTTGCGTTCTGTTTAGGCGGGGTCCGTGGCGATTGATTAAAAACCGTACAGAAGCTGTGAGTCTATTTGTCATGCCGGTAGTTTGTGAAGGTAATCTGCTGTTCTCTTTTCTCCTATCTTTGTTATCTCTTTGTCTACTCTGTTCTATCTTATAAATGGCGTTCTTTTCTTATTTCCCATAACATAAATGTAGGATTGTAAACCGCTCTGATGCTTTTCGGCCTGAGCGGTATATCAAATGTAATAAACAATAAACAATAGATAAGAGTGGAACCATTTTAGGGTTGTGGCTCTCAGTCCTATTTCGTAGAGTCTATCTAAGAGTTGGTGGTGAGGAAGAGAATCGAAAACTGCGGATAAGTCGAGAAATAGAAGGAGGCATCCTTGGGTGGAGTTCTGGGTAAATAGGTAAAATGAATCTAGGAGGGAAGCACAGAGGGTTTCAACCCCGTGATTCTTTTTGAATCCATGTTGGAATAGGTCAAGAGGAGAGTGCTCATCTATGAAATTCTGAAGTTGATTTTGGACTAGCTTTTCAGTTATCTTGGCAAGGAAGGGGATACTGGAGATGGGCCTGTAAGATGTAGGTGAGGTAGAGTCAAGTTTTGAACCTTTGAGGATGGGATGAATAGTGGCACTTTTTAAGGGTGTTGGTACTAGGCCAGTCTGGAGGGAGGTCTGTACGATGTGGAGTATGTAAGGGCTAATGGAGCTATTAGTGGTCTTGAGCCAGCTTACAGGGCATGGATCTAAGGCGGATCTGGAGGCATTTAGATCTTTGATGGCGTTGGATATGTTCTTTAAGGTGAGGGGTTCAAAGTCATTCCATGTGATGGGGGGGGGGGGTGAGGGTGTGGGGTCGGGAGCTGAGGTCATATGTGAGTTGGGGGTTGGTCGTTTTGCGCATACTATGGCAGTCGTGAACCTCACTTCTAAGCCAGGGTATGTGGAATATGAGCTTAATCTCTCAAATTTACTGCTAATGCTCGGCGTAATACTTTTATCGTGCCAAAGAGAGCCTCCTGCTGGAGTTCATAAGATGTAACATGTATGAGTAGTTTGTCAAGATGTGCTTGGAAATTCTTCTTTATCAGGCCTGTGGCTCCCCAGTACAATGGGAAATATTTCTGTATCTTTCTGCCACATTTTCTTGGTCTCTGATTGCATTTCTTGATACCAAGATCTTCTCCCTCTCCACTCGATTCACAGAATAATCACTCGGTACCGACACTTCTATTATCAATGCCGTTCTGGTGTTCTTCTCCTTTACCACTATGTCAGGTTTTCTGGCATTCAGTTTCTTATCAGTCGGAATGGGAATATCCCAGGTGATCATAACCTCTTCATTCTCTATTATTCTCTTCAGGTCATGATCCCAGTGCTTTTCAGGGCAGTGATGTTGTAGTGTTTTCAGAATTTCCAGTGGAGGAGGCGTGCTACTTTGTTGTGCCTTTCCGTATAGAAATTTTCCACCATCAGAACTTCATAGCCTGCTATTAGGTGAGTCACTGTTTCCAGCTCTTTCTTACAGAATCGGCATATGTCTGTTGTGCCAGTTTTTTCAATACACGCCGTAAACCATCTCATCCGCAATCCGCTCCTGGGCTGCAACTATCAATCTTTCATCCTTCGGTTTCAGTCTACCTTTCCTCAACCATTCATGTGTCTGTTCTTGATTGGCAAAAGGTCCTTGGAGTAACACTCTGTATTTTCTACTGTATTTGTGCATTTGCCACTTGTTTTTCCTCGTCTGCTGATCTAATTCTTTGAAGAGTTTTTTCTCTTGTTTTGCAAATTCTGTTACTTTCTTTCTCATGCACACCTGTGGATTTTCGCTCATTCCTTCTAATCATCGGAACGCTTGTCCAAGTTTGATGATGGAGACAGATTCTGGACGTTTACTTTCATATTTCAGCACTTTTTGTGTATTTGGATCTGATGATGCTGTCAGATAGGCTTGGAGGCCTACGATAGTAGCTCTGCAGGTATAGTCAATTTCTATAAGTCCTAGCCCTCCTTCAGCTCTAGGGATGTACAGTCTTGGCATACACTGATTTTTGTAAATTACTTCATGAGCATGGAGGAGTTTTCTTGTTCGCACACCCAGTTTTTCAAGCTCTTTATGAGGCCAATTCACAATCCCAAAACTGTAGGAGAGTACAGGAATTGCCAGCTGATTGATGGCATGTATCTTATTTTGTGATGTTAAAGCACTTTTCATGGCTTCCCATGCAAGGGAGGTGGTAGTCTGACAGCACATACCTCATTTTGCCAGTTGTTGCACCACCTCATTTGCAAAATCCTCCCTCAGCTGTGCTCTGCTGACTCCAGTCCTGGCTAGGTGGCCAATTCAGGCTGTTTCACTGAGAACAGGCCCTATCTCCCAACTCTTCCTCAGCTCATCACACCAGAAACCCTCCCACATCAATCCAGTGCATATGCAGACATGACAGTCATACTGTCCAGATAGACATTGCTGTGCATGCAGATGTGTGCACACTGAGTCCTAGCAAATTCACTCATGTGCTGCAGGCCCTGGCTTTGTGGCTATCAGGCTGTTGGCATGGCAGTCAAACCATGCTGTCCCTCAAATACTGATGCTCTAGGCGAGTACCTGGTTCAGTTCTGGATATTGTCATCCACTGTTGTCAATGATAGTATATGTGTAGGATGCTTCAGGGCTTTAAATGTTTACAACTACTACTGCTTCTACTTATCATTTGTATAGCGCTACAAGGCGTATGCAGCACTGTACATGTAAGAGACAGTCCTTGCTCATCAGAGCTTACAGACTATTCAAGACAGACAACACAACAACAAGGGAATAGGATATATCTAGGGGAATGGTAAGGAAACACATAGGAAGAGAACAGGAGACTAAAGGGATTAGCCTGAATTTGAACAGGGCAACACACTGACTCAGGTAGTTTATTGCAGGCACAAGGAGCAGCAAGGTAGAAAGATCGATGTCTGGAGTTGTCAGTGGAAGAGAAGGGCACAGATAGAAGGGATCTGCCAGAAGAGTGGAGAACTCTGTCCTTCGGGCTGCACGTTGGTGGCACGCTAGCAAGGTGGATACCACCTGATCAGAGGCTGGTGGTAGTTGCACCGTGCTAGCGGCGTCTTTCAAGCCTGGATGCACCACTACTGTGACCGCAGCAGCTGCATGCAGCTGCTACCGCCAACTCTTCACCCTAACCGCGCCTATTCACATGCTGCTCAGGTAATGCAGCAGTTTTAGCATGGTTACTTTATGGCGGCACACTCCTGGCTACCATAGGTCAAAATGCACGTTAGCACCACTGTAAACTCCACGTACCCACGCTTTAGTAAACATGCCCCCGAGTATCTAAATTGAGAGCAACTTCTTCTTTTTGAGCTTAATAGAATAGGAAATTATCTCACTCTGTGGGTGGCTTTAAAGACATCCCATCATAAGAACATAAGAACATAAGATATGCCATACTGGGTCAGACCAAGGTCCATCAAGCCCAGTATTCTGTTTCCAACAGTGGCCAATCTAGGTCATATGTACCTAGCAGTTTCCCCAAGAGACACAAGTTCCACAATGCTTGTACTGGGTCAAGCATTGATATCCTGGGTCCCTTCTTAATAATGGTTTATGCACCTTTCCTCCAGGAACTTGTCCAAACCTTTTTTAAACCCAGCTACACTAACAGCCTTTACTACATCCTTTGGTAACAAATTCCAGAGTTTGATTACACGTTGAGTGAAAAAATATTTTCTTTTATTAGTCTTAAATAGTTTACCCTGTAGCTTCATTGCATATCCCCTAGTCTTTCTATATTCTGATAAGGTAAACAATCGATCTACGTTTACCCGTTCCACTCCGTTCATTAATTTATAGACTTCTATCATATCTCCCCTCAGCCGTCTCTTTTCCAGGTTAAAGAGCCCTAACCTTTTTAGCCTTTCTTCATAGGAGTATCCTTCCATCCCCTTTACCATTTTGGTGGCTCTTCTCTGTACCTTTTCTAAAATCGCTATATCCTTTTTAAGATACGGCGACCAGAATTGCACACAATATTCAAGGTGCAGTCTCACCATGGAACGATATAGAGGCATTATAATATCTTTTGTTTTATTTTCCATTCCTTTCCTTATCATACCTAGCATTCTATTTGCTCTCTTGGCCGCCGTATCCTGAACTGGGTTCCCTCTGACGTATCTTTGACAAACCAGCGTTTTTGAAGGCCTTTACATGGGTAGCTTTCCCTAGTTATCCATGTAAAGGCCTTAACCTGGATTTTCGAAGGGCACCTACACGGGTTCCGGGGTGGAGCAGAGGTGGGCCACTGCGCTACCATTGTAGCACAAATTTTTGATGCTATACGGTTAGCGCTCTGCGCCTTAAAGACAGGTGTGGGAAAACCTCACCTATGTTTAAGGTGCTGCGGCCAACCGCATAGCATCGAAAACCGGTGCTACACAGGTAGCTCCTGCGGCTACCTGGCTGTGCAGCGACACCCGAATTTTCGATGCTGGGGCCGCATATGACCTTGGCATGGAAAATCCGGGTTAGGCAGGAGGTGGGCAGGCTGTGCGCCGACACGACGCATAGCACCGCCCAACTGAAATTTGGGCCTATATCTTTTAAATTGTGAGTTCACATGGAGCTCTGCATTAAATCTCCACATGGAGGACTTAAGACCAAATTTGGGATGGTGAAGCATCAAGTGATGGCCACATGAACAGAGATCGTGATGCTCATTATTTTTGTTGGAAGAAAGTGATGTTTTTGAAACAAAAAAGTAATTGATTCTAGTATAGGATTGATGAGGGAGTGAATAAAGGCAAATTCCTTATCTGTAGGATGTTGCAATTGTCAAGGATCTAAGAGATCTTTATAGTGGATGGTAAAACATTGCTGGTCCTAGACGACCATGCTCTGCAGTGGGACTGATGGTCAAGGAATAATCCCCTATCCTTCTCCCATTGTTATCAGGATGTTCCAGAAGCAGCAATCAGTCCGAACAATTAATGGAAGAATTCAAAGGAGTCTATTATGGGAGCAGAAACGTTACACAGTGCAATTTTAGTACCATCCAGAAGGACTAGCAACTGTACTTATCTTCAGGCCCGGATTTAGGCACAGACAATGGAGGCAACTGCCTCCGATGCCTAATTTTGATAAGTATTACCTCAATTGCCATGCTTCAACCAGTGTTGCTGATTGGCTCCGCCCCAATGTCCTGCTTACCGATGCAACCTGGTCCCCAGGTGATAGCAGCAAGATGGTTAATTAAATTCAGCCCGGGGCTGCCCAGGCCCTGTAGCATCCCACCTTCTCCTTTCCCCCAGCAGGGTTTCTATGGTAATAGGAAGACCTGTGAGAGGAAAGGAAGGGAAACTACAGGGCCCAGGCAGCCCTGGGCTGAATTTAATTAACGATCTTGCTGCTGTCGCTCAGGGACCAGGTTGCACTGGTAAGCAGGATATTGGGGTAGAGTCATAAGAACATAAGAACATAAGATATGCCATACTGGGTCAGACCAAGGTCCATCAAGCCCAGTATCCTGTTTCCATCAGTGGCCAATCTAGGTCATACGTACCTAGCAGTTTCCCCAAAAGACACAGGTTCCACAATGTTTGTACTGGGTCAAGTATTGATATCCTGGGTCCTTCTTAATAATGGTTTATGGACCTTTGAACTTGTCCAAACCTTTTTTAAACCCAGCTACACTAAGAGCCTTTACTACATCCTCCGGTAACAAATTCCAGAGTGATTACACGTTGAGTGAAAAAATATTTTCTTTTATTAGTCTTAAATAGTTTACCCTGTAGCTTCATTGCATGTCCCCTAGTCTTTCTACAGTATATTCTGATAACGTAAACAATCGATCTACGTTTACCCGTTCCACTCTGTTCATTAATTTATAGACTTCTATCATATCTCCCCTCAGACGTCTCTTTTCCAGGTTAAAGAGCCCTAACCTTTTTAGCCTTTCTTCATAGGGGTATCCTTCCATCCCCTTTACCATTTTGGTGGCTGTTCTCTGAACCTTTTCTAATAACACTATATCCTTTTTAAGATACGGCGACCAGAATTGCACACAATATTCAAGGTGAGGTCTATAATAATACACTTCCTCCTTTCCCATGACTCTTTAGTTTTGCCAAACGTCTCTGATGAGGGTCCTTGTCAAAGGCTTTCTGAAAGTCCAGATATACCATATCAACCGACTCACCTTTGTCCACCTGTTTATTCACACCTTCAAAAAAACATAACAAATTAGTAAGACAAGATCTTCCTTGTCTAAAGCCATGTTGGCTGTCTCCCATTAGGCCATGACTATCTACATGCTGAGTAATTTTGTTCTTCATGATGGTTTCTACCATTTTTCCCGGTACTGACATCAGGCTCACCGGACTGTAGTTTCCCGGGTCACCCCTGGAACCCTTTTTAAAAATTGGCATTACATTGGCGATCCTCCAATCTTCAGGTATTACAGATGATTTTAATGAAAATTCACAGATTACTAATAGCAGGTCTGCAATCTCATATTTCAGTTCTTTCAACACCCTTGGAAGTATACCATCCGGCCCAGGTGATTTGCTACTCTTCAGTTTATCTAATAGTTGTAATACATCTTCCCGATGTATTGATATTTCCTTCAATTCTTCCACACCTTTAAATACCACTTCAGTCATGGGTAATATCCCTACATTTTCCTCAGTAAAGACCGAAGCAAAGAATTCATTCAGTCTCTCCGCTATCGCCTTGTCACCTCTTAGTGCCCCTTTAACCCCTCTATCATCTAATGGACCAACTGACTCTCTCACAGGTTTTTTGCAACAAATGTACTTGAAAAAGTCTTTATTTTGCGTTTTTGCTTCCGCAGCAAGCTTCTTCTCAAATTCTCCCTTTGCCTGCCTTATCAATGCCTTGCATTTGACTTGCCAGTGCTTGTGCTGTTTCTAGGTTTCGTCGTTTGGCTCTTTTTTCCATTTCCTGAAAGATGCTTTTTTGGCAACAGCCTCTCTGACCTCACCTTTAAACCATGCTGGCAGTTTTTTGGACTTCCTTCCACTTTTCTTAAAGCGTGGAATACAGCTGGTCTGGGCTTCCAAGATAGTATTTTTCAACAACACCCAAGCTTGATGTAAGTCTTTAACCTTTGCAACTGCTCCTTTTAGTTTTTTCTTAATTATTTTCCTCATTTTATCATAGTCTCCCTTTCGAAAGTTAAAAGGTAGTACTGTGGATTTCCTTACTATCCCTCCTCCACTAATTAAATCAAACAGTTGATGGAGGGTTGGGGCGCCACAGCCAATGCCTCTGGGTGCCAACAAAGTAAATCCGTCTCTGCTCATCTTCCCTGGTTGTAGAAAGATTGTGCCAGAACTGAGAAGTAAAATAGTTGCACCATTTATTTTCCTTTAGCTGGGGAGAAGATGCTGACTTCGTAGCAGGGACTACCCAGTTTCATGGATTTCTTATATCGTAAATGAGTCTTTTGGAAAAAAAGAACATTGGACTTTTATTTCTAAACATACAGGAAATTATTTTTTCATTATAGGGTTATTAAGCCCTTTCACATTGAGGGGCATATTTACTAAACTGTGCTACCACAAGCGATGGTAAGCACAACAAACTAAATGTTAGCATGGTGCATAGTGCTAAAAATCCCAGGCTAACAAGTTAGCGTGCAAATAGGCGATGACAGGGCAGGTTGGGAGTGGAATGTGGATGTTAATGGCACATTGCAGTTAGTGTTGATGTTATGGGTATACACCAACCGTGAGTGTTGCCATTAGCTGGTGCACTTAATACCATCTCAGTGGGTGACGTTAGGTACACTCACATGCTAGGTTCCGTGGTACCATGTGTTAGGAATGTGTAAGTGGCAGGGGGATGGATGCACCCCTCCTGAAGTTGGCATGGACCTTCACACTGGTTTTACAGTCTGATGACATGCTACTGGTGTGCTTTTAGACATATCCAAATTGCATTGCCTTAATGCTGTTCAGTGTATACTGGGAGAGCCTGATCATGAATAAATCATTGATTCAATAGGGGTAGTGCTGAGAGACAGCACCATAAGACATAGAAACTTATGCAAGTATCAGGAAGCCTGCATCCCTAGAACATAAGATAAGAACAAAAAATGCCATATTGGGTCAGACCAAAAGTCCATCAACTTAGTATCCTGTCTCCAACAGTAGCCAGTTCAGGTCACAAGTACCTGTCAGGTCCCCATAAGGTAGATAGAGTCCATGTTGCTTAAACCAGGGGTAAGCAGCAGATTTCTTCAGTCCACTTTAATAATGGTTTAAGGACTTTTCCTCCAGGAACTTGACCAAACCTCTTTTAAACTCAGCTAAACTAATGGCTTTCGCTACATCTTCTGGCAACGAATTCCAGAGTTTGATATTTTCTCCAATTATTTTTAAATGCTCTACATTGTAGCTTCATTGTGTGTCCCATAGTCTTTCTACCTTTTGAAGGAGTAAACAACCAATCTATGTTTACCTCTTCCACTCCACTCATTATTTTATAGACCTTTAACATATCTCCCCTCAGCTGCCTTTTTTCCAATCTGGAGAGCCATAACCTTTTAAGCCTTTTGTTGCAGGGGTATCTTTCCGTTCTCTTTAACAATTTGGTCATTCTTCTCTGTACTTTTTTAAATTCATTTTAAATATAGAAACCAGAACTTCACAGAATATTCAAGGTGCAGTCGCAGCCATAGAGCAACATAAAGGCATTATAATATCCTTTGTTTTATTCTTCATTCCTTTCCTTATGACGCCTAGAATTCTATTTTCTTTCTTGGCCGTCGCTGCAGAGTGAGCGGAGGGTTTCAATGCATTATCCACAAAGATGGTTAGATCCTTTTCCTAGGTGGTGATTCCTAAGGAGGCATCTTGCATTGTTTAGCTATAGTATGAGTTATTCTTCTCTATGTTTAAGTGCATAACTTTGCACTTGTCCACATTAAATGTGATCTACCATTTGGACGCCCAGTCTCCCAATTCCTCAAGGTTTTCTTAGAATTTTTCCACAATCCTCTTGTGATTTAACAACTCTTTTGGATTTATGGAGACAAGATTATCTCCTTAAGAAGAATTATACATGCTATTCACAACCACACAATTTTTGGTCAATCCTAGTCTGTATCATTTAGTTATGGAATGTTGGATGAGTCTAATAGTGTGACCAGACCATGCTCCTTTGACACTAACACTAATAGGAGGGGGGAGGTTTTTGACTCCTTGGCCATAGCCTTCCTCCTTCATGAGGTCACAGGCCCAGGGTTCATGGGGTGGGGGGGGGGGGAGGAAGGCTCGTCCACTTTGCGCACAGGCTACGGAGGAATGCTTGAAAGAATATTTTAGCTTAAATGAAAATAGCGATTAAAGGGAAATGCATAGAATATGATAATCAGCTGAAAAAATGCAAAAGGGATATTCTGTTTCAACTGAAAGAGGTTAAAAAATTAGAAAGAAAAGATAAATTTTCTCAATTGGAGGAAGTAACTACTCAATTACTAAAAGTAAGGTCAGAAATTAATGTATTAATGTCTGAAGATGTAGAATTTATAGAGAGAAAACTAGGTCAGCAGCAGTATATCTATGGAGGCATAATTGATTAATTGCTGGCCTCTACATTGAGAAAAAGACAAGTGCGATCTACAGTCATAGAAATGCAAGATTATCTAGGGGAAGTAAGGCGGGACGATGAGTGGAATGGTGGAGAGAGCACTAACAGAGGAGCAGAAAGACTTATTAGATGTACCCGTTGGAGCTGTAGAGCTATGGAAAACAGTCTGGGACATGCCTGGGGATAAGGCAGCAAGTCCAGGTGCCCACAGATTGAATTTTATAAACATTTTTATGCATCTATTGGCTCCAGTTCTCTTGAGTGTTTTAAACGGGGTTTTAGAGAGTAGATGTATCCTTGATTCATTTACGAAAATGGGAATGGGAATGTAGTTCATATACACATGCTTAATACTGATGCTAAGGTACTAACAGCGATACTTGCATCGTGTAACCATAATTTAGGTTGTTCTTTCCTAGGTGCATAATTTTGCACTTGTCCATATTAAATTTGAACGTCCAGTCTTCCAATTTATCAAGGTCTTCTGGCAATCTTTGCACAATCCTCTTGGGTTTTAATAACTTTGACTAATTTTGTGTCATCTGCAGATTTGATACCTCACTCGTTATTCCCATTGCCAGGTCGTTTATGAATATGTTAGAAAGCAGCGGACCCAGCACAGATCCCTGGGCATACTCCACTATTCACCTTTCTCCATTGAGAAAATTGGCCATTTAGCCCTAACCTCTGCTTTCTATTTTATAACCAGTTCCTGATCCACCATAGTACACTGCCTCCTATCCCATGACTTTTTAATTTCGACAAGAGTCTCTCATGAGGGACCTTGTCAAAGGCTTTCAGAAAATCCAGATAAACTGTATCGACCGGCTCACCTTTGTCTATCTGTTTATTCACATCTTCAAAAAAATATAACAGATTAGTAAGACAAGATCTTCCTTGGCTAATGCCATGTTGCTTTCTGCTATTAAACCATGACTATCTACATGTTCAGTAATTTTGTTCTTTATAATGGTTTCTACCATTTTTCCCGGTACTGACATCAGGCTCACTGGTCTGTAGTTTCTCGGATCACCCCAGAACACTTTTTAAAAATTGTCATTACACTGGCCATTCTCTAGGCTTCAGGTATTACAGATGATTTTAATGATAATTCACAGAATACTAATAATAGGTCTGCAATCTCATATTTCAGATCTTTCAATACCTTTGGATGCATACCATCCAGTCCAGGTGATTTGCTATTCTTTAGTTTATCAAATAGTTGTAATACATCTTCCTGGTTTATTGATATTTCTTGCAATTCTTCCGATGCATCAACTTTAAATACCATTTCAGTCATGGGTAACTTCCCTACATCTTCTTCAGTAAAGACCGGACCAAAGAATTCATTCAGTCTCTCCACTATGGCCTTGTCCCCTCTCGGTGCCTCTTTTACCCCTCTATCATCTAATGGTCCAACTGACTCTCTCACAGTTTTTTTTGCTGCAATTGTACTTGAAAAAGTTTTTTATTATGCATTTTTGCTTCCACGGCAATCTTTTTTTCAAATTCTCTCTTTGTCTGCCTTATATTCAATGCCTTGCATCTAATTTGCCAGTGCTTATGTTGTTTCCAGTTTTCGTCATTTGACTCCTTTTTCCATTTCCTGAAAAATGTGTTTTTGGCTATAACAGCCTCTCTGATCTCACTTTTAAACCATGCTGACAGTTTTTTGGACTTCTTCCACTTTTCTTAAAGCATGGAATACATCTGGCCTGAGCTTCCAATATAGTATTTTTAAACAACGCCCATGCTTGATGTAAATCTTTAACCTATGCAGCTGCTCCGTTTAGTTTTTTCTTAACTATTTTCCTCATTTTATCATAGTCTCCCCTTTGAAAGTTAAAAGGTAGTACTGTGCATTTCCTTGCTGTCCTTCCTCCATTTATTAAATCAAACATGATCATGCTATGAGCACTATTGATCACTATTACCAAGTGGTCCCAACTTTGACTCTTATCTCTTGCACCAGATCTTGTATTCCACTAAGGACTAAGTCCGAAATGGCTTCCCCTCTTGTCGGTTCATGAACCAGCTGCTTCAAGAAGCAGTCATTTATTTCATCTAGAAACTTTATCTCTCTAACATATCCTGCCGTAACACTGACCCAGTCGATACCGGGGTAATTGAAATCACCCATTATTATTATTGTGTTGTAACTTTTGTTAGCTTCTCTGATTTATTTGATCATTTCATTATCCATTTGTTCATTCTGGCCAGGCAGTCGATAGTACACCCCTACTGCCATCGCCTTCCCCTTTTTAAAGTGGAATTTCTATCCATAGAGATTCTACAATGTATTTTGTTTCCTGCAAAACTTTAATCCTGTGTGACTCAATGCCCTTTCTAACATAGTGCAATCCCTCCACCAATTTGATGATCTCTATCATTGTTATATGGAGGAGTAGCCTAGTGGTTAGCACAACTGCCTAGTACCCAGAAGATCAAGGTTTCAACTTCCACTGGCACGCCATGTGACCTTGGGCAAGCCAGTTTATCCTCCATTGCCTTGGAAGAAAAGGCCTGACGGTCTACTTTCGGTGATACATTGCCAAGAAAACCCAGATGCAGCTGGGTCACCAGGAGTCAACACTGATTTGATGGCGCTACAAAAAATATAAAAACATCACAATTACATTTGTACCTAGGTATCACAGTGTCCCAAGCGTGTTATTAGGGCAGCAAATGCCAGCATAGCCAGAATAAAGCCTATTGCAGTGCTTCATATTTTTTTTTGTTACTTCATCCTTCAAACGTCCCTCACCTGTGTATTCTATTCTTGTGCTCTCCCAGACAGCAGACACACCAGTTCAATACAGACTTGTCATAGCTATACATCTCCATGGGATGCGTTGAGGATCACAGCAGAAAATTTAAGTGCTGGCCTTATTCCACGTTGTGCTGTTATAATGTAGGTGTCCGTGGGAAAACTTAAGACATACTTGGGCCTTTCCTGAATATGCGTTACTTGTCTCCGCGGTTTGACACGCCCCCGTTCTGCCCCCTCCCACCCACGTTCTGAGATCCCCGTTTTAGTGCTCTGTATGTGCAGGGCCGCACGGTTTCAGAATATGTGTCTAGAGGTTTTCATGAGGTAAACATCTATCCCGCACGTCCAGGTGACCTATTTGCGTTTTGCAATGACCCCCTAGGAGTATGCATTACTATGGCTTCTAAATCATGACCTTTCACAACAAATGCACTGTTCTCGTGTCAGTTTTTCAAAACATTTGCAGTTCCTTAATTAATTAATTAATTAAATATATAGCCTTTCTGTCAAATGCCTACCTCACTTTAATGTCTGAGAACTAAACTCAATGTATCACACTTCTCTGTGTTGTCTGATCTGTCCTGCTGCCCATCCTACCTCTCTACAAAGTCTGAGCTTTTGGTTTTGCTTCAGCAACTTTCCAGATTGTTACAGGTACTTAACTGCTTTTACCTGTGTACTAATCCAATGAGCATTTTTACAGTTTTTTAGTCTGGTGCTCATAGATTTTTAATATCAGGGTTCTTTTAGTGGGGACTGGCATACATCAGGAAGTCCTTGGCACATGATACACCTCTCTCTTTTCAAATAAATGAGTCCAGGTCAGAAATTGTGTTTTGAACCAAGAGTTTACTTAAACTTTAGGATCGCAAAGCAATAACAATAACAATTGGCAGAAGCAACAAACAAGAATTATGTTAGAAGCAGATTACTCCTTCTTCTTATTCAAATGGGTACAGGTAGATTACTCCTTTCTTCTCTGTCTGGCATTATCACACTCCCTTCACTTATTCTTCACCACTCCTGAACCTTTGTTACTTATTCTGATATCCCTGAGTGGAAATCCCTTTCTTCTAGATCTGGTGTTCTTTCCAGTGTACCTGGTGGTGATGCAAGCACAAGTCTCCGATACTGTGCTGGCTTTCTCTTGGATCTGATTCCACTGGTGTATTTTGAATGTTTGAGTTCCTTTTCTTCCTGAGAGATAGTGGCTTTTGTAGATGCAGGTCCCCAGAACTGCTCTGCAGCAGGGCCGGATTTACCTATACGCCAGTTACGCCGTGGCATAGGGCCCACAGCTGGCAAGGGCCCACAAAAATTGAATAGTTAAAAAAAAAAACGCTGGCTGCTACCGCGGCAGCATGAACTGTCCCGCGGGGCCCCCTCTGTCCGGCTGAATCCCTCCGTGACGGCTTTTGAATAGTTTAAAAAAAAAAACGCTGGCTGCTGCCGTCCCGCGGGGCCCCCTCTGCCCGGCTGAATCCCTCCGTGCCGGCTTTGAGAGGCGTGAAGGGAGAGTGTCTCCCTCGCGTCTCTGTTAAGCCCGCAGGGGCTGATGGGAAATTTCCCATCTGCCCCTGCAGGCTTAACAGAGACGCGAGGGAGACACTCTCCCTTCGCGCCTCTCAAAGCCGGCATGGAGGGGCTCAGCCGGGCCGAGGGGGCCCCGCGGGACGGCAGCAGCCAGCGTTTTTTTTTTTAACTATTCAATTTTACTTGAGCCGATGGGGGGTAGGACTGGTAATGGGCTGGGGGGGGGGGGTTAAGACTGGAGGTGGGCTGATGGGGTTAGGACTGGTAATGGGCTGTGGGCGGTGGGCTGTGGGCTGGGGGGGGTTAGAACTGGTAATGGGCTATGGGGGGGGGGGGTTAAGACTGGTAATGGGCTGGGGGGGGTTAAGACTGGAGGTGGGCTGATGGGGTTTTATTTATTTTATTTATTTATTTAGCTGTATTTATATACCGCTTTTCACCGGGTCAAAGCGGTGTTACATAGGGGTGGGGGAATTAAGTATGAGGGTGGGGCCATCACCGGGGGGCAACATTGATGATTTTGACATAGGACAGACTTTGGACAAAGGACAGACATGGGACATAGACATGGTAGTTTCGAGTTAGAGGCTCATTGAGGTGAGCTCAATGGTTTGTGGGTTTTTCGGTGGGGGTTGAGTTGAAGTATTCCTGGAAAAGGACGGTTTTTAGTTGTTTTCTGAAGGATAGAAGGTTGGTATTGTTCCTCAGATAGCTCGGTAGAGAGTTCCATAAAGATGGAGAATTAAGTTCAAAGGCTCGGTTGCAGGTCCGTTGCGAGCATTTGGTTCTTTTGTGGGGGATGGTGAGGGAAACGCTGGAGGCTTGTCTAGTAGATCTACCGTGGGCTGGGCGAGCTAGTAGGGTGCGAAGCTGGGAGTCCTGTGTTTGATGGATAGCTTTGTGGGTGAGAAGGATGGCTTTGTATTTTGTCCGTGCTTCAAGGGGGAGAATGTGTAGTTCTTTCAGTATTGGGGTGATATGGTCGGTTTTCTTTGCGCTCTGAATGATTCTCGCAGTGGTGTTCAATGCAGTTCGGAGGGGGTTGGTGTGTGTGGCTGGAAGTCCATGGTAGGACTGGTAATGGGCTGTGGGCTGTGGGCTGGGGGGGGGGGGTTAGAACTGGTAATGGGCTATGGGGGGGTTAAGACTGGTAATGGGTTGTGGGCTGATGGGGGCTGTCTGGTAATAGGCTATGGGGGGGCTAGGACTGGAAATGGGCTGGGGGGGTTAAGACTGGAGGTGGGCTGATGGGGTTAGGACTGGTAATGGGCTGTGGGCTGTTGGGAGGGGGTTTGGACTGGTAATGGGCTGATGGGGGGGCTAATACTGGAGGTGGGCTGATGGGGTTAGGACTGGTAATGGGCTGTGGGCTGATGGGGGGTTAGGACTGGTAATGGGTTATGGGGGGGTTAGGACTGATAATGGGCTATGGGGGGGCTAGGACAGGAAAGGGGCTGATGGGAGGGCTAATACTGGAGGTGGGCTGATGGGGTTAGGACTGGTAATGGGCTGTGGGCTGATGGGGGGTTAGGACTGATAATGGGCTATGGGGGGGCTAGGACAGGAAATGGGCTGATGGGGAGGGGTTAGGACTTGAGGTGGGCTGATGGGGTTAGGACTGGTAATGGGCTGTGGGCTGATGGGGGGGGTTAGGACTGGCAATGGGCTGATGGGGGGGCTAAATACTGGAGGTGGGCTGATGGGGTTAGGACTGGTAATGGGCTGTGGGCTGATGGGGGGTTAGGACTGGTAATGGGCTATGGGGGGGCTAGGACTGGTAATGGGCTATGGGGGGGCTAGGACTGGAAATGGGCTGATGGGGAGGGGGTAGGACTTGAGGTGGGCTGATGGGGTTAGGACTGGTAATGGGCTGTGGGCTGATGGGGGGGGGGGTTTAGGACTGGCAATGGGCTATGGGGGGCTGACTGGAAATGGGTTGATGGGGTTAGGACTGGAAGTGGGCTGATGGGGGGTTAGGACTGGTAATGGGTTATAGAGGGGGCTTAAACTGAAAATGGGGTGATGGGGGGTTAGGACTGGAAGTGGGTTGATGGGGGGACTAGGACTGGTATTGGGTTGGGGGGTTGCTAGGACTGGAAATGGGCTGATGGGTGGCTAGGACTGGAAATGGGTTGATGCAGGGACTAGAAGGGAATGGATGCTGGGTGAGGCTGGAACTAGAAGGGAGCTGATGTTGGGGGAGGATTAGAATGGGATGGGGCTGGAAGAGTAAAATGGAGAAGGGAAAAATATTTTGTGTGGGAGGGATAAAAAATCTACAATTGTCCGGGTATTGGGAGAGTAAGTGGGGATTGAGGATGGAGGGGTAAAATTTGAATGGATGAAATAGGAATGAGGAAAGAGCAAAAGGAGAAAGATTAGTATGTTAAAGCAGATGTAGAGAGAGAATGGAAAAAAACTAGAAGAGAGAAGAAAGGACAAATGGACAGCAGACGATGGAGAGTTAGCAGAAGACACGAAGAAACCAGAAGAAAGTGGCTGGAGCAATTGCAGCTGAAAAAAAATGCACAAAAGGTAGAAAAATATCTCTTTATTTTGAATTTATTAATTGGAATATGTCAGCTCTGGTAAATGTGCATCATTAACGTCTGTCCTTTGTTTAGTACAAGAGCAAATTAATGTATAGTTTTATTTCTACAGTGTTGTACATTCCAAGTTTGGCTTTTGGGATTCCCAGTTTAATTATGACGACAGGGCCAACAGCGCGCAGCTGATCCGGCGTGCTCGTTTTTATCTTTTCTGGGGGCCCACAATTTTTGTTGGCGTAGGGCCTCACTCAAGGTAAATCCGGCCCTGCTCTGCAGAGCTCTTGGCTCTCGAAGTCTGGATTGCTGGTACATTTCTTGGAAACCTCTCTCACAAACTGAGCTACACTTCTCCTGAGATAATGAGGTGCTGGCAGGACTTGCACAGACATCAACCCTTTGCTATCTCCTATGCAGCTGCAATAAGCCTGTTTGCTCACTCTGGATGTTATGAGTAGTTGTGTGCATAAGATTCATTTGCTTCCTTCTGGTGCAGTAGCTGGGTGACAGAGTTCTGTCTTTGGGAGTGGTTTATATATGACTTGGATTTTCTCTCCTAGCATGAAGTGACTGGCAGCAAGAATCTCCCCTGTTTTGAAAAATGATAGGCTTTTCTCTAACCTTTCATTGTAATGTTTTAGCATGGACACTGCTCACACAGTAACATCCAAACAGTCTCTATGGGCCTGATATTGAGTTGGGCAGGCTATGCGCCCCTATGGTGCATAGCCCTGCCCGCCGACCCTTAACCCTGGATATTCAGTGTCGGGGTCATATGCGACCCCGGCATTGAATATCCGGGGATTGCCACATACGCTGGAACCCACATTAGCTAATCGGGCAGTGGCGATATTGCATGCTGCCTAGTTAGCTCCTGCATCTTAAAGATAGGTAGAGTTTTCCTCGCCTATCTTTTAGGCGCAGGTCGCTAACCAGGCAACATGCAATATCGCCACTGCCCGGTTAGCTACAGTTTCTGTCACCGCTCCGCCCTGGAATGCCCCCAACTCGCCCCGATGCTAACCGGATAGCATTGGGGCATGTAGGGGAATTTGAAGGGGATATTCACTAAGTTCTATTGAATATCCCCATTTAAGGCATTTACATGGCTTACTGGGCTATAAATCATGTAAATGCCTTTCAAAAATCAGGCCCTACATGTTCATAGAAACAGAACTATGAGGACAGAAAAAGACCATATGGCCTATCTAGTCTGTCCTTCCATATCAACAACTACGACAGTCCCCTTTTTTCCTTTAGAGATCCTCTGTGTTTGTCCCATACTTTTTTGAATTCCGTTACTGTCCTCATCTCTACCACCTCCACTGGGAGACTATTCCACGGATCCACCACTCTTTCTGTAAAGAAATATTTCCGCATATCACTCCTAAATCTATCCCCCTTCACCCTCATCCCATGTCCCCTCGTAGCAGAACTTGCTTTCAATTGAAAGAGGCTCTCCCCCTGAACATTTATGCCACGGAGGTATTTAAACATCTCAATCATATCACCTCTATCCCGCCTTTCCTAAGGTGCACATATTAAGATCCTTAAGTCTGTCCTCATATGCTTTATAATGAAGACCACAAACCATTTTAGTAGCCACCCTCTGCACCGACTCCATCCTGTTCACATCCTTTTGAAGGTGCGGTCTCCAGAATTGCACACAGTACTCCAAATGAGGTCGCACCAAAGACTTATACAGAGGCACTGTCACCTCCTTTTTTCTGCTAGCCATTCCTCTCCGTATGCACCCAAGCATCCTTCTAGCTTTTGCCGTTGCCTTTTCTACCTGGTTAGCTACTTTAAGATAATCAGACCCAACCATGCCTAGGTCCCGCTCTTCTTTAGTGGACAAAAGTACTTCACTCCCTATACTATATTGCCCCCTTGGATTGCTGCAGCCCAAATGCATGACATTATATTTTTTAACATTAAGTCCTAGCTGCCAAATTCTAGACCATTCTTCAAGCTTAGCTAGATCCCTCCTCATGTTATCTACACCTTCCTGGGTGTCTACTCTATTGCAGATTTTGCTATCCTCCCATGCCTTTAATGAACAAAACCATGATAAAACTTAAAAGAACTAGGGATCTACTATGATGCTCTAATTTCCTTTTAGCTCCTTTTTGGCTAAGACACATTTGGTTTCTGCATTTCTGGAATTTGTCTCTAAGGTAATGAGTTAAGTTGGGACGGGCTCTACCTCTGATCGCATGAACCAGGGAACATTGTTTCAGGCTAACAATCAGTCTTTGGTCCTGACAGCTTGAAAATTAAAGGGGTGTGACAAAGTTGCCTCTTGTGCCTTATCCTGGCTACAGCTAAATGGGTTGGCCTAAATTCTATGGAGGTCATTTTAAAAGTCTTGGACATCCAAATCACAGAGATGTCCCTGGAGTCGTTTTACAAATAGCTTTTAAAGACGTCTCTCCTTCAGAGATTTCCAAGTAGGCAGAGAACGTGGCACAAGCATGTCTGGGGAGGTGCAATGGACTTAGATATCCCTGGTTGGTTTCCAAAATTTCAAGGTTGTCTGTGACTCTGTTCACATCTAGACCTGCCCCAGGCACGAATAGACATCAGAAAGGGTTTGTTGTGGCTATAAAATATCCAGAGGGTGTAGAGAAGATGTAGAGTTTCATGAGTAGCTTAAGATCACAAGGAGCAGCATTGGGATTTGAACCATTAGGCTATTAGACATCCCTATTCTGAAGTCCATATCGGGCACGCCAGGGCCGGATTTACGTATACGCCATGTACGCCATGGCGTAGGGCCCACAGCCGGCAGGGGCCCACAAAAAAAGAACCAGGTTTTTTTTTTAAAACTCAATTTAAAAAAAAAACCTGGTGGCTGCCGCCGCGGGGCCCCCTCTGCTGCCGCGGGGGCCCCGTATACAAGCTGGTCTGGTCTGGTCGGGTCGGGTCGGGTCGGGTCGGGTCCGGTCGGGTCTCCCTCCCTCCCTCCCTCGCTGCAGGCTGCGAGAGACGCGAAGATAGAGCGTCTCCTCGCGTCTGTGTTAAGCCCGCAGGGGCTGATGGGATTTCCCATCAGCCCCTGCCGGCTTAACACAGACGCGAGGAGACGCTCTCCCTTCGCGTCTCTCGCAGCCTGCAGCGAGGGAGGGAGAGAGACCCGACCAGACCGGACCGGACCGGACCGGACCCGACCAGCTTGTAGACGGGGCCCCCACGGCAGCAGAGGGGGCCCCGCGGCGGCAGCCACCAGGTTTTTTTTTTAAATTAAATTTTACTTTAGGCCGGGGGGGGGGGGTAGGACTGGTAATGGGCTATGGGGGGGGGGTTGGACTGGTAATGGGCTGGGGGGGGGGGTAGGACTGGTAATGGGCTATTGGGGGGGCGGGGGCAGGAAATGGGCGGGGGGGGAGTAGGGAAGGTAAAGGGCAATTGGGGGGCTGGGGCTGGAAATGGGCTGGGCTGGGCTGGGGGGGGTTAAGGCTAGAGGTGGGCTGATGGGGTTAGGACTGGTAATGGACTGTGGGCTGTTGGGGGGCTTAGAACTGGCAATGGGCTTTGGGGGGGGTTAAGACTGGTAATGGGCTGTGGGCTGATGGGGGCTGTCTGGTAATGGGCTATGGGGGGGGGCTAGGACTGGAAATGGGCTGGGGGGTTAAGACTGGAGGTGGGCTGATGGGGTTAGGACTGGTAATGGGCTGTTGGGGGGGGGTAAGAACTGGTAATGGGCTTTGGGGGGGGGTTAAGACTGGTAATGGGCTGTGGGCTGATGGGGGCTGTCTGGTAATGGGCTATGGGGGGGGCTAGGACTGGAAATGGGCTGGGGGGGGTAGGACTGGTAATGGGCTATGGGGGGGGTAGGACTGGTAATGGGCTATTGGGGGGGCTGGGGCTGGAAATGGACTGGGGGGGGGTAGGGCTGGTAATGGGCTATTGGGGGGCTGGGGCTGGAAATGGGCTGGGCTGGGCTGGGCTGGGGGGGGTTAAGGCTAGAGGTGGGCTGATGGGGTTAGGACTGGTAATGGACTGTGGGCTGTTGGGGGGGCTTAGAACTGGCAATGGGCTTTGGGGGGGGTTATGACTGGTAATGGGCTGTGGGCTGATGGGGGCTGTCTGGTAATGGGCTATGGGGGGGGGCTAGGACTGGAAATGGGCTGGGGGTTAAGACTGGAGGTGGGCTGATGGGGTTAGGACTGGTAATGGGCTGTTGGGGGGGGGTTAGAACTGGTAATGGGCTTTGGGGGGGGGTTAAGACTGGTAATGGGCTGTGGGCTGATGGGGGTTGTCTGGTAATGGGCTATGGGGGGCTAGGACTGGTAATGGGTTATAGGGGGGGCTTAAACTGACAATGGGGTGATGGGGGTTAAGGACTGAAAATGGGGTGATGGGGGGTTAAGGACTGTAAGTGGGGTGATGGGGGGGCTAGGACTGGTATTGGGTTGGGGGGTTGCTAGGACTGGAAATGGGCTGATGGATGGCTAGGACTGGAAATGGGCTGATGCAGGGACTAGAAGGGAATGGATGCTGGGTGAGGCTGGAACTAGAAGGGAGCTGATGTTGGGGGAGGATTAGAATGGGATGGGGCTGGAAGAGTAAAATGGAGAAGGGAAAAATATTTTGTGTGGGAGGGATAAAAAATCTACAATTGGCCGGGTATTGGGAGAGTAAGTGGGGATTGAGGATGGAGGGGTAAAATTTGAGTGGATGAAATAGGAATGAGGAAAGAGCAAAAGGAGAAAGATTAGTATGTTAAAGCAGATGTAGAGAGAGAATGGAAAAAAATCTAGAAGAGAGAAGAAAGGACAAATGGACAGCAGACGATGGAGAGTTAGCAGAAGACACGAAGAAACCAGAAGAAAGTGGCTGGAGCAATTGCAGCTGAAAAAAATGCACAAAAGGTAGAAAAATATCTCTTTATTTTGAATTTATTAATTGGAATATGTCAGCTCTGGTAAATGTGCATCATTAACATCTGCGCTTTGTTTAGTACAAGAGCAAATTAATGTATAGTTTTATTTCTACAGTGTTGTACATTCCAAGTTTGGCTTTTGGGATTCCCAGTTTAATTATTGTCTTCCTATTTCTAAATTGTGATTACTTGTTTGGTGATGGTCTATGTTCTGCATGTGTAACTGAGCTGAGGTGTTCTGTTTATATAATTCCTATTTGACATTGCCACTTGTTCTCTTTCCCCAGTAGGTCATGTATTGTTGTTCTCTGAAATGTATTGGTTTAATATTTGCAGTGTTGCCTTTTGATTGGTAGAGTATGGTGCTTTGTGAGTCCTGGTAGTGCTGTTAGGATACGGCGGGTTTACTATGGGCAGTGTTTGTAGTAGTTCCTAATGTGTCTGGCAGTTGGCACTGGATTATAGTAATGTAGAAATCTTTTAGTCTTTCTTTATCCATACACTCATTAAGAGGCACGTTTACTAAAAGTTAGTATATGGTAACATTATGCAAATATTTATGCAAATGAGGCCCCTTATGCAAATGAGGTCCGCACCCCCCTTGGGCCGCCCCTGCTGGGGGCCCACAATTTTTGTTGGCGTAGGGCCTCACTCAAGGTAAATCCGGCCCTGGGGCACGCCCACGTTTGTGAAACTGTGCCTGAACTTGGACGTGCCTGCTCTTTTTCCTAGACATTCCGGCTTGAACGTACCACTTGAACATCCTTTGTAAAACGTGCCTTTCTATGATCACTTTCAACCCCCTTCTGAACTCTACATTAACATGTTGCTAGCCCTCTAGAAAAGGTTCCCTAGCTTTTATTTTTTGACTGCCTAAACAAGGTTTATCACTCTATTTTCTATACCCTCCCAACTCAGCATAGTCATCCTTGGTTGAGGACCATACAGCTGAACTATTTCTGGAACGCTGCAATTATATTTCATAAATCTGACCAGAAGATGTTACCGTTGTTTAATGACTGGAACCTCCTCTTTCCCCAGCACTATCTCTGCTACATCCCTAGCGAAGGGAAGACCTTTCCCAGGAATCAAACCCAGGTTTTCTGCACGACTTGAACAAATGAGAAAGAAGTTTGAATAAACTCAGTAGGAAACGAAGAAAGTGGAAGCTGATAAAGGTGGCTTAATTCCAGGGTTATTTGTTGTGTTAAGAGTGAATCATTGAAAACTAGACTAAAAATAGATTTAATTTAGTTAATTTACAAGTTTTTGTAGAATGTGAAGTGATAAATATTTCACCGTGTGGCGCTGAGAAAAATGTTCACCCACTCTGTTATCTACATCTGGATGTGTCAACTTGATTTAGGTGGAAATGACATCAGTTCATTCAAGCACACTCCGTGCAGGATATGTGACAGAGAAAGCCAAAACAAAGTGAGAACATGGGACTGAGAAGTGAAACTAAGAACTGCGATAGCTTCAGAACGGAAGCAACCTTTTTCACAGTTTCGGATGTTTATGTAAAAGCTTCATTAAAAATAATAGAACAGAAACCCAAAATGTTTGCTTTGGCTGCAGAAAAACTACTGTTGCATATGTTTAATACTGTTAAAGCATTCTAGTGTTGCAGTTCAAATCTGTCTAGAAATAAGTCACCCAAAATGTTGGAAGCCATTATCTTTTTTAGGATGGCTTAATGGAATGGTATCATTTACAACTTGTTCAACCTTTATTTCTCTGTATTTAAGAGAACTATCACAGCAAGCACATAGCTTCACTCAAATTGAAAAATAAGAATTAAGCAAAGCAGGGATGGCCTACATGGATTCAGGAATGCTTTCTAACATAGACCTGTAGGTAAAGATATGGGGGATTTGCAATTGGGTTGTGTTTGGTAGGAAGGGAGAGTGTGGGGTAAGGAAGTGTGTGTATGGATGGGTAGGGTGTGTGTGTATGAGTGAGGTACGTTTGGGGATGTGGAGTTGTCCTTGTGAGTAATGGGTATATATATGAAGTGTGGGGTATAGGAACTTGGGGGGCAATAACTGCAAAAAGGGTTAACTTTGCATGTACCATGACAGGAATGATCTTTATGTTGAAAATGATCTCGGTCTCTTATATTTCTAGCCTCAACATTTGCATTGTTCCAAAGAGAGCTTCCTCTGGACTTCACATGGTATAATACACAGAGGCAACATATCAAAATATGCGTGAAAAGTCTCTGTAATTAAGATAGGGGCACCCAATACAACTGGGACCATTTCTGTATCTTTCTGCTACATTGTCTAGGTCTCTGGTTGCATTTGTTGGTATCTGAGAATCTTCTCTGCATCCACATTTAGTACAGAATAGCATAGAGCTGTATGTAATGTGGGGTATGTATCTAGGAGGCTGATGTGTGCAGGATATTTATTTATTTATTTATTTATTTAACATCTCTTATATACCGCACTATTTATAATCAGCGCGGTTTACAAAGAACAATAAAACATCAGATAAGATACATATTATCTGTTTTTTACATGGAACAGGAACAAAAACTATGTTTTTGAGTACATGGGGGGGGGGTTATGTGGGTAGGAGGGGTTTATACAGGGTTTGTGAGTATATGGAGGATGAAGAATGTCTGTTTTTGGGTTGTTTGGTAGTGGATATGACTGCGATGGAATGTGTGGAAGTTCTGTGCATGGGGATGTCTGGGGTATTGATGTGGGTGTGTGTGGTGACTATGTGGGCAAGGTGCAGGGTTGGGTGGGTGTGTTGGCAAGACTGGTGCTACCATCAGCTGAATTAGGTGGTAGTCTACAGCGCTGGCCCTTTGGGGGCACTCATTGCTACTGCTGCTGCCCTCTCTGGGGCCAGCGGTGGTGGTAGTGGAAAAGGAACTGCAACCAAAGGCTTTGGCTCTGCATCATGCTTTCTGCCTAATATCTTCAGGCGCTTCCGTCCTCCTCTGACGCCAACTTCCAGTTTCCTAATAATGTGTTAATGGTGAATTAACGTGCATTAATGTTAGTAAATAGACCCTTAGTGAACACTACACATATGTGCGAGGTTTTGTGGCCTGTGAGGCGTGTAGCAAACACAGCACGCCACCCTACATTAAAGCATAGTGGTGGCAGCAATGTGTCATGGGGATGCTTTGCAGCAGTGGAGATACGGAGACTTGTAAAGATAGAGGGAAAGATGAATGGTGTAAATCACAGGTAGATCACAGAAGAAAACCAGTTCCACAGCCGTCGGGCTGGGGAGAAGATTCATCTTTCAGCAGGACAATGATCCTAAGGACAAAGCATCAGCAATAATGGAGCAACTCAGCAAGAAAAAAGTGAATGTCCTTGAGTGGCCCAGTCAGAACTCGGATCTGAATCCAACAGAAAATCTGTGGCAAGATTTGAAGACCACAGACCACCCCTAGCCAACTTGAAAGAGCATGAGCTATTCCGCCAAGTAAAATGGACCAAAGCCGCATCATCTCACTGCTGTATTCAAAAAAGTCGTCCAATCCCAACTCGAGAATGAGTTACAATGATTACTATATTAACACTGTTTCTAGGTCTCAGATTCGATAAGCACTCCTTTAGGACCCGCGTCCTTTCACTCGGTGCTGTCGTTCACATCAATGACCCCAGTGTTTCTTATATATCAGGTGTTTTATGGATACAGGTGCTGTATTACTTTTAAAATATAACTTAACTTAAAACCGCAGCCCTTATTCACAGCCTTAAGAACAGTGCTGGTGAACTGGATCCCAACGCTCTGCTATGGCGCCTTACCGGCGTTTCAAACTAGTTTTCTTCAGGAGATCCTTCCCCAAACACTGTGTGATGCTGCCCACGTCCTAAGTTAGGAGTTATTCTTTGACATGAGTATGGGACGTGGGCAGCATCACACATTGTTTGGGGAAGGATCTCCTGAAGAAAACTAGTTTGAAACGCCGGTAAGGCGCCATAGCAGAGCGTTGGGATCCAGTTCACCAGCACTGTTCTTAAGGCTGTGAATAAGGGCTGCGGTTTTAAGTTAAGTTATATTTTAAAAGTAATACAGCACCTGTATCCATAAAACACCTGATATATAAGAAACACTGGGGTCATTGATGTGAACGACAGCACCGAGTGAAAGGACGCGGGTCCTAAAGGAGTGCTTATCGAATCTGAGACCTAGAAACAGTGTTAATATAGTAATCATTGTAACTGATTCTCGAGTTGGGATTGGACAACTTTTTTGAATACAGCAGTAACTCGTTCAGGAGATTAGACCTAACTGGTTGCATCATCTCACTGTGCAAAATAGGCAGACACCTATCCTAAATGACTCATGGCTGTTACTGCTACAAAAAGGGGCTTCCGCCAAGTATTGAGTCAAGGTATGTGAAGATTTACGTACTGAAGGCTTTTTGATTTCTTATTATTTGCTTTTTGAATATCATTTCTATAATCATTCTTTCACACTGAGAGTGTAGTGGGCGTTGTGTAGATCAGTGAAACAAACTCCTACTTTGTATGTTTTAGACAGCAGAATGTGAAAAATGTACAAGGGTATGAAACCTTTTTCAAGGCATTGTATTCACCTTTTATTCTTACATGCCAAAATTTGATGACTTTCCATTTTTTTGGACAGTTTTTTGTCTACAGATAGATGGACTTCAATGCCTTTTACATAATACTTTATAATATACAGTACCATTTATTGGACAGTATGAAAATTTACAGAGCATATTTATAAAATACATATTTTTGTTTGGCCAGTTCCTCTTTATATTTAGCGTATGTCCAATAGCTTCTGGGCTTTCACATCAGGAAATGAACAAAAGGCATCTGTGTTGAGAGAAAGAGAAATAAATAGGCAGAGCTTCATTTGCAGACAAAAAGGAAGTGGAACTGTGAAGTTAGGGGAGGGGTGGGCAGGCCTGTGTTGGGAGCAATAAGAGAAGAGGGGGCTGGGTTAGTTAGTAGAGTGACTGTTCTATTCTGCTCTAAGTTCACTCCTGCAGGCTGCCGTGAAGGGAATAGAACAGAGATGGCGAACCTATGGCACGCGTGCCAGCTGTGGCACGCGAAGGCCTTGCAGCTGGCACGCGGGAAGGTCCGCAAGTAAAATTTAAAAAAAAAAAAAGCTGTCTTCTCCCGCTGCAGGGGCCGCCGCGGCAGAATCAAGTGTGCCGCGGGGCCCCCCCTGCCCAGCACAGCCTGCCCTCCCCCTCTATCCGCGCTCTCGTCGCAGCTCAAAGTGACACGCGCCGGCTGTCAGAGCGCGAAGGGATTAGTTTCCCTTTCGCGGCTCTGTTAAGCCCGCGGGGGCTGATGGGAACTTCCCATCAGCCCCCGCGGGCTTAACAGAGCAGCGAGGGAGAAACTCTTCCCTCGCTCTCTGAAAGCCGGCGCGTGTCACTGTGAGCTGCGACGAGAGAGCGGATAGAGGGGGAGGGCAGGCTGTGCTGGGCAGGGGGGGCCCCGCGGCACACTCGATTCTGCCGCGGCGGCCCCGGCACCGGGAGAAGACAGCTTTAAAAAAAAAAAAATTCCCTCGGCTGGGCTGGGCTGGGCTGGGGGGGGGGGTTAGGATTGCTGATGGGCTGGGGGGGGTTAGGATTGCTGATGGGCTGGGGGGGTTAGGAGTGCTGATGGGCTATGGGGGGGCTGGGGGGGGTTTAGGAGTGCGGATGGGCTAGGGGGGGGCTGGGGGGGGGTTAGGAGTGCTGATGGGCTATGGGGGGGCTAGGACAGGAAATGGGCTGATGTGGAGGGGTAAGGACGAGGTGGGTTGATGGGGTTAGGACTGGTAATGGGCTGTGGGCTGTTGGGGGGGTTAGAACTGGTAATGGGCTATGGGGGGGTTAAGACTGGTAATGGGCTGTTGGCTGATGGGGGCTGTCTGGTAATGGGCTATGGGGGGGTTAGGACTGATAATGGGCTATGGGGGGGGGGGCTAGGACAGGAAATGGGCTGATAGGGAGGGGTTAGGACTTGAGGTGGGCTGATGGGGTTAGGACTGGTAATGGGCTGTGGGCTGATGGGGGGGGTTAGGACTGGCAATGGGCTATGGGGGGCTGACTGGAAATGGGTTGATGGGGTTAGGACTGGAAGTGGGTTGATGGGGGGGGCTAGGACTGGTATTGGGTTGGGGGGTTGCTAGGACTGGAAATGGGCTGATGGGGGGCTAGGACTGGAAATGGGCTGATGCAGGGACTAGAAGAGAATGGATGCTGGGTGAGGCTGGAACTAGAAGGGAGCTGATGTTGGGGGAGGATTAGAATGGGATGGGGCTGGGAGAGTAAAATGGAGAGGGGAAAATATATTTGTGTGGGAGGGATAAAAAATCTACAATTGGCCGGGTATTGGGAGAGTAAGTGGGGATTGAGGATGGAGGGGTAAAATTTGAGTGGATGAAATAGGAATGAGGAAAGAGCAAAAGGAGAAAGATTAGTATGTTAAAGCGGATGTAGAGAGAGAGAATGGAAAAAAAAAACTAGAAGAGAGAAGAAAGGACAAATGGACAGCAGATGATGGAGAGTTAGCAGAAAACATGAAGAAACCAGAAGAAAGTGGCTGGAGCAATTGCAACTGAAAAAAAATGCACAAAAGGTAGAAAGATATCTCTTTGACAAGTTATCAGCATGCATGCAACAACAAACATCACATTAATTTTTTTCATGTATAGATTCTTTGGGAATACACACCGAGTCCTGACACAGTTAACAGTTTTAAGAAGTTTATCTTTTTTTTTACTCAGGATACATTTGACATGTTATGTGAATAATACATTTAAAATATATTGTGTAACTGAATCAAATTCTTCCTAAATTCATTAAATTGAATGAAATCATTAAAAACATTATAAATTGCCAATAAATTGAAATGAAAACCAAAGGATTGTGAATCAAATTGATTCTCTGACAATACAAAGATTCCAACCTTTACAAATGATGTTACATAGTTCAGGCAACTTTATAAAGAGTTTTTAGATACTAAAATCTTGTTGTTAAGGTTTAATTGACGTGCTGGCACTTTGAGGAAATTCTTTGGTTTTGTGCGGCAGTTTGGGCACTCGGGCTCAAAAAGCTTAGCCATCACTGGAATAGAATATCCATACTCAGGGCCGTACTGAACGTGAATCTCGTCCTGTGAGACTTGCACATCGGGCGCGTGCCCCCCCCCCCCGGCACCTCCATCTAGTTACTTTCTGGACGGTGGCGGGAGAGAAGAGGCGCACCTGATGTGCAAGTTGCCAGTGCACTAAGCAGATCTGTCCTCTCTGCTCTGACATTGCGTCAGAGGAGGGAGAGACCAGACCTGCTTAGTGTGCCACGAGAAGGCTTAAGAGGTGCATTTCAGCTGTCTGCCGTTGCTTGCCACCGCTGAGAGAAGAAAAAGTGGCAGTGGCAGGCAACGGCAGACAGCTGAAATGCGCCCTTAAGTCTTTGCGCCCTGTGCGGCCGCACCGGTCGCACAGGGTTAGGTATGGTCCTGTCCATACTGCTCTGGTATCTAAAAAGAAGTGGTAAAACTGCTTTTTAAGCTTTCACCCCAGAAATTAAGCCTTGTGAATAGGATAATGAATCTTGAAATCCACATGGCTAAGCTAATTTTGTTTATATTAGACACACCAAGAGGACCTCTAAAACAAGCAGATAGAGGTAACACCTTGAATTCAGGTAGGCAAATATGAAATTCATAATATTCAATAGACATACAAGGTATAGTTGGATTTTGATAGACTACCAGAAGGAAGATCTTTGTAACTGTACCTGTTGCTGAATTATGATAAATGGATACTGTGGACTAAGTATAGCTGGGATGCCCAGATAAACAATGGACAACGTTTGATGCCAGAATTTACTGTATAGAGCTTTGTGGGTCAGTGTTAGTATCTTAAACTGTAGATGGAAAGCAATGGGCAGCCAGTGATAATGGATAAATAAAATTCTAGGGGAGCTATTCAAAGGCATTTAGGCAGTTTACAGAGCTACAAACTGCCTAAATGCCACTCACTGGGCTATGTGGCGGCAGTAACACAGTCAATGCTGCTGAATATCCCTGGTTCCAGCACTAAGTGCCCTGATGCTCGCCGGCGAGTGTTGGGGCATCCCGGGGGCAGAGTGAGGTGGCACCTATGGATGACTGGCTGGCAGTGATTTCATGTGCTAGCCAGTTTTCCTATACCAGTTAAAGGTGTGACTGCTAAGTGGCTGTCCTAACTTTAACTGCTTTTGCAATCTGGCCAGTGGCTGAATATTGTTGCTATTTAAAAAAAAAAATCCACAATCTGATCAAACTGCATATTCAATGCTAGTGGCCGGATATGACCCCTGGCAGTGAATATCTGAGTTCACTTTACAATGGCAACAGCTAGCCGCTTTAACAGCATTAGCTGCCGCTGATGAATGTCCTGCCTCCCCCCCCCCCCCCGTGTTTAGTGCAAGCACGCTTGTAGTACATAATTTCATAGCATTGGTTGCAGTTTTGCATATGAAAATGCTAAGTATGGCTGTGATTATTTTATTTAAAAATATTCATTGTAATGTAAAATACAGTCTTTACTTGACTTCCCCCTAAATGGATTTAAATAAATAGACTTTGAAACTCAAAACGGAATGCATTTGAAACTTACTTAAAAGAGAATGAGGTTTGCATTATATAGAGGATCTGAAAGGCTGTATTATGGAAAGCTCTCAGTTCCACCCTGACATATTTTGGCATATTTTTCTTGTGGTATTTTTTCTCTCACTCACATCGGGGCCTCGTTATAGTACAAGATGCAAATTAATGTTTAGCCTCATGACTCATGTCACTCGGTCTCAATGTAACTTTGTTAATCTTATCTGCAGGCATGCTGTTTTAACTAAAGTTTATTATAAATAGCTTACATCATGAGCTTCAAGCTTTGAAGGGACAGCCACGCATAAATAAATATCATAAACACAACCCTTGCCAGGAATAAATTAACCAATCTATATCATAGAAAACCCGAACAAGTTAAATAGGAAAAAGTTTATTTTTTGTCGGAGCAGTCGTGACCAAGGAGGATAGAGGGAACCATTATCCCGCTGCGACTGCTCCTTTTAATTCTTTTAAAGTGAGCAACTTTAACACTTAGCTTTATTACGTCTTCAAACCGATGAAGTAAGGCGGAAGGAAGTCATATACTACTACATGTCATGTTTCGGGTTCTCGCCTTCAAGACCCTGCTTCAGGTTAGAGAACTCCCTTTGCCATCCATCTTTCATTAAGCTCAAAGAAACCCTCCAGCTTCTTTTTAAAAACGGCGTCTGACATCTTTACTGACGATGGAGGTGCTGATCACGTATTAGCAACCATTCGTCCACCAATCAGAAAGGGGAAAACCCTATTTGCAAAGGGAACCCCCTAATCTGATTGGAACAGATATCCTGCCAATCGTAATGTGACTAAAATAATCACAAAATACGGTGCCATTCCAATTGCATGTTAAGACCCGATGGAAAAACTGTGTCCAATTTATATATCCAACGTTGTTCTAACTTTTGCAATCAAAATGTCCGATTGCCTCCCCTGGGGTTCATTGGAATGTGATCCAATACGCACCAATGAAGATGTTCAAAACAATGAGCGTGCTGTAGACAATGTTCCACTAAGGGAACCGTGAGTGTTTTCAAATTTAAACGGGAGCGATGTTCAGCTAAACGTACCTTTATGGCACGAATCGTACGTCCCACATAATAAAGAAAGCACGGGCAAATAATTATATAGACCACAAAGTTCGATTGACATGTGGTATGCCATTTTAAATGGAATACTTGAGAGGTATGTGTGTCCAGCCATGATGATCCAGTGAGAGAACCTTGACAAAATCCACACGCGCCACACTGAAAGTGACCTGGATCGTTATGAAATGTGAGCGGACGATCCACTGGAGAAGTGGATCTAACAACAAGGTCCCTCAAATTGGCCCCTCTAGAATAAGCCACTCTCAGATCTTTTTTCACAAAAGCATTTATGAAGAGAGAGGACTGGCCAGAATCGGTAAAGAATCTTAATTACTTTACCAATTCCCCGAACATATGGAAAAATACCAGTAATCTTATTTTCTGACCCCATCTGGTCCTTATTAATTGAGGAAAATAACCATTCCCTCTGTGTGAAATGGGCCCGTTTAAAGGCCCGATTTACAATTTTGTTAGGATATCCCCTACATAATAGACGATTTCTAATATCTGCGGCATGATGATAAAACTCAGAAAGAGTGGAACAGTTTCGCCGTAATCGTAAAAATTGTCCATTGGGTAAACCACGTTTCAATGCAGTAGGATGGTAACAGGAATATTTCAAGAGAGTGTTCTTCTGCACTGGCTTCGAAAAAGAGAGGTGACAAATCCTTCTGAAGTGTGTTGAATTGTAATATCCAAGAACTGAATTTTTATTTGTTCTATTTGAGCTGTGAATTGAATGTTTGGTGTATACGTATTCAATGATGTCAAAAATTCATTCAATTGTGGTACAGTGTCTGACCAGAGAAAAAAGATGTCGTCTAAACATCTGCACCAAAAAGGTATGTATTGAAACAATGGGGTAGAATAAATAAACCTCTCTTCAAACAATGCCATATAAATCGTGGCTATCAATGGGACCACCGTTGCTCCCATCGCTATTCCGAAAATTTGCCGAAAAAACTGTTGATGGTGCAAGAAATAATTTTGATTCAAAACTAAATCCAAAAATCCAACAAGAAAGAATGTGGGATTCGAGATGGAAGATCCAATGGATATGTCTGCAGGCAGTTTAGTACCTTCCTCTGATCAATGTTGGTATAAAGGGATTGGACATCAAGGGTAACCATAAGTTTATATGATGGAAAATCAGTATGAGAAGATAGTTTCAAAAGAAAATCACCCGGTCTTTAATGTAGGATCCAACCTTCACTACTGCTGGCTGTAAAAAAACATCGCAAAATTTAGAAAGCGGTTCAAGTACCGAATCACAGCACGAGACTATGGGTCGGCCCGGCGGATTTAACAAAGATTTGTGTATTTTGGGTACAAGTTAAAAGACCAGGGTTTTTTGATTTTTATTCAACACAAAAATAAATTCTCGTTTTGTGATCCAATTGTTGAAAAATGCAGCAGATACTATGGTCTGGATGTGCTTCATTAGACCCAAAGTAGGGTCACTGTCCAAATGTATGTAATGTAATCAGTTATTTAAATGAGTCCAAATTTCTTGTTGATATTGGTCAGTGGACTGAACCACCACTGCCCCCCCCTTGTCAGCCCGACGTACAATTAAATCGGATTCTGTTAATTGTGAGATGGCCTCAAAGTGATTACGAGACAAATTAGAAAAGAAGCCATGAGGGGTCTTCTCCATTATAGCCACTTCCCGTAAAACAAGCTCCTGAAAGGTAAGTATAGAAGGATCCGTTGCATAAATAAATAGCTACAGTACTTGGTTTGACCAGAAGTGGGCACCACTCATGCTTTACGCATGTTCTTTCCAAAAAGAAAGCCTTGTTCTTCAGAGGTCTCTATAAATAGATTTTACAATCTCTGGAGAAGGTTGTTTGTCTCCTCTAGATATCATTTGGCGTTAGTAATTAAAAGGACTTATCTAGGTAATTACCAGTTTTACCTGGATAAGTCCTTAACTTTTTGCTAGATCAGAATTTTAAAAAATCTCTGGATAAATAAAGGAGGGACAAGGGATTAAGTATTTTTTCTGCTATTTATTTTATGTTTGTTTCAAGTTGAATTGCAAAGACCTAGAATTAATCTATTGATAAGGGGTAATCACTTGCTGATGAAAATGCCTACTTAAACCCTCCTATCCTGTTACTTACTTAAATGCCTATAAATCAGCGGATCCCAACCTGTGGTCCATAGCCCCCTGGGGGTCCTTGAGGACATTACAAGGGTTCTGCAGGACTCTGAAAAGAGAAAAAGTCTTTCTATGCTGCTAGGATCCATGGAAGCAGAATACAGAGGCTGCTGGTAGCAACTGGCTGGGGGGAGGGGGGATGAGAGCTTGGGAGGAACAAGGAAGGAGACTGGCTGGGAAGAGAGTGAGAGACAGAGACTGTTGACTGGAGAGTGAGGGAGATTGGAAGGTATGGCTGGAGAGAGTGAGAGATAGACTGGTGGAAAGTTGGAGTCGAAAGGAGATAAAGAGAGCTAGAGAGCACAGGCTTGGCACAGAGAGGTCTGGAAAGAGTGTTAGGAGATGAATTAGGGGTCTCTAAACCCTTTGGGGGCTACCAAAAAGGTTGGGAACCTCTGTTGTAAATCAAAGATTGAGCCCTGGGTGGTAGGAATCAAACACTCACAGAAAGCTTTGGTACTCACCTATTTCTTAAAATTCTGCATTTATTTAATTAAGTTAAGTAGACACAGAATATATCCATTTAACCCAAATATCCCTTTTCCCCAAGTTTTAAGACAATTTTGCAGCAGGTAAATATTCATGTGTGCAGATCCCTTACCAGGAATGGCAGGTCCTTTTTCAGCACTCCTTCAGGACTGAGGGACCAATAAGGCATCTATTTTATAAAGAACCCAATAACATAGAAATGCTGATGTACAAATTTACACCTACTTTGAAAAAGGTGTAAATTTGTACATGCACTCTGTGTGTGTATACCTACCTATACTTTATGAAATATGTGAACCTTTGATCCATTTGAACAATATCGGGAATGCCTATGCATCGATTGCGCAAAAATAGGTGGATATAGGGGGGTTACATGCTTTTATAAAAGCTCTTTGAGTATAAAACAGGCTTTACACATGAAAAAAAGTTTAATACAATTACTCCCTTTGAGTATACCGTACAGCAGGGGGTCCCAAACCTGCCTCCCAACCAGTCAGGTATATGCAGAGAGATTTGCATGCACTGCTTCCATTGTATGCAAATCTCTCTCATGCATATTCATTATGGATATCTGGAAAACCTGACTGGCTGGGGAGGCCCCAGGAGAGGTTTGGGAACTCCTGCTGTACAGTGATGCCATTCAGTTTCTGCAATGCTCCAGCCCTCTCGTTAATGATATTTTTTAGGATCTTTTTTCAGCATACATCTTGGTCTATCTTGATATCTTGATTTTCTCTGCAGACTTCGTCACTCATAGATGATGTGCTTGAGAGGTCCTTTTCCACTATGCCAGCACTAACTCTTTGCTAAGATTGAAAAATGCATTTTTGAGCAGAAGCAAGACTGCTTTCTGGGTTATAGAATCTTGGACGAAGGCTTCAAGATGGCTCCCAGCATATTATTGCTTTGCTTGAATGGCTGATTCCTCTGGGCCCCAAGGCTCTCCAGTGTTCTTTTGATTTTGATGAATATTATAAGTAATTTATCTAGAACTTTTCTAGGTTGATAGTTCTGCTTATGGCCTTGATTTGGATATGGACTCCTAGGAATCCTGAAGCTCAGGAGGTCTTCAACAAACTGACACAACATTTTACTTCTTCACTTTTACTATGCCATCCTGAGCTTCCCAAGTCATTTATCCTGGACATAAATGTATCATAAGTCAGAGCCAGGGTAGTTTTATTGCAAAGACCAGACCCTGATTCTCAGCCGCCACCCTTGTTGCTACTGCTTCCAGAAATTCTCTTCCTCTAGTGTAATTATGATGTAGAGAAATGGGAACCTCCTGCTATTAAATGAGCCTTGGACGAATGAAAGCATCTCTTAGAGAGTTCCGTTTTTCCAGCCACAATTCTCAGTGACTGTACGAATCTGCTTTATATTGAAGCCATCAAGCATTTGAATCCCTGGCAGACCTTTTGGGCCATATTCTTTTGCCAAATGCAGTTCATCATTTTTTATTTCACAGACTCAAAGAATATTAAGGCCGATGCCCTCTCTTGACACTTTTCTCTGGAGGATATCTTGGTTACTGCTGATAAGGGCCCCATTAAATCAGTGTCTAGGATTGTTGTGATTTTGTGAACATTGTGAAATTGGAACTTATCTAGAAAAAAATTCAAGAATCTGCTGACATGGACCTTCCTTTCCCTCTTCCTGTGGGTTGCACTTCTGTCCCTAACAGGTCCGGTGTTACCACTAAGTGAACTAAGTGTCCACCTATGGTGGCACAATTCCAGAAACAGCACTGGCATAGCAGTCAATGGCACAGACCCTGAGCACATCTGTGCTCAAGGTTAACCACATCTCACCATTTCTAAAACATGAAGTTTGGAGGGGGCAGCACACAGCAGGCCCTGAGGATGAGCATGTGCTGAAGGTTTGGGTCAGCCATTATGATTCTCCTTTAGTGCTGTATGACAGTAGTGACAGAAGCACCTTGGGGGCAGGGCCGGCCCGTCCATTGAGCGAGAATGTTTTTTGCACAGGGCCCCGCGTTTCAGGGGGCCCCGCGCAAAGAACATTACGCTTTAAAAGTAGAATTTAAAAAAAAAAAAAGCTGGCTGCTGCCGCTGCCGCGGCGGTAGCAGCAATATCGAATGTCCCGTGGGGCCCCCCCCTGCCCGGCAGATCCCTTCCTGCTTGCCTGCCTGCTTCAGTCAGTTCTTCTCCGCTTCGGCTTTCAGAGCCGCGAAGGGAGAGCTTCTCCCTCACGACTCTGTTAAGCTCGCCGGGGCAGATGGGAAATTTCCCATAAGCCCCAGCGGGCTTAACAGAGTCACGAGGGAGAAGCTCTCCCTTCGCGGCTCTGAAAGCCGAAGCGGAGAAGAACTGACTGAAGCAGGCAGGCAAGCAGGAAGGGATCTGCCGGGCAGGGGGGGGGGGCCCGCGGGACATTCGATATTGCTGCTACCGCTGCGGCAGCGGCAGCAGCCAGCTTTTTTTTTAAGTTTTAAGTTTCCGGGGGGGGGGGGGGGAGTAGGAATTGTTGTGGGGTTGGGGGGGGGGGGAGTAGTAATTTATGTGGGCGGGGCTGGGCTGGGGGGAGTAGGACTTGAGGTGGGCTGATGTGGTTAGGACTGTGATGTGCTGTGGGCTGGGGGGGGGTTAGGACTGGAAATGGGCTGATGGGGGGGTTAGGACTTGAGGTGGGTTGATGGGGTTAGGACTGGTAATGTGCTGTGGGCTGATGGGGGGGCTAGGACTGGTAATGGGCTATGGGGGGGTTAGGACTGGTAATGGGCTAGGGGGGGCTAGCACTGGAAATGGGCTGATGGGGGGTTAGGACTTGAGGTGGGCTGATGGGGTTAGGACTGGTAATGTGCTATGGGCTGATGGGGGGTTAGGGCTGGTAATGGGTTGGGGGGGGTTTCTAGGACTGGAAATGGGCTGAGTGAAAGGGGAGGTTTGAACTGCAAATAGCTGATGGGGAGGGGGCCTTGGAATGGAAATGGGCTGAGTGGAAGGGGGACTTGATCTGCAAATAGCTGATGGGGAGGGGTCTTGGAATGGAAATGGGCTGTGAGAGGAGGGAGCTAGGACTGGAAATGGGCTGAGTGGGGGGGGAGCTAGGACAGGAAATGGGCTGATGGAGGGGCTAGGATAGGACTGAAAATGGGCTGTTGGTGGGAGCTAAGATTGGAAATGGGCTGTGGTGGGGGGGCTTGCATTGAAATGGACTCATGGAGGGGCTAGAACTGGAAGTAGGCTCATAGGTGGCTTGGATTGAAATGGGCTGAGTGGAGGGGAGCTAGAATTTGACATGGGCTGATGATGGGGCTAGAAAAGGACTAGAAATGGGCTGATGGGAGCTGGGATTGGAAATGAGCTGATGGAGGGACTCAGATAGGACTGGAAATGGATAGGGGAGCTAGGACTGGAAATGGGCTGATGGCGGGCTAGGACTGGAAATGGGCTGATGCGGGGACTAGAAGGGAGCGGAAGCTGGGTGGGGCTGGAACTAGAAGGGAGCTGATTTTGGGGGAGGATTAGAATGGGATGGGGCTGGGAGAGTGAAATGGAACGGGGAAAAATATTTTGTGTGGGAGGGAAGAAAAATCTACAATTGGCCGGGTATTAGGAGAGTATGTGGGGATTGAGGATGGAGGGGTAAAATTTGAGTGGATGAAATAGGAATGAGGAAAGAGCAAAAGGAGAAAGATTAGTATGTTAAAGCAGATGTAGAGAGAGAATGGAAAAAAAAACTAGAAGAAAGGACAGATGGACAGCAGATGATGGAGAGTTAACAGAAGACACGAAGAAACCAGAAGAAAGTGGCTGGAGCAATTGCAACTGAAAAAAAAATGTACAAAAGGTAGAAAAATATCTCTTTATTTTGAATTTATTAACTGGAATATGTCAGCTCTGGGAAATGTGCATCATTAACGTCTATGCTTTGTTTAGTACAAGAGGAAATTAATTTATAGTTGTATTTCTACAGTGTTGCTGTACATTCTAAGTTGGCTATTGGGGTTCCCATTTTAATTATTATCTTCCTGTTTCTAAATTGTGATTTCTTGTTTGGTGATGGTCTATATTCTGCATGTGTAACTGAGCTGAGGTATTCTGTTTATGTAATTCCTATTTGACATTGCCACTTGTTCTCTTTCCCCAGTAGGTCATGTATTGTTGTTCTCTGAAATGTATTGGTTTAATATTTGCAGTGTTGCCTTTTGATAGGTAGGGTCTGGTGCTTTGTGAGTCCTGGTAGTGCTGTTATGATACGGCGGGTTTGCTATGGGTTCTAAATGACCAACAGACTTAGAGAAATATTCACACATACATATTTTTATTGGAACTCACACCTTGAAGGACAATCCTTCTCGTGGCGTGCTGTTCCCTTTTATTCTTTATATAGGGACGCAACCCTAGCATGCATTCAAAGGGGATATCTACCTCTCAACATCAACCAGTTAACATTCTTTCATTCAGGAAAAACCCTCTTAGAAGCCACTTATCTGAACGGAGACTTTCCACAGTTCATAGGCAACTCAGCATCTTCCCCAGCTCATAGATAGACTCAACGTCCACTCCTGATGGTAAATGGAGAAGTCCCTTTATCAGCCGCCGATACCGGGTAAAACCCAACACCTCCAAATCAATGTAACCAACAGGGAAGGTCATCTGTTATGACTTCTGAGACTTATTCAAGTAGCAACCATACGAGAGTCTCCCCTCATTTTCTGTCATTTTCAGACTCTCGTATGGTTGCTACTTGAATAGAGTCTATCTATGAGCTGGGGAAGACGCCGAGTTGCCTATGAACTGTGGAAAGTCTCCGTTCAGATAAGTGGCTTCTAAGAGGGTTTTTCCTGAATGAAAGAATGTTAACTGGTTGATGTTGAGGGATAGATATCCCCTTTGAACGCATGTTAGGGTTGCATCCCTATATAAAGAATAAAAGGGAACAGCATGCCACGAGAAGGATGGTCCTTCAAAGTGTGAGTTCCAACAAAAATATGTATGTGTGAATGTTTCTCTAAGTCTGTTGGTTATATATGTGGGAGACATATGAGATTCAGGATTTAGAATGGGTTCTAAATGGGCAGTGTTTGTAGTAGTTCCTAATGTGCCTGACGGTTGGCACTGGATTATAGTAATGTAGAAATCTTTTAGTCTTTCTTTATCCATACACTCATTAAGAGGCATGTTTACTAAAAGTTAGTGTATGGTAACATTATGCAAATATTTATGCAAATGAGGCCCCTTATGCAAATGAGGCCCCGCACAGAGTCTCTGCACATGGCCCCGCACCCCCCTTGGGCCGCCTCTGCTTGGGGGGAGGGGGGTATGGAAGTAAAGGGGATGGGGAGTGCTGGATATGAGGAAGAGGGTAGTAGAGATGGGAGATGCTGGACTCTGGGAGGTGGAGAAGAGGAGATGTTAGACAGTGGTGAGACTGAGGAAGAGAAACGGAAATGGTGCACTACAGGTAGATTGGGGAAGAGAAACAGAAATGGTGGGCATGGAGAAGGGAAGAGACGGGGAGATGCTGGACACAGGGCATGGGGAGATGGGGAGAGAAGGGGAATTAGAGGCTGGAGAAGAGAGAGAGATGGGGAAATGGGTGAGCTGGGGTGAGGGAGATGGAAAGTTGTAGGTAAGTGCAGGGAAAAAGAGGGAGGTCAAAGACAAAATGGTGAGAAGGGAGATTAAATATGAGTGGATAGAGAAGCAGAAAAATAAATGGAAAAAAGCTGAATGTAAACAATTATTGGATATAAGGAAGGAAGTAAAGACAGGAGGAGAGAAAAATGGCAAATGGATAGGAAACTCTGGAAACTGAGTTAAGAGAACACAGAGGAAAGCAGAAACCAGAGCTGGGAGTGATCTGGCTTATTCAGTTTTCCCAATGGGTGTATTGATTGATGTTCTAGAGTCCATTGCAGTATTTATGGTGCTGCACTTTTCTGAGTAGGCTTCTTGGTGTGTAGGTTCTGCTCCTGAGTGCTTTGATAGGTTGCATTACTTTATATTATGCCTGGTAGTTGAAAAGTACCATCTCTCATATTTTCAACCTATCATGCTCCACGCCAACTGTTTCTGCAGCCTTCAAGCATGCTGTGGTCATACCTCTCCTCAAGAAACCCTCTCTAGACCCTACCTGTCCTAGTTATCGACCCATCTCCCTTCTCCCCTTCATTTCTAAATTACTTGAATGTGTGGTTCACCGCTATTGCCTTGACTTTCTCTCCTCTCAAGCCCTTCTGGATCCATTGCAATCTGGCTTTCATCCTTTACATTCTACTGAAACGACTCTTGCCAAAGTCTCCAGCGACCTGTTCCTAGCAAAATCCATGGGCCTTTACTCGATCCTCATCCTTCTTGACTTTTCTGCTGCTTTTGAAACTGTTAATCACCACCTTTTCCTTGATACCTTGTCCTTGGCTTGGTTTCAAAGGCTCTGTGCTATCCTGGTTCTCTTCTTATCTCTCCCATTGCACTTTTAGTGCTTGTTCTGGTGAATTCTCCTCAACTGCTATCCCACTCTCAGTTGGTGTAACCCAAGGGTCTGTCTTGGGCCCACTCCTTTTCTCTCTCTATACCCAGTCCCTTGGTGCACGCATCTCCTCTCATGGTTTTCAGTACCATCTTTACGCTGATGACTCTCAGATCTACCACTCTACACCTTGAAATCTCTCCAGCAATCCAGGCCCGGATCTCTGCCTGCCTATCTGACATTGCTTCCTGGATGGCCAAAACCGAGCTTCTTATCTTTCCCCCTAAATCCACCTCCCCCCTTCCTCCTTTCTCAGTCTCTGGGAATAATGCTCTACTACTCCCTGTTTCCTTGGCACACAACCTTGGGTTGTCTTTGACTCCTCGCTCCCCTTCTCCACAGACATCCAACTGATAGCTAAAACCTGTCATTTCTTTCTCTGTAACATCAGAAAACTTCACCCCTTCCTTTCTGAACACACTACTAAGATACTTATCCACTCTTTAGTTACCCCCTGTCTAGACTATTGCAACCTCCTCTTTGCTGATCTCCCTCTGAATCATCTCTCTAGCCTTCAATATGTTCAAAATTCAGCTGCATGGTTAATCTTCCTCCAGCCTCGATATGCTCATATAACCCCTTTTCTCAAGTCACTTCATTGGCTCCCTATCCATATCCGTATCCAGTTCAAACTTCTCCTACTATAAGTGCACTCATTCTATTGCTCTCACTACCATTCTCTCTTATCTCTTCCTACACCACTCCTATGGAACTCTGCTCGTCTGGCAGATCCCTTCTATCTGTGCCCTTCTCTTCTACTGCCAACTCCAATCCTTTCACCTTGCTGCTCCTTATGCTTGGATCAAACTACCTGAGTCTGTACGTCAGGCTTCATCTCTGGTCCTTTTAAAATCCAGGCTGAAAACTCACCTCTTTGAGGCTGTTTTTGGGTCCTGATCTGCTTAGCCTCCTATGGGAGAGGAGTGGCCTAGTGCTTAGGACAAGGTACTTCAGGCCAGAGGTTCAAGTCCCACCTGGGGACAGCAATCTGAGGCCAGAGGGGCTGGGGTTTCTAGTCCTATAGGCACTCCTTGTGGCCTTGGGCAAGCCACTTAACTCTCCATTGCCCACCACTTTGATTGAAGGATAAGGCAGTATAGAAAACGGGATAAATAAAAAATGTGTTTCCTCACCATTCCCCTAGATGTATGCTTGTTCTGTGCTGTTTGACTTGACTAGATTGTAAGCTCTGATGAGCAGGGACCATTTTTTACATGTGTCTGTACAATGCTGCGTATGCCTTTTAGCGCTATACAAATGATCAGTAGTAGTAGAAGTTTTATTTTGTTGTTATTCAGATGAAATTGGACATTTTGTTTTGTACGGTAGTTTTATGGCAAAATGCACTAGTTGTGGTCTGCATCCATTGCTGGGCAAAGGAAACTTCTGTGGATACAATATACAGCTGTGGTCAACATTATTGGCACCCTTGCATTTTAGATATGTTGTCATAGTGATGGTTGCCTTTATTTGATATACTGCAATTTCAGCAATGCAATTGATGCAGTTTATATTTAAACACTAGAATTAGAAGCAAAGAAAGAAACGCCAGTTTCGATGATAGGAAAGTGGAAAAACAGGGAGAGATGGTTAAGAGGGGGGAGAACTGTAGGAACAGAAAAGAAAGGAAGAGGGGGAGAAAGCGGGGAGGGAGGGTTAAGCTCTGCCAGGTAGGGCTTAGCGGTGTCTCAGAATTAAGGGAGACTGCCTTAAAGGAGTCAAAAAGCAGATTCGAACAGATGACTGCCTTTTTAAAACATTTGAAACTGGACTTCTGGTCTGGTCGGCGAAGGAAGAGGACGTGAGTGAGTGTGCTCCTCCAGCCCCCTGCATCTACCGCCGACTTAAAATTCCAAACGCTGAGCAGAGCTGCAGTAACACAGAGGAAAACATGCCGAAACCAGAGAAGGCCAAAATGGCCAAAACAATAAAAGATATATATGCTGCGCCACCAAAGCGAGAGGAGGGGGGAAACCCGCGGAAGCAGGATCACAGCCGCCATCTCTGGGCCTAGCAAGCACAAGTGAGCACGGGGAAGAAGCTGGAGAAGGAACAGTGGCATTGCTTACTATGTTTCAGGAAATAAGAGCCTCCAAAACAGAAATAGTGGAGAAATTTGTGGTGATCGGAGTGCGGCTAGAGGAGGTGGAAGCCAGAATAAACAAGACAGAGGAAATTCAAGGCAGTGCCCAGACACCAAGGACAGACCAAGATCCTTTATTGTTAAAATGCTCCGGTTCCAGGACCGGGAGCATATAATTGGGGCTGCCAGAAAAACAGGACATGTGAATTATTGCAACTGGAAAGTATTGGTATTTCCTGACCTGGTGGCGGAGACTGTGCGAAAGCGCCAGGCACTGCTGCGCAGTAGAGAACAAGCACGGGATGAAAGCTGCAGTGTGGTATCCAGCAAAATTGACATTTCAAATAAATGAGGCGCGAAAGTTCTTTTTTACACCGGAAGCAGTGGACAAATACTTGCAGACCGAGAGACCAACCTCCCAGCCCAGCCCAGGAACAGCACAGAAGAGAACAAGCAGAACTGGAAAAACAACCGAACAGAACAAGAAACAGCCACAGTAGTGATGCAGAGACTGGAAGTCCCCGCGAATGCAAATGGAGCTGCGGGAGAAGGAAAGGGAGGAAAACGCAGCGCAGAAGAGGTCGAGACTCAGAATGGAAGCAGTGAGAGTGGAGGCGAAGAGTGAGACAGGACACACTGACGATATAAGGGGCTTTTCACTTTAAAGTGTCAAAGGTGAAGGGGTCTCAGCCAGCCATCTATCTTTAATGGGCTCTGTGGGGATTGAACCCCTGATCCCTGCACTGTTGGTCAATGTCTTAACCATTGTGCTGTGGCAGGAAAGGTGAAGGGGTGGCAGGAAATGTAAGGATCTGGGAGCTGCTAGATGGTGACTAAACCACAAAACTGGGGAGCAAGGTGGGGTGAGTATTGGAAGCCTGCAGCTGATGCAGTACGTTGAAGAACAATTGGGGGGACTTAATGGGTTTGTTCAGGAGATGCAGGGGAGGGGGGGGACTGAGGAAGACTGAATCGGAATCTTAACAGCAGGTCAAAGGAAGTCTAAAATGCAGAAAATGAAGAGGGGGAGTTCTGAACGGAGTCTAAAATGCAGAAAATGAAGAGGGGGAGTTCTGAACGGAGTGGGGAAGCGAGAGAAGAAAGGATCAAAAAGGGAGGAAAGGAAGGAGGAACTGTTGATGTTGTTTTGTTAAATAAGAAGAATGTAAAAGCTGCTCTTGGTGGGAGGATCACTCAATGCCAGATCACGGGTAGATATGCAAAAAGAAAAGTAGTGCATGATTTATTTATTTAACAGGTTTTCTATACCGCCCTATCATTAATTCAGGGCGGTTTACAATGAACATCACAGCAACAGCAACTTTACATTGAACAGGATAATGAACTGGGGGAGTTATATGGGATACAACGAAAATGTATAACTTTTAGCTATATACATGTGTGCTTTGATGGATCTGTTTAGTATGTTACATATGGTTAAGGATAAGGGTAAGGGTATGTTCATGGGGTTTGGGTGAGGCAGAGGGTTAAGTGTTTCATGTGATTGGTCTATTGTGCTTCGACATTTTTAGAGACATTTTAACTGTCAAGAGTCTGTCGAGCATGATGGGGATTAAAATAGCTTCCCTCAATGTCAGAGGCATCCATGGCCCAATAAAGAGGAAAAGAATACTTTCCTATCTTCAGAAAACACGCATAGACATTGCCTTACTCCAAGAAACGCACCTGACTAAACCAGAGCACGACAAGCTAAAGGCCATGGGATATGAGCAGATGTGTTGCTCAGCTTTCACTTCCAAAAAATGTGGGGTAGCAATACGCATCCGCAAGTTGCATATCAAAAGGGAGGAGATTCTCAAGGGAGGGTGGTGTGGATCATGGGCAGAGTGGAGCAAAGGGAACTCTCGATTTTGAATCTATATGCACCAAATGGGCCAAAGGAGAACTTCTTTAATGAGCGGCTAGGCAAATTTGAAGAGGTGGCAAAAGGCGACTGGGTGTTGGGGGGAGATATGAACTGTGTGCTGGAGCCCGAGGACAGGTCAAATTATCAGAAGCAGTTACATCTAAGAGAAGGAGAGGCATTGAGAGAGTGTATAAGTCAGTGGGACCTGGAGGATGTCTGGAGAAATCAGAATGGGAAGAGCAGAGAGAACACATGCTATGCGCACAGAACGGATACCTACTCAAGGATAGACTACCTGATGGTAAAAAAGGCCAACCCCTCCCCCCCGACAGAGAAGTACAGACACACCCAATTACACTCTCTGATCATGGGATGGTGGCTGGTATATGGGACCTGAAGGGGAAAGGGGAGAAAACCAGAGTGCCGAGCCAATGTTTCGCTGCTGCAGAAAGAAAAAGTGCTAGATAGATTGAAAAAAGAGTGGCGCGCTTTTATGGAGTCCAATGATACCAGGGCAGTATCTGAGAGCACCCTCTGGGACGCGGGAAAGGCAGTTATAAGGGGATGTCTAATACAAATAGCCTCAGAGTGGAAAAAAGAAAGAGAAAAGAAAAGAAAATGAATTGAAAGAACAGGTCCAGCAACTAAAACAGGTTCTAAAACAATCCTGAGAAGACTAGAGACAGCATGGGCACAACTGCAGGCCAGGGAAGTGGAGAGAATTTATTTATTTAGCTGTATTTATATCTCGCTTTTCACTGGGTCAAAGCGGTCAGTTGGGGGATACATTTAACAAGAGGGGATATGACACACATACGCTAATACTTACAGGGAACATGGGCAATGGAGGGTTAAGTGGCTTGCCCAAGACCACGAGGAGTGCCTATAGCCAATCTCCTCGCCTTACTAAAAGAAACTATATGGAACAAGGCAATAAAGCAGGAAGATTGTTAGCTTGGCAGCTAAAGAAACAGAGAGCCGCCCGACTCATTGGGGAAATAGAAGGGTAAGAGGGAAGAGGTGTTGTATGATCCAGGCCATATGCAAGGATTTTCGCAAATTCTATGCACAGTTATACTCCTCAGAAATGGAAATTAGTGCTGCAGTGGTGGAAAGGTAAATCCAGACAGTGGAACTCCCACGACTTGATGCAGAACAAGTGGATACTCTGAGCAGACCTATTAGTGAAAAGGAGGAGAAGGAGGCTGTCAAGGTGTTCACTAAGGGGAAGGCCTCGGGTGCAGATGGCTACCCAGCAGAGTTTTATCATATTATGAAAGACGAGGTGGCACCCCTGCTTGCTCGAGTCTTCTCAGGAGCATTAAGGGGAGAACCCCTCCCAGGCATCATGACCCAGGCTAATGCGATAGTCCTCCCAAAAGAAGGCAAATCCCTAACCAATGTGGTAGTTACCGCCCTATAGCACTAATCAACATGGATGCAAAGTTATATGCTGTGACATAGTGGGTCCTTCTAGCCCTGTAGAAACTCCCAAAAACCAGGTAAAAAGGGCAGGGCTACAATATAAACAAAAGCACATGGCTACTGGTTGTCAGGGAAACCAAGCCCAAGAGAAAGAAACACGCCCCTGCTACCAGTTTAACAGAGAGTCACAAGGTAATTCAGAACACCTGCTAGGAGGCGGAGTCAAGCCCTACCCGAGAAAGCTGACTCATAAAGAGAGCCCAGTAGGGAGAGAGGAGAGAGAGGAGGAAAGCCAGAGTGAACGACGGAGTGAAAGAGAGAGTGAACAAGAGGAGAGACGAGCAGAGTCCCCTTGGAGGAAGGAAAGCCAGCTTCCAGTAAGGAGGTGGACTGAGTCTCTAGCTGAGGAAAGGTCAGAGGCTCTGGGTCAAAGATACAGCAGGAGCCGACCAAGTCAGCAGAAATACTCTCTGGATTATAAACAGAAGGAAAAGCCAGGAAGGCAGCTGAATTCGGCTTTGCACAAGTCAGGTGGGGAACTGACAACTATCTATAAGCCACGGAGAAAACCTTCCACAACCCGGTCCCAAGGTAAGCCTAAGGGCTGGAATCATAATAATCACTGTGAGTTTATTGACCCGGAAGGTTGGGGCTACAGTGGGAAGGACTATAATGGGAGTACTTGTTTTAAACAGTACTTAAATCCTGAGCTTGTCACAAAGCCTAGGGTTGGAGAAAAGGGCGCGGCTCCAGAGGAAACGTGGCAAACAATTCCTACCCCAGAGGTGGAATTTATGGAAACAGAACCATCCTATGTAAATACTCCTATGGAGGAAATGGACTGTACGATTTCACTGGCTGAGGAGATAATATCTCTGTGTTAAAGTTGTGCTGTGAAGAAAATACAGACTTACTGTGAGAAAGGAACAGAGCTGTAAGAAACAGTACTGTGGTGCTTAATTTGCTGGAAGGAAATGTTTAACGCTGACTGAAGCTATTTAAGTTGGATATCTTATTTTTCTCCTTTCGCTGCCAAAAGGGCAAGATATTTGTGTTACCTTTATTCCTTGTGAAGTCCACCCCGGGAGGGGAAATAAATCCTTTTGCTTTAAACACTTGAGTCACACTACCCTTCATTGAACTCTTAAAGAAACTACATTTCCCTACAAGCACTGCTTCAGGAAATAGTGGAACATTGGTTCAGGAAGGAACTTAACCTCCTTAAACCCTACTTGCCTACATGGTATCAACAAGGGGGGAGGATCACAATGCAAAAGTATTGGCAAGACGATTAGAAAGAATACTCCCCTCCATAATACATCCAGATCAGACAGGGTTTATAATGTGCGCAGAGCTGTAAATGTGATGTATGTGGTGAAATGGTCCAGGGAACCCACTCTATGTGTAGTGCTAGACGCTGAAAAAGCGTTTGATAGAGTGGAGTGAGGTTTTCTGTTTGTCATGATGGTAAAGTTTAATTTGGGGGATGTGTTTATTAAAGGGGTACAAGCCCTCTACAAGGCCCCAATTGCAAAGATATTGGTAAATGGGGATAGTTCAGAGCAGTTCGTTTTGGCAAGAGGGACAAGACAGGGATGCCCACTCTCGCACCTGCTCTTCACAATAGTCATTGAGGCATTTGCGGCAAAGGTGCATCAGAATAGAGAAATACATCCAGTGAGGTTGGGGAAATCAGAGCATAAGATCTTGTTTGATGCCGACACCATGCTTTTTCTAGCCCGGCCCCTGAGGTCAATCCTCTGTTGGCAGAGTTGGAAGCATTCTCCAGGGTGTCAGGATTTAGGGTAAACTTGGGGAAGACAGAGGCACTCAAATTGGGTGGTCTGTCTGAGGCGCTCCTATCGAACCTCCCCTTCCATTGGGCACAACATACGATTATGTACCTGGGGATCTACCTCTCAGACAACCCTGAAGAGCTGTATCATCTCAATTATACACCATTGATGAATAGGGTGCAGAAGGACCTGCACAAATGGGTAATGCTGCATCTGAACTGGATGGAGAGAATTGCAACACTCAAGATGAATGTTATACCTAAATTTTTATTTTTATTCAGCCAACTCCACGTAATAATCCCAGCCAAGAGGTCATGCCAATGGGAGAGAAACCTAGTAAGGTTTGTGTAGGGAGAAAGGCAGGCTAAGATAAGCATGTGTAAACTGGTGGCCACAAGGGAAAAGGGGGTAGTGGGATTCCCAGAGTTATCTCGATACTACACAGCAACAGTGCTGAAAGCAGCACACACCCTATATCAAGTGCTCTGGGTGGAAGCAGTGAAGAACAAGATGGCTCCCAGCTCTATCTTTGAGTCAGTGGCACAAGTGGAGATAGGACGGGAGCAGGGGGAGGTTTTAGCGCACTCCTTTCTTGGCCCTCTGATTGAACAAATAAGCGGGCTGATTAGGAAAGAAACGATTCTGGCAACATTGTCAAAGTGGTCAAAGGTGGGGGATTACAGACCCTTCTCGGACCCAGAATTTAGGACACTGAGGATGGTGCTAGAACAAAAAGGGATCGGTAGAATTGTGGATCTAAAGTGGAGGGGTGGGTATATCAGCCAAAAAGAGTTAGAAGACAAAATAGAACAGAGGATTCCCTTCTATCAATATTTTAAGCTTAGAAACTTTAGAATGAGACAGGCACATAAACCCCACTGGGACAGGCAAATGACCCATGTAAAAGATATCCTCTATGGAGAGAGAGGAATGAAGGCAATAGTCTCCAAGTTGTACCAAGCAGTAAAAGACAGTCAGAAAGAGGAGCCGTCCCTACATGTGGGGGGCTGGCATCAATGGCTGCAGAAAAACTTGGGGGAGGAAGAATGGGACAGAATTCATGAGGGCATATACAAATGTACGATGATGACCTTATGGAGGCAGACACAATTGCAAATTAGACACAAGGTGTACATAACCCCAGTACAAATAGCTGGAGGGCGGAGAGAAGGGGAGGCAAAGTGTTGGAGGGGGTGTGAGCAGGTGGGCACATTCTACCATATGTGGTGGTGGGGCTGCCCCCAAGCCAAAGCAAACCGAGGGGAAGTAGCTAGGGAGATGGGTCACATAACTGGTCACCCAGTGGCATGTGACCCAGAGGAATTTCTATTGGGTAAAGAGAAAAACGGGCCAGGAACTTGGTATGAGAAAATATTGAGGGCAAAACTCTTGTTTGTTGCCAGAGTGGCCCTTGCACGGAAGTGGAAAGACAATAAAGGCCCGACGCTGTTAGACTGGTGGGTAAAGGTAGGAGTGTTGCTCCGGTTTGACAAAGCCACTTATAAACTGAAAGGCCAAGAATGGAAATAGGAGAAAATTTGGGAACCCTATGTGTGCAGGGCATTGGGCGAGACTATAGGGGCAAATGGTGGAAAACAGATTGAGTGGTCTTCCTGAAGAACGCAGTTTAGTCCCAAAGAGCACAGTTCAAGATGTTAAGTGTATAGTTCAATAATAATGTTAAAGTTGATTAAACCTTGTTAAACAAAGCTAGTTAAAAGTTGGTGATATTTTGAGAAATTAAGGAGGGGAAGGTTAGGGGGGTCAGGAGATGCCAAGGGACACAAGGTTAATGGATAGGACATGCAGAACTCCGATGGGAGAAAGTAGCATGTAAGAAAATGGAAGAGGTGTGACGGAGAGCACATAGTTGAAAAGGATTGAATGACCTCAATCATGTTCTAGACATTTGTGGATTGTATGAGAATCGTATGTAGCTGTTCCTCTCTGTGTTAATAAAAATAATAATTCAAAATAAAACATTTGAAGCTGAGTTCTATGTGTTGGGGGGGGGGGGGGCGCAAACTGTTCCAGAGGGAAGGGGTAAAATACAGATTGACGAGTAGATTCGTATTTAACTATAGACGGTGGAGAGATATATAGTCTGTATCCATGGAGAGAATGAAGAGTGTGAGCAGGGGCATATAGGATGATTAATGAGGTGATGTAGACAGGGGCTGCGTCATGAATAGTTTTATATACCAGGGTTGAAATCTTGAACTGAAGAGCATAGGAAGCTACTGTAAGTAGGTCTCAGTGTAGAAACTGTCCAATGACATCTCTATTCTATGGTAGTCATGATATATAACTATGTTTGCACAGGGTGGCAATAGTTGTGCAGGAGGGAACTTGATGTGACTGTGAGGTGGATCAATGTGGCATAGCTGCTTGACCATACTCCCACTGGTCTGAGCCACAGGCAGCCTAGGGTGTTATGCAAGGGTAGGCAGCACACAGAGGAACATGCAGGCAGGCCATGCAAGGGTCAGCACAGAACGATGGGGTTGGGGCACAGGGCAAGATGGTGGGGTCCCTCAGCAAATGACAAATGAAAAAGTAGCTACCCAGAACCCTACGTACCATGTTAATGGGAAATATCACATTGCCTCACTCCAGAAAGAGTTGCAGGATCACAGGTATAGAGCACCTTCCTCTTCATAACTACAAGGACCCTCTGTGGGCCAGGACCTTGATCTGATTGTGTCACCATCTTCTTACTACTACTATTATTTATCATTTATACCTCGTATACAGGCATACGCAGCGCTGTACAGAGACATGTAAGAGACAGTCACTGCTCATAGGACCTTACAGTCTAGTCAAGACAGACAACACAATTGGGGACTAGGATGTATCTTGGAAAATTGTAAGGAACACATAGGAGGAGACTAGGGGGGGATCCTGGCATTTGCTCATAGGTCACACCATTTCTTTGTATACAATATCTTGATAAAATATTATTGGAAATATTCCTACTGTATATCCTCATAATATTTTAATAGAATGTTCAAAAGTATACAATAAAAAAAAAGATGTCCGTGCAACATAGATGTAGTAATTTCTGAGAAAAATACAAAATATCACCCGGACAGGATTAATGGCACCCTTCACTAATATTTGGTTGTGCAACCCTTGGCAATGATGACAGCCTCCAAACTTTCTTGTAGCCATCTATAGGTTTCCTACATCTGTCTGCTGGTAGTTTCTTCCATTCTTCAACTGCGATTTGTTCCAGCTCATGAATGTTTCCAGGATTCCTTTTACCAATGGCAGTTTTCAGCTCTTTCCAAAGGTTCTCATTTGGATTGAGATCAGGACTCATTGCTGGCCAGTTTAAAACAGTCCATTTGTCCCTTTTTAACCATTCCTTTGTACTTTTGGATGTATGTTTTGGGTCATTGTCCTGCTGCGGGACCCATGTCCTTCGACCCAGACCTAGGTAGCACATTTTGCTCCAAAATATTTTGATAGTCCTCTGACTTCATGATTCCTTTAATATGTTCCAGGCCTCCAGTTCCTGAGGCAGCAAAACAGCTCCACAACATTATGAACCTCCACCATATTTAACTGTAGAAAGGATGTTTTTTTCTTTATAAGTTTCATTTCTTTGCCTTTAAATATATAGCTGGTATGTATTGCCAAAGAGCTCAAGTTTCATTTCATCTGTCCACAGAACATTTTCCCATTTGGATTGTGGTTTCTCAAGGTGGGTTTGGGCAAAGATCAGGTGTGCTTTTATGTCTGTCTTTGAGCAGTGGGGTCCCTCCTTGGCTTCGCCCATGAAGTCCTTCTTCATTAGTGTGTGGCATATGGTGCAGGTTGAAACCATCACTCCAGATTGCTCTAGGTCAGCCTTAAGCTCTTTGGATGTTATATGTGGAGTTTTTCCAACAGTTTGCACTAACCTTCAAAGACTTCTTGGATTAATTTTCCTCTTCCCACCACGTCCTGGGAGGTCCATGACAATTCCATGAGCAGAAAACGTCTTAATAACATTGCAAACTGTAGACACAGTGGGCAAAACTGAAAGGGAATATTTTAAAGGCAACAGATCTTTTTGTTAGACAGGTAAATAAATGTAAAAGGAAAAGGAGCCTGCTATGGTTCTCAAAAGAAGTAGCTAAGAGGGGGAAGAAAAAGAGGGAGGCCTTCATGAAATGCAAGCGATCACAGAGAGAGGAAGACAGGCATCTGTATTTGGAGAAACTTAGAGAAGCTAACAAAGCAGTCAGGAAAGCAAAGGTACAAAAAAAAGAAAATAGCCAATGCAATAAAATGCGGGGATAAGGTATTTTTCAGATATGTTAGTGTGAGGAGGAAGGGCAAAAGTGGTATTGTCGGACTCAAGGGTGCATTGGAGGAATATGCAGAAACTGATGAGGATAAAGCAGACTTGCTTAACAAATATTTCTGTTCTGTGTTCACAGAAGAAGGGCCTGGAGCAGTACTTCAGAAAACACCCATAAAAAGCAACAGAAATGATGGGAATCTCGAACAATTTTCAGAAGACTGTGTTTGAGAGGAACTAGCTTGACTAAAATTAGACAAAGCCACAGATCCAGGTGGGATAGATCCAAGAATACTGAGGGAACTTGGAGACATTTTAGCAGCTCCACTGTCTGACCTTTTCAATGTCTCTTTGGAGTCGGTAGTGGTGCCAGACGACTGGAGAGAGGCACATGTTTTATGGTTTAGGCATCTGATATACCACCCTTAACTTGCGCATCAGAGCAGTTTACATGTATGTATATACTAACAGGTACTTTTTATTCCCTTGTCCCCAAAAGGCTCACAGTCTAAGGGGTATGTTTACTAAACTGCGGTAACGGTACATAACGCGCGTTATGTAACGTTAACGATCGTTAACGCATCATAACACGCGTTATGATGCGCTAACGAGCATTAATGTTACATAACGCGCGTTATGATGCGTTAATGATCGTAAAGCTCCGCGGCTCGGTAAAACACCGCAGAAGGTGGAGAGAGGGCGGAGAGAAGGGGTCAATGGGCGGAGTGTGGGTGGGGAGAGGCTCCCTGCACACTAACGCGCTGGTCTGAAGAGCTGAATCCTAACGCGAATGAAAACCTGCCGTTAAATGCACAGTTCAGGGGAGAGAAACCATTTAAGTGTCAGCAATGTACAGCATAGGCAGGGAAACCTAAAAAAAGTGTTAAGTGTGATACATGTGCACAGAACAAAAGGGCACATAAACATTGAAAATGACCTCAACAAACTGGAAAAAAAACATAACCAAGCTGGCCAATAGTGATATTAATGGGTACCATCAACCCCCCCCCTGGGAAAGCTCTAAAAAAACGATATTAATCGTGGAAGGGTCTATGCTCCGTCCCCATACAAAGTGAATGAGCCCACAGTGAAATTTCGCTGTGCAGGGTTTTCCTCTCCATTGGACAGATGTCCTAAGGCGTGCACATGTGTGGCAACAGCAGGGCGGGCATGTCGGAATGGCAACTGGACAGATTCCGGAAAAGGGGATACAGAGGGCCGCAGGCGGTACATGCTGTGGTGCAGCTGGGCCACAGTTCGGACTAGGGTGATGCCTAGGTGGCCCATATGAATGCCGAAACAGCAGAGCAGCCAGACAGCAACTGCTGAAGGCCCAACATAGGCATGACTGTGTGTCCCACAGTGTCACAGGGGATAGTACCCAGCAGCTACCCCTAAGGGCACGGAACATTGGCAGGCGGTGCTGGGGGGAAGCGTGGACACCTATGAAGGCACCTCTACCCCAGAACCCGCACCATAGGCAGCCGCCTACCCACACACTGGATGGCCGGAGACTGCGCTCCACCAGCACCACCTGCAGAAGGGAATGTCAGCATGGTGGCAGAGGGTTACCGGTGGTGGAGGGGGCAGTGGCAGCTGCCCAGAGCAGACCGTGGCCTAGCCCTGTGTAGGTGGGTGCCATGCACTGCAACAGACAGGCCCTGTCTGACCAACAGTCATGGTATCACCAGGGAATGCACCATCTCTGTGAGAACATGGTGGTGCAGTGCACAAAACCAGTATATTCAGAAGCAGAAGGTCACAGGTTCAAGTCCCAGCTGTGGTTTCCGCCAACCCAGTCCTCATATGTTACCCACTACTATAACATGCTCATACAGACAGAACCTTTATTGAAGATGACGTAAACATGCCCAAAACACCTACATTTTACCCTATAGAGCACAGACACCATACCCATGCGCATTACCTAGAGCAGAGTCTCCCAAATGCAGTCCTGGAAGGCCAAACACCATTCAAGTTCCATGCTGCCTCTAATAAATGTGTCTGTGCTGTCTTGCTATGCACCGCCCCCATGGTATGCAGTTGTATCTCATGCATATTCATGAGGGACAGCATGAAAACCCGAACAGTGTTTGGCACACCAGGACTGGAGTTGGGAACCTCTGCCGTAAAGTTCAGCAGCCAACAGGGGCAGACACACCCGCACCCATAGGCTCCATTATCCAATGCCTCCTGGAGAGGCAGGACACTGGGCCCTGCGTGCATCTCCCAATACTAGCACTTGCATACCTTAGCAATGCCACCCTAAACCTGGGAATATGGTACACAGCTATCACAAGTTTGCTATGATTACTGGCAGATAGCAATTCCTAAGTTAAGCACAATTTGCTGATTGAGCTGCAGCATAGCAACCTATCTGATGTCTGTGGAGTGTGCTACAGGTCTTGTGTCTGACAGTGTTTACCAACCTGGGGAGTGACTCCTACAGTATTGCGTACCATAGCCATGCCTGTACTCTGCCCAGGACTGGTGTGGTGGCCGCAGACCCTTGCCTTACACCTCTGTCATTTAAGATCGTGAGTGGGCAAGGTACAGATGTCCTAGACATCGAAAGGGTATATAGAATGTGTCACATTCCTCCTCGATTCTCACCACCACCAAAAAAGTTGTCTAATAGACAATTTTTTGGTGGTGGTGAGAAGGGAGGAGGACTGTGACAAATTCTATCTAACCTTTTTGATGTCTTGGACATCTGCACCTTGTCCACTCACAATCTTAAATGACAGAGGTGTAAGGCAGGGGTCTCCAGATCCAGCCCTGGAGGGCCACAAACCTGTCAGGTTGGCAGGATATCTCTAATGCATATATATCTCATGCATATTCATTAAAGATATCCCGAAAACCTGACTGGTCTGCGGCCCTCCAAGACCAGGTTTGCCCACCCCTGGTCTATCCAGTGTGTCGTGGCTGCAAACACCCTCCACAGCCCACACTGCTAGCACTGTTGCCAGTAGTGGCCTGCCAATGTGCATAATGAGGAGCAAGGTACCGTGGGAACAGCCAGGATAGGATGGCCTGGCCTGGGTCCATCTGTACATAGCATAGGACAATGGCTTGGACATTGTAGTGGCCGGCCACCACCTGCACGGACAGAGTGGCCACAGCATGTCCTGCTGGGAGGTCACTCTCACCCTGACTGAGCAGTGACCACGGCATGGCTAGGTTCCCCCATAGTGCTGTATAGTATTTCTCTCATGTGATATTTATGGGTTTTCTTTTGGGGCCTGATCACTGACTTATCTGCTTGGTGTGTATGCTGATCTCCCAGTTTTGGGTACACGCATCTCCTCCAGGACCATGCATTATGGACTAGCTAGCAGACTGTTTGTAGCTAGTATGTGTGTTGCTGGAACACCTTGCAGGGTGCAGCAGCTGGAGGCTTGCTGCTGGAGAATGTCAGATAGGGGGGGGGGGGGCAGCTGTGCATTTCCAGGCCTTTTGTCTGCTATTGCTTTATGGATGTGTACAGCTCTGCATTGCCTGCCCTGTAGGGTGTTTGATCCCTAGCAGGACTGGGGTGATGGTCCCCTCTACTGCCACCATTGCAGGGGGGTAGAAAGTGGATCTGTTGGCGGGAGATCCTGAGCCCCAGAGGGTGCGTTGGGTGGTGGTATGTAATCTCCCTGTGGGTCCCAACACCCCCCTTCACTTACATCATGTGACCATGGCACCCACACAGGGTATGCACTTTTCTGGGTGCATCATAGTCCACAAGGGCTAGATGTGACATACAGATGAACATAGGCATATTCTAGGGGTGTTTGCAAGGACTGCCTATCACACATTGGCACTGATGGGAACCTGCAGCATAGCCTAACTCAGCAAAGCCAGGTGCTGTGAGAATGGTGCTGGGCACCATACTTCTCCCTCAGGTTGAGCATAGGACCCGCACACTGTGACGGTCTGTAGCTACTCTGTGCCACTAACACACACCGTCGGCACCCCCTACCAGGCTGAGGTGCTGTAGGGTGCATACCCCATTTTGTGATCATCTGTAGACTGCTGATTTACATGTGCTGTGCATCCTGGGTACGGATGGGTTGACCCTATCCTGGTAACCACAGCAGAATGTGGGAGTGGTGCCGTGCAGTCCTCCTGTAGCCAGCCAGGTGTTGTTAGCAGCTCTAGCCCACTGGTTACTTCACTGCCTGTGGAGCCAGAGATCATGGGTTCAAAACCCACAGTGGGCTTCATCAATAGGGCTGTCTTAGGCATTGTCTATTTTTATTGTATATTAGTGCTGCCAGCAGAAACACCCTCAGAGTACTGTCACCTTAGGGTGCCTCATAAGGCGCCTTATACGGTGCCCTATAAAGCGCCTTATAAGGTGCCTTATATGGTGTCCTATAGGGGACATTATAGGGTGCCTTGGCAGACAGCGCACTTTATAATGTGCCCTATGGAGTGCCTTCTAGGGTGCCTTATGTGGCACCTTAGGTTACGCCACTGTGAGGGTGTGTTTGCTGGCAGCACTATTAAAGTACAACTAAACTTCCTCACAGCCCAATACTTAACCCTTTCCAGGCCAAGCCCAAAACTTTCGGGATCCAAACTTCTGCCTAAATATTCCTATCAAATGGTATATAATACATCACCATGGCAGAGGGAACGTCACTATTGGAACATATTGAATAAGACGGGTACAATTTTCCTGAAATATGCAAACATTAACCCGGCTGCAGAATGTGGATTAAAATATTATAGTAGGCCTTCAAAGGGTTACACATGACACCTCAGCCAGCCTTATTCATTAGGCACACTGGGGAAACAAACCCATGACTCTTGTACCCTCGGTCTGTATAGTAACCATTATGCTACAGCTCTGTTTCTGTATTTGGGTGTCTGCGCGCCTTCTTAAGCTTAACGCGCAGTAACGCGTCCTGTAACGATCGTTGCTGCGCGGCGCCTTATAACGTGCGTTATCGGTAACGATGTACCGCCCATGTCCTTATTTGGGGTTTCTGCCTCTAACGCGGATCCTAACGCGAATCACACTAACGCAGTTTAGTAAACATACCCCTAAGTGTACATGTGGTCCCTTTACACAAAAATGGACGTAAGGAAGACATTGAGAACTACAGGCCGATTAGTCTAACTTCTGTGGTTAGTAAATTATTGGAAAGGCTACTAAAGGAGAGAATAGTGAGGTTTCTGGAGTACAACAGATTACAGGATCCGAGGCAGCATGGATTCACCAGAGACAGGTCTTGTAAGACAAATCTGATAGATTACTTTGACTGGGTGACCAGGGAATAGGATCGAGGGAGAGCTCTAGATGTGGTGTACTTAGATTTCAGTAAAGCTTTTGACACCGTTCCGCACAGGTGACTTATAAACAAACTGAGCACCCTAGGGATGGACCCTAAAGTTACTGATTGGGTTAGAATTGGTTGTGTGGGAGGTAACAAGGGTACAAGTAAATGGAGCTCACTCTGAGGAGAAGTAGGTTACCAGTGGTATGCCGCAGGGATCTGTCCTTGGTCTGATTCTCTTCAAGATCTTTGTTAGTAATATTACAGAAGGACTGTTGGGTAAGGTTTGCTTGCTTGCAGATGATACCAAAATCTGCAATAGAGAAGACACCCAGGAAGGAATCAATAATATGAGGAGGGTTCTAGCTAAACTTGAAGTATGATCTAGAATATGGCAGCTGAAATTTAATGCTAAAAAATGCAGGGTCATGCATTTAGGTTGCAAAAATCCAGAGGAGCTGTACAGTGTAGGGGATGTGGTACTTCTGCCCACAAAAGAAGAGCGGGACCTGGGCGTAATTGTGTCTGACGATCTTAAAGTTGCTAAACAGGTAGAAAGGTTGACTGCAAAAGACAGAAGGATCCTTGGGTATATAGGGAGAGGAATGGCCAGCAGAAAAGGCAACTGCAAAAGCCAGAAGGATACTTTGGTATACAGGGAGAGGAATGGCCAGCAGAAAAAAGGAGGTGATAATGCCTCTTTATAAGTCATGGTGGACCCACCACTCTTTCCGTAAAGAAATATTTCCGCATATCACTCCTGAATTTATCCCCGTTCACCCTCATCCCATGTTCCCTCATAGCAGAACTTGCTTTCAATCAAAAGAGGCTCTCCCCCTGTGCATTGATGCCACGGAGGTATTTAAACGTCTCAATCATATCACCTCTATCCCGCCTTTTCTCTAAGGTGTACATATTAAGATCCTTAAATCTGTCCTCATATGTGTTTTATAATGAAGACCACTAACCATTTTAGTGGCCACCCTCTGTACTGACTCCATTCTGTTTATATCCTTTTGAAGGTGCGGTCTCCAGAATTGCACTCAATACTCTAAATTAGGTTGCACCCAAGACTTATACAGAGGCACTATCACTTCCTTTTTTCTGCTAACCATTCCTCTCCCTATGCATCCAAGCATCCTTCTAGCTTTTGCCATTGCCTTTTCTACCTGTTTAGCTACTTTAAGATCATCAGACACAACCATGCCTAGGTCCCGCTCTTCTTTAGTGGACAAAAGTACTTAACTCCCTATACTATATTGCTCCCTTGAATTGCTGCAGCCCAAATGCATGACCTTGCATTTTTTAACATTAAATCCCAGCTGCCAAATTCTAGACCATTCTTCAAGCTTAACTAGCTCCCTCCTCATGTTACCTATACCTTCCTGGGTATCTACTCTATTGCAGATTTTGGTATCATCCGCAAAGAGGCAAATCTTACCCGACAGCCCTTCCGCTGTTCTCAAAGAGTAACTTAGATTGTAAGCTCCTCAGAGACAGGAAAATATCTACTGTACCTGAATAAAACTTGCTTTGCATTAGTACTGAAAAATTGAATCTAAAAAGAATGCATTTAAAACTTCCTTTCACCCAAACTTGGTCCTGGTTCCATTGATTCAATACTGTCAATGATAAGATTTCCTTAAATTACCCTCCTCTTTTCATATGTTCCAAATGAAACCTGTCAGAGTAGATCCTTTTGGCAGACTAGAAATTCCCCCCCAATTCATTCCTGATGATGATCAACCTGAGTTCAAGACCAAAGAAATTCTATAGAAGAGAAAATACACATGATTGATCTGTATGTACACCTACCTTTCTAAAATGATTCCTGGCAAGAAGTCCCTTTATGCTCTAGACTAGGGGTTCTTAACCTTTTTATGACTACAGACCCCCAATGGATTGCCCAGTATATCCACATACCCCCTTTGCCAGACTGTCAAAATTATATATATATATATATATATATATATATACGAGGGTCATTTTTAAAGTAAGAACCGATTGCGCATCGTGTCTGCGCGATCTGTCAAGTGACGTCCGTTCAAGGTCAGCCACTCTTGGCCAGTCTCTCACTACGCCGCCATTACGTTTCACGTCTCTGCCAGTGTTGGTTGTATGGTTATACTGCTTCGTTTGTCGCCATGTCAATCAGTAATCCCTCCGATTGTGAAGTGCGCTCGGTTATCCGTTTTTTAAATGCAAAACAAGTTCGTCCAGCTGAAATTCACCGGCAGCTTGTTGAAGTGTATGGGGAAGGTGTAATGAATGATGTTTAAGGAAGGAAGGACAAATGTTCATGATGAAGAACGATCTGGACGGCGTACTGTCATGAATGAAGACCTGACACAAGAAGTTGATGAGGAAATTCGCCAAAACAGGTGCTTCACTATAGACGAGCTGCATCAGACATTTCCACAAGTTTCAAGATCAGTAGTTTATCACATTGTTACTGACAAACTGCACTACAAAAAAATGTGTGCGAGATGGGTGCCGAAAATGCTGGACGAACTTGTTTTGCATTAAAACCGGATAACCGAGCGCACTTCACAATCGGAGGGATTACTGATTGACATGGCGACAAACGAAGCAGTATAACCATACAACCAACACTGGCAGAGACGTGAAACGTAATGGCGGCGTAGTGAGAGACTGGCCAAGAGTGGCTGACCTTGAACGGACGTCACTTGACAGATCGCGCGGACACGATGCGCAATCGGTTCTTACTTTAAAAATGACCCTCGTATATATATATATATATATACATCGCCTTTTTGAATTTTTAAATAACTTATATGCTACGAGATGTTCTCACTTTTTTTGGGCCACCCTGTATATGTAGCTAGAAACAGAACTGTTAAAGAAAATCTTAAGGATTTTATTATATTTATTCAAGCTGCAAATACATAAGCTAGCTACAACTAGCGAGAATCTTGCTGTTGTTTTTGTGCAATCAAAACAGGGAATCAAGGTACAGTTACGGACCATGTTCCTCGCATGTTACCTGACACAAGTTGATTTCTCCACTTTGATTTGAGGTTTCATAATGTAGAGAATTGTGTTTCACAGAGATAGGTAGTTGTGAAGGGAACCAAAACATTCATTAGCCTCATTGCTAAGCTAGGCTAAACTGTGATTTGCTTACACCAAAACTGCCTGATATCTAGCACAGCCTTTTCCAAATCAACTTTCCTTCTTGGATCTTCTTGGAATTCCGTGAAATCATACTTTACTAACTCGTCACTCATCGTAGATGTATCAAATGAGAATAGGTTCATGATCCAGATTCCATACTAAAATCATTAATATCTGAGAAGTAACCCTCAAAATTTGTACTTAGAACTTCCAAATGGTTCTTGACTTCTTCAATATTTCCGCAATGTTTTTTTTTTTTAAATTAAAGATTTCAACATTACACAATACCAAAAAGTATAGAGAAACAAAATAAACCCTTACACAATTTCATAAAGAAATAAATAGTCGATGTTTACCCATCTCCAGTAAGAATATTGTCAAGGACTAGAAAGTTTGCTAGATTTCCACTTTCAACCCGGCGACTCCAAATAAATAATTTCTTTGGAAATGCCACAAAATTTCCCCTGGCTTGATATCCACATCCCTTCCCCGCATCGACATATTCAAATCATTGAGGAGAATGAAAATACTGGCCAAATATCCCAGGTTAACAATAAAATTTTCATCCTCAAAATGGTGTGCAAGAGGGGATTGTTGATCCTTAAGGAATTTAAAAAGTTCATCCCAAGGTTCCACTACATGTGCCAAAACATGGCCATGACTTGGCCAATGTGCCTCTGTGTAACAATGTTCCGCTTCAGTTTCTTCACAGAATGCTTGAAATAGCCAATAATTTAATGTACATCCATGAATAAAGTTGACTATTTGCACAACTATTCCCATCACTTCTTTATGTTTCTTTGGCTATGTTCTGGACGCCAAAGTTTGGCGATGTGCAGTAGAACAGTGCGTAATCAACACACGTGGAGCTTTTTCTTTGACCAGAACAATGAATCCAGACTTTTTGCCAATCATGGCAGAAGCTCCATTCGTACAAATAGACCCACTCAAATCCCTTGCTAATTCATGACTATTAAAAAACAGTTGGATCAACTTGAACATATAAGCTGCTTTGGTTGTTGTTTCAAGCCAATCATACAATAAAAACTCTTCTTTGATGTTCTTTTCATGAATATAACATACAAATACTAGCAATTGACTGTAGTTTGAAACATCAGTCGATTCATCCAGCTGTATGCTGATTTTTACAGGACCATTTTTAATCCCACTGATGACTTTGGTTAGTATGTCATCACTCATGCCTTTAACTCTTTGACGTACAGTGTCATTGGACAAGGGCACCCAACTCAATTGTTTCACGGCCTCCTCTCTCAGCACGATTTTAGCCATCTCCAGTGCACAGGGCTTCACTAGGCTTTCTCTGATTGTGTGGGGCTTCTTTTCTCTAGCAATCATATGCAAAACTTTGTAGGAGCCTTCCAGAAGAGGTTTTCCAGGAAGAGCAAATCCATATGATGAAAGAGCTCCTTTCTGCTCAGAACAAATTCTTTTCAACTCGAAAGCATCAATCAAAATTCTAGCATAATTATTGTGCTTGGTTTTGAAATGTTCTTTCAATCCCGATGGCTTCAAATTTCTATTGCTCATTATCAAATTGCAAATCATGCATTGAAGTCTTTCAGTTTCATCTCGTTCTCTCTAACAGGTGAAGCCAAAGGCAACATATTCATCTTTCCACTTCCATTTTTTAACAGGTGACATTCACAACAAATCTGTGAAAAAATAATTAAAAATATGAAATTAGGTCTTACCTGCTAATTATCTTTCCTTGAGCTTTCTCCGGGCCAGTCCAGAGACAGGTAGGGTTGTCAATCCTCTATAGCAGCTGAGGACTGAAGACTTCAAGTTTTCTTGAGAGGTGAAGCCACTCCCCCTGAGGGTAACCCAGCAGTCTTCTTATGACAAAGCAACTAAAAGAAATAACTGAAAATACCAGATTAACCCTTTAACAACTGATAATGTTCCATAGTCCTTGAAAAAAAGCAGAAGCCATCTAACGGACTCCTATAGATTTGTTATCTTTTTTTTTTTTTTAAAAACTAGTATAACCTAATAGTAGTCTGCACTGAATGAAATCTGAAAGCCCCAAGTATGACCTCTCTCACGGACGAATGCCTTAAAATGGTCTAGTTCTGTAGGATACAAACAAAAAGGCCTACAAACCGCAAGAGGTGGGACCCTGGACTGGCCCGGAGAAAGCTCAAGGAAAGATAATTAGCAGGTAAGACCTAATTTCATATTCCTTATCGCTTTTCCGGGCCAGTCCAGGGACAGGTAGGGCAGTACCAAAGCAGTACCTAAACACGGGAGGGACCCGCGAGCCCTGCGATAAGAGTCGAGGCCCCCAATTTCGCATCGTCCCGGGCTTGAACATCCAATCTGTAATGTTTGGTAAAAGAATGCAACGAAGACCACGTTGCAGCTCTGCAGATATCTATTGGAGGGACAAAAGCAAACTCCGCCCAGGAAGTGGCTAGAGCTCGAGTAGAATGAGCTCTTAAACCAACCGGTGGCGAAAGTCCCTTGGCAGTGTAAGCTGCTACAATAGCACAGCGAACCCAACGAGCTATGATGGATTTTGACGCTGGTTGACCTTTACGAGACCCGGCGTACTGGACAAAGAGTCTATCTGTCTTCCGAAAGGGTTTGGAAACCCGCAGGTAAGTACGTAAGACCCTGCCAAGATCCAAGCGCCTGAGCGCACGATCCATGGGAGAACTGGAAGTATCAGAAAACACGGGCAAGGCTACCGCTTGATTAACATGAAAAACAGACAGTACTTTAGGTAAATAGTTTTGCAGTTTCGAAAAGCTTTGAAACACTACCTCTTCCTCTTATCTTATCCATTAAACAATCCAGATAACACAACCTACCCACAGACCTTCCAAACATACAAATTCAATACAGACAACCCACAGACCTCCCATACACAATACTGAAGCCAGGATGAGATCATGTCTGTTATATTAATTAATTACCCTGTTATCCGAGTTGTATTTCCTGTTTTTCTGTAAACACAAAATACCGTTGAATTGTGTAACTCCTTGTTTATTGTAAACTGCGCTGATGCTGAATAGTGCGGTATATAAAAGACTATAAATAAATAAATAAAATAAAAGTCGGAAATCCAGCGAGCCGAACACAAAGCGACTAAAAAAGCCATTTTCCAGGAGCACTCGCGGATATCACGAGAGCTGAGTGAAGCTAAGGAGGACTGGGAAAAAGCATCCAGAACCACATTCAAATCCCATGGAGGAACTATGGGTCGCACTGGAGGACGGAGTATCTTTGCGGCCCGTAAAAAACGTTGCACATCGGGAAGCGCCGAAAGACGGCGATGCTGCACTGAGCCCCAAAAACAGGCAAGCGCGGCAATATGAACCTTAAGGGTACTGAGAGCCAAACCTTTGTCTAAGCCATGCTGAAGAAAAAGGAGGAGCTGAGGCAAGGTAGACGACATAGGAGGAACATTGCGCTGTCCACACCATAATTCAAAAAGACGCCATACCCGCACATATGCCAGAGAGGTCGTCGGCCTTTTAGACCGAAGTAAGGTGTCTACAACGGAATCTGCATAGCCTTTGCGCTTCAAACGAGCCCTCTCAAGAGCCAAGCCGTAAGTAAGAAGCGATCCACCCTGGGCATGAGAATCGGTCCCTGATGCAACAGATTGATGCGAATCGGAAGAGGCCAAGGTGGAGCTATGAGAAGCCGAACTAGATCGGCATACCAGGGACGACAAGGCCAATCCGGTGCAATGAGAATTACCATCCCGCGGTGGTGCGCTATCCGCTGGATGACCCGACTCAACATTGGCCAAGGAGGGAAAACGTACAATAGGGAGTCCAGCGGCCACGGTTGAACGAGAGCATCGAGCCCCTCGGACATGTGTTCTCTGCATCTGCTGAAGAACCGGCTGGCCTTGGCATTGGAGAACGTCGCCATCAGATCCATCACTGGATGCCCCCAACGCAAGGTCAGCTCGTGATAAACTGCAGCGTTCAGTTCCCATTCTCCGGGATCGAGGACATTGCGGCTGAGATAATCGGCTTGCACATTGTCCTTGCCAGCGACATGTGCTGCTGATATCGCTATGAGATTGGATTCTGCCCAAAGCATCAATTCCTGACATTCGGACAGGAGGGCGAGAGACTTGGTGCCGCCTTGACGATTGATATAAGCGACTGTCACTGCATTGTCGGAGAAAATCTTGACCCCAGTGCCCTTGAGCAAGTCCGTGAATCACAGGAGGGCGAGACGAGCTGCGCGCAGCTCCAGACGGTTGATCGACCACGAACTCTCCTTAGGAGACCACGAACCCTGAGCGACCTGTGCCTGACAATGAGCTCCCCAGCCCGAGAGACTGGCATCGGTGGTAACCAATACCCACGAGGGCTCCTGTAAAGGAATTCCTGCCGTAAGATGTTCCAGAACTAACCACCACTCCAGACTGTGCCGCACCTGTTCCGGACAGGAGAGGCGCTGCGAGAGTGGGTGAAGTTGTGGCGACCATCGGGAAAGAAGAGCCTGCTGCAAGGGTCGCATGTGTGCTTTGGCCCACGGGACTAGATCCAGTGCCGCCGCCATGGACCCCAAGAGCTGCAAATAGGTCCACGCCGACGGAGCTGGTAGACACAGAAAAGCTTGAACTTGCCGCAAGAGCTTCTCCACCCGCAGATCGGGCAAAAAGACCGCCCCTCGCACTGTGTCGAAACAGGCTCCGAGATAAGTTAGCTGCTGCACTGGTACCAAATGACTCTTGGAGTGATTGATCACCCAACCGAGCTGCTCGAGAAGCTGAACTACTCGAGCTGTCGCCGTCACTGAAGCTGACCGAGAATCGGCCCGGATCAACCAATCGTCGAGATACGGATGAACCCGGATACCCTCTTTTCGAAGCGCCGCCGCTACCACCACCATCAGCTTCGTGAATGTTCGGGGAGCCGTCGCGAGACCGAACGGCAAGGCGCGAAACTGGAAATGTCCCATCGGAAGGGCGAAACGTAAATATCGCTGATGAGATTGTCTGATGGGTATATGAAGATAAGCCTCTGTGAGATCTATGGACGAGAGAAACTCTCCCGGCTGCACCGCCCGAATCACTGTGCGCAAGGTTTCCATGCGAAAGTGTGGCACCCGCAAAGTACGGTTTACACCTTTGAGATCTATCACGGGACGAAAAGAACCTTCCTTTTTGGGAACCACAAAATAGATCGAGTATCGACCGCAGCCGTATTGGTCTAGTGGCACGGGAACGATCGCCCGCAGCTGTAAGAGACGGACGAGCGTGTCCGAAATGGCCTGCATCTTCAGACCGGGTGTACAAGGGGACATGACAAAGGCGGGTGTTAAGGGGCAGGCGAAGTCGAGAGCGTAGCCCTTCTGAATTACTTCCAAAACCCATTTGTCTGAGGTGATTACGGTCCAAGCTGCTAGAAAATTCTGTAGGCGCCCTCCGACAGGAGCTAACGCCTGGACCAGCCGACCTTCATTGCGGCTTTTTAACTGAAGGTTGAGAGGCCGTGCCGTAAGACCTGCCAAAACCTCTGGCTCCTCGAAAGGACTGACCACGAAAACCGGACCGTCCCCTAGAATAGGGCGCAAAGCGCGCTCCACGAAATCTACGGGAGTCCCGAGTGGAGCCTCGAAGAGTTGCCGTACCTCTTAGCGGCTTAGGCCTATCCTCAGGCAAACGACCGCCTTTTGAGTCGCCTAAATCTTTCACAATTTTTTCCAAGGCTTCCCCAAAAAGCAACTTCCCCTTAAAGGGCAGTTTACTAAGGCGGACCTTCGAGGAGACATCTGCCGACCAGTTACGCAACCAGAGGAAACGCCTGGCAGCTACCATCGAGGCCATGGTTTTGGCTGCAATCCGCAGCAAATCATAAAAGGCATCCGCCGTATAAGCAGCGGCCGATTCTAACTTCGCATTGTCTGGAACTTCCGAAGCGGACTCCCCAGCCGTGTCCCCCTGCAACCATCTAATGGATGCACGAGAAACATAAGCTCCACAAACTGCAACTTGCAGCGCCAAAGCGCTAGAATCAAAAGCCTGCTTGAGAAGAATTTCCAATTTTCTATCCTGGAGGTCCTTATGCGCCGCTGCTCCTTCTACAGGGATGGTAGTCTTCTTAGTCACCGCTGAGACCAAGGCATCCACCTTTGGCATGCGAAATAAATCCCTTTCCTCCTGCGGAAGGGGGTATAGGCGAGCCAAGGCGCGGCCTCCTCTCAGGGTAGCTTCGGGACACTCCCATTCAGAATCTATCATTTGCCTAATCACCCGATGCAGGGGAAAACAGCGTTGCTGGGTCTTAAACCCCTGCAACAAAGGATCTTCCAAAGGCTCCTGAGAGGAAGAAGGAGGAAGCAGGTGCAGAGCCGCCAGAGATTGTGAAATAAGAGCTGCCAGCTCCTCCTTACGGAAGACCCTGAAAACATTAGGATCCTCTCCAGGGGCAATTTCCCCCTCCTCCAATTCCTCTGGATCCTGATCTAAGTTGGTTTCTGCTAGACCCTCTGTGTCTCCCTGACCGAGGAGTAGAGAATCATGGGAAAGAAAAGGATCCAACGGATCTCTAACAAAGTCCTTAGTCTTAGAAGATCCCTCTCCAGGATCCTCTATGCCCTGCAAACTAGGTGGTAGTACCACAGGAGTGGGAAACGCTGCAGACTGCTCAGGCTGTGCTGATTTAAGTAAAAAAGCCCTGTGCATCGCCAATATAAATTCGGGCGAGAAAAAGGAAGCCATGTCAGCCTGAGCCTCCAAATGGGATTGTGCAGGCTTATCTATAGGAACCGGTTCCTTAGACGACTTAGTCTTTCTTTTGTGCGGCCGGGGCTGTTCTGCAGGAGACCCGACCGGCGCCGACAATATGGCCGTCTTTCCCGCCTTTTTGGCGGGTAAAGAGGGCTCTTCTAATTTATTTACCGGTTTGTCTGCCATGCTGAACAAAGCGGGGAAAAAGACAGAACCCGATTCTGAAGAAAAACTGAGGACGGTGAAGAAGGAACGGCACTGTAAAAGTTGCCCGCTGACAGAATGACGTGCAGAACCGGAGCGGGCGCGAAATAAAAATAAATCAGCAAAGACTCACCAAGAGCAGAGAGCAACCCCGGAGCATACCAGGCAGTCCCGCAGCTAGCGGGAAGCAGTCTACAGTGGCAGCGTCTGCGGCAGAGGTATAACTGGGGCTCCCAGAAAAACACTCTGCCGACTGAGACGGAGTCGGTGAAGGAGACAGGCTCTGCCTCACACCGCCAGAGAATGACTCACTCGACGTCTCAAATTACTTTAAAGCAACAGCGCCCAAAAAAACTAGCACAAGGACTCAAGAAGAATATCAGCCCTGCTAGAGCTAATATATTTTGTGGAAAACAACAAAGAAAGATAAGTATTAGGACTGTAAGTGAGGGAGAACCAGAGATTCGATCCTCTTTAGCTGCTGAGGACTGAAAGACTGCTGGGTTACCCTCAGGGGGAGTGGCTTCACCTCTCAAGAAAACTTGAAGTCTTCAGTCCTCAGCTGCTATAGAGGATTGACAACCCTACCTGTCCCTGGACTGGCCCGGAGAAGCGATAAGGAATTTAAATTTTAGATGAAAAATATTTTTTTATGAAGTAACAGTATCTGAGAAAAAAAATTTCAAAATAGTCACTTGTAACAAAAAGAAAATTGTGCATAAGGAATGGATGGATGGAGGCTTTAGAAAGCAATCTAACGCTAATGCTGCCAACATATCAACTGGCAACATGGGGAAGTAGGAAGACATCTTCATTGAGTGATCTGATTGCGGATTGGTTAGCGGCCTCGCCACTTCATTCTATGTTGATAACGGTGATAGCAATCTAAATTTTAATCTTACAACATATTTTTTAATTATTCAGAGAATCAATCCCACATCCCCATTGTTTGGTTCCCCTACTCCCAAGGGCCATGATACCCTGGTTAAGAACCCCTGCTCTGTCCTTCAAAGAACAGGATCCATAGGAAAGTCTACAAAGCTGTTTATCTCCTTTGACCCTAACAGAGTTGACATTACAGTAGCCAAAAGTACTTTGGCAAATTGGCTAGCATCTTGTCACAGCAATAGTTGGAAATAACATAAAACAAGAAGCAGGAAAAAATAAACAAAGGTAATAACCCAAAACCTAGCTAGTGCTTAAATCACAATTCAAGACATGGGGAGTAAGGCACAATTCCAGGAAATGTTCAATGCTACATTAACCAGAAGAAAAACATATCAGAAGCAGCAAGGAGCTCAAATGGCTGAAATCTATCTTAAACGCTCCTCAGAGAATAGAAGGTGTCCATAGTTGGCCTCCCTGCTGATCTGGAGTTCAGAGAAGTCGGAAGATGAGTCTGTTCATAAAACAGAATGCATTTTAACCACATACATACTAGGAAAATTATGTCAGAATAGACCACCCAACTGAAGGACCCTTGACCTCAAAACCACACCTGTTGCTGTCTTTTTTAACCCTTTGAAGGCTTACTTTCAATTTTTAATCCACATTCTGCAGCTGGGTTAATTTGTGCTTATTTCAGGAAACTTGTACCCGTCTTATTCAATTTGTTCTAATAGTGATGTTCCTTCTGCTATGGTCATGTATTATATATCATTTGGTAGGAATATTTAGTCAGAATTTTGGATCCCGACAGTTTTGGGCTCAGCCTGGAAAGGGTCAAGTGTACCTAGCCATATCAGAGAAGGCCTGAATAATATAATTTAGAAAAAGAGTCTCACAATTAAGAAAGAAAAGCCTAAGAACCCAATCGCTATCAGGTTCAAGGACAAAATTCACTATTAAAGTAGATGCTTCTTCATCTTTCTCCAGAGTCTGCGTCAAATTTAGCAAATCCATGGATGCATCAAGTCCCCCCAAAGCAACCTGATCTTCCTTTTTCTTAACAATTGGAGGAAGACAGTATATTCGAGAGATAAGAGGACAAGAATATTCTGGTACCTTCAATACCTCTAACCTATGTCGGTGGAACATTCAATGATGTGCAGCGGGAGGAACCTTAGAAGAACGTACAAAGCGCAGCATCTTGTCCCTTATCACATTCACAAGATGTTTTGATTTTCCGATGAATAAGAGGATTGCCTTTCGTTATGGCCACTTGATATCCTGCAGTTGGTTTGGAAACACTGTCTACCTTCTTCACGTATTGGAGAGTCTCTACCGTTTTAAACTCTGGGGGCTGGATACTCGGTGGTAGCAGCTAGCGCTGCTAGCCGCTGCTGAACATTAGACTCGGATATTCAGTGCTGAGGCTATATCCGGGCTCCAGCACTGAATATCCAGGTTGCCCGGATAGCGATGATATTCAGCTTCTGCCTGGTTAGCTTTCCGTGGTAAAAATTAGGCCAGCCTTTGTGGCGTCTAACTTTCGCTGCTTTGCGATAACCGGGCAACGGCTCAAGGTGCTGCCCCTGCTGTGTCCTAATTGTGTCAGTGCCGCTCAATATCCCAGCCAAGGGGATTGACATTTTTGCAACTGTGATAATCCTTTGGACTTCAGGCTCTAGGTTTCTAACCACTAGAAATGATTGCTGTTGCTGGGAAAGCCAAGCTGTAAATTTCTGAGAAAGTGACAGGTCCAGACATTGCCTCCCATAAAGTTTCAGAGGAAATAAAGGGTGGTTTAAGAGCCAAAATAAACATTCTCAGCTCTACTTTAAGCTGCTGCTCTGCCCTAGTCTCTGGTGCCAAGCCACCTGCCTGGGCTCCTTGAGTGTTCAAAATTCTGGCAGTAATCTGTGCAACCACTGTCTTCACGGCAACCTTTTACGCTGCTTCCAGAAATTCTGCTCTGGGATGGAGCCAACATCATCATTGCACAGCAGCTCACCCTCTCATGCACTAGACTGGCGTAGAGGCTCTGCTGAGGGAAGCAAATCTCAGGGCTTGGCATTGCCCACCTTCCCCTGTTGGACTCGGAAATGATGCTCCAATTCTGTCCTCATGCTGGGCTGCAGCTCACGTGGTAAACTGATTCATAGGTCCCTGGGCCAGTAAGGAAGATGTTATAGCAGGATAAATGCACATATATCCTCTTCTTTTTCCCATAGTCAAGAAATATTTAAAATGAGGTAAAAGTTTGAAGACCTAGTCAGCTGCTATCTTACCCCCATCCTGCATCCATTTCTGTTACAAATGAACTCTTCTGACCAGTTAAATGAAATGTCATCAAATTGGAGCCATTACAGCTATGAAGCTCTAGCTGAAGTCCACCTAGCCGGACATGCATATGCAAAGCAGTGACTTCATTCTCGCTCTATCCCTTTTCTTCTTCTGATTGTTAGGACTAGTCGACACTCAGAGATGGTGAGTTTGTTCAAGCTTTTCTAGCCAACCCATCTTTGTGATGTTGCAGTTCTTATCTTGCCATGATCAGGCTGTTCTTCATCAATGGTCAATTTATAAAAAGATGAGCAGCTCTGAGCTTGGGAATCACTTATTCGACTCAATCCTGCTTGTCGTAAGAACATTGTTTCTCATCTGTACAGAGTTGCCAAGCTACCCAGTTGCAGGAGTGAGATTTTTGGCCAGTTCTGGTTTTAAATTTGCCTTGCAATGCAGCATGGTATTTGTAGTCTCTGGTTTTACCCATTGAAATCAGTGCTGCAGATCCCATAATGCATCAGCATGAGGGTGTCAGAAATCCAGGACTGGCTTAAAATCTGGAACTGGGTAATTTGGTAACTCTGCCTGTAATAGGGGATTTTGGTAGATGGTAGGATTTTAATCAGTATATGGTCTCTCCCATCTCCCTGAAATTTGCATTACTTCTTGAACTTTGAATCCAACTGAGGACTTGAGGAGACGGCTGCACACGGGAAGAGCCATGCATGTTCAGACCTTTGCTGTTAGTGATGTGTCATGATGTCTCATGTGTGTCCCAGATCATCCTGCCATCTATGAAAAACACCTGTTACAGATGAGAAACAATGCTTTGCATTTTCACTCATAAACTGCCCCAAAAGCTTTCAGATAAGAAAAAATATGTACCACTTTGTAACTTCATGGCATGTCCCCTACTCTTTATAATTTTGGAGAGACTATAAACAATTAATTTGTGTTTACCCAGTCCACTCCGGATTCTATAGACCTCCATCACATCTCCTCTTAGCCATCTCCTCTCCAAGCTGAGGAGCCGTAATCTCTTTAGAGACTTTCCTCATAGGACAGTCACTCAATCACCTCTATTATCCTGGTCACCCTTCACCTTTTCCAATTCCACTATGTCTCTTCAGAGATGCAGCAACCAGAATTACACACGGTACTCAAGGTGTGGCCACACCATGGAGTGATACTGAGGCATTATAATTTTCCCTCTATTTATTCTCTATGCCTTTCCCAATAACACCCAACATTCACTTTGCTTTCTTGGCTGCCGCACCACTAGGGTTGCCAACTGGCTCCAGATGCGCCCGACAGGGTCAATCCAGTCCTGGGTTTACCCCATTGCATGCAGTGACTTGTAGTTTTCCATTTCTTATGGAGTGCAATGGAGAAATTAGAACTACATATCCCTGCATGCAATGGGGTAAACCCAGGACTGGATTGACCCTGTCGGGTGCATCTGGAGCCAGTTGGCAACCCTACGCACCACACTGGGCAGAAGATTTAAGCGTAATGTCCACGATTATGCCCTCCTGGGTGGCGAGCCCCAATGTGGAATCCGACATTATGCAGCTACCATCAGGGTAATTATTCCCTATGTGCAACACTTTGCACCTGTCCATATTAAATGCCATCTGTCACCTGGATGCCCATCTTTACTTCCACAAGCCCGCCTGCAGCCTTCACAATCTGCATGCAATTTTGTGTCATCTGTAAATGTGATTACGTCACTCATTGACTGCATTTCCTGATCATTTATAAATATGTTAAAAAAACACTGGTCCCATCACAGATCCCTGTGGTACCCCACTATCTGTCTTTCTCCATTGAAAAAACCGAACACTCAACCTTAGTCTTACTTTTCTGTGTCCCCTATCCTGAGGATCCCACAGCCTGCTGTGCTTTCAAGCTCTCAATAGGAGTTACACATGAGATAATACCAATAATCTGAATCATGTCTGGCTGGGAGCTTTTGGGAAATCTTTGGGGTATGTTTACTAAACGGCGATAGCGGACTCCATGTGATATCGGAGCAACGGCCCCATTGAAATCAATGGGGCTGCGGCTCCGATATTGCAGGAAATCTGCTACCGCCATTTAGTAAACATACCCCGTAGGTTATGGCATTTGCTTTTTTTTTGTTTTTTTAAATTGTTTATTTGTGAATAACCCAAAGCACCAAAAGTAAAGAAAAAATAGAAAAAAAATGATGGCAGAGTGCTGGCCAAGGTAACAACTTAAAAATAGACTAAATTTATTTATACTGCTTTATCATTTCAGTCAAAGTGATTTACATTGTAACTTAAACTTGGCAATGTACATACAGGGATATTGATAACTTGGATTTTTCTGAGGCAATGGCAGGTTAAGTGACTAGCCCAAGGCTACAAGGAGTGCTAGTGGGAACTGAACCCTAATCTCTTGGTCCTCAAGCCAGTGCTCTAACCATTAGGCTACTCCTCCATTCCTCTAGAGAGAGAGTACCACAGATTAAATAGATATTTTGGAGCTTATAAAGGCAGCTAATTCAGTAGGCTGAAAAAAATATAGTGTGCATCCTTATAGGAAATTAAACATTTGCATGGAAATTTCAAATAGAATAGGGCGCCTAATTGTAAAACTAAGTTTTAACAATAGAAACTACCAACGCCTCTTCTGGGTTTCTTTTGCCAGATCCGGAAAAATAGATACAGAAAGGTCACAAAAGAAAACATTTTTCTTTTTGAAATACATCTTCAAGATCCAGTCGCGGTCAGAGACCAAGGCACAAGAAACTAATAACTTGGCAGGAGTGTAAGATTCAGGTGCTGACAACTCAAGTACATCAGTAAGATTCAAAACATCCATGTTAAGCTCAGCAGGTTGATCAGAGACACTTTTCTTGGCAGTAGGTAAATAGTAAGCATTTGTAATTGGAGGATTAAGTTCTTTAGGAACAAGAAGAGTCTCTGCCAGGTATCTCTCAAACATATGCAATGCAGACACCCCTGGAGTTCTAGGAAAGTTCAGTACACAGAGGTTGGCCACTCTAGTAACATTTTCATGTGACACCAACTTAAATTTTAACGCGATATTATCCTTAACTAAGGCAGTATTAATATTGGAGAGAGCAGAGATCTTGGTCATTTTTCTTGAGTAGTAGTTTTCAATAAGTCAATAGCACTTACAGATGTTGCTATTGCATCAGAGTTCGACTGAACCTTGGGAGTCAACTCGACTGCCTGTTTGGAAACATTATCCATCAAAAGAGCAATGGCTTCCCATATGGCCTCAAGGGTGAACTGCTTGGGATGAGGCAAAGTAGCCAGAAGAGGTCACTATCTCTGAGGAATGAACACAAACCAGATCTTCATGCACTGCAACTGCACTCGTGGAGGCAAGTTCCACCACCTTCAAAGATCCCGGGGCACCTCTGACAAACCCAGAGACCACCGTCGCAGTACCATTCAGCCCCTCTCCTCAAATAAGGAACACAGAAATGCCAACTTCTGATGTGCGGGCTTCAGAGCTGCTGAGAGCTGCGCATCTGAGGAGAGAGAGATCTCAGTATCCAAAAGTGACGCCCTCCAGTCCCGATGCTGAAACAGCCGGATTCAACCCAGCACCACTAGCCTTGGATGCTCACAAATACTGATCCATAGGATCTACAGTGACAGAAGGAGCAAGAATCGAGGTCTTTTTCCTGGCCTTCATCTTAAGCTTCGGCATGAGGAAAATTGGAGCAACAGCACTACACCCACCATCTTAACCACGCCCTCTTAGGTTACAGTATTTGAATAAAATGTGGAAGTTGTGAATTTTGGACTCGCATCATTGACCATTCTCAGTTCACCCAGCTATAAAAGGGTTTGATTTACTAGGTCAAGAGACAGTTAAGGCAGTTGAATGTGGTACTAGTGGCTCCACTGTCTTCCATACACAAGGGCTAATGAAACTAGTGCACTTTTCTAAAATGCTCTGCTTCCGGAGGGCAAGAAAACGTTCATAAGAAAGGTATATTACCTTATTTATTCCCATTCTATGAAGTTTCAGAAAATACAAATTGAACTGGAATACCTTATTATTCAGATACATTTTACAGAGGGAAGAGAAGCTGAATCATAGGTTGTGTCATGGCTGGCTGTGACTCACTGTCTGTTTTCCCTATGGAGACAATAAAAGCCCTAGTAGCACTTATAGTTCTTGAAGCAAGACAAAAGGGGACTCATAGCAATTCTTCCTCTTCAAAAATGTAGTTACTCATCCTCCCTCTTGAATTGGATTTGCTTCCTATTACCCTTGGATGAGAGTACTAATAGCTATGCTAATCCTGTCGAAAGTTGGGTTATTGGAGTTTGTAGTGCTTATCCTTGGACCAACATGACAGTTACAAAAAGATGACTCTGGGCACAAGCTTTCAGGATCACATGGATCCCTTTCATTAGATATCATCTGATGTAGTACTGTATAGAGAAGGAAGTTTGCCAAAGCCATGCATCTAGATAAATAAGTTGGTTGAAAAGGCCCACCTTTTCCCCAGGTCACAGCAGGCGTAGCTATCAGCAATCGCATTCTCTTATCTGCACAAGAACAGGTGAGCTTAGAGGCATGGTTAGGCCAGGAGTGGCAAAAAAACACGAATAGATTTTTTTAAAATTTTATTTTAGATTTATCATTTTACAATATTCTAAGTGAAAACACTTGTGGATTTTTGAATCAATCCTGTTCTCTTTTTTCTGTACAGGAAAAACAACAAACAAACCGAAGAAATGCATGGTTCCTGTGACAGACAAAAGCCCCTAATTCTGCTCCCAAATCTAGTCCACAAAATGAGAGGGGGACCACACAGGAAACAAATTAAACCATTACTAATAATAAAACAAACAGGTGCTTAACAAACAGCATAATTATATGGTAGAGGAAAGAGGAGCCTCCGACCCGATGGGTCTATGTGAGTTCAGGAAGGCTAGCAACTGGGAAGGCTAACCCCCCCCCCCAAAAAAAACATTAGATTGAAATTTAAACATGCACTTGCATGGGAATTTAAGGAAAAAAGAGCCCCCAGCTGCTGAACCCCCAGGCGGAGCAAAAGAAATTCCTTCCTTCTACATTGTGTCTCTAGATAAATCAGGAAAACCCCGGACTGCCAAACCCTTAAACAAGAAGTGTGAAAACAGTCACCCAAGTTGTCCCTCAAAATTTATAGCTTTTTGTCAGACTACACCGGGGTAGGGGAGAAGCCAAGCTCACCCACGCCAGACGGTGATGTCCATTTTAATCAAAATTGGTTCATTAAACATTAAAGTGTGTAGATATGCTTAACTCCAGAAGAAGCAGTCTAATATATGCCAAGAATGCAGTCAGGAAAATGCATGACGTGCACGTTTCGGGTAAAAGCGTCCCTATATCAAGTGCTGTGCTCCTTCCTTTCACAATGCAAAAACTGCCAAAAAAATGCAGCCACGTTGTATGCTGGATTTTCTAAAGGGCAATTGTGTATTTGATTGGCTGAATCACCCAATCGCTCAACAGAACTACCAATGAAAAAAGGGGAAACCACATCATCATCGGGGAAACCCTCCAGTCATTGGAAGATACTATAACAAGCTGAGCTAATCAATCTCCCGATTTAAACCATGAGGATGCATGTTATCCAAACTCTAAATCTATCTATCGCTGCTCCAAATTGTAAACGGGAAATACGATCTCCCCCCCAGGGGTCATGTGGGATATGATCAATAATACTCCAGCATAAATCACTAAATTGATGCCGATGGAGAATGCAATGGTCCACAATAGGTGCAGAACTGACTTGTAAATGCAATTGGAAGGCATGCTCACTCAATCTGGCTTTAATAGGACGGATGGTACAGCCCACATATAATGCACATGGATACTCCAAAATATATACCACAAAGGTGGATGTGCAAGAAGTGGTCCGAAGCCGGGTCAGTCCAAGTAATACCAGAAAGAGTTGAAGAGCAATATTGGCAAACAGCACATGGTGAACGGCCTGAAGTCATTAAAGGAGGAGAGATAGATCTGTCAATAGAGGATGCATTCTTGGCATATATTAGACTGCTTCTTCTGGAGTTAAGCATATCTACACACTTTAATGTTTAATGAACCAATTTTGATTAAAATGGATAGCACCGTCTGGCATGGGTGAGCTTGGCTTCTCCCCTCCCCCGGTGTAGTCCAACAAAAAGCTATAAATTTTGAGGGACAACTTGGGTGACTATTTTCACACTTCTTGTTTATATCTAGTCACTCTGCTAGGGTTTTTCATTTGTGAAACCCTTAAACAAGGCAGCTCTTTTGTGGAAAAACATCCTGAAACAACACTCTTGATCAATAATAACAAGTGCAAATGTTACAAGCAATGTAGCTGGAACAATAGCTTCTATATCAGAGGATTCCAAAATAGCTGACACATTTAAGTCGTCTGCTTGAGGGACCCCAGCCACTCAAAACAGCCGATTGTGCTGCAGCTACAAAAAATGTCCAAGAAGCAAAAAACCTCACGATTCATAGTGAGCAGGTTTGTTAGTGGTTTGTTTTCTGAGCCAGCTAGTATATATGCATTCTTCATGGTTGTGCTACTCTATCATTATGCAATTGCCAGTGAGATAGTAGGGCGATATCTTCCATTTGAGAACTGGTACAATGTGTATGGGCAAAAAATACCTGCAGACTTGGCAGCTATCCACATAGAGACCAAGGAAGGAAAGGCTTATAAGTGTGTATCACTTTATAAAGGCAACCGATACACCTATGTGTTTTTCTAAAACTTATCCTGTGGAGAATAGACCCATACTTTTATACTGCTCCATGGCAGGTGTAATTGTGTGCTTATATGTGCCAGTAAGAATAAGGGGTCTGTTTACTAAAGTACATTAGGTTTTTGTAGCTAATGTGGCAAAAAGTGCAGCGAGCACAGCGTTAGCTGCAAAAACCGTGCGTAATCCGTTGGGGGCGTGCACAGCATTTTCCCAGCACATAATACACCAAATTTGCACAGAGATTGGTCTGTCAGCATCGTGGATGCTGACAGACCAATGGGTGGCATTAGTTGCATCTGTACAGGGCTGGGCAGTCCACTAGATGGGCTAGGCGGCCACCTAGGGTGATAGATCTCTATGTATGGCAGGCCATGTTCTTTGGCACACATGGCCTGCTGGGCCCACCACATGCTGAGCCGTGCTGCCTCCCCCCCCCCGTACTCAGCTACGCTGTGCCGTGTCGTGTTGCTGCCCCTGACTGCTGCTGATTCCAACGGCAGGGGGGTGATGACTAGGCTCTGCGGCAGCCATGTGCTTCAGCACACATGACTTGCCACTTCGGAACCCTTGAAGTTATGTCAGAGGTGGTTAGAAGCAGCAGTCCATGTGTGCCAAAGCATATGGCCTGCCACCAAGCCTAATACTCAGCACACGGGGAGGCAGCATGGCTCGGGGAGGGGGGGGGGCAGCACAGCCGGGGCTTCTGCCTAGAGTGGCAGAAACTCTTCAGCTAGCCCTGCATCCGTGCTGTTTGCAAATCCGATCACTGCATACATCTATGGTAACTACGCGTTGTAGACATGCCTACTCTTTGCCCATATTATACCCACTCCAGCAAGTAACACAGGGAGACTGCAGATGCCGCACTATTTGTTAACATGCCTAGATAGTGAGCGCTATCTGTTGCATTAACAGCTAATGCCACTTAGTAAACAGATCTCAAAGTGCACCCATGTTAAACTATGTGCTAAGTGCCAGTCGAGACCTCGCTCTTCCTATTCTCCACGCCTGGAAGGCCTATGCATATATCACGTGAGTTTAGGTGCTGTGTTTCTGTGCATCTGCTTCTTACATGCCTGAGTGTGTAAAGCACTCTTCTACAGCTTTAGCTTCCTTTATATAATTCCCCCTATAATCATTTTCCAAGCCATTTCAGTGGGTAAATTGGTGCTTTGCCCACAGAAATGGTCTTTATCGAATTACTTGTGATATACATAGGGCCAATATTGATTTGCAATGGGTATGTGCCTCTTGAGTGGAGGAGTAGTCTACTGAGTGGAACAACTGTGTCATACCTAAACAATCAAGGGTTCAATTCCCACTGGTGCCCCTTGTGACCTTGGGCAAGTCGCTTAACCCTCTGCTTCCTTGGAAGAAAAGGCCTGGCAATCTACTTCCAGTGGTATATTGTCAAGAAAACCCAGAGGCTGCTGAGTCAGCACTGATTTGATAGCACTTTAAAAAAAATGTGCCTCTTAGGTACATAGCTGTTGCCACCAAACTTTAACTCTGGAAATTCAATCTGGGACCATACTGGCCACCAGCACTGAATAATCTGGGTTTGCGGCACATGGCATAAAAGCTAACCATGCATCAGTGATATTCACCCACTGCCCAGTTAACTTCTGCTGTGAAAGTTAGGACGGCTTTTGCCACGGCAGGATTACATCACTGCTGCATGATTAGCCCTGGGTACCACCCTCTGAAAGCCCCCAACACATCCCAATGCTAAGCAGTTAGCATCAGGGTATATAGTGACATTACTATGGGATGTTCAGCAGCACTAACCTTGTAAATGCCTTTGAATATCAGGCCCATAGTGTCCTTTTAGGCTCTGTAGGGGGAGACATTATTTATTTAATTATTAGGATTTAGCTCAGACCTTTCCAGGAGATGACCAGGGCAAGTTACATTCAGGTACACTATGCATTTCTCTGCCCCAAGAAGGCTCACATTCTAAGTTTGTACCTGAGGCAATGGAGAGTTAAATGGCTTGCCCAGGCCACAAGCAGTGCTGGTGGGATTTGAACCCTGGTCTTTCTGGCTCTAGGCTGCTGCCCTAACTACTAGGCCAGAGCCAGTCCATCCACTAGATAGGCTAGGTGGCCACCTATGGTGGCAGACCGTAGTGGGCGACGCAGCAGACCATGTGCTTTGGCACACATGGCCTGCTGCGCCGCCCCCCCTCCCCCGTGCTGAGCTGTGCCACACCCCCGGGCAGATTCCAGCTTCGGGGGCAGGTAGGCTTGACAACAGCCCATGCGCTTCGGCACACATAGCCTGTTGCTTCTGACCCCCCTCAGACACAACTTTGGGGTGTCAGAAGCAGCAGGCCATGTGTGCCGAAGCACATGGTCTCCTGCTGAGCTTAGCCCCCCGAAGCCGGAATCAGCAGCAGCGGGGAGGGGGTGGCGGCGCAGCTCAGTCTGGGGGGGGGGGGGAGGGTAGCATGACTCGGGCTTTGGCCTGGGCGGCAGAAACTCTTAGGCCGGCCCTACACTGGGCCACTCCTCCACTGCTGGGGCAGGACAGGATTGGGCTTTGAAACAACATACATTGTTTTAACTTTCAAAAGTATGTGCATATTTTTACTCAGAAAAAGTATCCACACAAATTCACAGACAGAAACATGTGTGCATGCATTTATTAAAGGGCCCTTTTCTGTAGGCAGATTAGTTTGCTTGTGAAGAAAGTCTTTTGAAAATTGTCCCCCCCCCCCCGTGGGGTTAAGTGACACATCCAGTGGTTCTCCTTCCCCTTTCCAGGACTTCAATAGCTGCAATCCAGGCTTCAAGGCAGTCCATAACTGAACAAGGAACCTCTCCCTGTCTTCTGTGATTGAAGGAGCAGATGACTTCAAAGGTTAGACTCAAGTCTTCCCCTTGTATTTTGCCATGTGATAAAATGCTCATGTGAAATCAATTTTATTTATAGTTTGGCATTCTGTTACTTAGGGGGACAATTTAAAATTTAATGTGGGCTTTTATACTTGCAGGGCTGCGAGCATGTTTTCAAAGGAAAATCCCATGTTGAAACTTTGAAAATCCAGGTGGGGGGGGGCCTGTGGGCACAATGCATTTGAAGTAGGTGCTTGTTGTTCTCATTTTGAAAGCCCCACATGTACTTTCTCTACCCCTTTCATTTTCCTTTTCCTTTTTGAAATGATGACAGTGATGGTGGGGGTTTGGTTGGAGAAATCTCTGAAGATTAACCTCCCCATCACTATCATCTTGACTTCTTAAACATCATTTTTTGTTTTACTATAACTGTTTTGTGTGGCACCATTCGCTTTTTATATTTTGTTTTAATTTATCGCTTATTATTTTGATTGAGATTTATGGCACCTCTTGAAACAATTAATTTTAAAGCACATTTTGATCTTTACGTGGAGATCGGAATTGAGACGTCTAAGTCTGGATGTACTCAAGCCCAATGGTGTTTCAGACATAGTTCTGCTAGATATGGAACTGATTCTAAAATATGTGGAGCCTGATTCTATAATGTCCACGTCCTGCCGGCAGAAATGTCTAAAGTGGAAAGGGGCATGTAATATACCAGATTCCGAAACTGCAGATACAGATACACCTGCGCTTCCGGAATCAGGGAGAAATACGTTTCCGGCGAAATACGAACATTGCTTCTGTTGCAAGCCCATAACACTACAAGGTTATGAATGTGCTTAGGAGATGTACATTTTACCAGCAGAGGTGTGGCCGAATGGAGACGCAAAGCATCGCAAACGTCTATCTTTTCAGAATACGGCGAGCACAGGGACATAAAGGCCGTTTGCTGCGTTTACCCATGTCCCATAATAGCAGCGAGGGTCTGTGTTTCCCCAGAAGTGATGTTCGTGCTGTGCCGGAATCGTATTTCTCCCTGATTCTGGAACCGCGGGTGCGTCTGTATCTGCAGCTTTGGAATCGGGTATATTACGTGCCCCTTTCCACTTTAGACATTTCTGCCTGCAGGACGTGGACGTTATAGAATCGGGCCTCCCCCTCATAACTCAAATATTATTGTATAGATGTTTAACTGTAAAGACGTTATGCTCCTGAGCATCTCCCGCATGTCTCCCCCAACCCAGGTTTACAACATGAGTTCTCCGAACTTGTTTTGAGTTATATTGTAAACCGCTTTGATTTTTAAGATAAAGCGGTATAAAAACGTGTTAAATAAATGAATAAAAGCAAGTGGAAAGTGAGATATTTGTCCTGACTGACCCTGCAGCAATATATACATGGCATTTGATGAACACCTTAGTCATTCTTTCAGTGGTCATCACTCAAAACAGTATTTGCAATGCTAAGAATAGGCCAGAAAAAACTGCAATGGGTCTGTACAGCTACATGTCAAAACATATCCCTGTCATTCATAGGAAGCCATCAGGATGGGAACATGCAACAGTGCTGACATCAGAAACACATGCCCAGAAGCACCATCCTCTGTCCTGACAAGTGTGCACAATGTTAGAGACCTCTGATGGTGCAGTTGGATATCTATTGTTGATGTGTGCACTGCAGCAGGCCCCCGCTCCGAGGCTACCCCACCATTCATAGGGGCATGCCATGCTATGTTGCTACTGAACAGCTGTATAGAAATTGCTGCCCATTCACACTGGCACCTGGTGATGCTACAGTCAGCCCTACTGTCCAGGTACTGGGCAGGTGTACATGTCCCCCCTGAGTTGTGACTCGGCACACCAAGGCCTCCCCTGCAGCACTCATACCACACACACACACACACACACACACACACTCTTGTTGGTTGCTACAAATAACATACTCCTGCCAAAATCAAGCCCTGCACATAAGAACATAAGTTATGCCATACTGGGTCAGACCAAGGTCCATCAAGCCCAGTATCCTGTTTCCAACAGTGGCCAATATAGGTCATACGTACTGTCACACCCTCTCTGGCCAAGCGGTAGCTTCCAGTATTGCAAGGCCCCTGGAGGGTAGTAGTTGTGCTTTTATAAATATAACTCAAACGCTTCTTCCTTCAATTCAAAATGGGTTTTATTCCCCGTCCCATGGAGGGTATATTATCTTCACGGAGCATCAAACATATGCTTGCTTGGACACTTCATGTACAAAACAAATATAAACAAAACTTGCTTTCCCTCAGCTTTTAAAGGATAAAACAACAAAATGAACACAAAGTTAAATATGGCTATAAGGTTTCTCACCCAGATAGCTACCAATAGGATATCTCTCTTCTGCCTTGAGAGAGTTACAGGCTGGCTGTATTTACTGGAGTTTTAAGCCACCAAAGATACTTCCCTATCTCAGGGAGAATTCAGGTTCACTTACTAATAAAGAGCAGTCCATTATCTCCTGTACATTAGTCTCCCCAGCATCCTGGTATTCCATTATCTCAGGTTGATTCAGGGATTCATTCTGCCCTGCATGAGTACTCTCTGAGACTTGCTGCCTAAGTACGTCCACAAGGAAGTTCTTTTCCTTCACCGGGCTAAAGCCTTTCTGGGTATTACCATATGTTCTTGTATAGTGGTTTCCCAGGCACTGCCCCTGCTGGTACTTCTTAGTAGAGGTTAGCTTCTCCCTTACTCTGCCTGTAGAATAATTAAGGGAACTTTTCAACCAATCACGTTTTCCCTTGTGTGATCCAGCTGAGCTGAATTGTAGTGTTCGTGGAGTTTCAGACGGAGCTTCTAACTGACAATCACAAAACTCTTCCTCTTGTTCTGGTAGGTAAAATCTTTTTATCTTTGAGAGTTTTAAAACTAGAAAGAGGGATATTCTCAGCCTCTATATTATGTGAGCTTGTATGCTTATTCCCATAAGCCCAGGGTTGCCTTTTTCCACGAGGCAAATCTCCCTTGTAATCACGCTTCTCTCTATAACCTGCAACTGCAGTCTTCTGGCGTTTTTCCTGCTCACACACCCTGCTTGGCTGTGAATATCTTACTGACTCATTCAGGTCCTCGGATTCCCTCTGACCTTCATATGGGCATTCTAATTGCTCCAGAGTTTCCTCGTCCCTCTCTCTTGCATTCTCATACCTTTGCCGTGTTTCCCAGGGCTTTAGCTGCCCTCTCTGTAGCTTCTCCAAGTGTGTCCTTGGCTGCCACGGCTTCACTCTCTCTCTCTCTCTCGGCTCTGGCACCAGCTCCTGGCTTTGCCCTGCTCCTTGTCTGAATCCAAATCCGGGTCTCAAACTCCAACCCAATCCGCATCTGCGTCTGCATCTGTATCTATCTCCTAATGCCTGAGGGCTTGTTTTAAACCCACGTTCACTTGCTCCACCCTTAGTTAGCTGAGCCCTGTCAGGTGAAGTGAATTCCTCTCCTGTGCTAACTGGGTGTGTCCTGACTGAGCTCTTGCACGTGTTCCTGCGTTGCTCAGGGTAACTATCTGACAGTTTCTTGTTTACCCTGTCATTTTGTTTGTTTTCACTTGTGCTGGCCTGCACTTCCTCAGCTCGTACAGGGTCTACCCTGTTACATATTCCCCTCCTTAAAATATTACTTGTTGCCGTATTTAACGGACAGCAAGTAATTCTCTGCGGGGTCCAACCATGCTGCTCATGATAGGCCAAATTGGCCGTCGCTATTCTTTCCTTCCATGGTTTTAACACGTTTATGTGGTACACTTGCTTGCGTCCACGGTCATTCTCCACTAAGTATGATACAAAACCTATCTTTTTTATTACTACAGCTGGACCTTTCCAGCGAGACTCGAACTTCGGACCTGGGTCCGTTACTTGTATCAATACCTTATCTCCCGCCGCCAGTTCTCTAGTCCTGCGTATCTCTATCATAATAACGCTTCTGGCGCTGTTTGCTACGGGTTAGATTTTCCCCTGAAGCTTGGGATGTCTTTCTTAAGCGGGTCCTCAATTCTTTTAGGAATTGCGGAAGTCCCTACCTCTGGTACTTTCGGCTCTATCCACTCATCTTTTAAGATGTCTAACACCCCCCTTGGTGTTCTTCCATACAATAACTCGAATGGGGATACTCCCAGCGAGGTTTGTACCCGCTCTCGGCAAGTATACATTACGAAAGGGAGTAATGTATCCCATTCTTCTCTCATTTCATCCCTTCTTAATCCCCTTCGCAATAGATGTTTTATCGATTGGTTAGTGCGTTCTACCAATCCATTGGTTTGGGGATGATACGCCGATGTTTTAACGTGGCGTATCCCAAATGCCTCCCAAACTCTTGCTAGGTATCTCGAGACAAAGTTAGTGCCTTGATCAGTAAGGATTTCTTGGGGGAATCCCACCTCACAGAAGAGCTTTATCAGCTCCTGTGCTATAATTTTAGCAGAAATGTTTCTAAGGGGTATGGCCCATGGGAACCGGGTCGCATGGTCCACGATGACTAAGAGATATTGAAATCCCCTGGGTGTTTTTGTCAACGGGCCTACAATATCCATCCCTATTCTTCTGATAGGGGCAGCAATGGTGGGTAATGGTATCATTGGAGCTGCCTTGGGTCTGGTTACAGAAACCCTCTGACATGCAGGGCATGCATCACAATATTTTTTTGTCTCCTGATACACTCCGGGCCAGTAAAATCTTGCTAAAATTTGATCAAGGGTTCCTTGAACACCTTTATGCCCCCCAATCGTATGGTCATGGGCTAGACGGAGAACTACTGCCTTAAAGGCTACCGGTACGACCAATTGCTTCCTTACTGCTCCAGTGTATGGATCTAAACCTTCTCTATATAGGATATTATTATCCAGTAAAAATCGGGGTAACACCTCCCTCTCCTCTTGGGCCCATTCAAAAGCTCTTTTAAGAGCTTGGTCTGCTCTTTGTTCCATTGGAAACGAGGGAAATTTCTGTACAAGAGCAGCCGGGACCCAGGGTAGTCCTTCTCCCATTTCTAACTCCTTTCTTTCGTGGGCTCTTTTACTTCTTCCCTGCTGTTTCTTAGCTCTAGATTTCTTACCTTTTTCTTCAGGGTTCTGTACTAAATCATCATGATTAGGCAGTGGATTTACTTCCTCTGCCTCCTCTGCCTGTTCCTCTGGAACTTCTTTTTCCCTTTCCTCTGTGGGTGCTGCCACTGCCTCTACGGGAGTCTCTTGGGGTGTATCCAGGGTGGTCTGGGATCGTGTTGACACTAAACTTGTTTTTAGTGTAATTCCCTGACTCAACCCACCTGTAAAAGAAGGCCATTCCCTGCCTAAAACTAATTTTTGGGGCAGCCCAGGGACCACAGCCACTTGCACCTTCCTCTCTACTCCTAGTGCTTTTACCCGCACTTGACACACAGGGTAAGGAAGTTGTGCACCATGCACGCATTTTATCTCTATCTGATTTTGGGGTACTGAGCAAGACTGTCTCAGCGTCTCCCAAAATTCTCGGATATTAAACTTTGCTCTGCCCCGGAATCCATTATGGCTAGAACATTTTCCCCTTCAACTAGTACTTGTAGAAATATTCCCTTGGGAACTGATTTCCCAGGGGCTACCATAAGGACTGTTTTAACTTGGCAATCTTTTATCAGGTGACCAGGCTTATTGCACCTATAACATTTTCTAATGTTTTTATCTCTGCCCTCCCTGCTAGGGCCATATGCAGCCACTCTATCCCGTGCGTACTTTTCACATTCATACTTTCCAGTCATACCTACACCCTTTAAAAGGTTCAACTTAAAAGTACTATCATGCGCTGCCTCCCTGAACACTTCAGCCATCTGGGCTGCTTCACCAGTGTTTGCACAATTTTGCAGGGTTAAAAACTTTTTCATTTCACTTGGTACTGATATTAAGAATTGTTCCAACACAATTTCATCAAGAATTGACTCCAGCGTTTTGCCATCAGGATCCAACCACTTATAGGCTAGGTTCTTGAGCCTCTGGCATAAGGCTTTAGGAGTTTCTTTGTCACTTAACACAGCCTCTCTAAACAATCGCCTATAATGTCTCGGCGTGAGACCGAGGCGGTCTTTCACGGCCTTTTTAATTTCCAAGTAATCCTTGGTTAAACTAGCAGACATAGTTTTTGAACGCAGACAAGGCCTCGCCACTCAGAGTCATTGCAAAGCGCATGGCCCATTGTTCCACAGGCCAATTAGAGTTCTCTGCAATACGCTCAAAGGCCTCAATGAAATCATCCGGGTTATCTGCCTGCCCTAATTGTTTTGCACATAAGTCCCGTATTCATTTCTACTTGCGGTATTTTTTGTTGTTTTGTCCCTCTCGAGCCTTCTCCAGCAGCGCTGTCATGGCTTCCAGCAATGGCTTCTGTTGTTGTTGTAGCGTAGCCATATACTGTCCTTGCAGGTGTTGGAGCACCTTGGCCTGCTTTTCCTGCTGTTCACTTATCCATGCGAATACGTCTTGGGGATCCATCTTCTTTTCTGCACCTGTAAAAAAACAGAGAAGAGACCCACCAAGTGCGGCACACACAAAAAGTTGTTTCTTTTCTTTTATCTCCCCCTTTCTCACGGTATCCTTATACCGGTTTATCCAGGCTACCAGTACCTTAGTCTCCTGGTGATATCAGCATGTGAGAAGGGTCTTTTCCTCCGCTGGCCGCTCTGCCAGCCGAATCCTCCTTTGAGCAGTGCTGTAAACACTTTTCCTTTGCTTTTCAGCAGTGTCCTTTCAGGCAAACTTTCCTATGCCCCCCGAAAATTTTATCCACTTCTCTACGCCAATTTATGTCACACCCTCTCTGGCCAAGCGGTAGCTTCCAGTATTGCAAGGCCCCTGGAGGGTAGTAGTTGTGCTTTTATAAATATAACTCAAACGCTTCTTCCTTCAATTCAAAATGGGTTTTATTCCCCGTCCCATGGAGGGTATATTATCTTCACGGAGCATCAAACATATGCTTGCTTGGACACTTCATGTACAAAACAAATATAAACAAAACTTGCTTTCCTCAGCTTTTAAAGGATAAAACAACAAAATGAACACAAAGTTAAATATGGCTATAAGGTTTCTCACCCAGATAGCTACCAATAGGATATCTCTCTTCTGCCTTGAGAGAGTTACAGGCTGGCTGTATTTACTGGAGTTTTAAGCCACCAAAGATACTTCCCTATCTCAGGGAGAATTCAGGTTCACTTACTAATAAAGAGCAGTCCATTATCTCCTGTACATTAGTCTCCCCAGCATCCTGGTATTCCATTATCTCAGGTTGATTCAGGGATTCATTCTGCCCTGCATGAGTACTCTCTGAGACTTGCTGCCTAAGTACGTCCACAAGGAAGTTCTTTTCCTTCACCGGGCTAAAGCCTTTCTGGGTATTACCATATGTTCTTGTATAGTGGTTTCCCAGGCACTGCCCCTGCTGGTACTTCTTAGTAGAGGTTAGCTTCTCCCTTACTCTGCCTGTAGAATAATTAAGGGAACTTTTCAACCAATCACGTTTTCCCTTGTGTGATCCAGCTGAGCTGAATTGTAGTGTTCGTGGAGTTTCAGACGGAGCTTCTAACTGACAATCACAAAACTCTTCCTCTTGTTCTGGTAGGTAAAATCTTTTATCTTTGAGAGTTTTAAAACTAGAAAGAGGGATATTCTCAGCCTCTATATTATGTGAGCTTGTATGCTTATTCCCATAAGCCCAGGGTTGCCTTTTTCCACGAGGCAAATCTCCCTTGTAATCACGCTTCTCTCTATAACCTGCAACTGCAGTCTTCTGGCGTTTTTCCTGCTCACACACCCTGCTTGGCTGTGAATATCTTACTGACTCATTCAGGTCCTCGGATTCCCTCTGACTTTCATATGGGCATTCTAATTGCTCCAGAGTTTCCTCGTCCCTCTCTCTTGCATTCTCATACCTTTGCCGTGTTTCCCAGGGCTTTAGCTGCCCTCTCTGTAGCTTCTCCAAGTGTGTCCTTGGCTGCCACGGCTTCACTCTCTCTCTCTCTCTCGGCTCTGGCACCAGCTCCTGGCTTTGCCCTGCTCCTTGTCTGAATCCAAATCCGGGTCTCAAACTCCAACCCAATCCGCATCTGCGTCTGCATCTGTATCTATCTCCTAATGCCTGAGGGCTTGTTTTAAACCCACGTTCACTTGCTCCACCCTTAGTTAGCTGAGCCCTGTCAGGTGAAGTGAATTCCTCTCCTGTGCTAACTGGGTGTGTCCTGACTGAGCTCTTGCACGTGTTCCTGCGTTGCTCAGGGTAACTATCTGACAGTTTCTTGTTTACCCTGTCATTTTGTTTGTTTTCACTTGTGCTGGCCTGCACTTCCTCAGCTCGTACAGGGTCTACCCTGTTACAGTACCTAGCAGTTTCCCCAAAAGACACAGGTTCCACAATGCTTGTATTGAGTCAAGCATAGATATCCTGGGTCCCTTCTTAATAATGGTTTATGGACCTTTCCTCCAGGAACTTGTCCAAACCTTTTTTAAACCCAGCTACACTAACAGCCTTTACTACATCCTCCGGTAACAAATTCCAGAGTTTGATTACACGTTGAGTGAAAAAATATTTCTTTTATTAGTCTTAAATAGTTTACCCTGTAGCTTCATTGCATGTCCCCTAGTCTTTCTATATTCTGATAACGTAAACAATCGATCTACGTTTACCCATTCCACTCCGTTCATTAATTTATAGACTTCTATCATATTTCCCCTCAGCCGTCTCTTTTCCAGGTTAAAGTAAGCCCTAACCTTTTTAGCCTTTCTTCATAGGGGAATCCTTCCATCCCCTTTACCATTTTGGTGGCTCTTCTCTGAACCTTTTCTAATAACGCTATATCCTTTTTAAGATACGGCGACCAGAATTGCACACAATATTCAAGGTGCGGTCTCACGCCATCCTCCAATCTTCAGGTATTACAGATGATTTTAATGATAGTTCACAGATTACTAATAGCAGGTCTGCAATCTCATATTTCAGTTCTTTCAACACCCTTGGATGTATATCATCTGGCCCAGGTGATTTGCTACTCTTCAGTTTATCTAATAGTTGTAATACATCGTCCCCAAGTATCGATATTTCCTTCAATTCTTCCACACCTTTAAATACCACTTCAGTCATGGGTAACTTCCCTACATTTTCCTCAGTAAAGACCGAAGCAAAGAATTCATTCAGTCTCTCTGCTATTGCCTTGTCGCCTCTTAGTGCCCCTTTAACGCCTTTATCATCTAATGGACCAACTGACTCTCTCACAGGTTTTTTGCTACGAATGTACTTGAAAAAGTCTTTTTTACGCATTTTTGCTTCCGCAGCAAGCTTCTTCTCAAATTCTCCCTTTGCCTGCCTTATCAATGCCTTGCATTTAACTTGCCAGTGCTTGTGCTTTTTCCAGGTTTTGTCGTTTGGCTCTTTTTTCCATTTCCTGAAATATTCTTTTTTGGCAACAACAGCCTCTCTGACCTCACCTTTAAACCATGCTGGCAGTTTTTTGGACTTCCTTCCTCTTTTCTTAAAGCGTGGAATATAGCTGGTCTGGGCTTCCAAGATAGTATTTTTCAACAGCACCCAAGCTTGATGTAAGTCTTTAACCTTTGCAAATGCTCCTTTTAGTTTTTTCTTAACTATTTTCCTCATTTTATCATAGCCTCCCTTTTCGAAAGTTTAAAGGTAGTACTGTGGATTTCGTTACTATCCCTCCTCCACTAATTAAATCAAACGCGATCATGCTATGATCACTGTTGCCAAGTGGCCGCGACACCCTTATGTCTTGCACTAGATCTGGTGTTCCACTAAGAAGTAGGTCCAATATGGCTTCCCCTCTGGTCGGTTCATGAACCAGCTGCTCCAAGAAGCAGTCATTTATTTCATCTAGGAATTTTATCTCCCTAGCATGTCCTGCCATGACACTGACCCAGTCGATACCGGGGTAATTCAAATCACCCATTATTATTACTGTGCTGTAACTTTTGTTAGCTTCCTTGATTTCTTTGAGCATTTCATCATCCATTTGTTCATTCTGGCCAGGCGGTCGATAATACACCCCCACTGCCATCGCCTTCCCCTTTTTACATGGAATTTCAATCTATAGAGATTCTACAGCAAATTTTGTTTCCTGCAAAACTTTAATCCTTTCTGACTCAATGCCCTCTCTAACATAGAGCAGAACCCCTCCACTAATTTGATCAGCTCTATCATTACGATACAGTTTGTACACAGATATCACAGTGTCCCACTGGTTGTCCTCCTTCTACCATGTCTCTGAGATTGCAGTCATATCTAACCTCTCATTTAGTGCTATATATCCTAACTCTCCCATCTTATTTTTTTAGACTTCTAGCATTTGCATACAAGCATTTTAGAGACTGTATTTTATTCATATTAATTTGGCTATTGGTAGGCATGGGTAATTTGGGATCTTTAAGCTCTGGTGAAAGTGTTTCTGATGTTGTAGTGGGAGATCATTTTGCATCCAGTGATCACCAGATAGTGTGGTTCAGTATTCTGGTCGCCGTATCTTAAAAAGGATATAGCGTTATTAGAAAAAGTGCAGAGAAGAGCCACCAAAATGGTAAAGGGGATGTAAGGCTACTCCTATGAAGAGAGGCTACAAAGGTCAGGGCTCTTCAACCTGGAAAAGAGACGGCTGAGGGGAGATATGATAGAGGTCTATAAATTAATAAATGGAGTAGAACGGGTAAACATAGATCGATTGTTTACACTATCAGAATATAGAAAGACTAGGGGAGATGTAATGAAGCTACAGGGTAAACTATTTAAGACAAATAAGAGAAAATATTTTTTCACTCAACGTGTCATCAAACTCTGGAATTTGTTACCGGAGGATGTAGTAAGAGCTGTTAGTGTAACTGGGTTTAAAAAAGGTTTGGACAAGTTCCTGGAGGAAAAGTCCATAAACCATTATTAAAAAGGGACCCAGGATAATCAATGCTTGACCCAGTACAAGCATTGTGGAACCTGTGTTTTTTGGGGATACTGCTAGGTACGTATGACCTAGATTGGCCACTGTTGGAAACAGGATACTGGGCTTGATGGACCTCGGTCTGACCCAGTATGGCATATCTTATGTTCTTATGTTCTTAGTATTAGGACTAGGGCTGTTAGAATCCATTCAAAGGTGAGGATCTTAGACTTTAGGAAGACTAACTTTGCCAGGATGGGCCAATACCTCAGGGAGTCGTTAGTGGGATGGGAACAGCTGGGGGATGTAGAAAAACAGTGGGCAAAACTGAAAGGGGATTTTTAAAGGCAAACAACCTATTTGTTAAAATGGTAAATAAAGGTAAAAGGAAAAGGAGACCGCTATGGCTTTCGAAAGAAGTAGCTGAAAAAGTGAAGAAAAAGAGGGAAGCCTTCATGAAATACAAGAGATCACAGAGAGAGGAAGACAGGCATCTGTATTTGGAAAACATTAGAGAAGCTAGCAAAGTAGTCAGGAAGGCAAAGATTCAAAAGGAGGAGGAAATAGCCAATGCAATACAATGGGGGGATAAGACATTTTTCAGATATGTTAGTGAGAAGAGGAAGGGCTAAAGTGGTATTGTCAGACTCAAGGGTGCTGGGGAGGAATATGTAGAAGCTGATAAGGATAAAACGGAATTGCTTAACAAATATTTCTGTTCTGTGTTCACAGATGAAGAACCAGGAGCAGGACCTCAGAAAGCACCCACAAACAGGAACAGAAGCGAGGGACATCTTGAACAATTTTCAGAAGACTGTGTTCATGAGAAACTAGCTCAACTTAAAGTAGACAAAGCGATGGGACTGGATGGGATACACCCTAGAATACTGAGGGAACTTGGGGACGTTCTAGCAATTCCACTGACTGACCTTTTCAATGCCTCGTTGGAGTCGGGAGTGGTGCCAAAGGACTGGAGAGAGGCTCATGTGGTGCCTTTACACAAAAGCGGAAGTAAGGATGTGGTTGAAAACTACAGGCCAGTTAGTTTAACTTTGGTGGTGAGTAAATTATTGGAAATGCTGCTGAAAGAGAAAATAGTGAGGTTTCTGGAGTCCAGCGGATTACAGGATCCGAGGCAGCATGGATTCACCAGAGGCAGGTTTTGTCAGACAAATCTGATTGATTTCTTTGACTGGATGACCAGGGAGTTGGACCGAGGGAGAGCCCTAGATGTGGTGTATTTGGATTTCAGTAAAGCCTTTGACACTGTTCCTCACAGGCGACTTCTAAACAAACTGAGCACTCTAGGGATGTACCCTAAAGTTACTGCTTGGGTTAGAAATTGGTTGGGTGGGAGGCAACAAAGAGAACAGGTAAATGGGGCTCACTCTGATGAGAAGGATGCTACCAGTGGTGTGCCCCAGGGATCTGTCCTTGGTCCGATTCTTTTTAACATCTTTGTTAGTGATATAGCGGAAGGGCTGTCGGGTAAGGTTTGCCTCTTTGCGGATGATACCAAAATCTGCAATAAAGTAGACACCCAGGAAGGTGTAGATAACATGAGGAGGGATCTAGCTAAGCTTGAAGAGTGGTCTAGAATTTGGCAGCTGGGATTTAATGTTAAAAAATGTAAGGTCATGCATTTGGGCTGCAGCAATCCAAGGGAGCAATATAGTATAGGGGGTGAAGTACTTTTGTCCACTAAAGAAGAGCGGGACCTAGGCGTGGTTGTGTCTCATGACCTTAAAGTAGCTAAACAGGTAGAAAAGGTGATGGCAAAAGCTGTGAGGATGCTTGGGTGCATACGGAGAGGAATGGCTAGCAGAAAAAAGGAGGTGTGCAATTCTAGAGACCACACCTTCAAAAGGATGTGAACAGGATGGAGTTAGTGCAGAGGGTGGCTACTAAAATGATTAGTGGTCTTCATTATAAAGCATATGAGGACAGACTTAAGGATCTTAATATGTACACCTTAGAGCAGCGGTTCTCAACCTGTGGGTTGCGACCCCCACGGGGGTCGCCACAGGATTTAGTGGGGGTCGCTTAGCCTCCACCAAGTTAAAAAAAAAAATTAAGACGCGCACAAGTTGCTGCCGCTGCCAAGTCCGCTTCTCGGCAGCGGCAAACTCCGGCAAACTCACCGCCTTCTTCTGCAGTCGCGGCTCCCTGCCTCTTAGGGAACCGCGGCTGTACCTGTAAAATCATTGTGGAGCCCTTCCTGTCTCGACGGGCTCCGTGCAGCATTGTCCCGCCTCCAAAGGAAGTTGTTTACCACTTCGTTTGGAGGCAGGACAATGCTGCACGGAGCCCGTCGAGACAGGAAGCACTCCGCAACGATTTTACAGGTACAGCCGCGGTTCCCTAAGAGGCAGGGAGCCGCGGCTGCATTCGAAGGGAGGCAGACATGGGGAGTGGGTATTGGGGGGCAGGTAACCTGAAACACGGCTGAAATCGACGGGGGGGGCTGATATGGATGGATGGAGGGAGGGGGGCTCACATGGACAGATGGAAGGATGGGGGCTGACATAGAGGGAGGGAGGGGGGCTGATATGGATGGATGGAGGGAGGGATGGAGGGGGCTGACATGGTCAGATGGAAGGATGGGGGCTGACATGTAGGGAGGGAGGGAGGGGGCTGATATGGATGGATGGATGGATGGAGGGAGGGGGACTGACATGGACAGATGGAAGGATGGAAGGATGGGGGCTGACATGGAGGGAGGGAGGGAGGAAGGGGGCTGATAGGATGGATGGATGGATGAGGGAGGGGGGCTGACATGGGCAGATGGAAGGATGGGGCTGACATGGAGAGAGGGAGGGGGCTGATATGGATGGATTGAGGGAGGGGGGCTGACATGGACAGATGGAAGGATGGGGCTGACATGGAGGGAGGGAGGGGGCTGATATGGATGGATGGATGGATGGAGAGGAGGGAGGGAGGTGGGCTGACATGGACAGATGGAAGGATGGGGCTGACATGGAGGGAGGGAGGAAGGGTGCTGATATGGATGGATGGATGGAGGGAGGGGGGCTGACATGGACAGATGGAAGGATGGGGCTGACATGGAGGGAGGGAGGGGGCTGATATGGATGGATGGATGGATGGAGGGAGGGAGGGAGGTGGGCTGACATGGACAGATGGAAGGATGGGGCTGACATGGAGGGAGGGAGGGGAGGGAGGAAGGGTGCTGATATGGATGGATGGATGGAGGGAGGGGGGCTGACATGGACAGATGGAAGGATGGGGGCTGACATGGAGGGAGGGAGGGGGCTGATATGGATGGATGGAGGGAAGGGGGCTGACATGGACAGATTGAAGGATGGGGCTGACAGGGAGGGAGGAGGGGGCTGATATGGATGGATGGATGGAGGGAGGGGGCTGACGTGGACAGATGGAAGGATGGGAGCTGACAGGGAGGGAGGGAGGGGGCAGATATGGATGGATGGATGAAGGGAGGGGGGGATGACATGGACAGATGGAAGGATGGGGGCTGACATGGAGGGAGGGAGGGAGGGAGGAAGGGGGCTGATATGGATGGATGGAAGGATGGAAGGAGGGAGGGAGGCTGACATGGACAGATGGAAGGATGGGGACTGACATGGAGGGAGGGAGGGGGCTGACATGGATGGATGGAGGGAGGGGGGCTGACATGGACAGATGAAAGGATGGGGGCTGACATGGAGGGAGGGAGGGAGGGGGCTGGCATGGACAAAGTGGAGAGACAGGGGGACATACTGGAAAGACGGGATAAATGCTGGACAGAAGCGAGAGACAGTGCGGGTTAGGATTATAATGGGCTGATGGGAGAGCTAGCACTGGTAATGGGCAGATGGGGGGGAGGCTAGGATTGGTAATGGGTTGATTAGGAAAGGCTAGGACTGGGAATGGACTTATCAAGGGGGGTAGGACTGGTAATGGACTGATGGGGGTCTGGCATATGGAAATGAGCTGATCGGTGAGGTTAGGACTGGAAATGGGCTGATTAGGGGAGCCTAGCACTGGTAATGGGGTTGAGGGGGGGGGGGGGACTAGCACTGGAAATGAGCTGATTAGGGGAGGCTAGGACTGGTAATGGGCTGATGGGGTGGGGTAGGACTGGTACATAAGAACATAAGAATATAAGATATGCCATACTGGGTCAGACCAAGGTCCATCAAGCCCAGTATTCTGTTTCCAACAGTGGCCAATCTAGGTCATATGTACCTAGCAGTTTCCCCAAGAGACACAAGTTCCACAAAGCTTGTACTGGGTCAAGCATTGATATCTTCGGTCACTTCTTAATAATGGTTTATGGACCTTTCCTCCAGGAACTTGTCCAAATCTTTTTTAAAACCCAGCTACACTAACAGCCTTTACTACATCCTCCGGTAACAAATTCCAGAGTTTGATTACATGTTGAGTGAAAAAATATTTTCTTTTATTAGTCTTAAATAGTTTACCCTGTAGCTTCATTGCATGTCCCCTAGTCTTTCTATATTCTGATAAGGTAAACAATCGATCTACGTTTACCCGTTCCACTCCATTCATTAATTTATAGACTTCTATCATATCTCCCCTCAGCCGTCTCTTTTCCAGGTTAAAGCGCCCTAACCTTTTTAGCCTTTCTTCATAGGAGTATCCTTCCATCCCCTTTACCATTTTGGTGGCTCTTCTCTGTACCTTTTCTAAAATCGCTATATCCTTTTTAAGATACGGCGACCAGAATTGCACACAGTATTCAAGGTGCAGTCTCACCATGGAACGATATAGAGGCATTATAATATCTTTTGTTTTATTTTCCATTCCTTTCCTTATCATACCTAGCATTCTATTTGCTCTCTTAGCCGCCGCTGCACACTGGGCCGAGGGTTTTAACATGGTATCCACAATGACGCCTAAATCTTTTCCTGGGTGGTGGTTCCTAATGTGGAACCTTGCATCGTGTAACCATAGTTTGGGTTGTTCTTCCCTAGGTGCATAACCTTGCACTTGTCCACATTAAATTTCATCTGCCATTTTGATGCCCAGTCTTCCAATTTATCAAGATCCTCTTGCAATTTTTCACAATCCTCTTGGGTTTTAACAACTTTAAATAGTTTTGTGTCATCTGCAAATTTGATAACCTCACTCGTTATTCCACTTTCCAGGTCATTTATGAATATGTCAAAAAGCAGCGGACCCAGCACAGATCCCTGAGGTACACCACTATTCACCTTTCTCCATTGGGAAAATTGGCCATTTAGCCCTACCCTCTGCTTTCTATCTTTTAACCAGTTCCTGATCCACAATAGTACACTGCCTCCTATCCCATGACTCTTTAGTTTTGCCAAAAGTCTCTGATGAGGGACCTTGTCAAAGGCTTTCTGAAAGTCCAGATACACAATCTCAACCGACTCACCTTTGTCCACCTGTTTATTCACTCCTTCAAAAAAAACATAACAGGACTGATGGGAGGCTAGCATTGGAAATGAGCTGATCGGGGTGGGGGGGCTATGACTGGAAATGAGCTGATTAGTGGAGGCTAGGACTGGTAATGGGCTGATGGGGGGTAGGACTGGTATTGGGCTGATTAGGGGAAGCTAGCACTGGTAATGGGTTTGAGGGGGGATTAGCAGTAGAAGTGAGTTGATTGGGGGGCTTTGACTGGGAATGGGCTGACTGTGGGGAGGGGAGGATAGAGCTGCTGGCCTTGGAAGAAAACTGGGGGCTAAGGCTACAAGTGGGCTGATACAAGGGGATGGGAGAATGGAACTGGAAGGGAGTGGATCTGAGAGGGGTTGCCATGGTATTTGTACTAGAAGGGACTGGTCAGTGGGGAAGGAGGGGGACTGGAAGGGAATGGACACCAGTGGCAGTCATGGGAATGCAAGTTGACATTGGAAGGTACTGGGAGTGAGGACTGGAAAGGGGCTGATACTGGGGAGGGTTACTGGGACTGGAAATAGGCTGATGGAAAGAAGTGAAGAAAACGAAAGAGATAAGAAATGGCAGATGGACCATAGACCACAGAAAGAGAGCTAAGAGAAGACAGGACAGCAGACGCCTCAGATCGGGACCAGCATGATCAGAGAATAAATTGGTCAGACAACAAAGGTAGAAAAAATAATTTTATTTCATATTAGTGATTTGACTACAAAATCATCATAATTTTGAAATCAACTATTGTTACTTGTTGTGATTAATTATTGTGGTTTAAATAAGTATTTTATAAATAAAAACATATTGCAAAGGCCTATAATATATTAATAATTCAACAAATAATTACAGTGACAATGCGTTAACAGTAAAGGAAGAGAGACGCATTTGATTTTATCATTAGGGGTAACCACAAGTTGACCAACGGTAAAAGGGTTCACAGTACAAAAAAGGTTGAGAACCACTGCCTTAGAGGAAAGGCGGGATAGAGGTGATATGATTGAGATGTTCAAATACCTCCGTGGCATAAATGTTCAGGGAGAGAGCCTCTTTCAATTGAAAGCAAGTTCTGCTACGAGGGGACATGCGATGAGGGTGAAGGGAGATAGATTCAGGAGTGATATGTGGAAATATTTCTTTACGGAAAGAGTAGTGGATCCGTGGAATAGTCTCCCAGTGGAGGTGGTAGAGATGAGGACAGTAACTGAATTCAAAAAAGCATGGGACAAACACAGAGGATCTCTAAAGGTAAAAAGGGGACTGTTGTTGTTGATATGGAAGGACAGACTAGATAGGCCATGTGGTCTTTTTCTGTTGTCATATTTCTATATTTCTATGTTTCTATGCTCCATACTTGAGGGCATTTGGGCTACTTTACTCTTTTTTGGAACCTCTCTGCTTTTGGTAGTATCCTTCAAGGATACATTCTTCTGAACCATGTGCTCTTGTGCGACTGTCAGCTTTCCGCTATTATCTAGTTTAAAAGCTGCTCTATCTCCTTTTTAAAGGCTAATGGCAGCCGCCTGGTTCCATCCCGGTTAAGGTGAAGCCCATCCTTTCGGAAGAGCCCCTCCTTTCCCCAGAATGTTCCCCAGTTCCTAACAAATCCAAACCCCTCATCCGTGCAACATCGTCTCATCCACGCATTGAGACTCCAGAGCTCTGCCTGCCTTTTGGGTCCTGCGCGTAGAAGGGAAGCATTTCAGAGAACGCTATCCTGGACCTTCTGGATTTCAACTTCCTACTGTTGCAGCGAAGTGCACGCAATGAATAAAACCAGGAGTCAGTTCGAAGATCCAAGCCAATTTATTGTGCACAGTCTCAGGCAAATGTCACAATCAAAATGGTCTGAGCAATGGAGTCAGTTAAACAACACCTTTCTTCTTCAGTTTAATAAAGGCAAACTTTCTATTGGTCCCACTGACCCTTGCACCCATCCAATTAGGATCTTTCTGTGGGCCCAGTACTCTGTTCCCCCTGCTCAGAACTCTCTAACAAAGGCACAGTTCTAAACTTTGATACTTTTCTCCTCCAAGGTCACTGTTCAGCTTTAGAAAATGTGTGAATACAGAGCACTGGTACATATCTGTCATCAGCATATAATATTCAACAAAGGACTTATACAACCTTATCAAAAAGCAGTTTAAAGTAGTTTCTCCAACTTACACTGACTCTGGTCTTTCTCAGCATTCTTATTCTTAGGTGGGGGCTGGGACTCAGGCCTAGCTTACAGGCCTCTCATACGTTTACATACATTCATAGGCTATTCTAGGCCATACTCAATTTGGAAAAATAATGTACTCCCAATTTGTTTCAGAAAGTGTAACAAAATATGTTTGCTTATTTTGTCTTATAACAATTGTACCATCGTACCATATATCAAGTTTTTCAGTTTTTTTCCCCCAATAGTGGTTGTGACAATAGGAGGTCTCAGAACTCACGGGCTGCCAATGGTTGATGTACCACACTCATTGGACACAATGCCCTTATTTGCATCAACAACCTCCAACCTCACTATCCACCATTGATTTTTTATAAAAGTTTTTTTCAAACAACTGTGGTTATCTTGTGCAGTCAAAAGTAAATGGAGCAAGGCAAGGCTGGCAACTTCCGACAAAGGACATTAATGCTGATACTTAGCTTTTTTTTATAACCAGCTCACAAATCAGTCCCATGGGAGCCCCGCCAAAATCCTTAATATCGATGAGTGTCATAATCCCGACGCCATCTAGCGTGCTGTTCAAAAGCGTTTCTCCTAAAGGTTTCTTCAGGGGAACCTCATTCGTAGACGCACTAAAAACAAAATAAATTTTATAACCATAACTTCCTTTCAAACCATAAAAACAGCTTCAAAAATTAGCTTCAAAAATTAGAAGAATCTTTCTCATACTTAAAACAGTTCAGACCAACCTTCAAATGATGTGCGGAGGAAGAGACCCGCAAGCTTACAAATTTCAACAATGGCTGCTGGTAACTCAGGAAGCTGCGCATGCGAAGAAAATTTAAAGGGCAGGCTATTACGTCAAGCATTCAAAAAAAAATGGAATCACCTGAAACACGCCTCCCATTCAATGCGTGTGTTAAGACCTCCTGGAATCAAAGTCTGTAATTGGTGAATCCAGCGTTGTTCCGCATACAATAATGCTCGTTCCCGTGTCCTCCCAGAGCGAGATGTCAATACTTGCTCAATACAGAAACAGGTGAGATCTTCAAACGCGTGCTGGAATTCAAGGCAATGTTCTACCAATGGCGCCTCTCTCCGATGACATTTTATCTTGCTTTTGTGTTCGTTCATTCGGACCCTGAACGATCGTATAGTCTTCCCAACATATAACAATTCACAGGGGCATCTTATGCCGTAAACCACATGCATGGAACTGCATGTGGTCGCGTTTCGAAGTTTATATTTACTCCCCCCATACTGAAACTCTGTCAGTTCTTGAGTAATATTGCATATATTACAAGAGCCACATTTAGCATGACCAATTGTCACATTAGGTGTTATAAGGGAGATGGGTCGCAAAGATGCCGGACTCAATATTTCCTTAAAGTTACGGGATCGTTTCCAAACACATCTAACTTGGTAAGTTTCCAAGCCTGCAATACTTTGTAAGACATTTGTATGTCTTTTAATACTGCGCTTCAAATCCAGACTGTAAGGGGTAAAATTTGTAACTAAGTTAACTTGTGGTATGCTGAAAGCCGAAACTGCCTTCTCATGAGTGTGCAACAATAAATCTCGGTTAGAGTATAATGCTCTTTTATATGCTATATCAACTACTTTATAAGGATATCCCCGTTGATAAAAGTTGTTTTTCAACTGACGTGCTTGCAATTTAAAGTCCTGGAGGTCCGAACAATTACGACGGTACCTTATGAATTGAGATAAAGGTAAACTGTTCTTTAGATGTAATGGATGGCCGCTGTCATAATGTAAAAGTGCGTTTTTATCGATAGACTTCTGAAAAATGAAAGTGGTCCATCCCGCTGATGACTTTTTCACTAGAATATCCAAAAAAGTGATTTGCTCTGCGTGGGAAGTTAAAGTAAACTTGATATTAACATCTCTATCATTCAACCACGCATGGAACCGGATCAGATGTTCCTGAGTACCATGCCATAGGACAAAAATGTCGTCGATGTATCTTCGCTACAACTTCACAGAAGTCTTGTATGAGGAATTGTCCAACCAATCTTGTTCAAATTTCTGCATAAATAAATTCGCAACCGAAGGGGCACACGAGGCACCCATGGCCACTCCGGATAATTGCAAATAGATGACTTCTTCAAACACGAAAAAATTATTATGCAATGTAAGAGACAAGAGTTCTGACAAAAAAACCCAACTGTTCAGAAAGATCTTCTCGTTGGTGCAAAGAGGCCATTACCACCGAGTGTGCCTGAAGTTGAGGAATAACTGTATAAAGAGACACGACGTCTAGGGTTACTAGAATAAGATCTGGATCCAGTGCCCATTGGTTATTACTTGACAAGATTCGCAAAAAATGAGACAAATCCTTTATATAGGAAGGAATAAGAATCATTTTAGGTCTTAAGTAAGAATCTAAAAATAGCGATAAAGGTTCTAAAAGAGAACCACGAGTTGAGACTATTGGTCTTCCGGGAGGATTCTGTAAGTCCTTGTGTATTTTTGGGACTAAATAAAATCTTGCCAAAGTACAATCAACTGGATTAAGAAAATACCATTCTTTTTTAGAAATTAATTTATTCTGCAACGCCTGAGTGGTGACCCTCTTAATCTTTTGTTGTAATTCTAATGTAGGGTCCCTTTCTAGCCGTTGATACACTTTTGAATCAGACAGTTGACTGTGGGCTTCATGTAAATACTGGTCCCGACTCCAAATGACTATCCCACCACCTTTATCCGCTCGCCGTATAATTAAATCAGAACGCGATCGGAGAGCTTGTAACGCTGATCATTCAGAAATACTGATGGTATGTCGAAAACCAGGTTTAGTTGACTCTATCCGGTCCAAATCCCGCAAAATGAGATCGCGGTATAATAACAATGCTGGAGGAGGGGGAGTCGGAGGGGACCAGGATGATCGTAGGGGTAAAGGAACTCGGTCTTGAACTTGCTGATTATCCCCAGAAGACGTTTGCTGGCTGAAGTATATTTGTAAATGAAGCTTTCTAATCATTTGTTCCACATCTACCCTTAATTGAAAAGAATCATGTTGTAATTTTGGAACAAAAGCCAACCCCTTATTGAGGACTGCCAATTGATCAGCTGGTATAGATTGACCTGACACATTAACTATCAATGAGTCTATTTCCGGCGTCGCACAGAGCCTTCTCTCTGTGCCTTTGTTGACGAATCCACCGTTTTTTTGACTTTGTTGTCCTTTTGGGTATTGTCTAAAAAAGCCTTCCGACGTCCGGCGGACTCAGAATCTGCTGAATCCGTATCTTCTGAAGTGTTGTCAAAAGTAACCTGTTTCCTCCTGGGTTTTTCCTTATGTTTTAAATTTATCCATGGATAGACGTAACCTTTAGTATAATCGTTGTAATCTCGTCGCAATTTTTTCTCCTTAACTTTTTTTACTTCTTCTGTTAATGTAGCAACTTGAGTGGCATGATATTCTAACTTAGTTTTCAATACCTCAGTTGTTTCTGACGATTTAAATTTAGTAATTAGAGTTTCAATCTCGGTGGTTAAGGAATCTATATGTTGTTTAGTAGTTTCTACAATGTGAATCATTAAATCAATGGAACATTTGTTCAAAATTTGGTTCCATTTGTCAATGAAACCAGTGTTTTTTGTATTCTAGGCCATAGCCTACCACATTCCCCCCTTTGATTATTCTCACCCGCAAGTGAGAAAGGGCGAGAATCAAATCACACATTACACGTGGCTGTCAGCATCACGTTGGGGTATAAGGGAATATTGCCACATAGCTAATACCTTCATAGCTGCCTTACGTTCAACAATACTATCAATAGTTGAGTTCAGCATGCGTAAGCATAAGGGTAGGAAACATGGGAGAAACAAGCAAATAGCCAATATGAATAGAACAATGAACACAAGTGTTTTCAGGCCGCCCATTCCTGAAAACAGAGAACCAAATCATCCATCGAGTTGCAAACCATGCCAGGTCTGAACTGGTACATATGTTTGCTTTCTCATATGATTGGCTATATCTTCTACAACTTGTTCTTCATTATCGATTTGCAAACAACAGTTAGTTAAATTCAGCTTTCCACACACTCCTCCTTCAGCAGCAAGTAAATAATCTAATGCTAAGCGATTCTGATAAATGGCTGTACGCATTTGCGTGGCTTGTTTAGCTAACAAAGTTAATGCTCTACTAGTCTCATTGGTTATTATTTCAACAGCTTGCAAACGTATAATACGATTTAACATATACACAGGGGTGCGGTAACCCCAAGAGCCATCCTGCGCCCATGTGGCAGGTCCATAGTAGGAAACGATTCTCTCTGGTGGCCATTCTTCAGATGTTGCATCCCATTTGTCCCATTGACCTATTTTCAAGGCCTCTCGTTTCTGTCGACTCTTGTATACAGGAAAACCCAGTCGTTCTCCATGGGAGATGGACAGAAGAAAGAAAGAAGGTCTTATTGTCCCCAAAACACACGCACCTCCCCAGTTAGCAGGGAGTTTAGCATATGCTCGAGTTCTGAGGATCCAATACAGTCCAGGTGGAGCTTGCCAGTTATTGTGAGAAGCGAGATTGGTCCATAGCCTGGCAAGATTAGGAAAGATGATCAGAGGATTGGAGGGTTCCGGGGCATTGGTTCCTGACCACCAGGATGTCTTTTTGGTAGTAGCATTATAGTACTTCTGGCTCAGACAGACCAACTGTCCCACTTGTATAGTCAATTGTGGTCCAGCTCGAGCAAAACATAGGTTACCAGCAATGGGGTTAGCTAGGACCCATTCACTGGTAGCTTTATGCAGATCTGTTTGGTTGTATGGTTGTATGGAATAGTTCAGTTCTTGTGCTTCCCAGGGCCACTGGTCTCCCATCTGAGTTCCTCCACAGAAAAGGCAGTCCGAGACATGGAGACTGGATGCTACAGCTCCAGCTAGTTCAATAAACAGATTTCGAGAAGCTTGGGGAATTACAAACTCTGCTTTCATGGCCTCATAGAAGGTGTGATGTATTCGATAAGGTGAGGAGACATGAGTTTTGGTGTTGAGCTGAATATACACAATAGTTCGGGGGTCAGTTCTACTTCCTGCAATACGTAGGCCGAATCGGAATCCTTGCTTCCACTGGCTTGGGTCGTGGATGAGAAGTCGTAGAGGATTACAGGCACCTTTCTTGCACTTCTTAGGTTCCGGTAGAGGTAATCTTTCTAAAGTAGCCTTATGATTATCTCCATTGTCCAGTAGGGCTACCGGACCAGGTAGCATAGTACACACAGCCCCATTTTGGACAGAAATAGTCATCTTTTGATGGTTTTCCATAAGTAGTTGGGGAATGTACCCCAGTGCATATTCCCCATCTGTATGCACCTTCGGGACACATGTACTTGTCATCATGGTAGTAAGCTTGTTCCCATGATCCACACCTATAATAGTCATTTCTGTTTATCAGATCACAAGCATCAAAGTACAGGGACGCAGGTTTGGTAGGGTCAGTGAGTTGAGTTGTAGCATTTATGAGGGCTCCATCTTCATCATTCCATCGTAGTTCCAAGACATAGAAAGAATGATTCTGTCGGGGTCTGAAACAGGTACGAGTCTTTCCATTCGTGCAGACATTCAGTTCTGTACCATTATACATGCACTGACCGACTTTACCAGTGCAAGTATAGTAAGAGTGATAAAGTAAAGTCTGGGTGATCTTCATTCCAGTTCGGGTAGTGGTTATACAAGCTGCACAAGGAGGTAGGGCAAGAGTTGTTTTCAGGGGACCCAGGGCTACCGCAAAAATGAAACAGTAATAAGCAATCATCATGATCATAGTCTCTTAGTCTTTGATAATAGATAACTGAGATGTTGAAGGTTGGTTATTCTCTTCGTAGTGTGAGTCGCAGTGGTGCTGCAGGATTAGTGATCAAAGTCCAAGGACGACTCTCAGAAACTGCTGCTGGTTTGACTCGACTGTGGTGGATCCAGGAGTCAATTTCTGCCACTTTAACTGCTGTGGGTGTTGACAGTAGAACAACATACGGTCCCTTTCAATGAGGTGCCAACGGTGTCTTCTTCCACTCTTTTACCCACACCGAGGCTCCAGGCTTGAAAGGATGTAATGGCTCAGTCAGATTGATTGGCAACTGGTCTTGCAGCCAGGTATGGAGGTCCTGCAAGACAGAACTTAAAGCCAACAATTCTTGTCTAGTAATTTCTGATCCAATCTGACTCATATCCCCCCTTATTCCCTGAACTATGGGCGGGGGCCTTCCATACAAAACTTTAAATGGGGAGACTCCTAATGACTTAGTGGGGGCTGAACGTACTCTGAGACGGGCTATAGGGAGAGCTTGAGGCCATTTCAGGTGAGCTTCTTGACATAGCTTAGATAACTGAGATTTCAGGGTTCGGTTCATTCTTTCTACTTTTCCTGAACTCTGGGGTCTATAAGCTGTATGTAACTTCCACTGTATTTGCAAAGCATGAGCTAGCTGCTGAGTTACTTGTGGCACAAAGGAGGGCCCATTGTCTGACTCTATGGTCAAAGGTATTCCAAACTGGGGAATGATTTCATGAAGCAGGGCCTTAGTGACTTCTCTGGCTTTTTCATTTCTGGTGGGGAAAGCTTCCACCCACCCAGAGAAGGTACAAACTAGAACCAGTAGGTAGTGATATCCATTGCTCATGGCATTTCTGCAAAGTCAATTTGGATATTTCCCATGGGGGTTACTCCCACTGATTGAACTCTTGGAGGAAGGACAGGACCCTGTCGGGCATTATTCTTTGCACAGGTTACGCATTTTCGGGCTATTGAGGCAGTTAAGGGTCCCAGCAATGAGATACAGAAATACGGTTTCAGAGCTTTTTCCATTGCAGTTTTTCCATAGTGTGTGGCTTGATGAAAGGCGTGGACAAAGGCTGGACCCAGGGCTTCAGGGATCACAGTCATACCAGGAGGTGAGCCTCCTTCGGGCGGTGGTAGCACTATCCATCCAGTCTCAGATAGCTGCCCCCCCTCATTCTGACAGTAGTAGTCCAGCTCATTTGGAGTGTATCGTGGGGTCCAAGCACTGAGAGGTACTGGAAATATGGCTGCTTGAACTGCAATATTGGGGGTAGAAATTTCTCCTTTGATTGCTGCTTCTCGAGCTGAGGCATCGGCGAATCTGTTCCCTCGGGACACTTCTCCATCTCCAGTCTGGTGGCCTCGGCAGTGCATTACAGCAACTTGTTTGGGGGCCCATACTGCTTCCAATGAAGTCAATATTTCTGGGCCATACTTGATGGACTTGCCTCCCGAGGTTATCAATCCACGTTCTTTGTACAAGGCTCCATGGGCATGTAATGTTGTGAAAGCATATTTGGAATCTGTGTATACATTCAGACGGATCCCAGTCCCTATCTTCAATGCTCGAGTGAGGGCTATTAATTCGGCCTTCTGGGCTGAATTTCCTGGGGCTAGTGCTGATGATTCTATTACCATGTCCAGGGTCACCACGGCATAACCGGCACATCATTGTCCATTGATTACAAGACTGCTTCCGTCCACAAAGAAAGTTCTTTCTGGGTTGTTCAAAGGGATATCAGTTAAGTCTGGGCGACTTGAATATACTGTGTCCATTACTTCTAGGCAATCATGATCAGGAGGGCCTGGACCAGTTGGCAGTAGGGTAGCAGGGTTCAAGGTTTGGCTGACACTCAATTGTAGCCAGGGATTTTCACACAGCATACTTTGGTATTTCAACATCCGCGCGTTGGTGAACCAGTAGTTTCCTTTGTGTTCCATAAGGGTGAGGACTGAATGTGGTACAGTTACTTGAAGATTCTGCCCCAAAGTGAGCTTGTCTGCTTCACTCACCAAGAGGGCTGTGGCTGCTACAGCTCTCAGGCAAGGTGGCCATCCTTTTGCAACAGGGTCCAATTGTTTTGATAGATAGGCTACGGGTCGTGGCCAGGATCCAAGGGGCTGAGTCAGGACTCCCAGCGCATTTCCACATGACTCATGGACATAAAGATGAAATGGTTTTTGCATATCTGGTAGGCCCAAGGCTGGTGACGACATTAATGCTGTTTTTAGTGATTTAAATGCTTTATCCTGTTCTGGGCCCCATTCCATGGGTGATCGTTCCACTCCCTTTGTGGCTTGGTACAAGGGTTTTGCCAAGTGTGCAAAATTGGGTATCCATATCCGACAGTAGCCTGCAGCTCCCAAGAAGGCCCGCACCTGTTTTCTGGTGGTGGGGGTTGGGATGCGGCACACTGCTTCCTTCCGTTCAAGTCCCAATTTCTGGATTCCTTTGGATAGATGAAATCCCAGGTATTTCACTTCAGTTTGGCACAACTGTGCTTTGGCTCTTGAGACTTTGTATCCGGCTTCATTTAAGAGGTGCAAGAGATCACTGGTGGCTTGCACACATTCAGACTTGGAGTTGGTGGCTATAAGCAGATCATCTACATATTGTAGCAAGATTCTTTTTCCTGGAGTTACAGAGTAGTTTGAAAGATCTTGGTTGAGAGCTGCACTGAAGATAGTGGGTGAATTCTTGAATCCTTGAGGCAAGCGAGTCCAAGTAAGTTGGCCTTGTCTTCCTGTAGTGGGGTTCTCCCATTCAAATGCAAACAAGAGTTGGCTGGCAGGCGCCAGGCGGATACAGAAAAAGGCATCTTTTAAATCCAAAATGGTGAAATGAGTAGCTTCTGATGGAATCAGTCCCAGGAGGTTGTAAGGATTTGGTACTACTGGATGTATGGTTTCAACTGCACTGTTCACTTGTCGCAAATCCTGCACTGGGTGGTAGTCACCTGTCCCAGGCTTCTTGACTGGGAGGAGAGGGGTGTTCCAGGGCGATTGGCATTCTCTCAGGAGTCCATACTGTAGTAATTTCTTGAGGTGACAATGAATGCCTTCAATTGCTGGTCGTGGGAGAGGATATTGTCGCACATGCACTGGTTCAGCTCCTGATTTAAGGGTGACAAGCACAGGAGCTATATTCTTTGCTAGGCCGGGAGGATTATCCTCCGCTCACACTCCGTGCGGAGCCAAGATGTTGGTGGGTATACAGGGGCTTGCTGCCTTGGATGAAAGTGGACTATAGAACCGCCATTCTTCTTCTCGGGGGACAGTCAGCACCATCAGGCCAGCAGATTCCGAGTTCACAGTCATTTCCATTTTTCCTCCTTCAACAAAGGATATCTGCACCTGGAGCTTGGCAAGCATGTCTCGGCCCAATAGGGGAACCGGGCATTCAGGTATATACAGGAACTGATGTGTTATCTTCCGTCCCCCTAATTCGCAGGCATGGTTCTGCAGGAAAGGTCTTGTGGTTCTAGTTCCAGTGGCGCCAACAATAGTGACAGATCGGGACGACAAGGGAGCCACTGGCTTAGCCACTACTGAATGTTCGGCCCCCGTATCCACCATGAAGTCCATGTACTGGTCCCCAGTCTTTAAGTTGACCATAGGCTCCTGGGGACCCAGGGAAAACTTGGAGCCCGGTCTGGCCTAGTCCTCATCCACGTAGTAGTCCTCAGTAGTCACCACTCCCTCTACGGCGGCTTCTTCCTGCTGAAATTGTGCGCGCTGCATTCCTCCCCGTTGTTGGAACCGGCCCCCTCCTCTCCTCGTGCTCCCCCTCCCTCTCCAGGGGGTGGAGCCAACATTCGGGCATTCATTCCTCCAATGTCCTTCTTCCTTACAATAGGCGCACTGGTTTGCACCTAAGGGGGACCGAGCGCTCCCTCGGCCCCTTCCCCGTCCTCGAGTCCCTCTGTTTGAGTATCCTCCACGTCCTTCAAATAAAGCTGCAGCAAGCAGATTGGCTTTCTTCTTCATCTTTCTTTCACTTTCCCTTTTACATTCTTGATCACGATTCACAAATACCTTCTGGGCAACCTCCATTAGCTGTGCTGTATTCATGCCCGCAAATCCATCCAGTTTCTGCAATTTTCGTTTTATGTCTCCCTGGGACTGACTCACAAAAGCAGCATTTACCATACGTAAATTCTCCTGGCCTGCTGGATCATATGGGGTATAGAGTCTATATGCTTCAGTCAGTCGTTCATAGAAGGCAGCCGGACTTTCATCTGGGCGCTGAAGAACGTCTGCTACCTTCCCAACATTCATGGCTTTCTGACCTCCCCTCCTCAGACCTTGCACTAAGAGCAACACATGCTTCTGCAACGGGGTGTCTGGGCTTAAGCAAAGCTCATTTTCCAGCAGGGCAGTAGCTAACTGAGCAGCGCTAGATCTAAAGGTGAACTGTGCAGATCCTGGGATAACCTTTGAAAGATCTTCGGGCCTGATATTCAGCGGCGGCAGCTAGCGCAAGTGCAGTGCTTAGCTGTCGCTACTGAAGAGTTAACCCTGATATTCAATGCCGGGATCGTATTTGGCCATCGGCATTGAACAGCTGGGTTTGCCGCACAGCCGCGCATGGTGCAGAAGCTAACTGGGCAATGGCGATATTCCGCCACTGCTCGGTTAGCTTCGGTGGCAAAAGTTAGGATCGCCGCTGACCAATTATCCCCTGGTACTGCCCCTGACAGGCCCCAATGCTAAGCGGTTAGCATCAGGATGTATAGTGGCGTTACTTGGGGCTATTCAGTGGCACTAACTGTATTAGTGCTGCTGAATATCCCGCTAAGGGGCATTTACATGGTTTACAAACTCTGTAAACCTGCAATATCAGTCCCTCTGTGTCTACGTGAGTGTCACTCAAAGCATTAACCATAATTGAGTTATTCAGCTTTGACTATTAGTACTGCATCCTACTTGCTGTATGGTGCAGATGAGAACCTTGAGTTTTTCTTACAAATATCTCTAAGTGATCTACGCTGATCTCCTTTGTAATTATAATTTGTTTTTATTGTGAATCACCTGCAATTTGATAGAAGAAAACCCCTTGTGCAGCGTAGGAGGAAAATAGAGTTGAGCATATTTCAGACGACTCTTGCTTTTGATCTCACTTTTTCTAAGATTTGCCTGCACATAGGGATAGCCAGACCCATTTCTCTGCTTTTATTTCCCTTGACTCATCTTCTGGCTTTCTCTGCTCAGTCACATGTCCTCTTCACTGTGTTGCATACCAGTCAAGATACAACTCGTTTTCATATCTTTTCCCTCCTGTTTAGTAAGTTGCTCCCGGCATAAAAATAAAATTCTTTCTCTGGTGGAGGCTCAAATCCTACTTATTAAACTGACCTTCTCATAACTTTTACAGCTTTTCTGAAAATGCATTTAATAAAATATTAATACAAAATGATATTTGAAAAGCTCAGGGGTTGCAATCTGGGAACAGCTAATATGATAGACATTCAAATACCTCCCTAGTATGAATTCATCAGAAGCAGGCCTTTTCCATACGAAAGGAAACTCTGGAACGAGGAGTCATGAGGGTGAAAGGGGGTAGATTCAGGAGTAATTTAAGGAAATATTTCTTTATGAAAAGGATAGCAGATGATGCATGGAACAGCCTCCCACTGGAGGTAATGAAGATGACGCATGAGACAAGTACAAAGACTCTCTAAGGGAGAGGAAAGGATTATAGAGCTTAAGTCATTGGTATGGATGCGAAGGAGTAGCCTACTGGTTAGAATACTGGCTTGGTAACCAAGCAACAAGGGTTCAATTCCCACTAGCACTCGTTGTGGCCTTGGGCAAGTCACTTAACCCTCCATTGCCTCAAAAGAAAGACCTGGCAATAAACCTCTGGTCACGCTACCAAGAAAACCCAGGAGGTTCTGGGTCAGCATGGACTAAAAGGCACACATTGCATGGATGGGCAGACTTGATAGTCATTTTCTATGTTTTTACTACTGAGCATTTGTATAGCGCTATAAGTCGTAAGCAGCGCTGCACAGACATGTAAGAGACAGTCCCTGCTCATCAGAGCTTACAATCTAGTCAAGACAGACAACACAGGAGGTGTAGACAGGGAAAAAACAAGGGGAAAGGAAAAGAAAAAGGAGATCAGGTGAGTCAAGATCCAAAAGCAGCAGCAAAGAGGTGAGTTTTCAGCCTGGATTTGAAGAGGGTCAGAGAAGGTGCCTGGCATACAGACACAGGTAGTTTGTTCCAAGCGTAAGGTGCAGCAAGGAGAAAGGAGCGAAGTCTGGAGTTAGCAGTAGAAGAGAAGGGCACAGATAGAAGCAGTTTGCCAGAAGAGCGGAGTTCCCGAGAGGGGTTGTAAGGAGAGATAAGAGAAGAAAGGTAGTGAGGAGTTGCAGAGTGAATGCACTTATAGGTCAGTAGGAGAAGTTTGAACTGGATGCGGAAACGGATAGGGAGCCAATGAAGTGACTTGAGAAGAGGAGTAATATGGGCATGACGAGGCTGGCGGAAGATTAGCTGCGCAGCAGAGTGATGAACAGATTGAAGGGGAGAGAAATGATTCAAAGGGAGACCAGCAAGGAGTAGGTTACAGTAGTCAAGACGGGAGGTGATTAAGGAGTGGATAAGCATCTTAGTAGTGTGTTCAGAAAGGAAAGGATGGATTTTACTGATATTATAGAGAAAGAAACGGCAGGTCTTAGCTATCAGACGAATGTGTGTGGAGAAGGAGAGAGAAGAGTCGAAGACAACCCCAAGATTGTGGGCCGAGGAAACAGGAAGGAGTAGAGAGTATCCACAGAGACTGAGAAAGGAGGAAAGGGGGGAGGGGTTTAGGGGGAAAGATAAGAAGTTCAGTCTTGGCCATGTTCAATTTCAAGTGGCGGTGAGACATCCAGGCAGCAATGTCAGAAAGACAGGCAGAGGTCCGGGTCTGGATAGCCAGAGAGATTTCAGGCGTAGAGAGGTAGATCTGGGAGTCTTCAGCATAAAGATGGTACTGAAAACCGTGGGAAGAGATAAGTGCACCAGGGGACTGGGTATAGAGAGAGAAAAGGAGCAGACCCAAGACAGATCCTTGGGGAACACCAACTGGGAGCGGGATAGCAGAGGAGGAGCAGCCACCAGAACACACACTGAAAGAGCGATGGGAGAGATAGGAGGAGAACCAGGATAGTACAGAGCCCTTAAAACCAAGCGAGGACAGGGTATCGAGGAGAAGATTGTGGTCAACAGTGTCAAAAGCAGCAGAGAGGTCAAGAAGGATGAGGACAGAGTAAAGGCCGTTGGATTTTGCCAGGAACAAGTCACTGGAGACTTTGGCAAGAGACGTTTCAGTAGAGTGTAAAGGACGAAAGCCAGACTGTAAAGGATCCAGGAAGGCATGAGAGAAGAGGAAGTTGAGGCAGCGGCGGTGAACAGCACATTCAGGTCTTTATGCATACCTCACATTCTTGTCCCTTGTTTCTTTAATATATGTTGCTGAGCATAATCTATCCTGGCTGTAATTTTTTAAACTTTTTATTAGGGGGATTTACACTTAGCATGGCACCTATTATTCAGGGTTCAGGAGGCTGTGCAGATGTCTGCCTGTATGCATGTGCATGCTAGCACCTTCCCCATCATCCAAGATGCTGGATGATGCCCCACAGGAATCCCGGTACTGCCGGCATGAAGAGTGGGCTGTGAATGGGACTCCCTGGGTAGTGCCAGTGAGCTAGAATTATGGCCTGCAGAGGCCGTTGGGAGACCCTGGATCCCACCAGCCTGAAGAGTGGGGCTGTGACCTGCAGAGGCTGATGGAGTCTCCAGGTAGTGCTGGCATCAGAGGAGGAGGACGGGGGGGAGAGAAGGGGTGGATCAGGGGCATAGCCTAGGAGGTGAGCGGTGAGGGGTATGGCTAGGAAAAGAGGGTGGGGATGGGAGGAAAGAAAGGGGGGGAACATAAGGGAAGGGGATATGTTAGAAGAGCAAAACAGAACAGAGGTGGAGCATAAGGGAAGAGGCAGGGTTAGAGGAAAAACGAAGATACAGAGAGTGCATTAAGGAAGAAGGGAAGGGAAGGGAGTGAAAGGTCTGAGGGAATGCATGCATTGGTAGAGAGAAAAGAGGGCAGTGAAGGATAGGAGGGGGGAATAGTGCAAGAGAGTGGGAGGGACAAGGAGTGGGTGCAGGAGGCTAATGGAAAGTGCACCCCCCCCACCTTTCCCTAACATACACACACACATACACATACTCGCACAAACTCCCCGACACAGACAGAAACATGTGCACATAGCCCTCGACATGCATGCACACGTGCACGCACTTCCCGACTCTCACCATAACATACACATGCACCCCGTGGCACTGCCTATGACACACAGAGATGAATCCCCCCAAATGCCTGATTCTGCAAATGGGGGAAACGCGCCATTGCATCACACTGCAAACGTATGCTTTTCAGCTTCTTAAAGCTTTAAATCCCGAATCCAAGCGAAATGAGCAATGCACGATGACTAGTTAAGTGCCTCTGCACCCAGCATGAAACAGAAATATAATGTTAACAGGAAAGACCCCTCCATGAGTGCATTCCAGTCCGCAATAGAAAGACGATGACAAAATCCAAGAATTCTTAAAAAGAAAGGAAAAAAGACAGAGCAACTGCCCAACCCATCTATATCCAGACAAAGAAGGATACCAGAAACTAAGCAAACCACTCCCATCACCTGTCCGGTGCCAGCCCGATCAGCAACCTCACCACTCCCTCCCAACTCACCTCTCAACAGCATACTCCCTGCCCCTTTCCATTACCCTCACAGAAATAGTTCTCTGGCCCTCCGCCTCAGGGAGCGCATGGCAGCAAGACAAGGTCATTTCTTTCTGATCAACCCTCATTCCCATCCTTTCTGGCCTGTCCCAGTTGGCCCCTGATCCTGATGCTGAACATATTGGTATATCCAAAAAAGAAAGCAGAACTGCCCAAGTTTTTATCCTGTACCACATGCAGTGCACATACAAACCACACTACAAACAAAAAAATCATCTTAAAAATATTTTTAAGGGGTATCAACACAAGTTACAATCTGGCGAACTAAAGGACTTCCTGCAGCATAAATACATTGGCAGTCTACCAGTGCCTTCAAGTGTGTTTCATCATTTACCTCCAATCACCACTTGTTCTATACCAAAGCACACTTAAACATTCAAAACATATCTGAAAAAATAAACAATGTCACGCTTCCCACAAAAAATCTTTATATTCAACATGGAAAAAAACCTTTTTAGTCCTTTCTTCTTCGATAGAATAGAAAGTACTTAGTTTTATGATGTTCCCCAGACATCCATTAACGATAGTCCACTTTCAGCAATCCAACCAACATATCCTCACAGGAATTTCAATGGGAACATGCATCTCTGGCATCTCTCCAACAGAATCAGCAGGAACACATGTGCATTAAAACAATGGCGCTGTCTACAAATTCAGTGCTCTAGGATGAGACACACGTACCAGCGTCACCAGCAAATAAGAACACTCTGGCATAGATCACAAACACCCACAAAAAACGGTGCAGTAAAGAACAAAAATTAGCATTTTACTCACTCATAAACAAGAATGTATCCGCTCGGGAATCATTCGAACACTCCCATTGTATGAGCAGAGATTTAAAAAGGAAGTGGCAGCCTATCGGTATGCTTGTAGCTGACATCACCCTAAATGCCAGCATCAAAACTTTAAAAGGGCAGTGTGGTAGTGTGGCATGTAGTAGGAAGGCGTTTGCTGTTCCAACACCAAACAGACAGCAGTTCAGGGAAAGCAAAGCTTGTTTTTATTCAGACCAAGTTTGTTACATCTTCACAAAGCTAGTCTCCCAGCCATTCCTCCAGCCCAATTAAAGTTCTTTCCTTGCCCAGTTAAAGTTGCTACCTTTGTACAGCTTGCCTTGAAAAGACTCCTGGCTCCACGGGTCTCTCTCTCTCTTGCAGCCTGCTGGTTTTTTAACCTCTCCTTGTGAGCTATGCCCTCCCAGCCTTGAACTCCGGGCTGCAGGCTCCTTTAAAGGGTCCTGTTGATAATCCCTCTGGAGAGGTATGGGCAACACTCTATAGACCACATTACAGGCAGATATAATAAACTGTGCTTACTGTGACTAGTCAATTTCCTTGTTCAAACCCCATATGTATCATTGTCTGCAATCAAAAGATCCATCTTTGTTCATGCCTCAATAGGACCTGTAAGGCATAAAAAATTTGTGTGCATTCTGAACACAATGAGAGAACAGGGGGACACTGAAATCCAAATTATGCAGATGACGCCTATGCTCAGTCATCCTAACATATAATTCCTGCATAGTCTTTCCCACAGTGTAAACAACTCCAGACTTTTAACGACTAGACAAATTATATAGATGGATTGGTTTCCGATCAAAGAAAACCAAAGTAGTCCCATTAAAAGACTGTGCACACACAGAACACAAGTCACAAGCATAATTACCTCTCCTCTCTACAGCAGAAAGGTGGTTGGAGTTCTGATAACTAGAATGGACCACCCAATCATGAAGATTATGTCCTCTCCTAAACACAAAAAGAGGAAGTTCAGTGACAACTCTATGGAGTGCTAATTCGTGACAAAGTTGTAAAATATTTGACTTCACTTGTTGAATTATAAGGGAATATGGCAACATACATTATCGGATTGGATCCCAAATCTCTAGTCTGGGGTAATAAAAGATTTTCTCTATGTGCCCATCTAGCTCTACTATATGCTTTAATGATAGAAGGTGGGTAACCTCTGAATAAATTTCTATTTCATTATGACTGACTGATTTTTAAATTCCATTGTGGAAATTATCCTGTGTGAAAGCATGAACTGCCCAACTGGAATATTCTCCCGCAGTTTCTGAGGATGACAACTGGGAAATCTTAAAAGAGTGTTCCTATCAGTGGGTTTCCTAAAAAGGAAACCCAGGAACCCAACATATTGGCGCAGTGGTATGCTGAATGATGTTTTACTGCTTTCTGAGGAACATTCAGAAACATCATCCAGCTCGCCCCTGTGCAAGAGGGGAAACGAGAGGGGACCCTTGCTTCCATGGGCCAGAGGTCCTCATATAGGTGAGGAGGGTGGTTGTGTTTTCTGGGCAAGTGGCTGCTCTGCTGTGGAGGTGCCCATGATGGTGGTGGTGCATGCCATCCCCTTCCATGGTGAACATGTAGGCTGGTGGGCTGATTTTGTTGTATTTGATTCTTTTATGTGTCAATTATGTGTGCATATATAGTCCAAAGCCATTTCACTGGCCACTCTTTTTTTTAGGAGATATTGGACATTGAGGGGTTGAAGTGCAAGGGTGCCAATAATGTTGACCACAACTGTATTAACATGAGAGAAGTTTATAAAACAATGAATAGGATGAACAGATGAATAAGGAACTGTCTGAAGGAGTGAATCCTTCAGATAGGTCTATGACTAGGGGTCACTCCATGAAGCTAACAGGTAATTGGCAAATGTGTTTCTTCAATCACTGAACGATCAAGCTGTGGAATTTGTTGTCAGTGGATGTAGTCAAGGGATCTAACAGCAGGATTTAAAAGGGATTTGGGCAAGTTGGATGGAGAAAAGTTTATAAACATGTATCATGCTTCAAGAATGGATCTACTCTTTGGTATCTGATGGTAACCGGGTAGCCGGACCCGGCGCCCCCTCTCTCTTTATCCCCACCCCCTTACCCCAACCCCCCCCTTCATTCCCAATAACGGCACTGACATCGACTCTTGGTGACAACTGGTCGCAGCTTTATTTAAAACAACTCATTAACATTAAACAGGTACATTGACCAATCAACCCCCGCGGATTGGTGAACCGCCCGCCGTGCAACTAGCAAGGCGGCCACGTCTCCGCTCCAGCCGTGGTCCCCACCAACGGCCAATTTCCGCCAACCCCTATCCGACTTTGCCATGTTACTAGCAAAAGTCTTCCAGGGGTTGGCCGGGTCGAGGGCACCCTGCCCCCTCCCCCAAGTCGCCTAAGGCTCCGGACCCCGGACCTCCGGGATCCCGCCCGCACGAAACACCCTGTCCCCCTCCCCCCCCAGCTGCGACACCCCGACTAAGTACTCCCACCTTGCTTAATGGGTGGGCGGGTGGGCTGCCAGTCGGGCGCCCGCTCGCATGTGCTCCGGGCCAGCCGCAAGCTCCGGAGCACATGGCATCCCTCTCACCTGATTGGCTCCGCTCAGGTCTGAAGGAGCGGAGCCAATCATTTTAAATGACGCGCGCAGCGTATCGACGCTGACGCGCGTGACGGCCTCCACATGGCCGAGCAGGGTCCCGCGCCGGGCCGCGCACCCGGTTACGGGCGGGCCCGGGACCCTGCCCGCGCCCTGGTACATACTTCTTAGTACCTCAGATTGGCCATCGATGGATGGACATTTGGTCTGACCCAGCACAGCATACTGTAAGTTCTTAGGACCATATCTGCTTTTCCTTTGCCTACGTACAGTCGGTTTAATCTCGCTGTGCATCATCTTGAACAAATCTCTTCAGAAATGTGATTGATAAATTGTAATAAACAAACAAGTATTCCAAATGCTGGCAGGGATCAAGAATTCTGAAAAGGGCAACTTATTATTCAGCACTTGTTTACAATTTGATTTTCTAAGGCTCATTATGTTATTGTCGCTACCTCAGGCATGGCATTGTTCTGCGGTTTCTGTGAATTTCAACATTAGTCTTGCTGCTGTGAATGTCTTATAATAGGTTAGTATGAAACTGGACCACTTCTCGCTGCCATCAGGGGAGAGTAGGATATAAAGAGCCTCCGTCCTCACACAAACAAATGCTGTGTTCTGAAGGTTCATTACGCAGCCCCCCGCTACCTGAAAAAGAATAGGCGAGTGAAGGTTTTAAAGACTCTCCTCCCCACATAAGCAAGCACTGTGCTGCTGGCAACGAAAAAATAAAAACAAGCAAGGTAGGCTTTATTTAAATGTCCTCCTCCTCCCAACAACTGCTTTGTTTTTGTTTCTTTTCTTAATGCTATTTCTATGACTTTTTACAATAATCTTAAAAGCATAAACTTGTAAAAGAAAATAGGTAACAAACAAAGCAAAATAAAAAAAAACCTGCAATAATTTATTTGTGCTTATCACTTTCTATTCCCTATCTAGAAAAAAGGTATCAAGAGGGTTATTTTAGAAGCTTTATTCACAATTTACACTTGTATAATCGGGCACATGCACATGTAAATCGCATCCATGTGCAAATCAGCATTTTGGAAAGGCCCGGTTTAGATGTGGATGTCCTTAGTACAGAATAGATTTGATGGAATATGTCAGGGGTATGGTTTAGCCGCAACTTGGGTGGGACATATATCTCCGGCCATTTTCCTTCCTCATGGAAATCCGCAATAATTCATCCTCTTTTGAAACAATCTTCACTCGATCCCTCAGTGCTTTCCCATTGGCGCCCGGTTTCCAACCTTCCTTTCCTAGCAAAAGTGTTAGAGCGTTTTGTCTTCCTACAGTTATCATCTCATGCCGAAGCTACTAATTCTCTTCACCCCCGGCAAGCAGGTTTTAGGGCAGGGCACAGTACCGAAACCGTCCTCCTGGCCCTGCTGAACGAGATTCTTGTTGCCCATGACCGTGGAGATATCTCACTCTTGGTTTCACTAGATTTGTCAGCAGCCTTTGACCTAATCGACCATCGTACCCTTCTCTCTCGTTTGTTTGACATTGGCTTACGGGGATCGGTATTATGTTGGTTTCGTTCCTTTCTTACTGCCCGTTCCTTTGTTGTCTGTGCCAATCACCAATCCTCTCCATCCACTTCCCTGTCCTGTGGGGTACCTCAGGGATCTGTCTTATCCCCCCTACTCTTTAACATTTTTCTCGCCCCCCTCCCCCTCTTAGTCCAACAGTTCCCAGTCTCTGTCTATATTTATGCGGATGATATAGTTCTTCTTTTCCATACCTCTCCAGTTAATATTTATTTATTTATTTATTTATTTAACAACTCTTATATACCGCGCTATTTGTTATCAGTGCAGTTTACATACAACAAGGGTACACAGTCAGAAGCCTATTCTGTGCTTACATTGTAACAGGAGTTTAAAACTTGGAGCAACAGGGAAACTATAAACATATGTACAAAATACAATTAGATTTGGTTTGTATATACACGGATCGCTTAATACTTGTCTTACTCATGTTGCAAACTGGCTTTCCTCTAATTTTCTTCATTTAAATCCATCCAAATCCACAGCCCTGTGGGTCTCACTGAGTGCCTCTTGTCCAGACATCACGCCTCAAATAAATTCTGTTCCCGTTCCACTTACCTCTTCTTTCCGTTATTTAGGAGTGACCCTGGACTCCTCAATGTCTTTCCATGAGCATATATCTAATCTTTCCCGTCACTCTTTCTTTATATTGCGACAACTCCGATCCGTCCGTTCTGTTTTGCCCATTGACTCTCTTATCACTCTTTTACTGGCTTTGGCCATGTCCAGATTGGACTATTGCAACGTGGTCTATGCAAATCTCTCTGCTTACCAACTTCAGCGCTTACAGCTTTTGCAGAATACAGCTGCTCGACTTGTTACTTTTGCTCGTAGATCCGATCATGTAACCCCTCTCTTGTATCATCTTCACTGGCTCCCACTGCATTTTAGGTTCAGATATAAGTTCCTCATTCTAACTCATAGAATCATCTACACCTCAACCCCTCAGTATTTAGCAAATCTGATCTCCCTCCATACTCCCTATCGGCAGCTTCGCACCTTGCATGCCAATCGTCTATCTCTTCCTTCCCCCGCACAAGCTCATCTAGAACAGACACGCCACGCCGCTTTCTTTTTTCTGGGACCCTCACTTTGGAATTCACTACCATCCTCTCTCCGGTTAGAACCCTCCTATCACAATTTCAAAAACCTACTGAAAACTCATTTATTCCAACAGGCATTTGACCTCCTTCCAAGTAATCCTGTGTAGTCATTTGTTTGTCTGTCCTTTGTGATTTGCAGTTCTGTCTAATTATTGTTTATGATTTACTGTTTGTCTCTAATGGCCCCTTCGGCCCTTCTTTCCTTTATTTTAATGGAGTTCCTTTCTTTTTCTGACGCTAGCATTTATATTTTATTGTAAACCGCCCTCATGTCTTGACAAGGGTGGTATATAAAGTGTTAAATAAAGATAAAGATAAAGATAACTATAAGTGTATTCCCTATTGCATATAGGAAATGCACATATAAACCCAAAAAATCTCCGCATCAGAAGTTACACCTGTTCCCTGGCACGTATATGTTTTATAAAAGTGTGCATGTCGGCCAAATCTACAGAAGGGATTAAAATGGTTATCCTTTTTAATCTCCTTTAGTTTATTTCCCCCTCCAAACTGCAATGGGTTAAATATAGCATCCTCTGCAGTTATGCCGTGACCTCTACATGTCTACGTTTGCAAGAAGACTCACATACACATGTGAGCGTTGCTGTTTACATATGCAAGTTCCTGGAATCCCGTTGTCGGCTTTTCCCATGTGTAAATTTGTAAAATGGTTTCTCTCACTGCGCGTGGATGCCATTTTCTAAAATACCACCTGAAGTGAGTATGTCCCAGGCTTGACGTCTCAGTTCCGATCTCCACATACTATTTAAAATGCTCCTTTAAATATGACAGAAAAAGAAATTAGGATAAAAAACAAAATTGGCGTGTACGAGCCAGTCTCATAAGCTGTCAAAACTCTCAACATTAGACTAAGATACAGCAACAGCGATCATGTTATGTAGAAAATTTCTCAAATGTTAAGTCAAAGAAAATATGATAGGTATTTGAAGGATGGTGCAATGACTTTTCCCCACCTAAGATAGTTACTTCCTGTTACATCTACAGAAACATCTTATGTTTGTTCTGCATTTGCTTATTAACATCTGGAAACCACTGTACCATCTGTCTGATAATTAAATTCAGGCTGATAGTTAAATACCCTGGTTGACGTTGTTTTTAGAAGCCAGCCGTGGCACTTCAATTATGATTCTATATTCTGTGCCGCTATCTGGTTACTGGCCTGCACTGAAGATATGTAGAGAGTGGCAAGTGCTGCCGCTGTCTGGATTGCAACAATATTCTCATCCACTATCCAGTTAACTTTTAATAAAACAGCCTTTTTGCTGTTAGATACTGCTTCTGAAAATCATTACTGACTGCTCTGGCACTATCTGGAGAGAGCTTCTGAAAATTAGTAGTTAAGCAGTACTTATCAGGATAGCAGCTGCTGCTGTCTGGATAAGTGCTTTTGAATATTGATCCACTTGCTTTTAGAAAAAAAGAAAAGTCTCATCATGGAATTATCAGCTTCAAACACAAGCAAACCTAATAAGGCGGCACAGGCGAGTCCAGGCTGGGACGGTCCCAGAGTTGGTTTAAGGTGTTGGCGCTGTTGGCAGACCTTAAGCTTTACAATCCCTCTGGTTGTCAAAATGTATTGTTTAGCTTTGAATTCCCTGCTCTCTGCTGCCCCTTCCCCCCTCCCCCGAAGGTTGCTGTCCTAGACGACCGCCTAGTTTGCCTAATGGTTGGGCCGGCCCTGACTCCAGGATGCTTCTAGGAATGGACTTAAGTCCAGGCTATCAGCCAGTATTTGTAGCTGATCTATAGCTGTAGATCTGGGGTCACCAACCTCCAGAGGGCCGCGGGCCGCACAACCGACTACCGGGAGCCTCGCGGGCCGCACCCCCCTTCTCCCCGCCCCCGCGAAAAAAAACAACAAACGCAAAATTATGAAAACAATGGCTGATCACCTTTATTGAATTTAATGAGATGGCTGATGATTCATGCTAGCAGACAAATGGTTAAAGTCCGGCTTCACAGATGACACTGACAGGAGAAGGGACGCTTGCAGGTGGTCGTCGGTGAGCTGCGAGCGCGTGGATGACTTTATCAATTTCATTCGGCTGAACAGCTGTTCGCAGCAGTAGGTTGAGCCGAAGAGAGCAGCGACCTTGCGTGCGTTGGCGGCCATGGACGGGTGGGTGGCCACCTGTGTCTTCCAAAATGCGACAGGGCCCATAGCCATGAAGCGCGACTTCTGTGCGTCGTCACACTGCAGTTCGATCAAGTCCATTTGAAGGTCAGAGGGCACGTTGGTGGGGTTCATCTCGAAGGGGGCACTGAAGAGGGCAAAGTCTTGCGAGTGCTTGGTGAAGTCTTGGAAACGAGCCTCAAACTCCGTCTTGAGATGACGGATGGTGGATGCGTAACGGCGAGCAGCAGCAGCCGAAGGCGTCAGTGCAGCGAGCTGCGCAAAGTGTGCGAAGTTGCGTGCTTGCAGCTGCTTTTCCCACAGCATTAGCTTCACTTGAAAGGCCTTGACCTTGGCGACCATGTCTGAGACGAGGAGTTCTTTGCCTTGCAGTTGGGTGTTGAGCTGATTCATGTGAGCTGTCAGGTCGACAAGGAACGCTAAATCCTGGCACCACTGAGGATCGCGCAGCTGCGGGAAGTCAAATCCCTTGGCTTCGAGGAAAGACGCCAGCTCCTCTCTCAGCTCGTAGGCACGCTGAAGCATCTTCCCACGGCTGAGCCAACGCACCTCGCAGTAGTACAGCAGATCGCCATACTGTGCGTCAGCCTCTGCGAGCAACTGAACTGGCGATGATTCAATGCGTGCGACAGCACCAAGTTCACAGTGTAGATGATCCTTCCACAGGCTTTTGGAAGGTAACATAAAATTCTTATTTAAAGGTGGCAGGGCGCTTTGAAAATCTCAAGTAGTTTGCTTCTGCATTACTTCAGGGCTATTAGCAGGCAAATGTAGGAAGATAAGTACTCTCACATTTAGATGCCTCAAATTTATGGTGTATTATGGTACCATCTTGTGTAAAATCAGAGCTGGCACTTTAATTGAGGTGTATTATACTTCTAGGACCTTGGTCTTCCCTGCATATTCCACCATTGAATCCTCTAGCCTTGCAGTGTCTTCCTTATAATGATGTCAGGTCTCTACAGGTAATAGACTAATGTTCCCACAGGAGTTCTTGCTGTCTGTTCCAGTTTGGGTTTGGTGGAACACACCCACTGTGATCTCTCTGGATGAGCCCAGAATGTGCCCAGTGTCACTTTCTAAGGCTGTTGAGATCTGAGCCATTCCTATATACCTGCCTTATCATCCAGCTTCATTGTACAAGTAACAGGGGGAATTCCAAGAAGATGGCTGTCGATTCTGGGTTCCCAAGTGCCATAGAAGAACATGGCCTTTAGGGCTGAGAAACACTTCCACTTCAAGTAAAAGGGAAATTCCTTCTTCAGTGCCAAGAATGAAAAGAAGGTCTGAAGTATTAGCCTAAGATACAGATGCCATGAACTGCAGAGTCAACATCTAAGTAGGAAGTAGTGAAAATGCTGAACAGCGATCGGGCAAGGACAGACTCCTGGGGGGACACCACAGGCGAGGAGGTAGGAGTTGGAGGGCAAAGAGGAGTGAGAGACTTGAAAAGAACGACCAGAGAGAAAAGAATAGAACCAGTATAGAACAGAGTTGTGTAGACCAATATCATAGAGGCAAGAGCGCAGGAGAGTGTGATTGACAAGGTCAAAGGCTGTAGATAGGTTGAGTGAATATACACCATCACAGTTATGCATGTAAAAGCAAAATATAAGAGCGATGGGCCAAAGTCAAACAAAAATTATCAGGCCGATGTTCAAAAGAAGGTACATCTTCATCGGCAGCCAGTGAACATAGAACTTCACTATCCAAAGTTATATGGATAATATCAGGCCAAATATCTGACTGCATAGCTCAATATAACCCATAGTCTTGAAGGACTATCAAAAGGACTGCTACAAGGAAATAGATTTACACCTGTGAGTATTAATCTTTTGAAATAACTCTAAATCTTGGGGGGAAAAAGGGAATTCTTGGATTGAAACTGATAGATCTGTGTATTTTAGAATTCAGTGTTTTTGCTGAGTCAGTCAGGTATTAGTACTACCACAGAGCTTTGTATTTAAGTCAAAGCAGACTATAGCTTAACAGAGAAAGTAAATGAAGAGTAAATAAACTCCAAAATTTGTTTCTAGGGAGCTTTTCATTTCAGTCAAGTCAGTATAACTTAAACATAAAAAGTTAAATAGAGTAAATAGTCCCTGAAATAAAGTTGTTTCTAGAGAGCTTTTTATCTAAATCAGATCAGAGCATAGCTTAGCATACAGGTAGAATAGTCCTGAGTAGGAAGAAATAAACTTGTTTCTAGTGACCTTTATAAAGAGGCCTTCCAGTTAGGAGGCAAATGATCTGTGAATTTGTCTTGAATAGGTGTTAAAGGCAAGTGACAGATCAAAAGGGCAATTTAAATGGCCCCTTCTATCAAACCAAGGGCTGCGTGAGTCACCCAGGAAATTGGTAAGCCTTTACCTTAGAAGTAAGCCAACTTTTAATAGGTCTTCATTCCTTCCCTCCCTCCCTACTCCCACCCACCCATCCCTAGGATATTTATAGCTTTATAGGTCCTTAAACCTCTTAAAGGGAAGGAGGTGACCATATTCACTCTCATGTGCAACTGTTTATCCTCATCAAGCATACATTAAGCACATGAGATTAATTAATTTTGAAGAGAACAAGTTCATAAAATGTATGAGATATAGTTTTATTAGTATGAGGCATTCCTAACAGGGGCTCAGCATTTCAAGCAAAAGTAAGAGTGTGTGGCTTTTAATTACTAGCTCTCTGCCTGAGAGCTCTTAAAAGGGTGTTGGTACATTTTTAAACAAAGTTCCATTCTTTTCGGTGCTTTAGTTCAAAAGGGGAAATATTTTCTTTAGTGGTGTATGTTTAAAACTCTGCTTTTAGTATCTTTCTCAGCTCTTTGAAGCTACTAACACCTCATCTGGTGTTAGTTCCCTCTCTACTCCCCACCAACTCCCACCCACCCCATATAAGCAGTCTTGCTTTAGAGGGCTCCTCCCCAATTAGCTACACACAGGGACTTGGAACAGCACATTTAGAACACACTTAAAAGAGGTTAACTGCTTTTTCTCTGAAAAGACAGCTGGGAAACTGGCTGGTATTTTGGTAGGTCTCTCTCTCTTTTGCTTCAACAGGTACCTAAGCTCCACCAACTGAACAATGGCTGGGAAAAATCATTTCGACAAAGCTGTTTCCCCCATTACAGTTTCTGCCTCTGTCAAGACAGAGGTCCCAATGCCAGTTGAAGGACAGGTTCTAGGTGCAGGATGCCTGATTGCTGAAGATCTCAGGAAACAAGTGGAGGAGCTCAGAGAAGAGGTGGCAAGGCTGAGGAGCATTCAAGACAATCAAAAGTATATTGATGAGATGCTTCTTGAAACATCCAAGCTCTCCAGCAGAGGAGAGGATGGGAGCCTACATAATGACGAAGGTTGGACACGAGTCAATAGGGCCTGCAGAACCACCAATCCAACTCCTCCAGCCCTTGAAGTGAAGAACCATTATGCAGCCCTAGAAGTGGAGGAGGTGAAAGCATCCCTGGAAAGGGAAGAACCAGAGCTCGAGCACCTCAAAGTTGCAGAATAAGTGACCACAAGGAAGCGAAGGGTAGTGGTGTTGGTGACTCTCTTCTGAGGGGTACTGAGGCATCCATCTGCCGACCAGACTTGATGTACAGATAGGGATGCTATCTGCCAGATGCCAAAATCTGAGATGTTACGGAGAGTTTGCCGAGACTCATCAAGCCCACTGACTATTACCCGATGTTTCTCATCCATGTTGGCACAAGTGATACTGCCAAATATCCCTCTGAACGTATCAAAAGTGACTTCATGGCTCCGGGACAGAGGGTGAAGCAGATAGGGGCACAGGTGGTGTTCTCTTCTATTCTCCCTGTTGAGGGTAAAGGCCAAGGTAGAGACACTCACAACCTGGAGATAAATGCCTGGCTGCATGGATGGTGTCATTGAGAGCATTTTGTTTTCCTGGACCATGGGATCCTGTTCCAAGGGTTGCAGAGCAGAAATGGCATTCATCTCTCCAAGAAGGGTTGACGTGTCTTCGGTAGCAGACTGGCTAATCTACTGAAGAGGGATTTAAACTAGATTCATTAGGGATGGGCGAAGAAAGCCCCCAGGTAAGTGAAACATTAAATATCTTTATGGAAATGGGTAAAAGGGGCAACATATGGAAAGCAGTTTATAAATGCCCATAGCATGGGAAACAAGATCCCAGATGTTGGGGCTTTATTGGGAGAGGCTGACTTGGATTTAGTGGCTGTAACAGAGACATGGTTAATGGACAATCATGACTGGGATGTAACTATATCAGGCTAAACTTTATTCAGAAAGGACAGGTTAGGAAAAAGGGGAGGAAGAGTGGCACTATATGTAAAAAATAATATTAAAGTTATGGAAATTAAGGGCTTAAAATGGAAAGAGGAGGCACTGTGGGTTAATCTAGAAAGAGGGAAAGAAATATCTATTTGCAGGGAATAGAGGTGGATGGAAAGTTAATTGAAGACATACGCAGCATTGCCAGGAAAGGGTAGGCCCTGCTGATAGGGGATTTCAATATGCTAAGATGTTGATTGGCACATCCTTGCTACAGTATCATCTAGAAGTAAGAAGATCCTAGATTCTCTACAGGGAGAACTATTCAGGCAACTGGTGACAGAACCCACATGTGAAGGGGTCATACTGGACTTGGTGCTTAACAATGGTGAAAGCGTTTCTGATGTTATAGTGGGAGATCATCTCACATCCAGTGATCACCAGATGGTGTGGTTCAGTATTAGGACTAGGGCTGTTAAAATCTATTCAAAAGCAAGGGTCTTAGACTTCAGGAAAACTAACTTTGCTAAGATGGGCCAATATCTCAGGGAGTCGTTAGCAGGATGGGAACAGCCTGGGGATGTAGAAAAATAGTGGGCAAAACTGAAAGGGGATATTTTAAGGGCAACAAACCTTTTTGTTAAAATGGTAAATAAAGGTAAAAGGAAAAGGAGACTGCTATGTTTTTCGGAAGAAGTAGCTGAAAAGATGAAGAAAAAGAGGGAGGCCTTCATAAAATACAAGAGATCACAGAGAAAGGAAGACAGGCATCTAAATTTGGAAAAACTTAGAGAAGCTAGCAAAGTAGTCAGGAAAGCAAAGATTCAAAAAGAGGAGGAAATAGCCAATGCAATAAAATGGGGGGATAAGACATTTTTCAGAAATGTCAGTGAGAAGAGGAAGGGCAAATGTGGTATTGTCAGACTCAAAGGTGAAGGGAAGGAACATGTAGAAGCTGATGAGGATAAAGCGGAATTGCTTAACAAATATTTCAGTTCTGTGTTCACAGATAAAGAACCAGGAGCAGGACCTCAGAAAACACCCACAAACAGGAACAGAAATGAGGGGCATCTTGAACAATTTTCAGAAGACTGTTTGTGAGAAACTAGCTAAACTTAAAGTAGACAAAGCGATGGGATCAGATGGGATACACCCAAGAATACTGAGGGAACTTGGGGACATTCTAGCAGCTCGACTGACTGACCTTTTCAATACTTTGTTGGAGTCAATAGTGGTGCCAGAGGACTGGAGAGAGGCACATGTAGTCCTTTTATATAAAAGCAGAAGTAAGGATGTGGTTGAAAACTACAGGCTGGTTTGTTTAACCTTGGTGGTGAGTAAATTATTGGAAGCACTGCTAAAAGCGAAAATAGTGAGGTTTCTTGAGTCCAGCAGATTACCAGATCTGAGGCAGCATGGATTCACCAGAGGCAGGTCTGATTGATTTCTTTGACTGGATAATCAGGGAGTTGGATCGAGGGAAGGCTGTAGATGTGGTGTATTTAGATTTCAGTGAAGCCTTTGACAACGTTCCACACAGGCAAACTGAGCACCCTAGGGATGGACCCTAATATTACTGCTTGGATTTTGAAATTGGTTGAGTGGGAGGCGACAAAGTGTACAGGTAAATGGAGCTCACTTTGAGGAAAAGGAGGTTACCAGTGGTGTGTCCCAGGGATCTGTCCTTGGTCCAATTTGGGAGGAGTGGCTCAGTGGTTGAGACAGGTTACCTCAGGCTGGAGGGCTGGGGGTTCAATTCCCACATGGGGACAAGTAACCTTAGGCCGGAGGGACTGGGGTCTAGTCCCATGGCCACTCCTTGTGGCCTTGGGCCAGCCACTTAACCCTCCATTGCCTCAGGTACACTTAGATTGTGAGCCCTTTGGGGACAAGGGAATAAAAAGTACCTGTTAGTATGTACATACATATAAACCGCTCTGATGCGCAAGTAAAGGGCGGTATATCAAGTGCCTAAACCATAACCATAACTTCTTTGTTAATGATATTGGGGAAGGGCTGTCGGGTAAGGTTTGCCTGTTTGTGGATGATACCAAAATCTGCAATAGAGTAGAAACCCAGGAAGGTGTAGATAACATGAAGCGGGATCCAGCTAAGCTTGAAGAATGGTCTAGAATTTGGCAGCTGAGTTTTAATGTTAAAAAATGCAAGGTCATGCATTTGGGCTGCAGCAGTCCAAGAGAGTGATATAGTATAGGGGGTGAAGTGCTTCTGTCCAGAAAAGAAGAGAGGGACCTAGGCGTGATTGTTTCTGATGTTTATGTTTAAGTTTATTAGATTTCATATACTGCCCCTCATATAATAGCAGAGCGGTGTACAATTACTAAAAGTCAGAAGAACGGCCAATGGTCAGGAAAAAGAAAGGAAGTTACAATGTAAACAGGACAGTGGAGAGAAGGCCATTCATACCGGACAGAAGAAACAGAAACACTGAGGGGCAGAGGGAAAAGATCACGCAGGAGGAGTGGGAAGATCAAATGCAGAGGAGAATAAGTGAGTCTTCAGGCATGCTTTAAAGGGATGGTAATTTTGTTCAAGTCTGAGGGAAGAGGGTAGTGAGTTCCAGAGTGCAGGTCCGATGAAGAAAAAAGCCGAGGAACAAGTAGAATGCAGGTGGGCTCGGGAAGGGGAAGGGAGATGAAAGCGGTTTATATGGATTGACCAGAGGGTACGACTGGGAGTGTGAAATTGAATGAGGTCTGCCAGGTAATGAGGGGTGCACGTGTAGAGAACTTGGTGCACGAGGGTAAGGAGCTTGAAGTGAATATGGTGGTCTACAGGTAGCCAGTGAAGGTGAAGAAAGAGAGGAGTAACGTGGTCAAAATGAATAGAGTAGGTGATCATGCAGGCTGCTGTGTTTTGAATGAGTTGAAGCCTATATAACTGGGATTGAGGAATACCGGCAAGGACAGAGTTGCAGAAATCAAGGCGGGAGATGACGAGGGCGAGTACCAGAGTGGTGAGGGTTTGGGTAGTGAGAAAGGGACAAACAGCATGGATCTGACGGAGCTAGAAGAAAGAAGTTTTAGTGACATGGGAGATGTGATCATGAAAAGAGAGATTAGAGTCAACAAGAACACCGAGGTACTGGAAACAGGATACTAGAGGGATAAAAGAGCCGGCAAAGAATGGGGCTAATTGTGGACAGGGACTACCATGGGGGAACCAGATAGCAAGAGTCTTAGAGAGATTCAAGTGTAAGCAATTTGTGGAAAGCCAGTTGGCAACAGAGAGGAGACAGGAGTTGAGAGGGGAAAGATTAGGCTGACGGGGGAGGTGTGATGAAGAAGAACAAGGTCATCTGCATAGTAAAAAGACGGTATTCCAAATTGCTGGATGAGAAGTGCGAGGGGTGCTAGGAAAATATTAAACAGGAGAGATGCGAGTACCGAGCCTTGAGGAACACCACAGTGTGTAGGGACAGGATCAGAAGAAGCAATCGAAGAGGAGTGAGAAAGGACGGAGTAGGACCGGGAGAAAAGATAGGAGTGAAACCAGCGGTAGACAGTGCCACGAAGGCCAGCATTGCGAAGACGAGAAAGAAGAAGAGAGTGATCCACAAGGTCAAAAGCCGCAGAAAGATCCAAGGATACCACCACCGAAATATCACCACAGTCATGTGCGACATGCAGTTCATTGAGGAAGGCAAGAAGGACTGTCTCCACGTTATGAAAAGGATATAAACAGGATGGAGCCAATACAGAGGTTGGCTACAAAAATGGTTAGTGGTCTTCATTATATGTAAAGCATTATATGTAAAGCATATGAGGAGAGACTTAAGGATCTAAATATGTATATTTTAGAGGAAAGTTGGGATAGGGGTGATATGATTGAGACGTTTAAATACCTCCGTGGCATAAATGCACAGGAGGAGAGCCTCTTTTGATTGAAATCAAGCTCTGTTACAAGGAGACATAGGATGAGGGTGAAAGGGGATAGACTCAGGAGTAATATGCGGAAATATTTCTTTACGGAAAGAGTGGTAGATGCGTGGAATAGTCTCCCAGTAGAGGTGATAGAAATGAGGACTGTATCTGAATTAAAAAAAGTATGGGACAAACACAGAGGATTTCTAAAAGAAAAAAAGAGGACTGCTGTAGTGGTTGATATGGAAGGGCCGACTAGACAGGCCATGTGGTATTTTTTCTGCCATCATGTTTCTATGTTTCTAAGTATCCCCAGAAAATCTATGTAAGTAAACAACTTAAATACACAAACACAACCTTAAAACTAAGATGCAGACAGCAGTCCAGGAGCGATATGGGGGGCTTTCCAGTCTTTTGCATTTTGTGTCACATGTATGATTTTCTCCCAGTTGGTGAGTGGTCTTACGTGTGCACTAGCTGCAAGGAGCCCTTTGCTCTCAGAGAATGGGTCTGATCTCTGGAGTCTAGAGTAGCAAACTTGGAGGACATAAGGAAGACAGAGAGGTACATAAACGAGACCTACAGGGATGTAGTACTGAAGTCCCACCTCCAATTTGGCAGCATCCTTGTTGCCATAGAGGAGAGAGGTCATGTGATAGGAGAGCATCACCTGGTGTGGCAAGAAGTGATCCTGTAGCTATGACCTGTCCTTCATGTGATGTAAAACCCTTTCAAACCGAGGAGGTTTCTCCAAGGCTGTGTGCCCATGAGGGAAGGTTTAGGACACCCATTATAGTTGGTGATGTAGATAGCTGGGTGGCTGGTGGATGTGAGGATTGCCTGATAACATGCCTGCCTGGTGCGAAGTAAGCGGACTTCATGCGCCATCTAGACAAGGTCTTAGATAGTGCTGGGGTGGAGTCTGCTGTCTTGGTACATGTTGGTACCAATGACATAGGAAAGTGTGGTAGGGAGGTTCTGGAGGCAAAATTTAGGCTTTTAGGTAGGAAGTTGAAATCCAGAACTTCCAGGTAGCATTCTCTGAAATGCTTCCCATTCCATGTGTAGGACCCAAAAGGCAGGCAGAGTTCCAGAGTCTCAATGCATGGATGAGCTAATCGTGCAAGGATGAGGGTTTTGTATTTGATAGGAAATGGGCAACATTCTGGGGAAAAGAGGAGCTTTTCCGAAGGGATGCGCTCTACCTTAACCAGTATGGAACCAGGCTGCTGGCATTAACCTTTAAAAAAGGAGATAGAGCAATTTTTAAACTAGGTAATAGGGGAAAGCCGACAGTCACCCAAGGTGCTTGGTTCAGAAGGATGTATCCTTGAAGGATACTAGCAAAAGACTGAAGTTAGGGCATATCAACAGAGAGGTTCGAGTAAAGACAAAAGTAACCCAACTGCCCATAAGTACAGAGCAGACAGATCTTAAGATTCTAAATTACTCCTGCCTACCAGTAACTAAATTAATATGAATAAAATACAGCCTCTAAAATGCTTGTATGCAAATGCTAGAAGTTTGAAAACTAAAATGGGAGAGTTAGAATATATAGCACTAAATGAGAAGTTGAATATGATTGGTATCTTAGAGACATAGTGGAAAGAGGACAACTAGTGGGGTGCTGTGATACTATTATTAAAAAATTAAACCTCTATAAGTGAATCAAAAATTACATCTAAAAGTGGAAAAAATCACTTAATCATTCCCGTGTATGATAATCAAGTATGGTCCGAACAGTTAATATCAACCAAAAATAGAATTTTTTGTCGGATCGTCTGTCTTGAGGGCGCAGTAACACACTCGAGTGACAGACCCTCCTTTTAATCAACTTTTATTTAAAAGGTCAGTTCGACCCAAATACGCTAGAGACTATAAATAGCCCAAAAGGACAAGCCCCTGCATAAACTGAATTGCTAATACACATGCAATGAGGAATGTTCCAATTCAGAAACAAATCTGAGATGGGAAAGCTTTTAATCATAGAGATACTTAGCTGGGCCCAAGAATGACCAGTAGCTGGGATCACCCAGGGAATATTAATGGAGGAACTCGATGGGTTCTTCAATGATGTAAATTCACCACCTCTCCAATCAGGATATCGCAGAGTTAGTCAAAATTCCCGAATTACTCCCACTGACTCTTTAAAACAAGCCCGCCAGTAAGTCGTCTATGAATCAATCGCAGCAAGGACGGGTTATCTTGCGACACAATCGTTGTGTTTCAAGCCTGCAATGACACTGGCTCTTTTTCAAGCAAAACCCGTCCTAATTCCTGTTCCGGTTTCACACGTGATGACATCAGCATTACGCAGCGGGACTAAAGAGGACGTCAGCAACAAAAATCTGAAATTCATTTAATTGACCACCATTCAATCTCTGTGTTCATACCATAAGGGGTTACTATATTCAGGGTGAAAATCCACCGTTGTTCTCGCTGATGTAAAAAGGCACGACGGTCCCCCCCTCGAAAGAACGGAGGTACTCTCTCCAAAATTGTCCATCTTAACTGTAAAAAACTATGTGAATTTGACGTGCAATGTTGAACCATGGGGGCTGACAAAGTATTAGTATTTATACGCGATCGGTGTTCTTGCAACCGTCTACGGATAGGTCGCGTAGTCATGCCCACATAAAATAACTGACAGGGGCAAATGATTAAATATACCACATAGTCAGAAGTACAGTCTGTAGTATGACGGCGATGGTATTAAATCTGAGTATGGGGATCCTGCCAATCCATCCCTTCCAAAGTGGTGGAACACATGTCACAAGTTCCACACGCAGAATGATTCCCATAAGACCGTTCCCCTGATAACTGAGCAGTATGAACCACCCGATCAGCAATATTAGCTCCTCTACGGTATGGTTCCCAAGATTCATAAATCCCTGGAACACCCACCAGGCCGCCCTATCGTTTCCTGTCGGGAATCTGTATTGGAGCCACTTTCAATTTTTTGCGACCGATTTTTTCAGCCTTTAACTGAAGGTATTTGTTCCTATATTCGGGATTCTTATCACTTTTTGACAGTTATCCGTGATGTCATGGTTTTACCACATTACTATTTGGTCACCTTAGATGTTGTGGCGTTATACACAAATATCGATCAAAAAGAGGCCCATTCCATTTTAGGAAATCTGCCATTGGTCCTTCCCTCCCGGCTTCCAAAGGGTTTTGTAATGCAGTTGCTCTCGTGGGTATTGGATGAAAATTACTTTATGTATGACCAGACCGTTTACCATCAAAGTTTTGGGATTGCCATGGGAGCAACAGTAGCGCCTTCAGTGGCGGCCCTCTATATGTCACACTTTGAGGACACCTTTTTATATCCAGCAGATTGGTTTCGTTCTGTGTTAGTGTGGAAACGTTTTTTGGACGATGTATTTTTCATTTGGACAGGTTCTGGGGAAAGTTTGCAAGATTTTTTAAAGTGGTTGAACACTCTACACACTCATATACAGTTTGAAGCAAAATATCATCTTTCCCAGATTGAATTCCTCGATGTGTTGTTGTATAAGGATGGAGAAAAGCTTTACTCTACTCTCTATCGAAAACCAGTCCAGCGTAACACCTTATTGCAATATACAAGTTTCCACCCTCGCTCTCTTCGACGAGCCCTCCCTACGGGGCAATTTCTCCGTCTTCGGAGATTATGTTCTACCAGGAGAGAGTTTAAAATTCATGCTCAGGATTTGCGAGACCGATTATTATTACGGGGGTACCCTCTGAAATTACTGGATCAGGCATACAAGAGGGCACTTAATAATCACCCTGAATGGTGGGATGATCGTTTATCTGGAGCAGAGCCTCGATCACAGTCCCATGAAGAGACACAGCCTTACGTGGGAGTGCTTCCCTATATGCCTTGTACAGCTCAAGTCACACGTATCTTACGCTCCCATTGGCATATTTTGTCGGAGCATGCTTGTTTTCAGAAACCTCTACGGTTGGCTTACCGTAGAGGAGCTAATATTGCTGATCGGGTGGTTCATACTGCTCAGTTACCAGAGGAACGGTCTTATGGGAATCATTCTGCGTGTGGAACTTGTGACATGTGTTCCACCACTTTGGAAGGGATGGATTGGCAGGATCCCCATACTCAGATTCGATACCATCGCCGTCATACTACAGACTGTACTTCTGACTATGTGGTATATTTAATCATTTGCCCCTGTCAGTTATTTTATGTGGGCATGACTACGCGACCTATCCGTAGATGGTTGCAAGAACACCGATCGCGTATAAATACTAATACTTTGTCAGCCCCCATGGTTCAACATTGCACGTCAAATTCACATAGTTTTTTACAGTTAAGATGGACAATTTTGGAGAGAGTACCTCCGTTCTTTCGAGGGGGGGACCGTCGTGCCTTTTTACATCAGCGAGAACAACGGTGGATTTTCACCCTGAATACAGTAACCCCTTATGGTATGAACACAGAGATTGAATGGTGGTCAATTAAATGAATTTCAGATTTTTGTTGCTGACGTCCTCTTTAGTCCCGCTGCGTAATGCTGATGTCATCACGTGTGAAACCGGAACAGGAATTAGGACGGGTTTTGCTTGAAAAAGAGCCAGTGTCATTGCAGGCTTGAAACACAACGATTGTGTCGCAAGATAACCCGACCTTGCTGCGATTGATTCATAGACGACTTACTGGCGGGCTTGTTTTAAAGAGTCAGTGGGAGTAATTCGGGAATTTTGACTAACTCTGCGATATCCTGATTGGAGAGGTGATGAATTTACATCATTGAAGAACCCATCGAGTTCCTCCATTAATATTCCCTGGGTGATCCCAGCTACTGGTCATTCTTGGGCCCAGCTAAGTATCTCTATGATTAAAAGCTTTCCCATCTCAGATTTGTTTCTGAATTGGAACATTCCTCATTGCATGTGTATTAGCAATTCAGTTTATGCAGAGGCTTGTCCTTTTGGGCTATTTATGGTCTCTAGCGTATTTGGGTCGAACTGACCTTTTAAATAAAAGTTGATTAAAAGGAGGGTCTGTCACTCGAGTGTGTTACTGCGCCCTCAAGACAGACGATCCGACAAAAAATTCTATTTTTGGTTGATATTAACTGTTCGGACCATAATTGATTATCATACACGGGAATGATTAAGTGATTTTTTCCACTTTTAGATGTGATACTATTATTATCGCAATAATAGAGTAAGTAAAATTAGTGGAGGGGTTGCATTCTATGTTAGAGAGAGTATTGAGTCACACAAGATTAAAGTTTTGCAGGAAAGAAAATACACTGTAGAATCCCTGTGGATTGAAATTCCATATAAAAAGGGGAAGGCAATAGCAGTGGGGGCGTAATATTGACTGCCTGGCCAGAATGAACAGATGGATGATGAAATGCTCAAAGAAATCAGGGAAGCTAACAATATTTACAGCACCAGCATAATAATGCATGGGTGGTGTTTAAAAATACTATCTTGGAAGCCCAGACCAGATGTATTCCATGCTTTAAGAAAAGTGGAAGGAAGTCCAAAAAACTGGTTTAAAGATGAGGTCAAAGAGGCTGTTGTAGCCAAATAGCATCTTTCAGGAAAGGGAAAAAGGAGCCAAATGACAAAAACGGGAAACAATATAAGCACTGGCAAGTTAGATGCAAGGCATTGATAAGGCAGGCAAAGAGAATTTGAAAAAAGCTTGCTGTACATTCGTAGCAAAAAAACCTGTGAGAGAGTTAGTTGGACCATCGGATGATAGAGGGGTAAAGGGGACTGAGAGGAGACAAGGCCATAGCGGAGAGACTGAATTAATTCTTTGCTTTTATCTTTACTGAAGAAGATGTAGGGAAGATACCCATGCCTGAAATGGTATTTAAAGCTGATGCAGTAGAATTGAAAGAAATATTAATAAACCAGGAAGATGTATTACAAATATTTGATAAACTGAAAAGTAGCAAATCACCTGGACTGGATGGTATACATCCAAGGGCGTTGAAAGAACTGAAATATGAGATTGCAGACCTACTATTACTAATCTGTGAACTACCATTAAAATCATCAGTAATACCTGACGACTGGAGGATAGCCAATGTAATGCCAATTTTTTAAAAGGGTTTCAGTACCTACAAAAATGGTAGAAACCATTATTAAAAACAAAATTTCTGAACATGTCAATAGTAATGATTTAATGGGAGACAGCCAACATAGGTTATAACTAATCTGTTATATTTTTTGAAGGAGTAAGTAAGCAAGTAGACAAAGGTGTATCAGTCAATGTAGTCCTTTTTACAAGGTCCCTCATGAGAAACTCTTAGCAAAATTAAAACGTCATGGGATTGGAGGCAGTGTAGGAATTGGTTAAAAGTTAGAAAGCAGAGGGTAGGGCTAAATGGCCAATTTTCCCAATAGAGAAAGGGTCCACTGCTTTGTAACATATTCGTAAATGACCTGGAATGCAGATGACACAAAATTATTCAAAGTTGTTAAAACCCAAGAGAATTGTGAAAAATTGCAAGAGGACCTTAATGAATTTGAAGACTGGACATTTAAATGGTAGATGAAATTTAATGTGGAAAAGTGCAAATTTATGCATCTAGGAAAGAACAACCCAAACTACAGTTAACACAATGCAAGATTGCACATTAGGAAACACCACCCAGGAAAAAGACTTAGGCATCATCGTAGATAACACATTGAAACCATCTGTCCAGTGTGCAGTGGCTGCCAAGAAAGCAAATAGAATGCTAGGAATCATAAGGAAAGGAAAGGAGAATAAAATAAAGGATATTATAATGCCTCTGTATCGTTCCTTGGTGCGACCGCACCTTGAATAATGTGTGCAGTTCTGGTTGTCGTATCTTAAAAAGGATAAAGCAGAATTGGAAAAGGTATACAGAAGAGCCACAAAAGTGGTAAAGGGGATGGAAGGATACTCCTATGAGGAGAGACTAAAAAGGTTAGGGCTCTTTAACCTGGAAAAGAGATGGATGAGGGGAGATATGATAGAGGTCTATAAATTAATGAATGGAGTGGAATGTAGATTGAATTGTTTATGCTATCAAAATGTAGAAAGACTAGGGGACATGCAATGAAGCTACAGTGTAACCCATATAAGACTAATAAGAGAAAATATTTTTTCACTCAACGCGTAATCAAATTTTGGAATTCGTTATTGGAGGAAATAGTAAAAGCTGTTAGTGTAGCTGGGTTTAAAAAAGGTTTGGACAAATTCTTGGAAGAAAGATCCATAAACCATAATTAAGGGGAGCCCGGGAAGTCCAGTGATTGTCCTAATACAAGCATTGTGGAACCTGTGTCTTCTGGGGAAATTGTTAGTTACTTGTGACCTAGATTGGCCACTGTTGGAAGCAGGATATTGGGCTTGATGGGCCTTGGTCTTATCCAGCATGGTATATCTTATGTTCATATAAGAATGAGCCAGGCTTGCGATGGGACAAGGGCTGTCTAAAAATTAAGGGCCAGATATTGAAATCATTTCTGTAGTTAACAGCATCTGCTAAGCAGATTAATGCCCCTAAGACTACTCAGTGGCACTATCCAAATAGTGCAGGGTTGAACTGGGGCAGAGACACGATTTATCTGGATAATGACAATTTTCAATGCCACTATCTGGATAATTTAGAACAAGTGCAAAGCTTCCTAAGTGTTATCGAGTAGCGTGTCCAGATAGTAGCTGCATAATCGGAATATTCAGGGGCACCCACTATCCAGACAGTTCAACTGACTATCGAGAGTTTTTTGTCTGCAGGAGCCAGTATTTAAAATAAACACTGCCTGCCCCAGGCAGAATATTGTCTGTAAAGGCATAAATGATCCACCAAGGGGATCATTTTAGAAGCTCTGTTGTGAGTTGGATGCCTGAATACGGGCACTTAGATGTGCAAATCATGGATAGATCCCCAAACCCATTTTAGAAGCCAGGTATATAGACATCGCCAGTAGGTGCACATCCATCTAGCATGAGGGTGTGGTGGGGCGTGCCCTGGATGGAGCAAGGGAAATACATGTTGCAGTGGCACAAACACTTCAGACCCTGGTTGTTGAGGTGCCCATGCCTACACATACTCCTGACTATGAATAAGGTGCAAGAAAGGTGCTTGTTTCATGGGGAGAGCAAAATGTACTTTCATTGCCACAGTTAATATTTCCAGGCTGAAGAAACCTGCACGTAAATACAGACTCCAAACATATTACTGCCCCACCGCTGCACGTCTGCGTATCTGAAATGACAGGCCAGGACATGCTAGTCTCATGACACAGATGCCCTCTTCTGAACTACCCCAGCTAGGGTGTGCAAGTAAGTACCCGATTTGGTGGGCGTGCAATAAGAGGACAGCCACCTTTGTCAAATGGCCTTCACCTGCACACGTACCCGGCCTTGCGTTCTGAGTGGGGCCCATCTCCAGAACTGGTTACAAGGGTAGAGATGGAGTGATTTCAAACATCACTTAGATATACCTCCCTTCACTGCTGGATTTTTGGACGTTCTGCTCTGAATGTCCCAAATTCATTCTAGATGTCCCTGCTAAAACGCCACGTCACATTAATTTATACATTTAGGGTCATGTTTCGTAAAGGCTGTGCTGGTAGTGCACCATGGTGATGTGGTATCAGTGCAGAGGCCTTTGGTAATGTTTATAGGTGTGTGCCTCCATTCCCCAGGCCAACAATACAGTGCTTGTGATTGTAACTCAACAACTGGCATGCAGGTGCACTTAATGCCGTCCATCGAGGTGGTGTTAAGTGCACCCATGCTAACAGCAACAATTGCTGTTAGTGAGCACCCATAAGACCCACACTGTGATCCACCATCAGTGCTCACATTATGCCCCTAACCTTCCCTGTCCCCGCCCACTAAAGGGCTAACTGGTTAGCATGGGATCACTAATGCAGAGCCCAGGGCTACTTTTATCTGTTGGCAAAAGGTGCAGCTGCCCCAGGCCCCTGCACAATAGGGGCCCAGCAGCCCTGCTGCCCATAGGTAAAAGGTGGGTGGCTGCGAAAGGGGAGGGGGGCATTCTCAAAAGTCTGCCGAGGCCCCATAAGGGGTTGAAGTGGCTCTGGCAACACCCTACCCGACATGTCACTGCGATACACTTAGCACCCGCTGAACCCCGTACTACCCAGGAGTGTGCTTCAGTAATCCGCAGACCTAAACTAATTGAATAGTGGCCAGCACAGTAACTGCTCTATCCATATTCACATGCAAAAGAATCACCCGAAAATGTCCCAAAAGACTTAACCAATTATTTTTGTCGGAGCGAGCTGGAGGAGGGTAAAACTGAGATCTATCCACTCCAGACGGCAAATTCTCTTTTATTAAACTAATAGGTGAACCCAAAAACAGGTACTTAACTTAGTAACATCTGAAGAGTTGCAATCCATGACCACCGCAGCTACAAAGCATAAAGCACGACGTGCACGTTTCTGGATCTGCTCCCTGTATCAAGTGCAGAAGTCTGTGCTGCCAATTGCCATCAAACACCAAGTGCGGAGACATCACATTCTTCAAAGGGATAAGGACTTCATGAATGGTTGAACGGTCATGGATTGCGACTCTTCAGATGTTACTAAGTTAAGTACCTGTTTTTGGGTTCACCTATTAGTTTAATAAAAGGGAGTTTGCGGTCTGGAGTGGGTAGGTCTCAGTTTTACCCTTCTCTGGCTCGCTCTGACAAAAATAATTTGTTAAGGTGATTCTTTTGCATGTAAATTTTACTCATCACCTGATGCTGGGATCTTTTTGATTACTATCCATATATTCAGCACCTGTTTGGATAGCAGAGCTGAATATACGGAATACATTAAATGCCACAGCCAACATTTAACTTATTCCAGTCACAGCACTTGCTGAATGTTGGGCTCTGTAAAAATAGAAAAGAGAGGCATATTTTCAGCCTCCATTTACATTGTTATATCTAAGGCTGACAAGGTTTAAAAGCTGAGCTCTAGAGGCTGCCGTTTAAGACAGTTGAAAAATGACTGCTACTTCAGAACAGGGAGACCAGGGATAAGAAATGGATAATAAACATTTATGCAATTCAGAACAGTAGTGGCAAACTATATTCCCCGAGGGATGCTAACAGTTCTAGTTTTCCTAATAAAAATATGTAAGTTTAATTTGTTTTCTGCCATTTTGGCTACAAAAATACTTTACCACAGAAAACTAGTGCGTACCCTTTTCTAACAGTACATTTTGTGTACTGCAAATTCCAGGTAGAATGCTAATGTAGAGGGAATGTGAGCTTTAAATCAAGAAAAGTTATAGTCATCCTTAAAAAATGCTATGCTTTTGTTAAGGATATATCACAATTAGGGGTATGTTTACTAAACTGCGTTAGTGTGATTCGCGTTAGGAGCCGTGGTAGAGACAGAAATCCCAAATAAGGACATGGGCGGTACATCGTTACCGATAACGCGCGTTACAAGGCGCCATAAATGAACGAGCGCTACAGGGCACGTTACCGCGCATTAATCTTAAGAAGGCGCGCAGGCATACAAGCACAGCAACAGAGCTGTAGCACAATGGTGACTGATGGTACAGGGGTCATGGGTTCGATTCCCCAGTGGGCCTAATGTATAAGGCTGGCTGAGACAGGACCCTTTACATTTAAGTAGTGATTGTTGAGTCATTTGAAGTGTATTTTAATTAGTGCTGCCAGCAAACACACCCTCACGGTGGTATAACCTAAGGTGCCGCATAAGGCACCCCATAACGCACTCCACAGGGCACATTATAAAGTGTACTGTCCGCCAAGGCACCCTATAATGTCCCCTATAGGACACCTTATAAGGCTGTGAACAAAGCCCTGGATGGCTGCAGAAGAACTGCACGTCACCACACAAACTGTCTGCTGTGGTTACCAGGATAGGGTTAACCCACCCGTACCCATGATGCACTGCACATGCAAATCAGCAGTCGAGAGATGGGCACAAGATTGGGTATTCCCCCCCACAGCACCTCGGCCTGGTAGGGGGAACAGACCGTGTGTGGCACTGCCACAGAGTAGCCACAGACAGTCACATTGTGCGGGTACTGTGCCCACCCTGAGGTTGAGGTGGGGCGCCCAGCACCAGGTCCACAGCACCTTTCATGGCTGAAATACGCCATGCTGCAGGTCCCCAGCAGTGTGTGATAGGTAGTTCCATTAGACACACCTAGGATACATCTGTGTCCTGCTGTATGTCTCGGTCATGTCTAGTCCATATGGGCGATGATGCACCCAGAATAGTGCATATCCTGTGTTGGTGCCATGGTTACCTACTGTGGGGGTGGGGGTGTATGGACCCATAGGCAGATCATGTACCACCACACAACCCACCCTCTGGGGCTCAGGGTGGGAAACGGGATCACCCACCAATAGATCCACAGTCTACCTCCCTGCAAGGGTAGCAGTAGAGGGGACCATCAACCCCAGTCCTGCTGGGGAACAGACAGAGCGGTACACATCCATAACGCAATAGCAGACAGATGGCAGGCCTGGAAATGCTCAGCTGCCCCCCACCATTATCTGACATTCTCCAGCAGCAAGCCTCCAGCCGCTGCACCCTGCAAGACACATACTAGCTGCAGACAGTCCGCCAGCTAGTCCATAGTGCATGGTCCTGGAGGAGATGCATGTACCCAGAACGGGGATGTCAGCATACACACCAAGCAGATAAGTCAGTGATTGGGCCCCAAAAGGAAACCCATACATATCACATGAAAGAAATGCTATATAGTACTATGGGGGAACCTAGCCATGCCATGGTCACTGCTCAGTCAGGGTGAGAGTGACCTCCCAGCAGGACATGCTATGGCCACCCTGTCCATGCAGGTGGTACCGGGCACTACAATGTCCGAGCCATTGCCCTATGCCCTGTGGAGATGCGGCCAGGCCAGGCCACCCTATCCAGGCTATTCCCACGGTACCTTGCTCCTCATTATGCACATTGGCAGGCCAATACTGGCAACAGTGCTAGCAGTGTGGGCTGTGGAGGGTGTTGGCAGCCACCACACACTGGATAGACAGACACACACTCCCACACCTATGCCAGCATTGTGCAACTATAGAGGTGTTGGGCAGCCCAGGCCACCACACCAGTCCTGGGCACAGTGCAGGCATGGCTATGGTACGCAATACTGTAGGAGTCACTCCCCAGGTTGGTATACACTGTCAGACACAAGACCTGTAGCACAGTCCACAGACATCAGAAAGGTTGCTATGATGCAGCTCACTCAGAAAATTGTACTTAACCTAGGAATTGCTATCTGCCAGTAATCATAGCAACCTTTTGATAGATGTGTACCATATTCCCAGGTTTAGGGTGGCATTACTAAGGTATGCAAGTGCTAGTATTGGGAGATGCACGCAGAGCCGAAAGTCCTGCCTCTCCAGGAGGTTTTGGATAATGGGGCCTGTGGGTGCGGGTGTGTCTGCCCCTGTTGGCTGCTGCTTTACAGCAGAGGTTCCCAACTCCAGTCCTGCGGTGCCAAACACTGTTCGGGTTTTCATGCTGTCCCTCATGAATATGCATGAGATACATCTGCATACCATGGGGGTGGCGCATAGAAATGCAGCACAGGCATCTTTATCAGAGGCAGCATGGAGCCGGAATGGTGTTTGGCCCTCCAGGACTGCATTTGGGAGACTCTGCTCTAGGTAATGTGCATGTTTATGGTGTCCGTGCTCTGTAGGGTAAAATGTAGGTGTCTTGGGCATGTTTACGTCATCTGCAATAAAGGTGCTGTCTGTATTAGCACGTTGTAGTAGTGGGTAAAATATGGGGACTGGGTTGGCAGGAACCACAGCTAGGATTTGAACCTGTGACCCTCTGCTTCTGAATACACTGGTTTTGTGCACTGCATCACCTTGTTGTCACAGAGTCAGTGCATTCCTTGGTGATACCATGACTGTTCGTCAGACAGGGCCCGTCTGTTGCAGTACACAGCACCCACCTACACAGGGCTAGGCCACGGTCTGCTCTGGGCAGCTGCCACTGCCCCCTCCACCACCAGTATCCCTCAGCCACCATGCTGACATGCCCTTCTGCTGGTGATGCTGGTGGTGCGCAGTCTCAGGCCATCCAGTGTGCAGGTAGGCGGCTGCCTGTGGTGCGGGTTCTGGGGTAGGGGTGCCTGCATAGACGTCCACGCTCCCCCCAGCCCTGCCTGCCAATGTTCCGTGCCCTTGGGGGTAGCTGTTGGGTACTATCCCCTGTGACACTGTGGGAAACACACTCGTGCCCATGTTGGGCCTTCAGCAGTTGCTGTCTGGCTGCTCTGCTGTTTCAGCATTCGTATGGGCCACCTAGGCATCACCCTAGTCCGCACTGTGGCCCAGCTCTACCACAGCATGTGCCGCCTGCGGCCCTCTGTATCCCCTTCTCCGGCATCTGTCCAGTTGCCGTTCCGACATGCCTGCCCTGATGTTGCGGGACATGTGCACGCCATAGGAACCCTGTCCGATGGTGGGGAAAACCCTGAGCAGCGCTATTTCACTGTGGGCTCATTCACCTTGTATGGGGAAACCCTTCCATGATTTATATCTGTTCTATGGAGCTTACTCGGGGGGGGGGAGGGGTTGATGTTTCTCATTGATACCACTATTGGCCAGCTTGGTTATGGTTTTTTTCCAGTTTGTTGGGGTCATTTTCAGTGTTTATATGCCCTTTTGTTCTGTGCACATGTATCACACTTATCACCTTTTTTGGGTTTCCCTGCCTGGGCTGTACATTGCTGACACTGAAATGGTTTCTCTCCCCTGTAATGTGCATTTAACGGCAGGTTTTCAATCGCGTTTGGATTCAGCTCTTCAGATCAGCGCGTTAGTGTGCAGGGAGCCTCTCCCCGCCCACTCTCTGCCCACTGACCCCTTCTCTCCGCCCTCTCTCCACCTTCTGCGGTGTTTTACCGCGCCGCAGAGCTTTACGATCGTTAATGTTGGTTAACACGCGTTATGTAACGTTACTCCAGTTTAGTAAGCATACCCCTTAGTGTGACATGAAACCTTTTGCTGTCAACTAAAGATGTAAGAATTCAGTTGTCAAAATCTTTTTCCAGTAATTCCGCAATGAATATTCATGAGATGTATTTGAATACAATGGTTGTTGTTTAGTTATTCGAGTTCTCTTTGGCAGACTAATCAGCGGCATGAGGGAGAGAAGAAAAAAAGTCCTATTTGATATTTTTGTCTTTGTAAAAGCAACAGACCATGCAGTCTGATCAACTCTGGTCATCACAGCTCCAAGAAGATTTCACACAGCTAAGCTTTCAGACTTTACAATTACCTGCTTTATAAATACAACTTTTAACTGTTAGATATAATTTTTTGGAATATTCTGATGCCTACAATCCTTGCATAGCCTTTAGATCAGATATCTGAGTGTGCCCTCAGTTCATATAAGGTCTACTGGCCAAGGTCACCCTACCCCTCACCCTACCCACCCCAGGGTTGCATTGCCTAAATAGTCATCATATGCATTGACATCTGTCCTTTAATTAGGTGTTACACCCACATTTTCTCCTTTTCCTAGGACTACTTAATCAGCATGTCATGTATTCAATGCAATAACTGTGGTGCTTTCATTCTGAGAAGAATCATTTGGAACCTAAGAACTTGCCCTATATGCCTCAAGTTAGCTGCTATGTATAAAGAATTGACTCTACTAAGGGAAGAATTAGCTGCAGTTAAACACACCCCTTCTAGGGTACAAACTGGATAAAATCCACCACTGCTCCCACAAAGAATCAAACAGCCCAGGAACAAATGGATCACAGTGGGCTCTGGTAGGTTGCGACCTGTAACGCAGAGACACCCTATACATCAAGAGATATCCCTGCATAATGCCTTCTCTGCCTTGGATAATGAGGGTGTCCAATCCATGGAAATTGAAGTGCCCTTAAATGAGAGAGTCAATGCCCAATCTACTGATAATGCACCAAATATGAAGAAAAAAATCAGAAAATTCACAAAACAGAAAACCGCTACTACTTGCAGTCATCAGAGGCACCAACTTGGGAACACAGTTCAAAGGAGAGAAGATGGTCAAATGCCTCCCAGGCTCTTCAGCCAGCAGGAATACAAACCAAATTGTTGGTTTAGTTAATGCAGAAAGTGAGCACTCCAAAATTGATGATGTCATCTGCTTGGATACAAATGACCTGGCTAGAAACAGTGCCTCTGCAGTTCAAAGGGACTTCCAGACTCTAAGAGAGAAACTCAAAGCCATTGTTAATACTGTAGCATTCTCAGAAGTTCTACCTGTTCTTGGTAAGAGGGCAGAAAGGCCACATCGCATAAACAACTTTAATACATGGCTACAAACCTGGTGCAATCAAGAAGGATTTAGATATATAGGCGACTGGGGAAATAGATGGATCAACAAGAGACTATACTGTGCTGATGGACTACATTTCTCTGTCGCAGGGAAAAGGATCCTAAGTGAAAAATTCAGGCAGTATGTGGACAGGCATTTAAACTAGGGAAAGGGAATGATGGAAGGAGAAGGACAAGTTCAGGACGTCACTCCCAGCAAAAGCATAATAACATTGGAAACAACCACACATCAATGGCAAGTGGAAGAAACGTGTAGAACAAAATCTATGCAAAATACAGGCAAGCCAGTCAACAAATGCTGGAAAGCAATGAGCAAAAATGCTTGATGCTTACTCAGCAAAGTTCCTGATCTGGAAGCCCTAATGGTAGAAGTGGACTTGGACATTGTGGCCATTATAGAAACATGGTTTAACGAGTTGCATGAATGGGATATAGCGTCGGGGTAGGGAGTAGGCAGGAGAGCACCTCCCTCCCACCCCACTGCAAGGCCAATTGGGTCTCTCTTTTGCTCAGCAAGCTCCTTTAAGGGCAGGAAGCCCCAGTAACCATGCGGCAGAGACAGTGGGACACCGACCAGTGTCAGGGTAGGGAGTAAACAGGAAAGCACCTCCCCCCCACTGCAAGGCAAATTGGGCCTCTCCTCTGCTCAGCAAGCTCCTTTAAGGACAGGAATGCCTCCAGGCATGCCCGCGCCTGGTGGGCCCACGCCAGAGGGCCTTTGGCATGGCCCTTAGGCATGGTCATTCACTAACATTTCCTTCCATCAAATCTCTGTAACTCTATCCATCAACCTACTACATCCAACAAGAAGGTATTTATAGTTGTGTAATGTACTATTTCAATGCTATTTATATATGACCTGGCAGCCAATTAATTTGATGCTATATCATAATCTCATTGTTTGAAAACTAATCCCAAGTTTACCTGAATTGCTGCCATTTGAAATACAAATATCACTCTGTGCACATTATAAAACTGTTTGTCTGCATTTTCAACCTTATTTGCTACAGCAAACTATGGGGCATGTTTACTAAACTGCGGTAATCGTAAATAACGCGCGTTATGTAACGTTAACGATCGTAAGCGCATCATAACGCGTGTTATGACGCGCTTACGATCGTTAACGTTACATAACGCGTGTTAACCGTAGTTAATGATCGTAAACTCCCGCGGCGTGGTAAACATACCCCTATGTCTTATTCATATATAATATTAGCATTATAATAGAAATGTTCATAAAGGTATTAGCATTCAGAAAGCAAATACATTAACTATGTAAGTAGAAGTAAAACTGCATTTAATTGAGAAATTAAGAGTTTACTAATCCAATCTTAAGTCTACTTACAACAGCCATATTTGAATTGCTATATCGTATTCTATTACCAGTTTTAATTGCATTTAATAACTATCAGGCACATCTCACTCCCCAAATAATTATTCAAGCAATCATACTTAACCTCATACTTACTGCCACAATAATTCCTCCCTCTACTTGCTTTAATCACTAACACACAATAGAAATTTGAATAAATAATCAACTCCTCTTCCGACTTAATCATGGAGAACATGAAGATTATCAAATTAATTTATGCAAAGCAAGCAATGTGTGCCTTTGAGTCAGTCCTGACTCCTGGCGACCCAGAAGCTCCTGGGTTTTCTTGGCAGTGTCACTGGAAGTAGATTGCCAGGCCTTTCTTCAGAGGCAATGGAGGGTTAAGTGACTTGCCCAAGGCCAAAAGGAGTGCTAGTGGGAATTGAACCCTGGTTGCTTGGTTACCAAGCCAGTGTTGCTAGCCACTAGGCTACTCCTCCACTCCAATTAATTTATACCCTTCTCATTTTTCAGTCCATTTTATATCAGAGCAATTCTTACCACTTATCGTCTATCCATCACAACAATATACCAATCATACTAAGCCGTAATAGACAAGCCCCTACTTTGCTCTCATATAAAACAGCCGCTAAACATAAACAAATTAGACATAGGCTAATCTATATCTCCCTGTGAATAACAACCCATCTCTCATTCATCAGGACAACACTAAACCCATAAAATGCTTACTAACCAATGTCAGATCCATCAGAAATAAATTACCAATTATAATTGATATCATTAATGATAATCAACCAGACATATTTTGCATTACTGAAACATGGTTATCTGACACAGATTTGGTATTAAGCAATTAATCGTGTCCCTGGATACACCCTATTCCACTGTACAAGGTCCTCAAGTAAGGGTGGAGGAGTGCTCATATTAATCAAGTAGCATTGATGCATTCCTTATCTCTGCGAAAAACATAGACGGCATGGATATACTCCACATAGAAAATAAAAACCTCTCTATGTATCTCATCTACAGACTGCCAACTCTTAATGCGGAATCACTTGCCTCAATACTAGAAACTGTATATAACTCATCACCAAAAAAATCACCAATGCTCCTAGGCAATTTTAACCTGCCAACACTGCACAACTCACACTCCAGGAGCTTTCTTAACGCAATGGCAGACATGGACTTCCAACAAATTGTACAAATACCTACTCATGGCAAAGGCAACACCCTAGACCTTATATTCATTCCCAATAATATCACACACCACCATCTTTATTCTCCACCAAAAGCATTACAAATCCTATGGTCAGACCGCTACCTCATTGAATTCTCATTCCCTCTCGCAACACCCACCCCTAAGCCTCACAATAATGAATCCCAGACACAATGATTTAAACCATTTGATAAGGATACCTTTTTGAATGAGGTTATAGAAAGAATAGAGATCCCCTTAAGAGAGTTAGATCACATCATAGCAAACTGGAACACATCAATTCAAAATGCTGCTATCGATACAACCCCCCCCCCCCAAAAGAAACATTATGAAAAAATCACAGAAATGGTATACCCATGAACTAAGAAAACTAAAACATTTAAAGAGACTAGAGCATAATTGGAGGATTACAAAATCTACAGATGACAAATTAAATTACATAAACTTGCTCCAGACTTTCAAACATACCATAAACAAGGCTAAAAAGAGTATAATACAAAGATCCTTTCAAAATCTCTCAACCGTCTGAGAGAACTTTTTGAACTTGTGAAAGCTCTCACTTGGACACCGGAAACAAGCATGATAACCATAGATCCCCATTCCCTTGCTTTGCATTACATGAACAAGCTAAAGTTGAAGGACACTTATTATCACTAAAATTAACACCACGACTTCCAGTGTAGACCCCTGTCCTGTTAGCTGGCTAAAAGCCTTACTCTCTGAACTTACACCTTTCATACTAAAAATTGCCAACCTGTCTCTTACATAAGGATTCGTGCCATCAGCACTAAAGCATGCCATTATAAGACCAATTCTAAAACACACCTCTCTAGATAAACAGAACCCCAAGTCATACAGGCCAATTTCTAGTTTCCCTTTCATGGCTAAAGTGATTGAAAAAATTGGACAGATCCAAATAAAGGACTTTATTGATCATAATGCCCCACTTGACGAATAGCAATACGGCTTTAGACCGCTTCATGGAATGGAAACCCTCCTTATAGCCCTGTTTGAGAAACTAATTTGAGGGCTAGACAAATTAAAACAAGCCTTTGTGCTTGTATTTCTTGATATTACTGCCGCATTTGACAATATAAGCCACAATATTCTGCCCACTAGACTACAACACATAAGGTTACATGGAAACATTTTTAAGTGGTTCCAATCCTACCTTATCAAGCGAACCCAACAGGTAGAAATCGACCAACAGAAATCCCAAGCATATGATCAAGAACAAGGTGTCCCAAAGGGATCCGCCCTCTCATCACTATTATTCAATATCTACCTACAACCAATATGCAATATCTTTAAAAACCTTAAATTGGCTATCACATATATGCGGATGACATAATGCTTTATCTCCCCATAGACATTATGAATCCCAATTATCATGTCCCCCTGTTATCCAGCATTTGTCCTCCTGCCCCACCCTGTTGTCAAGCATTTGTCCTACTACCCAACCCTTTGTCCAGCATTTATCCTCCTGCCCCCTCCCGTTTTCCAGCATTTGTACTCTTGTCCCTCCCCCCGCATGTCCAGCATTTGTCCTTCTGCCTCTCTTCCCCCTTATCCAGCAGTTGCCCTCCTGTCTCTCCCTCCATTGTCCAGCATTTATCCTCCTGCCCCCCCCTTTGTCCATGCTGGCATCAGCCTGTTCCCCCAGCCATAGCCCCATAGTTTCAATCCCCTTCTACGCCCCCAGCTCCCTTCTCTCACCCCTGGCACCAACAATCTATTGTCGTTTGCTGCTAATGGCAAGCGATCAGGTTGATTCTTCGGACTCTGACGAATCGGGCTGATTGCTTGCAGGAACCAATAGTGGCTGTGTTTATTTTTTATTTTGCCGCCTCTTGTCTGCCTCTGCCTTCCTGCCGCTTTTTTTTTCTCAAGAATGCTTGAGCAAGAAAAAAAAAGTTTTGGGAAGGCAGAGGCGGGCCAGAGGTGGCAAAATCAAAAATGAAAAGAGAGCTGGGGTGCTGCCACTGTAGGAATGCTGCCCCTGCAAAACTGCCACCTGAGGCAACTGCCTCAGGTGGCCTAAGGTAGAACCACCCCTGCATGAGACTCCCTTTTTCTCTTTCTACACCACCTTTCTTCTGTTGTTCCTTTCTGAGGATCCTCTTTCTTTTTCTCTGGATACCTCTCTTCTGCTGCTCCCACCTAGGTCTCCTCTTTCTCTTTCTTTTTTTCCACAGAAGCTCTCACTCGATTTAAGATGCTATCATTCATGCACTTTTTTGCTTTGATCTGTGAAATTATAGATCTCAAATTTGTGACAGTTGCTTTTTGTAGTTTTTCTTGTGATAATATTGCTCTTCCTTCCACTTTCTGGCATATTCTCTTTGTATACCATCTCAATTTAAATATAGCATTTATAGCATAAAAGTAGCAGTACATTATCTCCTCTCTCTGCAGGAGTCCACTTAATTGTAGTTAATCCTCTTAACTTTTTCCATTAACTTCTGTGGTTTATCTCCTGCTGCAGTGGGTTTATGAACAAGTTCACCAAGTCCTTTATCTGCAGCAGGGGTATTATCGTCATCTGCATTATGTCACACACTATCTGTAGCCCTAGTGCGCGATAGTTAAGGGTGGACATCTTTTTACCCTGGGAGACATGTGTTCAATATGTAGTCTTTCTTTTCTTTCCTACCATACTTCAATTGTAGTGTCGCCTTGCTGAGATTTGGTTTAGATTTCATACAACAGTGTCATTACTTGAAGATAGGTACTCAGCAAAATTTGAGGAGAAAACTATTCTCACCCCTAAGAGATACACAACACTTCTCTAGTCAATGCTGGTGAATTTTCAGTTGTCCTCGCTCTTTGACCGCTCACTCCCAGGGGCAGCTCAAGGAAATCTGCTGCCTGAGGCAAAGGATGAGTTGGTGCCCCCTCCCCCCCAAGATACAAATAGGAAGACCCCCTCAAAGCTCCAGTCAGGGAGAAGGGATTCCAAAAAGGAAACCAATATAAGCCCCGGCTATATAATTGAAAAACTTTGCAATGCTGTTTATTTGCAGCAAAAAAGTGTAGTGCTTTCATTATATAACCTGGCAATCTAATATAAAACATACTGACTCTTGATACTGCACACTGGACCATCTTGATGTTAAATGTAAATATATGTTCTGCAAAAAACAAAGGAGATGCAAGGTGATCGCACACCAAAGAGCAAAAACAAAAAGAGAGAACCACAATGCAGTTCGTAACATCATAATATAGTATAAATAATTTTATTTTAGTATTAGAAACTGCACTGTGGTTCTCTTGTTTTCTTTTTGAACACAGGCTTTGCATCCATAGAAAGCCCTCCCCCAACAATAGGCGGTATAACAAATTTTAATAAACATAAACATAAACATAAACTAGGGCATTTCATCACAAAACTGAACATTAAAAAAAATATAAGGCAATATAAGACCTCTCCAATACCAGACATATTGTGAACTAATACAAAACCCTACAAAAGTAACTCAAGACTTATAAAGCAAATCTACTATACCATAATGACACCAGCTTCCAAAACAAACACAACAAGGCGCCTATCCCGAAATGAGCAGCATCGTAAATATTGCACTAGGCACTTGAAGATCATTATACCTATTGGAAAAATTGAACAAACCAGATTATTACAGATCCCTACATAGAAACTCTATGCTAACAGAACACCTGACCTCGTCACACATGCAAAACAAAGATAGACCCTCACGAAGTGCAGAATAAATTACTATAAACTCAAAATAGAAATATTAGATAAAAATGAAATTGAATCCCCAAGAATCCAGACTGCATGCAGCACAAACAGAGAAACTGAAACAGTGATTTGGTTTCCCCTCTACTATGCAAACAAAGGTACCCCACTTTTGTGCTAATTCAACGCCTACAAGAAATGGGAATAGGCGCCACAACTCTAAAATGGTTTATGTCATACCTGAATGAGCGCCAACAGCATATACGAGTGGCAGGAAACACATCCACCCCATTCTAACTGCAACAGGGTGTTCCTAAAGGCTCTGCACTCTCCTCTTTAATATTTACGTTCAGCCTGTCTGTGCAGTCATACAATTGTACAAGGTCTTCTGTCATATACGCAGACGACATAATACTGTATACACCATTCTCCACTCTGCACCCTGTTTACACCTCCCTGATACACTGCTTCACAGCCATCACTAAATGGCTAACAAATCATAACTTCTCAATCAATTATCAAAAACAGAAATCCTCCACGTCACCAGAGACTCATCTTTCATTCCACCAACCCCCTTAAAGATACCAGGAGCGCAATTACAGGTCAAAACACAAGTCAGATACATCAGGGTTATCCTGGACCAGGGATTAACACTACAACTACAAATCAGCAACAGCATCAAACTTGTCTATCACAAAATAAGGACAGTCCAAGCCCTTCGACCTCTACTTGACACCCATGAATTCCGCACGGTCTTCCAGCCCTGGTCATACCGCATGTGGACAACTGTAGCATAATCCTGTAGGGTCTACCAGGATATGTAACCTACCCCTTTCAAATGGTGCAGAACACAGCTGCCCAGATACTGCATGGAGCATCCGTTCACGATCACATCACTTCGATCCTCAATGCCTTACACTGGCTCCCCATTCCCTCCCGCTCTAAATATACTACAACTGAGCATTTGTATAGCGCTACAAGTCGTATGCAGCGCTGCACAGACATGTATGAGACAGTCCCTGCTCATCAGAGCTTACAGTCTAGTCAAGACAAACAGACAAGGTGTAGGCAGGGATAAAGCAAGGGAAGGAAAAAGGAGATCAGGAGAGTCAAGATCCAAAAGCAGCAGCGAAAAGGTGAGTTTTCAGCCTGGATTTGAAGAGGGTTAGGGAAGGTGCCTGGCGTACAGACATAGGTAGTTTGTTCCAGGCATACGGTGCAGCAAGGTGAAAGGAGTGAAGTCTGGAGTTAGCAGTAGAAGAGAAGGACCCAGATAGGAACAGTTTGCTGGAAGAGCGGAGTTCCCGAGGGGGGTTGTAAGGAGAGATAAGAGAAGAAAGGTAGTGAGGAGCCGCAGAGTGAATGCACTTATAGGTCAGCAGGAGAAGTTTGAACTGGATGTGGAAACGGATAGGGAGCCAATGAAGTGACATGAGAAGAGGGGTAATACGAGCATGATGAGGTTGGCGGAAGATTAGCCACGCAGCAGACTGTTGAACAGAATGAAAGGGAGAGAGATGATTCAAAGGGAGACCAACAAGGAGTAGGTTACAGTAGACAAGACGGGAGGTGATTAAAAGGAGTGGATAGGCGTTTTAGTAGTGTGTTCAGAAAGGAAGGGGCGGATTTTGCTGATGTTATAAAGAAAGAAGCAGGTATCATCTAATAAAATTTGTTATCGCCCCACTCTTAACCGACAGAGATATAGTAATTTCTATTATAAATGGCAACCAGATCTCAGACTGTACAAGAGCGGGATATCAGGTTTAGGATAAAATCCTAAACTCTTGTTCTCAGATTGCATCAACGATCTGTTACGTTGCCTTGTTGTTACTGTTCTTATCAATTCATTAACTGAGTGTTATCTTCTTTAAATGAAGCAAATGTACTGATGCTGTCTAGCCCGAACCAGATTTCACGTGTAGCCACTATAAATACATTTTTAAATAGTGGCACCAGAATACTTATCTGGTTCGGTCAGCTTCCCCCAACGCCAACCAATGCGCCATTGCGTTTCACTGGAATGTTTTATCAAGGGGTCATGTCCGTACTCAGCTTTCAATCTAGAAATGTAGAACAAATACATCAATGAAACTGCCCCCTACATACTATCCATTTCTCATAAAGTAATATTTCATACGTAAATCTTGTTGCTCAACTTAGTTCACTCACTGTTAGTTCATCCAAGGCTGTCGTCTTTCCTATGTTATTCTTCACAGTTTGCTACTGAGACGCTGCGCATGCTCCTTGTGTGGCTAAATCCTTTTATAAACCGGAATCAATGATAATGATACCCAGGTTGAGCTTACTAGTCAATCAGACTTAAAAGGTTGGCTCTAATAAGGAGATTATGCGAAAATCCCAGGGTATAACTAGAATTAGTACACTGCACTTATGGCCGCATCTAATGTTTGTTGGTTGCGATCCCATTGGTGGTTCACTCTATTATTCATAAACAGGCTTTCCAATCAATTTGGAGATTTAACCCTAAAGGCAGTACAGATTGTAGGGTGAAAATCCATTTCTGTTCTTTATAAAGTAGCAGTTGTTCTCGGGATTTTCTCCCACTACCCTGCATCACTTGTTCAATGCAGAAACATTTCAACTCTTCAAAAGAATGCCGGAGGTCAAGACAATGAGCCACAATTGGCGCTTCCAAACGTTTGCACTCCTGGGTACATGACAGGATAACAGCTGCAGCATCCTGGAATGGTAGGCACAGTGGAATCACATGGCAGTCACCAGGACCATCAGCTAGCTAAAGTTCATTGAAAAAGGGATGGAGGCATAGAAATGGATGTGAGCTGTAGTAGTGACAAGGACAACACAGTCTTGACATGGCCTGCTCAGTAAGGTTCTTCTTTCCCCCCTCCCCCTCCCCCCTATCCTTCTTGTCTTGCAGGAGACAGAGGATGCGATGAGGGAGGAGTGCTACAACCAGGTTCACCAGACCACATGGTCCATCATTGAGTGAATATTTGGCCAGCTGAAAACCCAGGTGCAGTGTCTGGACCTGTCTGGGGGCAAACTCTATACAGCTTCCAGAAATTTTGAGATTTTCATGGCATATTGCATGCTGTATAGCCTAGCCAAGAGGAGGTGCCTGCCACACCCTCTAAGAACCACTGAAGGACGCCAGCACGGAGGTGGGTGCTGACATTGCCCCAGAGGAGCAGGAGCAGCCATACATACAAGGAGAGAGAGCATGGAGCCAACTCATAAGAATTACTTTATGTGAGGTATGTCTTTATTGTCATGCAGCCAACATACAGTGATGACATACCTAGTCCTCCACTGGCCCAGTTATACAATGCTACATCAGCACACAGCTTTTAAGAGATCCTAACAGGCACCTATCTTCCCCCTCCCATTCCCCATGTCCCTCATTGGTCTCCCGTCCAAAACACCCGGGGACACCCTAGAATATATACAATACAGCCCTGTTGTAGTAATATTTGGCTGTCTGCACACAATAGAGCTACCCCACTCAAGAAGCAGCTTTGACTACCATGACAGTCACAACTACTTGGTGTGCCACCCCCTGCCATTGTCCTTTCCCTTGCACTGCATACAGGGCAAGCCCCATCTACTAGGTGAACCTAGGCAGTTGCAGACCACAATGGGTGGCATGGCACACATGGCCTGTTGCACCCTTATGCTGAACTGGGCAGCTATCCCCGCTGCCACTGATTCTGGCGGTGGGGTTGGCTCGGTGGCAGTGGCAGGCTATATGCTTCAGCACACATGGCCTGCTGCTTCTGACCCCCCCCCCCCAAGTTGTGTTAGAAAGGTCAGAGGCAGCAGGCCATGTGAGTTGAAGCACATGGCCTGACATTGCCAGCAAGCCACCCCTGACTCCACTGCCAGAATCAGTGGCAGAGTAGCTCAGCATGGGGAAGGGGGGGGGAGGGAGGATGGCACACGGGGTGGATGGCACACCAGGGCTTCTGTCTAGGGTAGCAGAAACCCTTGGGCCAGCCCTGACTGTGACCCCTACTACCATCCTGGTCCTGAGGGATGGGCAGTAACTGTGTGTTGATGGCAGAGTCCTCCTCACTGCTATCATTAAACCAGTGGTGGGATTGGGCCAGTTCAGCTTTGTCTTGGCAAACTGGTTCCTGCCGTGGTCCGCGTTCACCAAACCAGGCTGAACACGGCATGGAAATGCCAGCACTGCAGTGGTGGGAATCCCCCTGCCTGACAATGTTTGACAACATCAGGGGATCGCGGCATCAGGAGAAGCTCCCGATGCCATCAAAACATTGTCAGGCGGGGGATCAGGCTGCAGGGCAACAGCCTGGTTACTGCACCAATATGGAGGGCAGTGGCCCAAGCGTACGGCTGCTGCAATGCCTCCACATGAGGTGCAGCAACCCGGCCATCACACATGTGGGAGAGCTGGGACTGAACCAGTTTTTAGTCAATTCGGATCCCACCACTGCATTAAACCCTGATGAACCCTCCCCATCCTCTCCCATTCCCTTCCCACCATTTCTCTTGGCAGCTAGGAAGTTAGAGAAGTGTGTGTGTGTGTGGTGGTGGGGGGTGGGGGGTGGGAGGTGGGAGGGGGTGGGGGGGAGCCACAGACCTGTGGTGGTGCACCCAGGATATTGGTTGAGTTTTGCCCCATGACCCACGCTGGCTGACCTTAACACCTCTGCCATTGCTGCTAATGGGTGTAGGGCCTGAAACAGTTGGTGCAGAGGCAGGGGAAACATTGGCAGAGAGAGTAGTTGATTGGAGTCCTTGGGAGGCTAGATGACCAAACTGCAACAAGAATCTGTTCAAAGACTCACTGATGTGTTACAGCTGCTGCAGACACTGATGACCTTCCTCTCTTCTCTCCTTCTTAACCTGCAGGATGTCTTGCAAGATCTTAATGCACTCCTTTTCATCACCAGGTACTCCGCATTCTGCTTTAGGAGTTGTTCCCCACAGTGCATCAGCTGCTGCCTTCTGGGCTCTATCTGACAATTTCGCCCTGTGGATCAAATGGCACCTCCTCAGCAGGTGAGTCAGTAGCAACTATGAGTATTGGTGGTGAAGCTACAGGCTGCTCCTGGATGTCACATAATATCTCTTTCCTGATCATCTCTTCTTGGTCCGGCAGCATCAAAGCATCTGCTGCTCTGTCCTCAATGTTGCCAACCTCCTCTGACCTCTGACTGGTCTCCGTGTTTGCCACCAATATGCCAGGAAGTGGCTCAGGGCTGTCCCATTCCTCACTCAGGTGACTATCATTGATTGAGGCTTGCTGACCATCACAAGCACCTGCAAGTGTTGAAAAAAATGTCCAGCTTGCCTCATACTGACACAGGTATCATTGTGTTTGGTAACCAGGTGCTACATGCACATTCCACATGTGTTGGTGGGTAAGGTAGTGAATGGAGTGGGCAATGGCATGAGCCACAGGAAAAGAGGACCCCGCTGCATGGTTTAGGAGCCAGGTGTGCACAGGAGGGCGAGCAATGTGGGCTGCATGAGGACATAGTAGTGCAAAGGAAAATGAGGTAGGGTGGGAGGTGCAAGTGTAGCTCTGACAGCCAACCTGTTACATGCATTTTTCCCAGATGCCCCACCATCACTGCCCCTCCCTCACTTGTGCGGTGCTAACATGTCCATGATATTGCTACTTGTACTTGCAGATCCATAGCTCTGACAAGCCTGTGCAACGGCTGAGAAATGTCCCTGCTTCCAAAGCTGCAGGCCACAATTATATTCTGTACCCCAGGGATCTGTGCTGGGCCCGCTGCTTTTTAAGATATTCATAAATGACCTGGAAATGGGAATGAGGTGATCAAATTTGCAGATGACACAAAATGATTCAAAGTTGTTAAAACACAAGAGGATTGTGGAAAATTGCAAGAGGATCTTGATAAATTGGAAGACTGGGCATCCAAATGGCAGATGAAATTTAATGTGGAGAAGTGCAAAGTTATGTACCTAGGAAAGAACAACCCAAACTATAGTTACACGATGCAAGGTTCCACACTAGGAATCACCACCCAGGAAAAAGATTTAGGTGTCATCGTGGATAATACGTTGAAACCCTCCACTCAGTGTGCAGCGGCGGCCAAGAAAGCAAATAGAATACTTGGAATGATAAGAAAAGGAATGGAGAATAAAACCAAGGATATTATAATGCTTCTGTATCGTTCCATGATTCAACAGCACCTTGAATATTGTGTGCAGTTCTGGTTGCCATATCTTAAACAGGATAGAGCGGAATTAGAAAAGGGACAGAGAAGAGCCACAAAATGGTAAAGGGGATGGAAGGATACCCCCATGAAGAAAGGCTGAAAAGATTAGGACTTTTCAACTTGGAAAAGAGACGGCTGAGGGGCGACATGATATAAATTAAAGAATGGAGTGGAACAGGTAAATGTAAATCGGTTGTTTATGACATTAAAAAGTAGAAAGACTAGGGGACACACAATGAAGCTACAATGTGACTCATTTAAGATTAATGAGAAAATATTTTTTCACTCAACATGTAATCAAACTCTGGAATTTGTTACCGGAAGATGTAGTGAAGGCTGTTAGTGTAGCTGTGTTTAAAAAAGGTTTGGACAAGTTCCTGGAGGAAAGGTCCATAAACCATTATTAAAGAGGACCCAGGAAATTCACTGCTTGCCCCAGGACAAGCATTGTGGAACCTGTGTGCCTGTTTGTGAACCTGCCAGGTACTTGTGACCTGGATTGGCCACTGTTGGAAACAGGATATTGGGCTTGATGGACCTTGGTCTGACCCAGTATGGCATTTCTTATGTTCTTACATTTGAGCAATAGCTTGGTGGCATACAGGTTTATGGGGGTCTCCACTGCTGTAGCTACTGAGATGTAGTGTGAGTGGCAGGCCCCCACCTGAGTGGTGGGATTTCGATGGACATGCATGCACTTTGCAGGCTGGTGTTGTGAACAGCGATGGGTATGTGTTGAAAGGCTACGGCCAGAGTGGAAATGATCCTGCTGCTATCATAACTCACAACACATTTTCTATATTAAAGATAAGCAACATGGACCTTGTTGCTGTGAGGATCTTGAACTATCCAAACTGCAGACCTCTGTCACTGCCTCCTCATCCTTGGCTCTGAGAACGCATTCCTCCAGCTCACTAAATATTGGTGGCCTGCCATCTGGACCGTGAGCAGCTGTCTTTGTTTTTGCCTTGCTCTGCATTGCCCTCCACTTTGTCTTGAAGTGCTTAACATGACAGTTCTGATGGTAGATGGCTTGAGTTTTACACATGAATGCCGGAGACGCTCCTGATGTCTATTGTAGTTCATGCCAGCATTGCCAAAGAGGATGTAATGTTTTGCTAGGACCTCTCTTAGCATCAGCTCCACCTCTCCAGGACAGAATATTTCCTTCTTCGAGGATTCCTTGCTTTTGGGTACCTTGGAGATAAAACATTGTCATTTACTACTGGATTGGCTTTCAGAATCAACCATTTGCACTTACTCTGGCACTTATCTTGACATCCAGATGGGCTAGATCTCTATGTCCAGATAATGTATGTGTCTACATTCAAAGTGGATCATTTGTGTAAATGTGTACTGCAGATGGACACCCACAGACCTGCTTCCAGAATCAGTTTCCTGGACACCTTCAGTGATGGCTATAGTACCACAGAGGATATTGTGCTGTATTGGTCTGGACTATCAGCCCCTGGATGGTTTGTAGCCAATATGCCTATCTCTAGGGATTATCTCTATGTATGCCAGATGGCATGCAATTCTGGGGCCCTGTGTAACCCATCTGTTGGGTGCCAACATCTGTTTGTAGGTGATGGTGTGTGCACTATAGTGCATCCCTCTGCATTACGTTCAGAACCTGCGTGTTGGATGAAGGAGGTCGGGATTTGGGGAAAGCTCCAGACACTAATGTTTATATGGAGGAGCATGTTCACTTGCACATATCGTTCATTTCAGGGACTTTTAATAGTGCTGGTTATGTCTTTTGATGTACACCATGCACCCGCTGTGGACGCCTGAGGTATAGCGGTAGAGTGGTATTGGACCCCAGTGCAGTTATTCTGGGGCTGCACTGCTACTGCTTCATTGTTTTAAGCCCAAAGCTTAAGATTATTCACCACAATAATCCATTGCATACCTATGTACACCTGATAGTTGATGTAAGTTTATATTTGGTTTTTGTGTATACTGGTTTTGTGTATACTGGTTATTTGTATATATGTACATATCCCACATCAGTGTATTTATGTAACAGTGCCCCTTATACCCAAGGTATGAGTATACATGTATCCAGATATACATGTATACGGATATACTTATACTTATACAGATACACTTATTTACACCACTAGTGTGATGTGCCTACCCTCCGAATCATCCTATGCGCGCCCCAAATTCTACTGCATTTATTACTCTTGAATTTGATTTGTGTATACTGGTCATTTGTATATATGTACATATTGTGTGATGTGATGTGCCTACCCTCCGAATCAACCTATGCGCGCCCCAAATTCTACTGTACTGATTTGACAGTTCTCCTATTGTAATCGGACCGCTGCTGATCGCTGGAAGCAGCGGTATATAAGTGTTTGCTAAATAAAATAAATAAATAAATTGTAGCGGAGACTACTGTTGCTATTATTGTCTGTATATGTCAAATTATTATGCGGGGGTGAGGGTAATTTTATCCACCCAAGATTAAAGTGACTGTGTCCTGCACCCATTTGCGGATACAGACCCAGGATGATGCTTCTTGGTCCTACATATCTTTTACCTTGATCCTGGACCATTCAGCTCTTGAGTGTACCATTATATAAGATACTAGGTGCCATCCACTTTTGGGATGCTGTGTACATAATATATGGACCCCTGTGTTTGCTATCTAGCTGCTGTGTTTGAAGCTCTGGGTTTGTGTGCACAAGCAATGAATGGATGCTGCTCTTTGAGTGACAGGGGAGTGAGCAGGGTAAGGGGCACATGGGCTACATGGGCCGCATCACCATTTTCTTATGCTAGGGGTAGTCAAGGGTTAATGAGATGTTGGCACGGGTGCAACAATGGCCCTGTACACATGCTACCATCATGGATGGTCATATGTTATTTTGGATCTTGCAGCAGGTGACAGACAGCCCTGGCTCCTGTGGTGGACATGGTCATAATAGTTTTTCTCATGGTGTCCCAGGCAATGCCTTTGTGTGAAAAGTAGGCTGATGGCACCGTTACAATGGTTCTAAAAGTACTCATGTGGCCAGGACCTTGGAATCATACTTGCAATTCATGCGATGTAGGGCTGCTGTTTCTCAAGCACATCATTGTGGCTGTTTGTTGGGTGACTGGCCACAAATGACCCCTGTGCTTGGGCCACAGGCTAAAAAGATACAATGCAAACAGCTGCAGGAGAGGATGAAGGAAGACACATACAGTGGTTGTCCCATTGCATCTGTAGGCCTGTATCTCTGCCCTGATGTCACCTGCCCCAGAGGGGAGGAGCCTAGGTAGGAGGGCAACAAATGTGAATGTCATTCAATGTTCTAACTGGGTGTTTAATAAATGAGGGCTACCGAATGCATGTGTGAGGGCATGTGTCGTTGCCCTGAGGACTTCCAGATGGCCCATCATGAGGTCCTGGGCCTAGGCAACTGCAGCAAAGCCCTCTGCACCTCATGCTTGAGGGCCTGCAGGTGCAGCAGGATGTCAGGCTCTCCAGGACCCAGGGATGCCTCATAGTAGAGCAGGGGTCTCAAACTCAAATTGCTTTGAGGGCCAAATGAGGACTTGTAGAGTAACCCGGGGGCCGCACAAGACGCAGGCCTCATTTGCATAAGGGCATCATTTGCATAAATATTTGCATAATGTTACCATACACTAACTTTTAGTAAACATGCCTCTTAATGAGTGTATGGATAAAGAAAGACTAAAAGATTTCTACATTACTATAAACCAGTGCCAACCGCAGGCACATTAGGAACTACTAGAAACACTGCTCATTTAGAACCCATAGCAAACCTGCCGTGTCCTAACAGCACTACCAGGGACTCACAAAGCACCCATACCCTAACTATCAAAAGGCAAAAAAACATGCAATATTAAATCAACCATTTCAGAGAATAACAATACATGACCTACTCGGAAAGAGAACAAGTGGCAATGTCAAATAGGAATTACATAAACAGAATACCTCAGCTCAGTTACACATGCAGAACATACACCATCAAACAAGGAATCACAATTTAGAAACAGGAAGACAATTAAACTGGGAACCCCAAAAGCCAAACTTAGAATGTACAAAACCTGTAGAAATAAAACTATACATTGATTTCCTCTTGTATTAAATAAGTGCAGACGTTAAAGATGCACATTTCTAAGAGCTGACATATTTCAGTTAATAAATTCAAAATAAAGAGATATTTTTCTACCTTTGTGTGCATTTTTTTTTTCAGTTGCAATTGTTCCATTCACTTTCTTCTGGTTTCTTTGTGTCTTCTGCTAACTCTCCATCGTCTGCTGTCCATTTGTCCCTTTCTTCTTTCCTAGTTTTTTTCCATTCTCTCTACATCTGCTTTAACATACTAATCATTCTCCTTTGCTCTTTCCTCATTCCTATTTCATCCACTCAAATTTTACCCCTCCATCCTCAATCCCCACTTACTCTCCAATAACCCGGCCAATTGTAGATTTTTCTTCCCTCCCACACAAAATATATTTCCCCTCTCCATTTCACTCTCCCAGCCCCAACCCATTCTAATCGACCCCCCACATCAACACCCATCAAGCTCCTGCCCCACCCACCATCCGCACCCTTCAAGTCCCCGCAGCATCAGCCCATTTCCATTTCCAGTCCTAGCTCCCTCCCCTCACAGCCCATTTCCTTTCCAAGCCCCCTCCCCATCAGCCATTTCCATTCCAAGCCCCATCCACTCAGCCCATTACCATTCCAAGACCTGTCCCCATCAGCTATTTGCAGTTCAAGCTCCCCCTTCTACTCGGCCCATTCCAGTCATAGCACCCCCCCCCCAGTCCATTACCAGTTCTTTCTAGCCCCACCCCTAGCCCATTATCGGTCCTAAGCCCCCCAACAGCCCACTTCCAGGCCTAACCCTTCCATCGCCCTATCTTCATTCTTAGCCCCACCATAACCCCATTTCAGTCTTAGCCCCCCAATCAGACCACCTCCAGTCCTAACCCCCATCTGTCCATTACCAGTCCTAACCCCCATCACCCCATTTTCAGTACTACCCCCCCAGCCACACATCAAGTCCTGCTCCCCCCCATCAAGTCCTGCCCCCCCACATCAAGTCCTGCCCCCCCCACATCAAGTCCTGCTCCCCCCCCCATCAAGTCCTGCCCCCCCCCATCAAGTCCGGCCCCCCCCCACATCAAGTCCTGCTCCCTCCCCCCCCCCCCCGGGAAAATTAAACTTTAAAAAAAAACCCAGCTTCTGCTGCTGCTGCCGCCGCTGCCGTGGCGGCAATAGCAGCAATATCGCAAGTCCGCGGGCTCCGTTCCCCCCCCCCTTCCTTCCTTCCTTCCTGCTTGCCTGCCAGTTCTTCCGCTTCGGCTTTGGCTTTCAGAGCCGCGAAGGGAGAGCTTCTCCCTCGCGACTCTGTTCAGCCCGCTGGGGCAGATGGGAAATTTCCCATCTGCCCCAAGCGGGCTGAACAGAGTCACGAGGGAGAAGCTCTCCCTTCGCGGCTCTGAAAGGCGAAGCCGAAGCGGAGAACTGGCAGGCAAGCAGGAAGGAAGGGAGGGGGGGGAGAGCGGAGCCCGCGGGACTTGCGATATTGCTGCTATTGCCGGCCACGGCAGCGGCGGCAGCAGCAGCAGCAGAAGCCGGGGTGTTTTTTTTTTCCCCCTATGCATCGCGGGCCGCACAAAGGTCTCTCGCGGGCCGCATGCGGCCCGCGGGCCACGTGTTTGAGACCCCTGTAGTAGAGCATCTATGGACTGGCCACATGGAGTCACTGCTGTGTCACAGGCACCTGTGTAACAGTAGTGCTGCATGTGTCTGGAGCCCCCGTTCCCTCCTACCTCTATTTACCCCTCCCCCTCCCCTCTCCTCCCCTCCACCTCCTCCTTATCTCAGCCAGCCACACCCCTCCCTCTAGTGACTCACCTCCCTCTCCGGCCCTCTCCCTCTCATGCAACCGTCCCTCTGTGACATCCACTAGGATGGACAGTTCACTCTTCTGGATTGGGACCCTGACATATTGGAGGCAGAGCAGCAGTGTGCTGGAGGTAACCTCTGCCACTTCTTACTCCTTCTCCTCCTGGGAAATGTCAAAGGCAGTTATCAACTGCTGCTACTAGTGGTGCTGCCAGTCACCACTTTGGAGGTGGGGGGTGCTGCAACATGAGCGGTGTCTGCTGCTTCTGCTCCTCCTGTTCCAGCACCTCCTCTGTCAGTTCCCTAGGTCCTTCACCAACCTGCCTTAGGGCAATGTCCTGCCCTCCTCACAGAGCCATTGGTATGACATCAGCAGCTGCAAGGGAAATGGGCACACATTACAACTTTTTATTGCTATGCTATCTGCCCATCCTGTCACCACTGCCAACACTGCTCTCTGTGTCCCTGGCACTCATCCTGTGTTGCTGTCCTTACCTTGACATTCTGTCAACTCCCACAACAGCCTGGCCAAAAGCCATGGCCTCTGTTTCTGAGTGGCCCTGAAATATGTTTCAGGGCCTTCACATCTCACCTGATTCTGTAACACCTAAGGATGACAAAGTTGCCGTTAATGCTTCCCAACAACGAAAGCTAAGCACTATTTACTGCTTACTATCTATAAAGCGTTATGAAAGAGTTAACATACCAAATGGCTAGACACAAAGGGTCATTGATGCAATAACGGGCTTATTCCAATTGATTCATTGAGATTTTTGGTAGCCTAGAGTCTGAGACCCTGTCAGTCATTATAAAATTATTCAAAATCACATGGGATTTATAGTTGAAAAATCTTGTTAGTGAGACAAAACATACTTTCAAACACTAAGTTCAGAGTGGCACATATATCTTGACAATCATTACTCTGACAGGATTGACCAGATTTAATTTGGGAGTTAATGCTTCCCTAGGCATCTACCCTCCCTCCCCCCCCCCCTCACACTGCTGCCATACATCTGTCTCACTGCTTCCTTTTTACAAATTGGATGTCTCCACATGACATTCTGTTTTTGGCACACACTTCTAGTCCTGTCTGCTCCTTCCTTTTGGCCTAAAGTGGTATTGTTTTTCCATGTCAACCAGTTGGTCTGCTTGCCTTTGTTTGTAAAGGAACAATGCAAGGGAAATGATAAGGGCCTTTTCTTAGTGGATGTTAGGTGGGTGTTTCTTAGACACCTGAAAGTCACCAACTCTTTCCGAAAGTCAGACAGATTTTTGTCCTGTTTGAAGACCCACATAAGGGTGGAACAGCCATGAAGTCTTCCTTTGACTGCTGCATAAAAGAGTCATTATCCTCAGCCTATTTATTGTGGGACTAGCCAGTTTCATAGGGTTTGTGTGCATATTCCACATGGGGATCAGGCTTCCTCCTGGGCAAAGCACAGCTCGGTTGCTCCCTTTAGACATCTGTTGGGCGGCAGCATAATCACCACCGCCCCCACTCCGCCCCGGAACACCCCTAACACGCCTCAATGCTAACCGTATGGAGGCACATTCCAACATGTGCTTCCAGGCCCCTGTGCACCCTATCGGAATTAGGACACACAGAGGTAAACCCAATTCCGATCCTGCGGGGGCTAGATGTGCCCCGTGGGATCAGAATCGGGTCTAGGGTCTGTATGTGCAGGTCGGGACCCGATTACAATCGGCCTGCAGGTACAGAGCCATGCCTGGCTAATTTAGTCAGGATCCTGAATGGAGCCTTGGTGCTATGGTGTCCTATTGCCATGGTGATCCCCGGACACCACCACTCTTTCTTTTCTCCGCAGCCCGACCCCAGATCTGGCCTTCCATGGCCAGGGTCAGGCTACTGGAAACCTCCTTCACCCCTTCACCTTACTTACTCTGCCCGGGCCTGCTGTCTCCCGATGTCTAGGGGACTTATTCCACCTCTGAGGTGGAATAAGTTCCCCATCTAATTTGCCGACCTCAGACGTACAGGTTCCTGGACCGCCCATTGCCTGCCCTAACTCCGCCTCCGCAATGCCCCCTCCCACCCCTGTCTAAGCCTCCCTATACAAACTCCTTGTTCGTATGGGGAGGCTTTTGAAAGGGCTGGCAGGGGAGCGAATAGCTGGGATGGACGTCCATCCCCGCTATTCACAGGACAGAATAAACCCCATAGCATATGGGCGCTTTAAGGACTTATCTGGGATTCTCAAAGGGCATTACCCATGCAGGTGCCTTTAGAAAATCCCGGCTAAGGCATTTACATGGGTAACTAGGACATTGATCCATGTAAAGTCCTTCGAAAATTGGGCTCCTGTTGGATATGTGTAGTGAAAGAGAGAGAAGAGTTGAAGATAACCTCAAAGAGGTGAGCTGAGGAGACAGGGAGGATGATAGTGTTAACAACAGAAATAGAGAAGGGAGGAAAGGGAGGGAAGATAAGAAGCTCAGTCTTGGCCATGTTCAGTTTCAGATGGTAATGAGACATCCAGATAGCGATGTCAGACAAGCAGGCTGAAATTCTGGCCTGAATTCCTAGAGAGATTTCAGGGTTAGAGAGGTAAATCTGAGACAATAGCATAAAGATGGTACTGAAAACAATGGGAAGAGATCAGGGTAAAGAATGAATGTAGAGCAAGAAGAGGTCCCAAGACAGAGTCCTGAGATACACTAACTGAAAGCAGGATAGCAGTGAAGAAGGATCCACCAGAGCATATTCTGAAAGTGTGATTCAAGAAATAAGAAGAAAACCAAGACAGAATAGAGCCCCAAAATCCAAGTGAAAACAGGGTATCAAGAAGAAGGTGGTGATCAAGAGTGTCCAAAACAGCAGATAGGTCAAGATGGATGAGAATCAAATAGGGACCCTTGAATTTGGCCAGGAACAATTCATCTGAGACATTGGCAAGGGCCATTTCTGCAGAGTGTGGAGGGTGAAAGCCAGATTGCAGTGCATCCAGAATGGCTAGAGAGGAAAGGAAGTCAAGAGAGTGGCTGTTCAAGTAGTTTGGTAGAGAAAGGGAGGAGGAAGATTCATGAAATCTTCAAACTAACTCCTATTCCTTGGGTCAACAGTGTGTGGCGGCTGTGATGATAGCTTTATCTATCCCTAGGTATCATGCAACAGTGATGCCTACTGGTCAGACTCATCGTACACACATACCAGCTTCAAGAGGGAACCTAGTAGAAGATTAAATATACGAGTTTAATTTAAGTATGCTTGATTTCATATTAGTGATTTTATTTCCATCCCTAATATAAAGATTGCTATTGTGATGGCCGGAGTAAGTAGGGGAGGTTATGAAAAACCAGACTGTAGTAGGGAGAAAGGCTTATGTCATTGTAGCCCAAGTAGAGACTAGTTTTTTATTTATTTGGTTGTATATACTGCTTTATCATCTTAGTCAAAGTGGATTACATTGTAACTTATACTTGGTAATGTACATATAGTGACATTGATAACTTGGGTTTTTGTGAGGCAACAGAGGGTTAAGTGACTTACCGAAGGCCACAAGGAGTACTAGTAGGAAATGAACACTGGCCTTTTGGTATCCAAGCCAGTGCTCTAACCATTAGGCTACTCCTCCACTCCAGGTCCCCTTGAACTGGAAGCTAGAAGAAGCAGAAAGATACTTTCAGGCCAAAAATGAAAACAAAGCTTCAAGGTGCTTTTGTTTTGAAGTACAGTATGTGAATAGAATGGTGAGACTGAAAAAAAACCAAGAAAATGTCAGCAGATAAAACCGATATGGTCAATCCACTCTGCCCAACCATACATACCAATATTAAGCTCTCCAGTGCCTTCCTCTCCCTTAGAATCTGCCTAGGGCTGATGACGTATGAGACAGGCTAGACCGTCACTGTTTAAGAGCATGGCGGAATCTGTAGGAAGCACTATGGACAGTCTGACAGGTTTTCATTGAGAAAAGGAAGCGACCTGCATCACTGGCAAGTTAAAAATGATGTTCTAGGAAGTGGGTGCATTTTATACTGAGAATAAACCCTAAAGAGATGACCATTTGCTAAGCACAGCATACTTAAAGAAACATTGCAGAGCAATGAAAAAGCCATGTGGGAAGTTGATGGCGCTCTTTAACTTGGCAAATGCTGCTCTCGTAATTGAAAATACGGCATGGCTTCTTAAGTCTATTAAAAATTAAAATGACAATTTATATGTTGTCAATGCCAGTGGTACAATGCAGCTAAAAGCAAGTCAAAAGGGGAAAGTGGTAGAGAACAGATGGCTAAGTAAGCAAATGGTGCAAAATCAGAGGGCAAGACAGAAAAAAATCTGTCGTAAGTCCAAGGGCAAAACAATTCAATGAAAAGACTGAGTACTTAAGAACTATGGCGAATACTACGATAAGAGAGACTGATGAATGTTACATTTCTGGCAGTCTTGTTAGTGTTACATAGAATTTATGTCTATCTTTCATGGAACAAAGGAGAAATTCACAGATTCTCAGTGCAGAGCTATATTATGAGATACAGGTGTTTTTTTTTTTAGCAGGACTGGCTAGAGAGAATACAAAGAGCCATCTCCCGAGAGGCTGCACTAAGCCTGTCTGAACTTCCAGGATTTCCTTGCCTGCAGGCGGTGGCTGATACTTCCTTTCCCTCGGCATGTGGACTTCCCTGGCTTCAGGCAATAGCCCTATCTCTATCTATTTTCTCCCATGGGCAGAGGTGAAATCTTGCGCTGGAAGGGACTACTCCGCCCAATGGTTGTCTTGCTTCTTGTGAGAGCCTTCCTTGCCGCAGTCAAGTACCTGTGACCTCGATTGGCCACTGTTGGACCTTTGGTCTGACCCAATATGGTAGTTCTTATGCAGTATAAATAGATATAGCAATTCTGATTTTAGAATATTGCTGCTGGGATTAGAATGAGTATCCGAGCAACCCAACAGTTTGTGCAAGAGTGGAGGAGGAATGGAGCACCGGGAAGGCCCTATATTGTCTCCATACCCATCAACAGGTGAAGAGTTGACCTGGCAGAATGATACTAAGCCTGAGACCTTTGATTATGATGAGAAGTAAACCTGAGCACCATTTGGTCTGCCCATTGCTTTATGGAGGCTCCTGCATAGTACGTGTAATCAAACTCTCAACGTGTAATCAAACTCTGGAATTTGTTACCGGAGGATGTAGTAAAGGCTGTTAGTGTAGCTGGGTTTAAAAAAGGTTTGGACAAGTTCCTGGAGGAAAGGTCCATAAACCATTATTAAGAAGTGACCGAAGATATCAATGCTTGACCCAGTACAAGCATTGTGAAACTTGTGTCTCTTGGGGAAACTGCTAGGTACATATGACCTAGATTGGCCACTGTTGGAAACAGAATACTGGGCTTGATGGACCTTGGTCTGACCCAGTATGGCATATCTTATGTTCTTATGTTCTTATAGTATGGGATCTTGCCGAAGCTAATTTTCAAGTGCTGAAATGGGCTTGCCAGTGGAAAGAAATAGGATTCATGAAAAGTCTTCCTTTTACAGCCTCATTTAAATGTCAGATTATATATTTTAGCTTTATGCAATAATACGTCTGGCTTAAAATGTAAAAATGGTTATGCTCTAGTAAGCATGAATAAAAGAAATATTTGATAGACAGCATGGAAGATAGGAATGGCGATGAGATAATGATATTATCAGTGAGCTGTTTAGACAAAACATGTGTTTTGGGTATTTAAAAACTTCCTTCATTGATAGGCTGAACTGCAGCAAGGAAGGAGCACAATGGATAACATTGCACTAGTTCCTCTCAAACTACATATGCCGAATCAGCTATATTGCCATGATAAGAATATGAAAAGGGCCAACTTTCACTCAATGGTTCTGGTTGATTACTTCGAAATACTTGATATTCAGTAAATATACTGAAATCCCAGGTGCTACTGCTGACTGGTTTGCCTACACTCCTCCAGCAGAAGAGGGAGCCAGCCTGCTCTTTTCATCATTAGGGCTAGTATTATGGGGTGGCAAACAGGGCAATTGCCCTGGGCTCCAATGCCACAGGGGGCCCCAAGCCTACTTCAAGCTGAAGGAGACATAGCCTGAAGGCAAGCGTTGGGGACCCCTCATCGGTGTCTGCCCTGGGCCCCTGCATGTCTAACACTAGTCCTGTCCAGCATGGTATGATGAGTGACAGTAGTGAACATGTGGGTTATTGACTTGTAGTATCAAGGGTCAGCTCTTGTTTTCACATCAATACTCGTCAGATTATGCAAGAATGTGATCATTATTTAGGGGCTTTTATTAAATCCTGCTATGGTTTTGCACGTAACATGCGTTTTTAATACACGGTAAGTGCAGAGCCTCCACGTTAACCATTGGGGGCGTGACCGGCATGTTCATGGCAGTTAACGAATGAATGTGTATATTAACATGTGGTGCAATTAATGTTGATGCACCTAATGATATGGTGGTGGGCAAGACGGCACAGCAGTGCATTTTGATACCCCATGCATTAGGGGGAGCTCCAAGAAGCCAGGGAGAGCTTCACTTTTGAAAGGACCTAGACGATTACTGGGTAATACAGCCCCTAAGATTGGGCAGAGCTTAGGGGAGATATTCCTGCTACAGGTGTAGGTAATCAAGCACTTGCAGCTGACCAGTGAAAGACAGCTTGACCAGCAAGAAAGGAGGACACAGGGAAAAGAACAGGGAGAACTTGTTTCCAGTGCATGAGCCTGCAATCCTGTTGCTAGGAGTGCTTCAGAAAGGAGCCCAAAGGTAGGTGCAGAGGAAATTCATTTTATGGAAGTGAACTCAGAGGATGAGCTACAGTTGGGAAAATGAAGTCCAAAGGCATTAGTCAGCTTAACAGTGACAGCTGCAGGTTTTGTGGTAAAAGCAGTGACATTCCCAGCCCCATCGGCACCCAGGGCGGATGCCTCACCCCCTACACTGCCGGCGGCACCCCCCCTCTCGCTCAGCACGGGTGCAAGCTGAAAGATCCTGTGCCTAATTGGAGAACCTAGATGGGTTGAGACAAGCATAAAGCCTGGGGTAAAGAGAAGGCTTGAAGGTACAGGCTAGCCTAGAACCTGCGGGTTAAGTGGTGTATGAGGATGAGAAACACTTTTGCTGGCTTTTTTTATTTTTTATTTATGAAAGTTCAAAAAACAAACAAGAAAAACTTGCACAGAAAAAGGCAAAGATCGGAAAATTACAATAACACGTTTCTTAACAGGAATCAAAGAAAAAAGTTATAGACCTAGCTCACAAGTCCTCAAAATAAAAGGAGAAGAAGGGGTCACAAATCATAAGAAATATCTAAACAATATAATAACTGCAAGATAGACTCTAAGGAGCTGCATTCTACAATATCGCAAGAGCCTACTCTACAGTAGGATCACCATCAGGGGCTTCCAAGGGGGAAGTCTGAGTAACCTGTAGTCGAGAGGAAATAAAGGAGGACAACTGAAGTGGGTCAAAGAAAAGATAGCTGATAACAGCTAACCTCACCAAACATGTGTAAGGAACATGTAAGAAAAAAAGCCCACCCAATTGAAGCACTCCAGATCTAAACAAGAAAAATTGCTTCCTCCGCTTCCCTGTCACCCTAGAGACATTGGGGAAAGTCCTGATCTGAGAATCCATAAACATTTTATTCAGAATACGAAGAAATATTTTCAAAATCCAATCCCTGTTGGCCTCTAACGTCAGGGTGACCTGCAAAGTAGCGGTCATCCTGGAATCAGATGCAGACTTTTTCAAATAGGCAATCAGATCCAGGCTGGGCAATCAGGACAAGGCTGGAAACCACTCTAAATTGTCCTCAGCCCTGACCTTAGAAGCAGGTAAATAGAAAACCTTAGAAATCAGTGGCAAAAATTCAGCCAAAACTTTTAATATAAAAAACATAAATTTCTTAAACAATTCTAAGACCGATACTGATGGCACCTTAGGAAAATTAAGAACTCTCAAGTTTTGGCTTATAGAGAAGTTCTCTAGAAACTCCAGTTTCTTATGAGTGACCTCAGAGTCCTTAATAAATGTAAGTGTAGTCCCTTGAACCTGAGCCATGCGACCTTCCAAAGAGGCCACCTTGGAGTTTACTGTAGCAAGGGAAGTATCTTGAATTACTAATTTCTGTCCATACAAGTTCAACTGCGTTGAGATAGTCTGAAGTTGCAAGGAAAAAGTGCTTCCCATAAGCTCTCCTAAGTAAAAGTTACAGGTCTCACCAACTTAGCACCGGAGCCCATCACTGGAGCTTGCACCATATTGTCAATGGACACCATATCCGAAGGAAACGCTGAAATCTGTAGCAACTTCTGGGCATTCAAACTCCTCTCCTCTGTAGCCCCCTCCACTCTGGGAAACATAGCAACTGTCCCATTAACCCAGTTTCCAATTCCGGGGCAGGGTTGCTGCATTCCAAGCTCAGGAGGAGAACCTCGCTGCATCTCACCCACGGCTGTCTGCAGGATCTTTGTCGCTGGCTGCACTGGGGGAAAGCAATTCTCTGGGTTAAGAGAGACATCCAGCCCAAGGGCGGGCAGAGGGCCTCTTTCCACTTCCTCCACACCTAGCAGGCTGCTTGGAGTTTCAATGCCCTTCTGAATGGACCACACGAAAGCATCCATGGGCCCAGATCCCACCGATGTCACCATCGCCAGAGCTTCCGCTATCTGTTTAGCCTTTTGCTTTCAGCCGGAATGCGGAATAGGAATCAGGAAACCTCTTCAGGTAAGACCAACAGTTTGGAGCTCCCTTGGAAGAAAGACAAGGAGCGTCCATCCCAGCTGCCATCTTCCATTTCTCTTTCTTGATGGCTTTTGTAAATAACCAATGCTAACATTTCACCACTTATGTCCACTCCTCGATGTCCATGATTACCGTACTATGTTCGAAGCTCTCATCTTTCTGCATTTTGACTACTGCAACATTATCTACCAGGGCCTACCAAAATATACCTCACAACCACTACAGATGGCACAAAACACTCCCGCCCATGCCCTACATGGAGCCTCGAGGTCAGAACACATTACACCAATACTAATGCATCTACATTGGCTACCAGTAGCTATTTGCATAAAATATAAAGTACTACTGATGATATTTAAAATAATACACAGTCTATCCACAGACTCTCTTCTATCTATCATACACATGACACCTGATAATAGAAAGAGACGATAAAGCACGCGAAACACACTTATGATCCCTACTACAAGAGTAAAAAGTAGTCAAACAGCCTGTAATCAAGCATTTTCATTAAATGCACCAATCATCTGGAACACACTCCCAGAACAGATTCGAGCCAACACTGACCTTACAGGCTTCCGCAGGATACTAAAGATCCACTTATTCAGCAATACGATGAAAACATACCATAGTATCCAGAAAGAACTGTCAGTAACTACCTGTCCAGCATCACATTGGACCCATTCGCTGCATGTCACCTCCCACTATAAAGAATTAATCTTGTTAATTATCCATGCTTAACCTTGTTTAAGTTATCCAAGTTAACCTTCTTGTTAAATGGTATAATACCTTACTGTTATATAATGTTCTCTGTAAACTGCTCGGATTGCAGAATAGACTGGCATATAAAGTCAGTTAAATAAATAAATGTCTAAATAAGTGATGTTGAACAGAGAAGCCCTGACTGCCTTATATTAGGAGAAATCATGTTGTAATGATGTACTGAATGTCTGTAAGGGGTTAACTAAGGTTACTGGATATAGAAGCATACAGTGGTTAAAGGCAATTGGGTTAAGCAGGGAAACCTTGGCAGGCGTGAGTGGAAATTCTGCCGCAAGTCTGCTGTCTTAGGTGGGAAGTCTATGGGTGAACTGTGGATGGATAGAAGGGCTCGACAAACCCCAGGTGCCAAGTCGCTATGGCAATGAAAAATCGGACCTGGCGCCTGGGGCTTTGGGCACATGTGGGGAAAAGGGCTGGAAAAGGCCACCATCATGGCTGAGACCAGCACTGTCTGCCCACAGGGATTCCATCTCCCGCAGACAGATAGCGCCAGTCTCGGCCGTGATCATGACTTTCTGCCCGTGAGAGATGGGATCCCTGCAGGCAGAAGAACTGCAACTGCCCCCCAGAGCCTGCAAAAAAAAAGAGTGTAGAAGCTGAAGAAATTTTAAAGGGGCAGCAGGCTTCATTTAAGAGAGAATGGGGGGAGGGAGATATGGAGGGCAGGGGAGTGAGTGCAAGGAGGGAGGGAGAAAGGGAGAGAGTCTGGGAAGGGAGTCGAGGGTGGGGAAGGGACAGCAGAAGGGTTGGAGTGCTGGGGGGAAAAGAAGATTACAAGCGTTTGGAAAATGAAGCACCACACACGCATACACACACACACACGCACATACGTACACAGGCTCCTCACCTCCACACCACACACACATAGAGGATCATTGGGGGTGGGGGGAGTGGGAAGAGGAGGAGTGGAGCCTGATTAGCTTTTTCCTGTAAAAGATTAGAAAACAATCTTAATAAATTTATTTATTTTATTTATTTACATTCTCTTATATACCGCGCTATTCTGCATCAGTGCGGTTTACATTGAACAAACTGAAATTACATTGAACAGGGCATTATAACTTGGAAATAACTATTTTACAGGGAACATGGGCTATGGAGGGTTAAATCAGGCCCTAAAACCAAAAAAAGTAATTGCGATATACCTTTTTGGGTGGGCGGGGTGTGCACTGTGCTATAGGTTTCGGTGGCCAGGCCCTAAATTTTTAGGATGGCTCCTAGATTACAAGAAAATTTGTCAAGGCCTGACATATCGTAATTGAATCTCTGCTTATAGTGATGCCTTTATGTTAAAAACCTGTGTGGGAACTCTTGAACACAACAGGAAAATAAACTCCGTACATACTGCTCCAAAGAGTCTGGTAGCTGTTGATGACGAGTGGTACTATAGTCTGATAGAAGCAGGCCTATAGGAGTCCTGGGCCATATTCCTGACACAAGTGGCCATTTAAAGGACTTCCAAAAGTAGCTCCAGTGACAGTACCCATAGTGGTATCGTCAGGTGCATCCATGCTGATGGTGCTCACGTTAGGGTTGCCAACTTTTTGAAAGAGAAATACCCGCCATCTGTAGCATGCCATGCTCCGCCCATACCCGCTTCCTGCCCCGCCCTCAAAAAATAACTGCAGAAAGGGCAACGGTGCAGGCTTTAGTCTGCAGGCTATATCAAGGGGGGGGGGGGAGAGTAGAAGAGGTTGAACTCTTTAGCACCTATTCAGCCACAGTCGCCTTCTCAGGTCCTTCCAAAACACATATTCTCTACCATATGACATTAAATCCAAAAATATATATTCTGCATCCAACGAACCCCATTCCCCGGCCCCTTCCGCAACAATCTGTGCTGAGCAGGGCACAGCTGGAATCTTCCCAATAAAACTTACCATACAAGAAAAAATCCCTCTCGATACCAAGTATATTGTGAATTAATCAGGGCCAGTCTCAGAATTGATTCAAAGTGTTGGCACCCTAAACAAACCTTAACCTGTATGCCCCCCTGGCTGTCAGGATTTATTGTTCAGCTTTGAATGCCCTACTTTCTGCCGATCCCCAGAAGTGATCGCCTGGTTTGCCTGATGATTAGGCCAACCCTGGAATTAATACAAAAAAGTCATTCAGGACCCTCCATCCTCTCTATACTTTCCCCATATTGTGATCCCGCCCCCTTGCCAGTATCCGTAGGTAGGGGTTAAGGAGTCTAAGTTCCTTCTTCAAACTAATGTTCTGCCACTTCCTGGAGCAGGGCTTGTAGGGAAATGTAGTTTATCACCAGTTCGAATGAAGAGTAGTGTGACTCAGAATGTTTTCAAGCAAAAAGGGATTTATTTCCCCTCCTGGGGTTGGACTCCACAAGGATAAAAGGTAACACAAAGTTATCTGCTCTTTGGCAGAAAAGGACAAAATAAGAATAGCTTCCTTCAGCATAAAATAAACATTTCTTTTCAGCAGGTTAAACTTCACCGCACTGTTTCATACAGCTCTGTTTTTCTCACAGCCAGCTTGTATTTTCTCCACCATATTTCTAACACAAAGATATTATTTGTTCAGACAAGGTAATCGTGCAATCCATTTCCTCTGTGGGATAATTCATACAGGATGGCTCCGTGTCCATAAATTCCACCTCTGAGGTAGGGATAGTCTGACCAGTTCTTTCTAGGGCCGCGCCCTTTCCTCCAACCCTGAGCTTTTCAATACTCTCAGGATTTAGGTACTGTTTAAAACCAGTACCGTAGCCCCAACCTTCCAGGTCATTAAATTCACAAGGATTCCTGTAATCCCAGCCCTTGGGCTTACCTGGGGACCTGGCTGTGGAAGCTTTTCTCTGGGGTTTAAAAATGCCGGTTGGTTCCCTGCTGAACCTGTGTGAGGCAGTTTCCAACTGCCTTCCTGGCTGCTTATAATCCCGAGTATGCTTCAGCTGGTCTGGTCTGCTCCTCCTATAGCTCTCAGCCGGAGCCTCTGACCTCCCTTCGGCTGGAAACTCCGTCCACCTTCTGACTGGACGTCAGCTTTCCTCCCTCTCTCTTCTCTCTCTGCCTGCTGGGGCTTCCTTATGAGACAGCTTTCCTGGGTAGGGCCTGGCTCCACCCCCTAGCAGGTGTTCAGAGTTTCCCCGTGACTCTCTGCTAAGCTGATAGCAGGGGCGTGTTTCCTTCTCTCGGGCCTGGTTTCCCTGACAACTGGTAGCCATGTGCCTTTGTTTATCTTGCAGCCCTGCACTTTCTACCTGGTGTTTGGGAGTTTCTACCGGGCTAGAAGGACTTGCTATGTCACAATATCCAGCATCTGTCCTTCACCTCCACACTCTCCAACACCCCCCTCCCCACCGCCCCTGCCGCCCAGCATCTTCTCTCTACTCCCATTCCATATCCCCTATCTGTTCTCCACCATCTGCCCTCTGCCCCCTCACCTCATGGCCAGCCCCTAGAACATGCCATACCAGGTCAGACCAAAGGTCCATCAAGCCCAGTATCCTGTTTCTAACAGTGGCCAATCCAGGTCACAAGTACCTAGTAGGATCCCAAAAGGTAGACAGACTCCATACTGCTTATCCCAGGGGTAAGTGGTGGATATCCTATATCTACAACATGCAAGCTGCATATTCTTATAGTATCTAAGGTGTTGGTGGCATGCATGCACTAACAAGAAAAAAAAAAGCTAATAAACGACTTCAAGCCAGAACAAAGAAACAGAAAGCATCATGCCACCTTAAAGCCACTTTGCTTCCTCTGCAGTTGCACCAATGTCAGCGGGGTTCTTCCCTTTCAAATGATTAACCTCAATGTGAAGGGCTGACTCACGTCTGGACATGCTGGAATAACATTTCCATCTGTGTTAATGCTGGTGTATATCACTAATGAGTTGCAAAGCCAAGAAGACTTGGAAGAGCCACATATCACAATTCCTTCCTTAGCAGCGAGGAGGCTACACATTTGTGCTTCCATTGTATACACCAACAGTCCTCCTATCTTTGCACATTGCTCCAGCACCTCTTTGAATTGCTGGAAGCACTCATGGATCTCTGGCTGGATCGGTGGAAAGACAAACACAAGAGGCGAGGGCTGAGTGAGGTCACTGGTGCTTGTTTTATTCAAAAATAACCCCAACGCATTTCGGCAGTGCGTCTTCTTCAGGGGGTACATGTAAAGGCACCGTATATGTATATAGTCTTTAAAAAGACTCCATTCAGTCTGTGCTTGAAAGCTGAATGGGCAAACAATCCACAGTCCTTCTTGAAGGAATACTCCGTGATTGCCTCCGGTTCATAAATTTCTTCTTCTTTGCTGACCGCGGATTGTTTGCCCATTCAGCTTTCAAACACAGACTGAATGGAGTCTTTTTATAGACTATGTACATATACAGTACCTTTACACGTACCCTCTGAAGAAGGTGCACTGCCGAAACGCGTTGGGGGTTATTTTTGAATAAAACAAGCACCAGTGACCTCACTCGGCCCTCGCCTCTTGTGTTTGTCATGTTGTCCCTTGCGAGGGTCCAGCTCCATCTGTGTTCCTGGTTCGGTGGGACGGACAGGAAGTGCGTGAAAGGCTGCTTTTTCACCTGTCCCCCCACCCCATCCCATTCCGTGTCCAGAACTTGTCTTCCATGCTTATCACCACCGCTGCCACTGCCTCTCCCTTCTATGGCAGAGGTAGCAAATACACAAAAGAAAGCGCGGGGTCTTCTTGAATCAAACGCTCTTCGAAGGTCCCACCTGTCTCGTCCTCTTCTGCAATGACCATGCATCAGAAGGGGGTGGGACCAACAGGGATTTCTAAACATGCCAGAGTCTCAAAGACCTGGTGCTTTTGCTTTTACATTTTTTTTTGAGAAGCTTGCCCGCTGCTTCTCACTGCATCTGAGTCGGTGGCAGCAGTGGCAGTGGGAATTTTTTAAAAATTCTCTTTTTTAAGAGAATGGATAAACCAGCCAATGAAGGGTCAGTAGAAAACAGGCCCTTGACCGGACAATTTTACCATTCTGCTGGCCACCGGCCATCTGCCTGCAGCTTGGAAAACCAGCCGGGCTGGCCTAAAACTGGTGGGTTGGCAACCCCAGTTCTCCACACCCACACTCTGGCCATGAGCCGTCCACTCTCCACATTAGCATGTGATTGCTACTTAACCTGAATTTTGCTGACCAGTAGCTGGCATGCCTACATGTTAGCATTCACTGTGGCCAGTGCTAAAATGTGTGTTAATTAGTTAGCCTCTTAGTCACCCAATCTTCCAAAGAATTCAGCGTAGCATACAGTAAAAAAACAAAACAGATAAATTATAAACACAAAGGGCTTGATATTCAAAGACATTTCCACGATTTACAGAGATGTAATGGTCCCTAAGCAGGATATTCAGCGGCACTAACATGATTAGTGTTGCTGAATATCCCCAAGTAATGCCGCTATACACCCCAATGCTAACCACTTAGCATGTCAAGGGCATTCTGGGGGTTGTGCCTAGTAGGATTGCCAACTTTTTCATCAAGAAAAACCTGACAGCTGTTGCTCACCATGCTCCCCCCATTCCCTGCCCCACCTCCAGTCCCACCCATGCTCCACCTAGCCCCACCCACAAAATTACCGAGGGCAAGTGTAGGCAGCTGTAGGGGAGAAACTCTATAGGTGAAAGGATGAGATTATATAGATCTATTATTAGAACTGTGAATACCGTGTTTGAGTGTCTTCTTGGGAAATACTGTGAATGCTGAAGCTCAATGATATTTCAGTAAAGTTGCAGTTTGGTATACCTCACTGTGTGCTGTGGATTTATTTATGAACTTCCTGACCCCCCCCCAAGGTAGACCAAATGGAATAATATTGCCCAAATAGGAGAGCTACTTAAACTAAATAATCCTATGTATTGAAGGAATCAACACAAGAACCTACTCCAGTCCTTCACCACTAATACGCTCAGTGCGCTGCAGGATGAAGACTGCCGTTGGAGTAATGCATTGCTTGGATTTCATTCACTGAGCTAACTCCTTAGGCGGTAACTATGAAACCTAAAATGGTGGGCTGCCCTTACACGGTGTGAGTAACCTGCCAGTCAGTCCCAGGACCCACAGTGATGCAGGGATGCCAAGGCGCCATGTTTTGAAGACTGAAATGCTGACAAAGAGTTACAAAAATACCTGATAAGTGTGTGCCTGATTTGCATTTAATAAAATATATAATGCTGAGAGTTTGAATGACATTACATTGATGGGCTGCAAGCATATATATTGATATGAACTGTCCTTGGCAGCAGTGAGCATCTGGTTGGAAGTTAAAAATAAGTGACGACATGGACATTTATTTAAGGGAATCAAGGTCCAGAGTTCAGGCAGTGCAGCACAGCACAGCAGCACCATAACCATCCCCATATAAAACATCTTTTTTTAAGACCCTGGGAAATCCAGTATCACTGTTCAGACCCACTCACTTGGCTGGCTCTGGCTGTGACTGGCTGGCTCTCTCTTTCCACTAGTGGCTAGTCGATGAAAATCCTTGTGCTGGAAGCTCTCTCCACTACTCCCTAGTCCCTCCCTCTGTTGTTTCATTGGCTCCTTCGGCTGACTTACTCAGCTTCCACTACTCCCTAGTCCCTCCCTCTGTTGTTTCATTGGCTCCTTCGGCTGACTTACTCAGCTTCCACTACTCCCTAGTCCCTCCCTCTGTTGTCTCATTGGCTCCTTCGGCTGACTTACTCAGCTTCCACTACTCCCTAGTCCCTCCCTCTGTTGTCTCATTGGCGCCTTTGGCTGACTTACTCAGCTTCCACTACTCCCTAGTCCCTCCCTCTGTTGTCTCATTGACTCCTTTGGCTGACTTACTCAGCTTCCACTACTCCCTAGTCCCTCCCTCTGTTGTCTCATTGGCGCCTTTGGCTGACTTACTCAGCTTCCACTACTCCCTAGTCCCTCCCTCTGTTGTCTCATTGGCGCCTTTGGCTGACTTGCTCAGCTTCCACAACTCCCTAGTCCCTCCCTCTGTTGTCTCATTGGCGCCTTTGGCTGACTTACTCAGCTTCCACTACTCCCTAGTCCCTCCCTCTGTTGTCTCATTGGCGTCTTTGGCTGACTTACTCAGCTTCCACTACTCCCTAGTCCCTCCCTCTGTTGTCTCATTGGCTCCTTTGGCTGACTTACTCAGCTTCCACTACTCCCTGGTCCCTCCCTCTGTTGTCTCATTGGCTCATTTGGCTGACTTTTACTCAGCTCCCACTACTCTCTAGTCCCTCCCTCTGTTGTCTCATTGGCTCTTTCAGTTGACTAGCCTCAGCCTGGCAGAATAGCAGTACATAGCATCTCCTCATAGGATGGAAGAACAGAAACCTGCCTATGATGGCAGTTCTGCCCACCAGCCACAAAAAAAATGGCTTTTCAAGTGCCGGTTTTAACAGTCTGCCGGCAGCTGGCCTGGTCATATAAAAACCGGCCAGGCCGGCTGAAAACAGGCCAGTTGGCAATCCTAGTACCTAGGGATAACCATGCAGTGGCGATATTCAGCCACTGTCTGGTTATCCCTCAGTGGCGAAAGTTAGGTGCAGCAAAAGCCGTCCTAACTTTCACTGCCAGAGCTAACCAGGAAGTGGCTGAATGTTGCCACTGCACGATTAACTTCTGCACTGTGTGCAGCTGTGCAGCAATCCCTGATATCCAGTGCTGCTGGCCGGATATGACCCTGGATTGAATATCCACGGTTAACATTCGACGACGATGGCTGTATGCCTTAGAGGCACAGAGTTGTCGCAAATGAATATCAGGCCCAAAAACTATAAAACACCAAAAAGCAATTAAAATCATGAATCAAAGAAATGACAATAGTGCTTGCGAAAGGAATTCTTCAAAGGGATGGCTTCCCAGTGAGGGGACAGAGGATGTGGCCAGATAGGGGACTGATTTTTCAAAATCCAATTGCTAAAATTTTGTTTTAGATTGCTGTACAGGTGATGTGTGTATAGACTGCTGGAAAAATTGTGATGCACAGAACAGATGGGGCCTATGACATGTAGGGTGACTGTCACTTATCTTCAGTCACAGTGCTTCAGGCTATTTGTAAACAAATCACCAGAGCCACCCCCACATGTATTACTGTCCAAAAAATAAAATAAAACAAAATGAAGACCTTAGTAGATGGAATTTTCGGTGTGTAATTGTGAAGCTATTAATGCTAACGCTAGAGGTCTCTATCGTCTGAAATTATACCAATGTCATAGTGTGATTACAGTGGGAGCAGTAAGCAAAGGACCCGCGTCGGTGCTTTGTTGCAGGAATTTACATCACTGTATAGTTTTGCTTTAATTATTCCCCCCTCAAAAATTATCTGGAGAGATTTCTCTGTGGGTAATTTTTTTTTCTTTTTGGTATAAACTTTTTTATTAATGCAAAATAAATCATACAAACACAATTGTAGTATAAGTTAAAACTCCCATTATGTTATCCAACCAAACTGGCATACAAAAAGCACTATTGTATACATATTTTCTCCCATTTCCCCCACCCCAGGATATCATTCCTCCAAATCTCTCAGGGTCCCATATAGTGTCACCACGCCCCCTGCTGGTAGCTTGTTGAAAGGACAAGGTGGACATTTTAATTATTTTTGTAGAAGTAGGAAACCTTTTTGGACCAGAGGGATCATGGTCCTTGTAGTCCTTCTTCTTAAAGAAATGAGTTGTGTACACCTTGTGTAGGGTCAAACAAAAGGTTTTTATTCCCCTTTAGCACTAAGGTTCACTAAGAAACCATAAAGTAGAATTTACCTTATTTTCAGGTTTATGCCAAAGTAATTACAGAGCAAGAAAACTGTTATGAGAACTTCACAATTCCTTGTAAAAATACATAGGCTTTTCAACACTGTAGTAAAACAAATAAACAAGCTCTTCTTTAGCTCAACAAAGACAAAAGATATTGTTAAAGCATGTTCTGGTAATTATAGCTCTGGGAGAGACTCTAGGCTTTCAGCAATACACATCGAACAGTCCATTTGTTCTTCATGCATCAATGGCTCTAGTTCCCCAAGCTCAATCTGCATGGGTTTCAGCTCAGCCGTGCTTTCTTCTACACCTGAGCTTTCCCTGGCTGAAATAGTTTGCAGTTCAGAAGTTCTCTTCCCTAGTTTCCAGCCTGGCAATTCTGGGTTTTGCAAACAAGTGGTATGGCTTGTTCCTATGCTTCTTTGTAGTGGTTTCCAAAGCTTCTGCCAGCTTTCTTTCCTCTCAGTATTGCTATCTGAGTTATAAGTTTTTCTAGGACCTGGCTTCTTTGTGAGAAATAAAGTATCACTGTACCTTGGCTCCTTGAAGTCTGTGCCACTGGTATTCTCTCTACCAGGCACTCTCCTTCTGATACCGTCTCCTCTGAACACTGTTTCTTGGAGTTCTCTAGGCTGGGCTAATCCTCCCTGGAGCTTAGCTCTGCCACGTAAGGATTCAAAGCTCCTCTGCCTTGCAGTATAGGAGGTTCCTCTATCAGGTCCTTTCTTCCCAGTATCCTTGGGTTCTGTTCCAGATCCTTTCTCAGAGCTTCTCTCTATGCATAGGCCTCTCTCTAGGCATGGCTCTCTCTTTAGGCGTGGCTTTCCCCCTTGCCGGGGCTCTCTCTCAAGCCGTGTCTCTCCCTGCTTCCTTCCTGCAGAACTCTGCTTATAAAGCCCTTTTTCCCTTGAGTTTTCTGACCCTCTCCTCAGGTGCACCTGATTAGCTTCTGCTTCATCAGTACCTGGGTGTGTCAGCTCAGCATCTGCAGGCTCGTGCCTGCCCCCTCTGGCTGTCCTGCTAGGTAATTGCACCCTCTGCAAGTCAGTTGCTTTATGAAAAACAGTGTTTTTTCCTAAGTTCATAGCTTCACTAGCTTCAGCTCTATCACAATAGATAATCACAGTATCAGTGTGTGATGACATGGACACACTCCGAATCTCCCCCAAGAGGATCTTTTATTATCCATCAAAATTAACATTATTCTTCCTCCCCTCCCCTACCTTCCTCCCCCCTCTTTCCACCTATACATAGAAAAGAAATGGCAAGAAGATAATAAGAAAATATTCTGACCTAGACTGCGGCAAAATAAATGAGTAAGTTGAAAAACAAAGACAGGAAACTAGAGGACTAGGCTTTCAGGGCCCTCTATTCCGCAAAGAACTCAAAATCCACCTCTTCAAAAAGCATTTTGGAAACCCACTGGAACCCCCCAACCCTGATCGTACCTAATACAACATCTAATGCACCTACCATATACCGATGACTAGCACATGACCAGGAAATACAATATACCTTGACCATGAAAACAAAGCACACTTTTCACACACATGTAGAAGTTACACACATACCATCATGGTATTTGACTCAAAACCAAATTACAAGTCTAGACCTAAGTTCTTTGTTTAGTGTACATAGTCCACAATTAGACTAGGTTAAGTCCTAAGTTATTGTTCATTGTGCATAGTTAATGGAACTGTTTCATGTAGCTAACTTTGTTATTGTTCAAAGTAAACTGCATTTGATCTCCGGAAAAAGCAATATATGCTGCTAATACTACTACTTCTACTGAGCATTTGTATAGCGCTACAAGTCATACGCAGTGCTGCACAGACATGTAAGAGACAGTCCCTGCTCATCAGAGCTTACAATCTAATCAAGACAGACAACACAGTAGATGGGCTATATCTAGGGGCAATGGTAAGGAAACACAAAGGAGATCAGGTGAGTCAAGATCCGAAAGCGGCAGTGAAGAGGAATGCTTAGAAATAAAATAAATGTATAACTTCAAGATCTGTGTATTTTTACAAATTATTCAGAGGCATGTCAGGCTTGTGTGGCCATTCATTTGCACATCTAAGAATTGAGCACGTGCATGTATTGCTTGTGCACGCATACATTATGCAAATTTGGAGGTATATGCATGCACAAGCAATGTATGTATGTGACAGGCACACAATCATGATGAACCCCCCCAAAAATTCAGTCTGTTCTCAATGAAAATGACAAAACGTTTGGTTGTGCACAAGATTAGCAGACACACGTCATAGTGGCCCAGAAACCTCACTGGATGGCTCAATACTATCAATTTAATATGCAGCCAGGTTTGGGACAGAGTGAGGGCAAGTTTTAAAATGATCTGAATAGCAGCAATATTCAATCGCCATTCGGAAAACGTATGTGTAAAGCCAGGTTTCTTTAGGATAAGGGGGTGGAAATTGAGAGGTGCAGGTTGGGATTTGCAGAGTTCCTTCGATATTTTACAAAAGGTCTGGCAAATAAGAAGCCTTTTGTCAAATACTTTTAAAGATGCACAGGAGTGCATATGAATTTACAGTGACACACAACCAGAATAGCCATTTTAGAAATCTACACATGGGAAAAAAAGTGGCACCAACCCAGCAGCTTCTTCATGTAAATGTCGCAATTCCACGTATAGCCAGGCCATTTTGCAAGCCTATAGACAGAAATCCTGCCAATTAACCTCTTAACTGGGGAAGCCGAGTTAACTCGTCCTCCCATTGCCATTTAGCAGTTAACTCACCTTCCCAATCTACCCGGGGAAGCTTAACGCTTGAAAGCAAAATCTTGCCTATGCACTGATCGACGATGAAGCACTGCTCCCCTGATCACTTCCGACATCAGAGATTGATCAGTCAATGCAGGTCTAGAAAACAGTGGCGAACCCTCCTACTAAAACCAGAGCAGCTCAGCTGTGTCTATATGCGGCTGAACTGCTGTTATTCTGATGGGAAGGGGTACCACCATGGGAATCTGCAATGGTGTACTTTCCCTCCAGAACAGTAGCAGTTCAGCCACACACAATTGAGCTGCTCTGGGTTTGGTGGGAGGGTTTGCCGCTGTTTTCTGTGACCATGTGTTTGTCAGACTTGACTGAGGATCGCTGATGCTGGAGGTGATCGGGGAGCAGCACTTGATCTGCGATCGGCATAAAGATAAGATTTTACTTTCTAACATTCAGCTTCCCTGGGAGATTGGAGGTGATCAGGGAAGCAGCGCTTGATCGGCCATTGGTGCAGATGTAAGATTACACTTTATAGCATCCAGTTTTCCTGGGCAGATTGGAGGTGATAGGTGCAGGGCAGTAAGTTATTACTTGCAGGCTCAGGTCAGTATTTCATCAGAGGGTTTCCTGCTGTGGCCGGATGTCTGATCTAGAGAGCAGAGCTTGATCAGGGTTCGCAGGCATTTCCACGGCTCAGGTCAGCATTTCACCAGAGGGTTTCCCGCTGTGATCAGGTGTCTGTGAGACTTCATTGAGCGATCGGAGGTGATCTGGAGTGCAGAGCTTGATCACGAATTGCTGCAGGGGCAGTAAGTCTTCACTTGCAGGCATTTGCAGGCAATCGGGTAGATTTACCTCTCCTTTCAGTAAGGCGCTCAGTGCGGAGAGACCTTTGCAACTAGGACTGGTAAACGGACTGTGAGCCAGATTTTGGAAGACGTTTCTCCAGATTCAGAAAGAGATAATTCTGATTTTGAAGTGGATAGTTTGGATGCTGACTACACAGATGGTGACAGCAGCATTGGATCAGAGTCTAAATCTGAACGTGATACCACTGATCTTACCATCGATCCAGTATCTGGTCCAAAAAACCTTCTTCCAGCTGAGACCCTTTTGTATTTTCTGATGTTCTGGCAAAACGTTTCAGATAGATGATGATTCATCTGAGGTTGACAATCTAAAATTGTTCCTTACTGATGAAATAGTAAACATTATTGTCAATGAAACAAACCATTATGCAGAGCAGCACATTGCCAGCCATAACTTGCAACCAAGGTCAAGAGCACAAAACTGGAAATCAACCGACACTGCTGAAATTCATGTTTTTCGGGCTCTGTTATATTTTCAAGGTCTTGTACATAACCTTGAAACAGGACAATACTTCAGCCATCATTCCCTACTCAACACCCCAATATTTTATGATACAATGCCCGAGTTGCGATTTTCATTGCTTCTGAAATCTCTGCACTTTGCAGACAACAGTGCATACATCAGTAGAAATGATATGCCTGCTAAACTTAACAAATTGAAAACCATCATTGATTTATTTTGTATATACCCCAAAGAGACATCTGCATTGATAAAAGTCTGATGCTTTGAAAAAGGTGGCTTTCATTTAAGCAGTAGGTTCCAAACAAAAGAGCTCATTTTGGGATAACGTCCTATGAACTATGTGAGGCAAAAAGTGGTTACATCTGGGACTTTATTGTATATACTGGAAGTGACACTGATTTTGACCCTTCACTTTCATCGCTACCTCATGCTGACCGTGTTGTGATGTTGTTGCAGCCATTGACGGGGAAAGGGTATCATGTTCACATGGATAACTTTTATTCCAGTCCAACTTTGTCAGATTGATCAGTGCCAACACTGATGCAGTCAGGACTGTTAGGCTGAACAGAAAGTTTATGCCACCAGCACTGAAAAATGCTGAGCTGAAAAAGGGAACAAAAATGACCTACTATTATGGTAAAATAGTGGCGCTGAAATGGAAAGACCAGAAAGATGTTTGCATGCTGGGCACTGTCCACAGTGATGAATTTGTGGAAACAGAAACTAGGAGAGGTAAGAAACAGAAACCCTGCACAGCTGAGGGGTTGATCTTAGCGACCAGTTTCTTGTGAGCTTTCCATGTGTTCGTAAATGCCTTAAAAAATACTACATCAAACAATTTCAACACCAGTTGGACATGGTGGCACTCAATGCACACATAATATATGCAAAATTAGGAGTCAAGAAAAACAGGCTTAGTTTCCAGCGTGCAATGATCAAGCAAACGACAGAACGCAATCAAAAGGAGAAGCCGCTTGTACGCCACGGATGACATTCAGTTCAACCACTGCCACAGCGGTTGACTGAGTGCAATTTCCCTGAACTCATACCGCCGTCTGATAACAAAGAATGTCCTACCCGTCGCTGTAAACTGTGCCAGGGTAAATCTGATCAGTCTGGAAAGAAACTGCGAAAGGAATTGCGTTATTACTGTCCAGCCTGTGATGTCAGGCTCTGTGTGATTCCGTGTTTCAACGACTTGCATACTAAACTGTAGACATTCTGGACTTTATATTATAAATACTTACTTGTTTACTTACTAGTTTGCTTGCGCTGGCTTTTACTAAACGCCGGTCACAGTGACCGCCTGCTATGTGTGCCGCTGCCCCATTGAATAACACGGGGCCGCGGCACAGATAGCGGGCGGTCACTGCTACTGGCGTTTAGTAAAAGATTCCCTTAGTCTTTTATATCTATCTCAAAAAGTTTTAATAAAGATATTTATTTGAAAGCCATAGTTGGAAAATTAATTCCCCAAAGAACGGTTGGCTGGGTGCTATGTGTTTTCACCAGTTAAGGGGTTAAATACAGAGGCTGCAATTTTGTTTTTATTTTTTTTTTAATTTGGAGGAGGAAATAGACAATCAAGGATCAAAGAGAATTACTCCCTTAGTCCCTTATTTAAAACCCTCGCCGAAACATGCATGCCTCTGAGCAGGTGTAAACACCCACATGGAAATTTTTGGATATATACTTTTACAAAATGGGGAATACAAGTGTACCCTTTTGACTCACCCAGCCACGCCCAAACCACACCTGCGCCACGCCCCAAACCACACCTGCACCATGTCCCCTTGCATTTTCTGTGTTGCGTGAATCTCCTCATGTAAATTGCATATTTCTAAAATCATTATTTACACATGTATGCAATCTACAAGTGTAAATGTCAGTGTTTCCACATGGAAAAAGGCACATCAGACTTCCAAAATAACCCCCTTAGTTTAGGCTTACAGAACAGCAGGCCTAGACTTAAACGGATAGTGCTGGCATGGAGACCATACTAGCCATATATACAGTGCCATTATCTATACAAACAGCAACACTGAAAATACTTACAAATTTAAGCGCCAGCCCTTAAATGAATGAAGTCACTGCACCAGATCAATACACTGGAACCCTGCATTGACAGGTGGCATCATTTTCTAGTGGGACTAGCAAGTCGGTCTCTCAGTTACTTTACGTTCAATTGCTGTGTGGTGGTCAGAGCTTCTATATTCCTATCCTCTGCAGCCTGCAGCTCCTCCTTTAATGGATCTCCTTGTGACTGGAGCATTTCAAGAACATCTGATTCTATGGCATCGTCCCAAGGAATGAGGCACAAAGTAGAGAGAGGTTGTGGACTGGGGCAGGAGTTTTTGTCCCAGGCTTTCTTCTCCTGAACCTTGGGGCTTCTGGACTGCACAAAACTTGTATCTCTTCACAGAACAGGAAGTAGCCTGTAAGAAGCTCAGCAGTATGAGTGGAGCAAGGCTGAAAATTCCATGGTGGTGAGTCGTCACATCTCGTATGTGGAATCGTACTCCCGAAATGGAACTTCCATTAGACTGAAATTCCATTGAGTTTTCTTATAAGCGATTGTTGTATTAGAATTCCGATAATTCTTCATTCCAAACATTTGTTAGAATTATGGTTATTAAGAAGCTGAAAGTAGGCACATTCATGTTGTGTGTCTCTAGGTGCATATAGATGGATAGTCAGAGAGGCACAGACATGATGAAACTGTGTTATGATGAAACTTCCTGAGTACAGCCAACAGGAATGATGTAGATACATATATGCAGCCTCCGGGTCTGTGGGTCCTCACTGAATGCTGACTCCTCTGTGGGGAGACCCAGGCTTTTACAGGGTTCTAGGATAGGAACAGCTAGGGCTGGGAAGCCACTGGAACACCCTCTTGGCCACTTCTACTTACAAACACTCATAATCGATCTAGGGTTTCTTATGACACAATAAAGTTAACTGAAAGTTTTTAAGCAGTCAAAACCAATAAAAATATTAAACATGCAGAGTATAAAAGATGTACAAAATAAGTTCACTTTGCTCTTTCCCTCTGCTGTCAGGTATGGAAAGTTTCTCTGGACTCAACTCCTGTACTGCAGTTTCAAGATGTGGCAGCAGGCATTTCTTCCAAGTTGAACCCTGCTCCTCTATTGTCCCCCTTCCAGGGGTTGTCCTCTGAATTCTTCTCTTCACCTATAGGATCAGTGGAACCTTTTTATTCTCCTGCTTTCACCCGTCAGAGGCTTCCTATTGCCCCTAATCACCGTTAGTGTACTTAAGTAGTACTGGTGTTAGTTTAGTTCCTTGGTCTTCATTCCCAGTCCTTAAGGGCCCCAAAAAGCTCATGTTTTCAAGATATCCCTTATGAATATGTATGAGAGAGATCTGCATGTTCACTACTTCCATGTATGCAAATCTATCTCATGCACATTCGTTAACTAAACAATACCCTAAAAATCACAGATCAAAAACATTTACTCCACAACTATCCACTGAATCCATTCTTCAAATACTACAATAAATGAAAACTATAATACTATACTAGTAACCATACAGTCAGACAGGTTTTTCTAGATCACTAGGGGTTGGTAGCTTTCCAGATCGTTAGGGATGGTAGTTTCTGTATTTATTTTTATGCACATTCATTAAGGATATCCTGAAAACTTGGTCTGTTGGGAGCCCTCAAGGACTGGGAGTTAAAACCAAGGGCTTAGTTGGTCAGTCATTGAGCAAATACTGAAGTGCAGTGGCCTAAGCAACCCCGGTTACCTCACAAGTGCTCTGAGTCAGTGGCTTGGCCAGCCAAAGACTCTTAAGTCCTGTTTAGGCAACCAAAGCCGGGAAACTGCCTTTAAGCTTGGTATTTGGTTTCTCTCCAAGATGAGGTCTCCTGTTACCTCATTGGTAAGGAGAATTCTCTCAATTCTAGAAAGTACTGGATGGCATAAAAAATTAGCAGAATAGAACTGCTAGAGGACTCTTCCTACATAGTTGGCTGAACCTTAGGTGACTCTATTGATATATTAGGGCTGTGAAGGCCCAAAACTTTCCATTTTGTTTATTTTCATATCCTATCATTTCTGTTCAATAGCACACACTATTGAGCAAAAGTATGCACTATTACATAATAGTGCGCACTATTCACACATGCACGCACTTGCACAAAAGTGCATACTCTTGTGTAATAGAGCAAACTCTTATTTCGCCGATCACTGCTTTCGCTCAAAACAAAAGCACGTCCCTAATATATATAGAATTTACCGCTCCCCACATGAATGCCACAGCGCTATCTGGATAGCGCCTCTGAATATTCCGGTCAGCAGGTGCTGCTGATTGCATAAGTGACACTGAGCAGGATATTCAGAGACACTATCCAGACAGTACTGGGGTATCTGTGAGCGGAGCGGCAAAATTGTCCAGACAGCGGCGATATTCAGTGCCAATATCTAGATAACTAACTTCATAATGTAGGACAGCAAAAAGATTGTCCTAAATTCTAGACGTAGTGGCACTCAAAATTGTCACTTTCTGGATAGTGCAGGCACTGACTATCCTATCTAGATATTCAACACCGACCACTATCAGCATACCACTTCGAGATTGCCAGGGTTGTTTTTATCTGCTGTGGTTGGCGTTTTAAAAAAATGCTGACTGCTGTGGTTGAATATTAATCCCATGATTTGCTGTAATGTAATCACTGTGTGCTTTCTTGAGGGATTCATCGTAACTCTTTTTAGTTTCTTCAATTGAAGTAGCTTGTTGAAAGATTCCAGCCTAGCAAAAGAATAAATTATAAGTGCACAATAAAATGTGACTCTGTGCTCACTTCAAGAGGTTAAGAGCTTCAAAACACATTCATAAGTGTGAAACACTGACTGCTAGAAAAAGAAGTTGCTAAATACTCAAAACATCAGTTCACCCAATAAAAAAGCTTTCACTTGATATATTTTTATTTTTGTCAACTTTTATTTCTGCAAAATATTAAGGTCGGTAAGCTGCTAGGTGGCACAGCTTGCCTGGTAGACAGAAAAGCAATTTCTGAATGGGTGAATACAAGCATTTGATGAGCTGCTAAGTTTAGAATCAGACATTTCTGCATTCACCACGCTGTGGTACTCTTCTGTGACTGACTTACGTTTAAGAATGAAAGTAGAAAGAATATTGTGCTAGCTCAGCCAAAATAAAAATTGTTTAAAGACAGCCACCAAAGTGCTTGGATGTGAAGCTGATGAATGTTTTAGTATGTAAGCTTTCAGGACTATCGATGTCCTGTGGCATTGGGCATCAGCACGTTAATCAAGGAACTCTTCACTATTGTCCCATCACCTCTTTCCTCCACCTGGTCTTCTAAGTCTGTTGATAAGGCTGTAGTTCCCTATAATACTGCTATCATAGTAACATAGTAAATGACGGCAGATAAAGACCAGCATGGTCCATCCAGTCAGCCCAGCAAGATGGCAGGAGTAGGTGCACCCCTTCCCATGTCTTTAGTGAGAAGGTGCACCCCTTGCCATGTCTTTGTTTAGGGGTGCACCCAACAGGAGTAGGTGCATCTCTCCCCATATCTTTGTTTAGGAGTGAATCCACCGCTCCTCCCCCCATTGCTCCATGTAGGACACCCCTATTTGTTGAGAAATTAGATGGTTCAGTTTATTTTGATTTTATCCTGTTGCTGTAAAGTGATCCACTGTGTCTGTCCCAGGCCACTTTGAATTCCATCACTGTGCTTGCCCCCACATCTCCATTGGGAGGGCATGCCAAGCATCCACCACACTTTCAGTGAAAAAGTATTTCCTGACATTGCCTTTCAATTTACCACCTTGCAGCTTCATGTCATGCTCTCTAGTTTTACAGCTTCCCCGTCTTTGGAAGAGGTTTGTTTGTTCATTATTTCTCTTTAAGTATTTAAAGGTCTAAATCATATCTCCCCTATCCCTCCTCTCCTCCAAAGTGTACATATTTAGGTCTTCAAGTCTCTTCTCATAAGGCTTCTGATGCAGGCTCCAAATCTTTCTGGTCACCTTCCTCTGAACAGTTTCCATTCTTTTTACATCCTTTGCAAGATACGGTCTCCAAAACTGAACACAGTATTCCAAGTGAGGCCTCACCAGAGACTTATACGGTGGCATTAGTACCCCTTCCTTTCTACTGGTAATTCCTCTTCGAATGCAGCCCAACATCCTCCTGGCTTTTGACACCGCTTTGTCGCACTGTTTTGCCATCTTGAGATCTACAGAAATAATCACACCGAGGTCTTTCTCCTGCTTAGTGCACACCAACCTCTTGCTCCCTATTGCGTACATTTCCCTTGGATTTCTGCTACCCAAGTGCATGACACTGCACTTCTTCGCATTAAATCTTAATTGCCAAGCATTAGACCATTCTTCCAGCTTTTGTAGATCTTTCCTCATGTTAATCACTCCCTCGGGGGGGGTCCACTCTGTTGCAAATGTTTGTGTCATCTGCAAAAAGACAGACCTTTCCATTCAGTCCTTCAGCAATATCACTCACAAATACGTTGAACAGTGCCGGGCCCAGGACCGAACCCTGAGGCACCCCGCTAATCACCTTCCTTTCATCTGAGTGAGCTCCATTTACCATCACCTTCTGTCTTCTGTCAGTTAACCAATTTCTGATCCAGTTTACCACCTTGGGACCCATCCCCAAACTACTGAGTTTATTGATAAGCCTCCTATGAGGGACAGTATCAAAAGCTTTGCTGAAATCCAGGTAGATGACATCCATCGCATGCCCCTGATCTAGTTCTCTGGTCACCCAGTCAAATAACTCAAACAGATTTGTTTGGCAAGATCGTCCCTCAGTCAAACCATATTGCCTCGGATCTTGTAACCCGCTGGTTCTGAGAAAGTTCACTATTTGTTCTTTCAGGAGCGCCTCCATTACTTTTCCCGCCATTGAGGTAAGGCTCACGGGCCTGTAGTTTGACACTTCTTCCCTGTTACCACTTTTGTGTAGAGGTACGACATCAGCCATTCTCCAGTCCTGAGGAACCTCTCCTGTTTCCAAGGATCTGTTGAAAACATCCTTTAACGGCCCTGCAAGAACCTCTCTGAGCTCTTTCAGTATCCTGGGATGTATCCCATCCGGTCCCATGGTCTTGTCCACTTTCAGTTTTGCAAGCTGTTCTAACACCTCATCTTCTCTGAATGGTGTGGTATCTACTTCATTCCCATTTTTATATTTGGGAGTCACAGGTGGTCCTTCTCCAGGATTTTCTTTAGTAAAAACAGAGCAGAAGTATTTGTTTAGCAATTTCGCTTTTTCAATGTCACTTTCCATGAGTCCGTTTCCAGCACTTCTGAGTCCTGCAATTCCACCTCTGATTTTCCTCCTTTCCCGAATATACCTGTGTTCCTCTGTTTGCAAGCTTTTGAATTTTGCGAAAGCTGTGTTTTTTGCCTTTATTTGAACAGCCACTTCTTTGGAAAACCAAATAGGTTTCCTTCTCCTCTTGTTTTTATTTACTTTTCTGCTCCTGTACCCGCTCAGACTAGTGTATTTGGATGAAGTCCTGCAGCCTTTCTGACTTTATTCACTTCAAATTCATGCTTGCCTCCTTTCAGTCAGCCTTTGCACTCATCAAACAAAACTACCATGTCCATCTGACTAACTCTCTTGCTTCTGATCCCTGCCATCTCTTCTCAACTCTCAATTCTCTCCTCAAAGTGCTTCCGCTTACAACCCCTCCTTCCCTTTCTGCCCAAGCCCTAGCCAACTATTTCCATGACAAAGTCCACAAAATTATACTCCAGCTCCCCACAAGATCAGCTTCATCCCCTCTTCCCCTTCTTTAATACCAGCTCTTCCCTTCATTCTCGGCTTCCCTTTCATCCTTTTCTAAGATCTTCCATCCTCTAAACTCACTACCTCTTCCTCTGATCCTATCCCCACCCATATCCTTAACATCATCGCCTCCTCTGTCATCCCTTCCAGTTCTCATATTCTCAACCTATCGCTCTCCACTGCAACTGTCCCAGCAGCCTTCAAGCATGCTGTGGTCACACCTCTCCTTAAGAAACCTTCACTTGACCCTGCTTGTCCATCGAATTATCAAGCCATCTCCTTTCTTCACTCCATTTCCAAACTTCCTGAACATGCTGTTCTCTACCATTGCCTTGAATTTCTCTCCTCTCAAGCCCTGCTAGGTCCACTACAATCTGTCTTTTGTCCCTTACATTCTACTGAAACAGCTCTTGCTAAAGTCTCCAGTGACTTGTTCCTGGCTAAATCCAAGAGCCTTTACTCAGTCCTCATTCCTCTTGACATTTCTATTGCTTTTGATACTGTTGACCACCACCTTCTCCTCGACACATTATCCTCACTTGGTTTTAGGGTCTCTGTTCTTATCTCCCCCATCGCTCTTTCATTGTTTGTTCTGGTGGTTCCTCCTCTACAGCTATCCCACTCTCAGTTGGTGTACCCCAAGGGTCTGTTCTGGGCTCTCTCCTTTTCTCTCGCTATACCCAATTCCTTGGTGCTCTCATCTCCTCCCATGGCTTTCAGTACCATTTTTACGCTGATGACTCTCAAATCTATCTCTCTACATCTGATATTTCTCCAACACTCCAGGCCTGAATCTCTGCCTACCTTTCTGACATCGCTGCCTGAATGTCTCACCGCCCTTTCAAATTGAACATGGCCAAAACCAAACTTCTTATTTTTCCCCTAAACCCTCCTCCCCCTTTCCTCCTTTTTCTATCTCTGTTGCTAACACTCTTATACTTTCTGTTTCCTCAGCCAGAAACCTTGGGGTCACCTTTGACGCCTCCTTCTCCTTCTCCACATACATCCAACTGATTGCTAAAACCTGTTGTTTCTTTCTCTATAACATTAACAAAATGTACCCCTTCCTTTCTGAACACAGTACAGTCGTCCTTCATTTATCGCGGTTAATCCATTCCAGACTCTACCGCGATAAGTGAATTTCCGCGAAGTAGGATTCTTTATTTATATCCAAGAGTTTTACCTTCTCCTGGATGGTAAGTATCTTCGTCTGGTGCTTAGTTTCATCGTCAGAAGGCTTAGAAGAAGCAGCACATTTAGGAGACATTGTGGTGTTTAGATAAAGGCCTACAGTCCATACGTACAGTAATTTTAATTTTAATTGTAATACAGGGATGTATAATTGACTCAGACAACTGAGCGTGCGCTGTATCATTTTCACTGTCTCAATCAACTTTTTAATGAATATACATGTATTTGAAAAAAACGCGATAGAGTGAAGCCGCGAAAGTTGAAGCGTGAAGTGGCGAGGGACGACTGTACTAAAATACTTATCCACTCTTTAGTCACCACCCCTTTTAGACTACTGCAACTTCCTCCTTGCTGGTCTCCCTCTGAGTCATCTCTCTCCCCTTCAATCTATTCAGAACTCTACTGCGCGGCTAATCTTCCATCAGCCCCAATGTACTCATATAACCCCTCTTCTCAAATAACTTCATTGGCTCCCCTTTCATTTCCATATCCAATTCAAACTTCTCCTTCTGACCTATAAATGCATTCATTCTACTGCTTCTCACTACCTTTCCTCTCTCCTCTCTCCCTACACCCCTCCTCGTGAACTCCGCTCTTCTACTGGCTTGCTTCTTTCTATGCTCTTTTCTTTCACTGCCAACTCCAGACATCGATCCTTTCACCTTGATGCTCCTTATGCCTGGAACAAACTACTTGAATCTGTATGTCAGGCTTCATCTCAAATCCATGCTGAAGGCTCACCTCTTCGAGGCTGCTTTTGGATCCCGATCCCTTGTTCTTCTTGTGTCTCCTTACCTTTCCCTATTTGTAGCCTTGTTCTCAGCTATTGTATTGTCTGTCTTAATTAGATTGTAAGCTCTGGTGAGCAGGGACCGTCTTCTGCATGTATCTGTCCAGCGCCGTGTACGTCTTGTAGCATTATATAAATGATTAATAGTAGTAGTAGTAGTAGTAAGAACTACAATGCAGTAGCTCTAGTGCTGTCTTGCTTCACACCCTGCATTGCTTTTTTTTTTTTTTAAGCTGTTACCACGCTTGTGTTTTTTTTAAATTGGATTTTGGTGCCAACAGTTTCCTTCTGTACCTTTTTGTATTTCCAGCTCAGTTGGACCCAGGCTTGGGATCTGGCACCATGACCCTTCATTTTCAACTACAGGACGATTTTTCTTCTATTTTCCACCCCCCCATACCTATTTTGATCCTTGTAGTGATGGTCTAGTACCAGGGCGCCTTCCAAAATCCTGTAATCATGGGTCCTGAATCTGACCACTGTGTAATGAACATGATTCCACATCCTTCACGCTCTTCCCTCCCCTCCATGTTCAGCCCTAGCCCTCACCAACAAGGGAATGGAAGATCTGATTTTGGGAATTGAATTTGGGACCTTCTCCATGGTGCTGCACAGTACTTGCCACCAGGGTCAACCTGAAAATCACTGGTCACACATTTGTTTAGGGCTTTGTTTCCTTCCAATAGTGAGGGTCTGGTTTGCTACATTTTCATTATTTGTCTGCAGGAATAAAGCTTAGATTAGTAAATTCAGGTTTAATCTCTGGCGTGTGTTATTTATGCAGACGGGAGAGCTCTAATGGATCGAATGCTGAGGTTCTATTCTAGACACTCTTATTTTGATCTTTCTGTTTTCTGTCCTGACTGGTGTAGCTTCCACTCTAAGTCAGTGCTGTTGTCAGGGCCAGAGTTACCATTAAGCAAACTAGAGCACCAGTTGTGCGAGCGCAGCCCACTGCCACCCCTCTCTGGGACCAGCAGCAGTCAGAAAGCACAACGGTGCTTAGCAAAACCTCCAGCACTGTGATGAAGAAATTTGCCTCGGAGGATGTGGAAGTAGGAGTTGCACCATAGCGCCAGAGGGTTTGGTAAGTGCTACGGTGCTGTTTCAAGTCATTGCTGCTGCTGCTGCTGCTGCTGGTCCCAGAGAGGGACGGCAGTGGTAGCAATAGGGACAGGGTTGGGAGCAGAGGGGCGCCTGGAATGACGTTTGCCTAGGGCACCTCATATCCTTGCACCAGCCCTTGCTGTTGTATATAATAGAGATTCATAAGAAATCTGTTCCACCTAATATTCTACACTCCTTTTCTGATGATGAGGTTACAATCCTGCTACTGTTGTGCAGAGCTAGCAAGAGTGTGCCATACTTGAATGGTGAATCCAGCACAGTGGGCATGACCATGCTTAGAAATCAAACAACAGCTACAGTTGTGGTCAACATTATGGGCACCCTTGCATTTTAGATATGTTGTGTACAATATCTTGAGGAATAATTGGAAATATTCCAACTGTATGTCATTATAATATTTTAATAGTATGCTCAAAGGTATATGAGTACAACAAAAAAAAAGATGACTGTGCAACCTAGACATAGTCATTTCTGAGAAAAAAACAATATCTAACCTGGAAAGGATTAATGGCACCCTTCACTAATATTTGATTGCACAACCCTTGGAAGTGATGACAGCTTCCAAACGTTTCTTGTAGTCCTCTCTAAATTTCGTACATCTGTCTGCTGGTAGTTTCTCCTACTCTTTAACCGTGATTTGTTCCAGCTCATTAATGTTTCCAGGATTTCTTTTACCAATTTCAGATTTCAGCTTTTTCCAAAGGTTCTCGATTGGACAGAGATCAGGATTCATTGTCGGCCATTTTTTCCTGTTTAACCATTCTTTTGTACTTTTTGATGCGTGTTTTGGGTCATTGTCTTGTTGGAGGACTCAGACCTAGGTAACACATTTCACTCCAAAATACCATGGCTGTCCTCTGACTTCATGATTCCTTTAATACATTCCAGGCCTCCAGTTCCTGAGGCAAAAAACAGCCCCACAACATTATGGAACCTCCACTATATTTAACTGTATGAAAAGAGGTCTTTTCCTTATAAGCTTCATTTCTTTGCCTGCAAATGTATCACTGGTCTGTATTGCCAAAGAGCTCAAGTTTGGTTTCATCTGTCCATGAACAATTTCCCAGAAGGATTGTGATTTCTCAATATGGATTTGGGCAAAGATCAGGAGTGCCTTTTTATGTCTGTCTTTGAGCAGTGGGGTCCTCATTGGCCTTTGCCCATGAAGTCCTTCTTTGATTATTTATTTATTTAACAGTTCTTCTATACCGCCTTTGTCCAAAGCGGTTTACATTGAACAACATAACAATCTCAGTGGCTTTGTTTTACAATAAACAGGGAGAAATAACTGAGATAAAATGGGATTAATAAAAAAAAGAAAGGGGGGGGGGATAGGTTATAGATGGGCAGCGGATTGGGAAGGTGAGGGGAGGAACATTTAAATGTGAAGCTAAATGTGGAGGGTAGTTAGGGTTAACTGTTCATGATAGTCTTTAGAAGTTATAGTTATGCATTGTCATATGGTCCATAGTGTTCCTTGAAGAGGTGTGTTTTCAGTAGTTTTTTTTTAGCTCTTTAGGTGTTTGTGCAGCTCTGATGGCTTCAGGCATGGAGTTCCAAATTGTGGGGGCATACAGAGAGAATGCCCTGTTTGGGGTCTTGTTTAGTCTGTGCATTAGGCTTCATCTCTGGCTCTTTTCAAATCCAGGCTGAAAACTCACCTCTTCAGGGCCGCTTTTGGATCCTGATTTGCTTAGTCTACTATGTGTTTCCTTACTATTTCCCTAGATATACCGTAAAACCTCTAATTGACCGCCATGGCGCTCTATTTTTCAACACCTCTGCCAAGGTGGTGGTCTATTAGAGGTGGCGTTCAAATAGAGGGTGGCGGTTTATTTTTCAACTATCTGGCCAAAATTTTAAGTGGACAAACTTTACACACAGCCGACTATTGTAACGTGCAGAAAATGCGTCTGTGAACTATCACTTTTTGACAGCCAAATCAAACTAGAACGTTAGCGGTGAGCACTGCTTTTACATTGCGCAATACAGCATAGTACGTTAGAAAACACATGAAATATTGCATCAGAAAAAGGCGCCAACAAGACGTCTACATTAACATTCATAAACTACAAATCTTTTTATCTTTTCGAACAAAGAAAGAAACTCTATGAGAAAATCTTCGTTTCTTTTACACATGAATGTTAAATGCAGTAAATTTACACAAGGTGAGAGTGGCGGTCTATTAGAGGTGGCGCTCCAGCGTTTTTTGGAAGAGATGGATTGAGAGAAATGAGTTCACAGCGAAGAATACTAGAAGTATTACCATCTGAACTGAGCGCAGTTTCGGCCAAATTTGGTTAAAAGCTTGCCGAATGTGATTCATCCCCTGAAGAACCTCGAAATATAGAGAGAAACGCGGAAATAACGTTACATGTGAGGCGTTGGGAGAATGAGACACGTTGTTTTCAATCAGAGTAAAGGCTTTTGAGAAGGACTGAAAACTGTCAAGTCAAAGGTTTTCCTGAACTACACAGAAATTGGGAAGTTAAGTACATGTTTTCAAAGAGACTGTTCATCTGTTTAAAAGCACAATTTAAAAGCACAGTGGAGAGAGGGTGTCAATAATGAGAAAAAACACCAGGAACCAGTCATTGATGCTATAGGCGCCGCTGGTGAATTTGAATTTTCACTTCCCAGCATATAGGCAGCCGACTGGTCTGAGACGGTTCCTAGGAGACTATTCAATCATTAAGTTTTGTGATATCACCCTCCCATATATTCTGTAACAGTGTGTTTATCTGGAGTGATTTTCGTAGAATTGTTGTTCTTAGTAAGGGGACAAAAAGGCTGCATTGCATTAACAGCTTTAATATATGGCTCCAGACCTGCTGTAAACAAGAAGGATTCAGATTTATTGGTGGCTGGGGAAACAGATGGACCAACAAGAGACTATACTGTACTGATGGACTACATCTCTCTGTCGCAGGGAAAAGAATCTTAAGTGAAAAATTCAGGCAGTATGTGCATATTCATTTAAACTAGGAAAAGGGGGTGACGGATGTGGAAGGTCAAGACCGGCACGCCACCCCCTGCAAAAGCAAAATAATATCAGAAACAGCCACACTTTTACATCACATATCAAAAACAAGTGGGAAGATGTAGGCAGAACAAAATCAATGCAAAATACACACAAGCCAGGTAAATGCTGGAAAGCAATGAGCACAAATGCTCGAAGCTTAGCCAACAAAATTCCAGACCTGGAAGCCCTAATGGTGGAAACGGATTTGGACATTGTGGCCATTACAGAAACATGGTTTAATGAATCGCATGATTGGGATATAGCCATAGCTGGCTATAATCTTTTCAGAAGAGACAGAGAAAATGGAAAAGGAGGAGGAGTAGCCTTGTATGTCAAAAGTAATATTAAGCTACTGAAATGCAGGGGACATGGGGAAAAGAAGAAGCGCTCTGGATTGCGTTGGAAAGAGGAGATGGCACTGTCTTCCATACTGCTGTAGTCTACAGACCTCCGACTCAAATTGAAGAGATAGATAACAATTTGAATAGATATTGCCAAGATAGCCACAAAGGGGGAAGCAGTCGTTTTGGGTGACTTTAATATACCTGATGTGGATTGGATTACTCCTTCTGCACATCTGGAAAGAAGCAAAAATTTGTAGATGCTTTCCAAGATGCATCATTTAAACAAATGGTGATGGAACCAACCAGGGAAAGCTAAACGCTGGATTTAGTGCTCACCAACCGAGATAGCGTGTCGAATGTCTGCGTGAGTGCCCCTGTGAGCAACAGCGATCATCACACGGTGTGGTTTGAGATAAAAGCCAAGGTACAAGCTAAACATAGCAAGCTCAAAGTCCTAAACTTCAAAAACACTGACTTCAATAAAATGGCCAAGTACCTAAAGGAGGAGATGACGGGGTGGAAGGAGATAAGGGAAGTGGAATTGCAATGGGCTAAACTAAAGGCGGCAATAAAAGGGGCAACAGATAAATATGTGAAAAAAGTAAACAAAAACAAGAGGAGAAGGAAACCTATTTGGTTTTCCAAAGAAGTGGCTGCTCAAATAAAGGCAAAAAACCACTGCTTTCGCAAAATTCAAAAGCTTGCAAACAGAAATGAATACAGGATCACACTCAAAGAGTCAAAAAGAGAAATAAGGATAGCAAAATCAAAGGCAGAGGAAAAGATGGCTAAAGATGTTAAGGGTGTCGACAAATCTTTCTTCAGGTATATTCGGGAAAGGAAGAAGATCAGAGTTGGAATTACAGGACTCAGAATGCTGGGAAAGGACTCGTGGAAAGTGACATAGAAAAAGCGAAATTGCTAAACAAATACTTCTGCTCTATTTTTATTAAAGAAAATCCTGGAGATGGACCAGCTGTGACTCCCAAATATAAAAATGGGAATGTAGTAGATACCACACCATTCACAGAAGATGAGGTGTTGGAACAACTTGCTAAACTGAAAGTGGACAAAGCCATGGGACTGGATGGGATACATCCCAGGATACTGAAAGAGCTCAGAGAGGTTCTTGCAGGGCCGTTAAAGGATGTATTCAACAGATCCTTGGAAACAGGAGAGGTTCCTCAGGACTGGAGAATGGCTGATGTCGTACCTCTACACAAAAGTGGTGAGAGGGAAGAAGTGTCAAACTACAGACCTGTGAGCCTTACCTCGGTGGCGGGAAAAGTAATGGAGGCGCTCCTGAAAGAGCGAATAGTGAACTTTCTCAAAACCAACAGGTTGCAAGATCCGAGGCAACATGGTTTTACTGAAGGACGGTCTTGCCAAACAAATCTGATTGAGTTCTTTGACTGGGTGATCAGAGAACTAGATCAGGGGCATGAGATGGATGTCATCTACCTGGATTTCAGCAAAGCCTTTTATACTGTTCCTCATTGGAGGCTTGTTAATAAACTCAGTAGCTTGAGGATGGGTACCAAGATGGTAAACTGGATTAGAAATTGGTTGACTGACAGACGACAGAAGGTGATGGTACATGGAGCTCACTCGGATGAAAGGAAGGTGATTAGCGGGGTGCCCCTGGGTTCAGTCCTGGGCCCGGCACTGTTCAATGTATTTGTGAGTGATATTGCTGAAGGACTGAATGGAAAAGTCTGTCTTTTTGCAGATGGCACAAAACTTTGCAACAGAGTGGACTCCACCGAGGGAGTGGATAACATGAGGAAAGATCTACAAAAGCTGGAAGAATGGTCTAATGCTTGGCAATTACTATTTAATGCGAAAAAGTGCAGTGTCATGCACTTAGGTAGCAGAAATCCAAGGGAAATGTACGCAATAGGGGGCGAGAGGTTGGTGTGCATGGTTCAGGAGAAAGACCTTGGTGTGATTATCTCTGATGATCTCAAGGTGGCAAAACAGTGCAACAAGGCATTGCCAAAAGCCAGGAGGATACTGGGCTGCATACAAAGAGGGATTACCAGCAGAAAGGAAGAGGTACTTATGTCACTGTATAGGTAGCTGGTGAGGCCTCACCTGGAATACTGTGTTCAGTTTTGGAGACCATATCTTGCAAAAGATGTAAAAAGACTGGAAACTGTTCAGAGGAAGGCGACCAAAATGATTTGGAGCCTGCGTAAGAAACCTTATGAGAAGAGACTTGAAGTCCTAAATATGTACACTTTGGAGGAGAGGAGGGATAGAGGAGATATGATTCAGACCTTTAAATACTTAAAGAGGGACGGTGAACAAATAAACCTCTTCCAAAGATGGGGAAGCTGCAAAACTAGAGGGCATAACATGAAGCTGCAAGGTGGAAAATTGAAAGGCAATGTCAGGAAATATTTTTTCACTGAAACGGTGGTGGATGCTTGGAATGCTCTCCCGATGGAAGTGGTGGGAGCAAACACGGTGGCGGAATTCAAAACAGCATGGGACAAGCACAGCGGATCCCTTTACAGCAACAGGATAAAAACAAAATAAACTGAACCATCTAACGTCTCAACAAATAGGGGTGTCCTACATGGAGTGGTGGGTCCACCCCTAAACAAAGACATGGGGAGGGGTGGCCTGCACAGAGCGACAGGCGCACCTATTCTTGCTGTATCTTGCTGGGCAGACTGGATGGACCATGCTGGTCTTTATCTGCCGTCATTTACTGTTATTATGTTACTTTTTGCCTGGACCTTGGCTGACTATTTTCATGACAAAGTCCAAAGGATTAGCCTTGAATTCTCCACAAGTTCACCTCCACCTCCCCCTCTCCCTCTCCCTCTTCAATCCCAAATCCTTCCCTCACCTTCTGTCACCCTTTCTTCCTTCTCTGAAATCACTGAGGAGGAAACTGCTAATCTCTCCTACTTCAAATTGACTCTGCTCCTCTGATCCCATTCCCACCCATGATGATTCCGGACCCGGGGGCACGTCCAGACACGTGCATGTGGAATTAGGGTCAAACATGGCCCGTTTTTCATTTAGATGTGTCAGCGGGCTGGATGTGCACATTATGGAATCACGCTCCACGTGTTTTGTCTAGATTAGATTGTGAGCTCTGATTAGCAGGGACTGTGTCTTACATCTATATGTACAGTGTGTGACGAGGAGAGCTGCCAGGAGCAGATGGAAATAGAAGAAAACAATGTTTGTACCTTTAAAATGAGTGACAGACCAGCTTTGCACAGACTTTGCAAGGCAAGCATGAAAAAAAATCCTGTCTCTGCTGAGGCTAAGCCACACCAAAGCTCTGACGTGGTGGGAAGGCTTGGGCACTGATTGTAAACACCTGTGCAGAGGCAAGGGAGTGGCAGGCAAGAAACGGTTTTTAAAACTTGAATCAGACCAGAAAGGGAGATCCTGGGGAGAGGAGAAAGCCTTCAAGGAGAAAGGATTCCAGGAGAGATTCCAGGAAGGAAGGAGTGGAGAAAGGCATAGGAAGGCTGACTTCCAGCTGCTGAATGAGGCCAGTAAGAAAGGAAGCAGTCTGTGTCTGAAAAATGCTCCTAAACTTGAAGCTAGCAGACGGTTAGCTGGAAAGCTTACAGACGGGGTGGAACAGGTTGCAGTACCTAGTGTTCAGGAGCCACTGCTGAGGACTTCAACTGCTAGAAGGTGGGTGGATACGCTTGTCTGGGGAAAGAGCCAAAACTCACCTGAGAGCAGAGAAGCTGAACCAAAAACACTAGAGACGTTAAGGCAAGTGTTCCCAGGGAAGAAAGCTCACTCTCCCAATATAATTGATCCTTATCAGAAAGAACAGCTATGGAGCGAATTTCAGAAGTTCTTACAGGACAGGAAGCCTGAAGAAGTTTTTGAAACCGTAGAAAGGGATAAGCATTCTGTTGCCCAAGAAGATATGCAGATCGATTCCTTTGAGCCAGAGTCTAACCTGGGGGAATCCCCAATGGATTGCTCTTTTATGTTTGAAAGAAAACTAGACGCTGGTAAACAGGGCTCAAAAAAGAAAAGCAAAACGTGGGGAGAAGCAATGTTTGCCTAACTCTGTAAGTGATAGTCTCTTCTGAAGCAAAGAAGGTTTTGTTGTTTAACCAAGAGTTTTGAAAAGTAAAGCAGCAGTTGTTAGAAGAAGTTAACCTTTTGTTTGAATGAACACAAGAGACTACGACGTGCATATTAACTTGTTTGATGAGAACAGCTGCCAGTGTTAGAAAGACTTGTTCATCTTTCTTTAGTTTCAGTTGTACATGTTTTCCTCTTATGTTTGGAGAAGTATCCTAATGCCTGCGTTCTGAATTTAATGTTTATTGAAATCCCACAAAAATAAATATTCTTGTTTGCCTTAACCCACGGTTTCACATTACTTTTATCCTTGGATAAGAAAGCCAAACTACAAGTCCCAGAATTCCTTATTGGAGACAGACACAGTAAAGCTTTATATAAGGACATAACAAGGCGGCCCTATGCCTGTAAGCCCTGGGGCCCAAGCTAGGGTATCACAAGTGCTGCATATGCCTTGTAGCGCTATGCAAATGATTAATAGTAGTAGTGTACACAGAGGGCCTGATAATTCAGTCGGCCCGGCACTTTCTTGGTAGATTCAGTGGCGCTGTCTCTTGTGATGAGGAGAGTATGGCTGAGCCCATGGAATTGGGAGAAAATCAGACATTTACCTTTAAAGAAAGAGACAGGCAAGGAATCAGTAGCTCTCAAACTGCAGGCAGAGAAAAAAACACGCAGCTACTGAGGACAGGACACACCCAAGCTCTGCTAATCTAAGGGCAGGCTTGGAAACTAATGAGAGACACCTGGGGGAAGGGGAGTGCACGGTAGTTCAGAGACACTCTTGTAAACCCAGGGAAACAGAAGGAGGTCAGTCTCAGACTCAGCCTGAGAAGGGCAGCAGAAGGGAAGAGAGTCTCAGCCTGAGAGAAGGCAGCACACGAAGCGACACCCTGGAAAGGGAGAGACAGGGAAGCAGCACGCTGGAGAATTCAGTGGTGAGAGAAGCACCAGAGAAAGGCCCAGAGAGTTCACTGTGGAGGAGAATGGTGGAGACTTCCGGGGGATTCTCAGAGGTGAAAGCCCTAGTCAGAAGGAAAGCCAGGATTGCAGGGAAACTGCAATTGGTTTTAAAACTAGGAGAGCTGTGCCAGAGAGAAGTGCTGATAAGGGTCAGGCTGCAGTGCCAACCGAATAAAAGGGTAGCCAAAAGTGCCGTAAGCCAGTTAGAGGCATTGTGTCATTTGATGCAAGAAAAGAATCTCCACGTTCCTGGTGGAAACCCTGTGCATAGGGAAAAGCCTCAGTGGAGAAAGGTTCTGGAACTTTTAGAGAACATTAAGCCTGAAGTTTTTCATGTTGGCTTAAAGCCAGATTTACCGGACACAGGTCCTGAGGAAATGCAGATAGACTATTATGAATCTGATGAAGGGTCTGAAGATTCAGTAATGGATTGTTCTCTGTGCCAGAAGGCAGAATAAAAAGTTCTTGGATAAAAGAAGGGAAAAGCTTATAACCTGAATGTCCTAGAAGGCAGTGTGGAAACAGGGAGAAATGTGTTTAGCCAGGAATGCTAAAGAACCCTGTTGCTGACGAAAGGATATTTTTTTTGGGTTTGAAGAGAAGCCTTGCTTGATTGCTGAATGATTTGAAAAACAGCGACACATGTTAAAAAGCTACATAAAGCAGTTTCATTGTTTGGTTTGGTATAAACGCCTATGGATTATTGTTTGGAGAAAAGAATCCTGTTTGTTTTGCGTTGAGCCTTAATGCTCTTTAGAAAAAGAAATAAATTCCTGTGTTTGCCTTGTAAACCCTCGGTCTCCACACTACTTGTTTTTTTCTAAACAACACAACTACAAATCCCAGCAGCCCCGGCGCTGGATGAGGAAGAAAACTCTATAATTAAAGGACTAACAAGTGCAGCCCTAGGCTTATAGGCTGTTGCCTGGGCCAGGGGCCTCCACACTCTTTAACTAACAATGATGACTATTCCTCTGACTGGCAACTCCACTAGTTCTTATCCTTTACCAGATGGCTCCAGGTCATCAAGGACAAGTTGAGCCAGTCCTGGGTTTGCTTGCATTGACTGCACTAGAAAAGTATGTTTGAATGCAATGGAAGTAAAACGAGGACTGGCTCTGTGTGCCCCTGATGACCTGGAGCCATTTGATAACCCTATTTTAAGGGGGCTAATTTCATAAACTTTTTGTTTTCATTCATAGAGTTTTTATAAAATGACCTCATGGGGTAATGCATGCAAGAGTATGTGGGGTGACAAAATAGCAAATACTTTTCCTCGAAACATGTGCAGGTATGTTCTGGGGCAAAGGAGCATGCTTCTTATAAAATATGTGCTGTTGCTCAGATTGTACCCATAACCCTTTACACCAGCTCCCGCAGTGATGTCAGTGTCTGCAGGTTCTGCCAGTCTACCCTGCGCATTTTACAAAGACCTAGATGACTCTGCTGCTGGTAAATATAGCCACCTTCTTAACCTAGGTGACTTGCTATAAAATTAGCCCCTTAAACTTAGGTTTGCAATTTGACAGTTTTAATTTTTCTCTCTGCAAGATTACTGCTAGCGACAATAGGTGCCATTTTGAACCCAGGATAGATTAGGAGTGACTGGGGATTGTTCCGGCTCCCTCTAAACCCCCTTGGTGCCAGAGGTGAGATTCTGGGGGAGTGGGGGGAGGGGGGGAGGGGGAGTCTCGACTTCTGAGGAGGGGTTTTGACTGCTGGAGAGAGGGTTAGGGTCTTCACTGCTTTGGGGAGGTTTTGGGTGGGCGAGGGGGTTCATGGATGTTGGGAGCAGTGATTTTAAAAAGTGGTCCCATGCATTATTGGGGGAGAGCAGGGGGCTGGTGGTTCCTATATGTAGCTTTTCATTTTGCCGGTTGCAGTATTTGCTGATGGCCCTCTAGGTAGTTTACCATAGACTCCGCATTTGGCAGAACTGTTTCAGTTCCCCTCTCCACGACCTATCTGAAAGGGGCCTTCACATATCACAAATGATGGACCAGTTTGTCGCTAACTGTTGAGGCTAATAGAAAAGCATTAAAAGTAAAGTATGTCTTGAAACAGTATTTCATAACTGTTTTCCGTCTGTCAGAACATTATGACTGGCAGGTGTAAACTGAAAAGCATCCTAATTTTATGATGGGCACTGTTACTGCACTGCCAATGTCCACATCTTCTAGCTCAGGAAAAATATACATTAACCCCAAAATAAAAAGAGCTCTTCAGTTTCTCTAATTAATTTGGGCTGCACATGCTGCTACCTTGAGAGGCACTTCATAGCAGTCTTAAAACCTCACATTTTCTGTAATGTGCTTTCAGGAGTAGATGATGAAGTGGGCGATCTTTGTGCAACCTTGATGTGTTTTACTCAAGATGGCATTTTGCTGCAGACATTTTACCGGAGCTGATGGATTCTCTTAGATGTTTTTGCAATGTTTCTTTTTCTTACACGTTTGCACAGATGCTTGGGGGATTTGCAGCGGGGAGGAGTACTCTAATGGTTAGAGCAGTTGACTGCATTTTGTGGAAGCCACAGTTTGAATCCCACTGCTGCTTCTTGTAATGTTGGGCAAATCACTTGACTCTTTATTATTTCAGGTAGAAACTTAAGGCCCAATATTCAAAGGCATTTACGCATAGACCCGTAAACCATGTAAATGCCGCTTAGTGGGATATTCAGAGGCACTAACACGTTAGTACCACAGAATATCCCCGATTACCGTATTTCCTCGTCACACCTCGATGCAAACCGCTTAGCATCAGGGTGTGCCGTGCGCATTTTGGGGGGCAGCGACAGTCACTAACCAGATAGTGGCAATATTGCACACTGCCCAGTTAGCGACCTGTGGGTAAACGATAGGTGCAGCAAAAGCTTTTACCCGTAGGAACTAATCGGGCAGCGGCTAAATATCGCTGCTGCCTGGGTAACATCTGTGGCTGCGGAGGCTCTGCGGTGACGTGGGTATTTAATGCCAGGGCTGCATATGACCCTGGCATTGAATATCCGAGGTAAAGCTAGGCGGCGACGGCTATGTGCCGTAGCTATGGATTATCGGGCCCTTAGACCATAAGCTCTATGTGAACAGAAATATGCTAACTGTACCTGAATATAATCTTGTGCTCTGCTCTTTGATTGAAAGAGTAGAATTGCAGCACTGATATTGAATTTACTATGGGCTAGTTTTCAAGAGACAGTAGAGATAAGCTCCATGGTCTCGTTTGCACTTGGGCAGCTCACAGACCCTCCTGCTGGTGAAGAAGGGACATTCTGGAATGGAAACAGGCCAACCTTTAAGGTTCCTAGCTTTCATCGCTGAGGGATAACTGGCTAGCGGCTGAATATGGCTACTAGCCGGTTATCCCCAAGTGCTGCCTCCAAGCCGTCCCTATCGCTAACCACATTGCTGCCGCTGAATATCTTGCTCATCATGATTAACGCGGTTAGCAGGTCTGCTAAGTGCATTAATTGCTTTGAAAATCTGCCCCCTCCCCCCCCCCCATCTCTTTAGCTTAGGAGCTAGGGAAGTGTCCCCAAGCCAATCCTGAGAGCATTTGATTTGCTGTACTGGGTAAGACCAAAGGTTGATCAGGCCCAGTATCCTGTCTCTGACAGTGGCCAATCAAGGTCACAAATACCTGGCAGGAGCCCTTAGCTAGTCTGGTTTTCAGGATGTCCATAATGAGTATTCATAGGGGTTCCTTAGGGCCAGGCTGAGGTCGATTGAGTTAAGGGCTTCAGTTTACAGTTTTATTCGGAACTCAACCTGTTTTTTGCTATTGCCCAGCTAACCTACTCATTACTGAAGTATTCTTCTTTATCAGGGCTACCCCCCCCCCTCCCCCCCTCGTTCAAGTCCTGCACACGGCTTATCCTAAGATTAAGGCTTATACATTGATATGGATCTTGTAGTCAAAAATCTTTATCCAGAATTTGGATTTTAGATTTAATTATTTGCTTTTCCAAATCCAAACTCAAGGCAAGTTACAATGGGTGCAGTAGATATTTCTTACCCCAAGAGGTTTATAAAGTAAGGGAAGGAAGGAATTTTGAATTTAGCTTACACCTTTTTTTTCCAGGAGTAGCTCAAGGTGGGTTGCATTCAGGTACAGTATCGTCTTTTCCTTACAGTCTAAGACCCTTTTACTAAAGTGCAGTAGGGTTTTGGATGTAATGCAGAGTTAGTGCTAAAAGTGCAAAACCTCGGCAGTAACTGTAGAGGGTGTGACTAGCGTGTTCCCGATAGGTACTTTGTGGACGCATACTCTAGCATGAGGCAAAATTAACATGGCTGCATTTAATGCCATCCATTGAGGTGTCGTTAAGTGCACCTGCAGTAATTGCCACATTGTCAGCTAGCATGTGTTATGCTCCTATGCACTAACTGCAATGCGCTCTCCATCCCATTTTCTGTTCCTAACCCGTCCATTTCCTGCCCCAATGCACAATTAGTGGTTATCATGGCAATTAGCAAGCACTAATTGTCCTGCCACTGTAGTAACAGTTCGTGCATTTTAGTAAAAGAGCACCTAAATTTATACCTGAGGCAAAGGAGGGTTAAATTGCTTACCTTTTTAACTTTTTTGTTAGTGATATTGTGGAAAAGCTGTCAGGTAAGGTTTGCATTTTTGCAGATGATCCCAAAATCTGCATTACAGTAGAGACCCAGGAAGGAGTAGATACCATGAGAAGGGATTTAGCAAAGCTTGAAGAATGGTCGACAATTTGGCAGCTGAGATTTAACAATATAAAATGCAGGGTCATGCATCTGGGCTGCAAAACTCCAAGGGAGTGGTACATATAGGGGGTGAAGTACTTTTGTCCATGAAAGAAGAGCGGGACCTCGGTATGGTTGTGTCTGATGATCTTAAAGTAGCTAAACAGGTAGAAAAGGCAATGGTGAAAGCAAGAAGGATGCTTGGGTGCACAGGGAGAGGAATGGCTTGCAGGAAGAAGGAGGTGATAGTGCCTCTGTATAAGTCTTTGGTGAGACCTCATTTGGAGTACTGTGTACAATTCGGGAGACCAGATCTTCAAAAGGATATAAATAGGAAGGAGTCGGTGCAGAGGATGGCTACTAAAATGGTCAGTGTGCTTTGTCATAAAGCATATGGGGGCAGACTTAAAGACCTCAATATGTATACTTTCGAGGAAAGGCGGGAGAGAGGAGATATGATAGAGACGTTTAAATACCTCTGTGACATAAACGCACAAGAGAAGAACCTCTTTCAATTGAAAGAAAGCTCTGCCATGAGGGGGCATAGGATGAAGGTGAAAAGGGGTAGACTCAGGAATAATATGCCAAAATATTTCTTTATGGAAAGAGTGGTAGATCCATGAAATAGTCTCTCGGTGGGAGGTAGTAAAATCCAGGACAGTATCGGAATTCAAGAAAGCAGTGGACAAACACAGAAGATCTCTAATGGAAAAGAAGGGGACTATAGTAGTTGGTATGGAAGGGCAGACTAGATAGGCCATATGGTCTTTTCTGCCGTCATGTTTCTGTGTTTCTAAGATCATAAGGAGTGGCAGTGGGATTCAAATCAGGCTGGTTCTTAGCCCACTACTCTAACCATCAGGTTACTCTTCCACTCCCATTTTAAAATGTATTTCCATTGGTATTTTCCTTGCAGAAATGTTCTCTTATAAAACTGTCCTTCTGATATAAAGGTACAAGTTGAGGCATAATTCCTATGAGCTTTTACCTGCACTTTTTAAGTGTATTCCTGGGGACAGGGTTTTCATGTATATGCATACTTTTTTATTTTAAAAACTATACATGTAAATTTCTCCATAAAATTTACCTGCACATGTTAGTAGGTGTTTTTTTTTGAGTAGCTTTCAAAGCGAACCTGCATATGCAGTCATTTACAAGTATTTCAAAGTTCAAAAAGACCCCTAACAAAACCTAGCTTTAAGTGGTCTTCAATCTTCAGCTCAAGGCCGAAGAGAAGTTAATGATAAGTTTTGTTAGCGGTCTTTTTGAACTTTGAAGAATTCTTAAATGAGAATTATAAAGTTACAAAATATTTGTTTTAAAAAGTTATAAATACTTGTAAAATGAAGGGCTTTTGTGGAGGAGTAGTCTAGAGGTTACAGAAGTGGCCTAGTGACCAAGAAACCATTGTTTGATTCCCACTTACACTCCTTGTGTCCATGGGCAAATCACATTACTCTCCATTGCTTCAGAAGAAAGGCTTGGCAATCTACTTCTGGTCACACCTTGCCAAGAAAACCCAGGGGCTGCAGGGTCACCAAGAGTCAGCATTGACTCAAATGCATGCACATACATATAGGGGTCTATTCTGTTATGGAAACAGTGGGAATTCACTATTCACCCCCTTCCAACCCCGGCAATAGCCTCCCTGTATGAACAAGGAGTGTGTATGAGGAGGCTAGACAGGGGCGGGAGGGGTGTCGCGGAAGTGGAGTTAGGGCGCACAGTGGGCGGTCCGTGACCCTGGACGTACAGGGCTGATTCTTTGGAGGTGGAATAAGTCCCATGGACATCAGGGAACGGCAGGTCCAGGAAGCGCCAGTGAGGTGAGGGGGTACAGGGGCTCCTCAAATCCCAATCCTGGCCATGGAAGGCCAGATCAGGAGTGGGGCTTCAGGGAAAGGAAATTGTGATTCGCGGCCGGGGATCGTGGTTCCTGAATGGAGTTGCAGTGCCATGGCAATGGAACGCCATAGCACTACGGCTCCATTCAGGAGCCTGACTGAGTTAGCTGAGCAGGGGTCTGTTCATGCAGGCCGATCGGAATCGAGTCCCGGCCTGCACATACAGACCCTAGACCTGATTCTGATCCCATGGGGCACATCTAGCCTCCACGGGATTGGAATCGGGTCTACCTCTGTGCGTCCCGATTCTGATCGGACAGACAAGGGTCTGGACGCATACATTAGAATGTGCCTCATAGGGTTTTGGACCAATGAGTGATAAAAGGCTGGATTTGATCTCTACTAGCTAATGACATTTTAAAGCTTCTGAGATGTTTCTGAGGTCTTTTTTGCCTTAACTATATGAAGTAACTGCAGTATTTAATATACAAGGAAGCATTGTTAGTTTACACTACCCCAGCAAAACTGTGAGCTGTCCAACTGCAAATGATGCCAAAAAGCTTAAATTGGCTAGTTAAGTTTGGCACATTTCCCTCTTTTGAAAACTGATTCAGAGTAAATCTCAGAAGCATCTGTATTAATACATAAGAACAAATCAACAGTGGACAAATATTGAAGATAATCCACCAACTATGAAAAATGTACCACAAAATGGAAAAGCCCCCCACTTTAAGTTAAGGCATGATAACTTGGCTGAGCCCCTTCTGAGCAGGGCAGTGACCAGTATTCTGGAGGAGAGGGGTAAGTGGCCTTGGATTGGTGTCCAGACGAATGAAGTTTAGGGGTGAGGGGATATAGGAGAGCAAGGGGTAGCAGAGAGTTTGGCAGGCTAAGGCCACTTTGTGGAGGTGGGCTTGCAAGGTGCAAGTGGCATGGAGGTGAGCACGTCTGGTGCTTGGTGGAAGACTCAGAATGCTTGCCTTACGCCATCAGTTGGGGGCCCCATTCATGGCTTATGCCAGTGGATGCGGTGCTTATTGAGGTTCTGTGGTGCATGAGGATGATTGTGTGGCAATGTGCAGTCTGAGTTGCTGTCCTACCTGTTTGGAGTCTCTGGGCATGCTTGGGCCTGCTGGCATCTGTGACTGATCCTGGAGGATGTCATGGTGCAGGATGGCTTTGGTGGCTGGCATGGTTGGCAGGGTGATATGATTTCAGGAGGGCTTGTGTCTGCCTCCAGAGCCTTGTGGCAGTCTTTGGCAGAGACAGGGTGGTGGCTGCAACTGGGCCTGTGATGGTGTATGATGACTGGCACAAGTCTGCAGACAGCACTGTGAGGACCTAGGGGTGTGACCATGGCCTTTGATCCCCCTGCGCCTGTCAGACAAGAGTGTGTATGTTCATGCTTAGTGCATCCTGCCAGTGCCCAGCCTCTTTGTTCGTTCAAAGGACAGGACAGCTCCAGGGAGACCTCATTTTGGTGGCACTGGGTTCTTTGAAGACAGCACAATCTAGACTATGGACTGCCCAGTTCTGGAGGGAGGAGTGTGGGTAATGGTGTATGGTGGCCACAATAGTGCTTCCTGCAGGGTCTTGCTGCCTATGTGGTACATGAATCAGATGCTGGGGAGCTCTGTGGTAGTAAATGTTTAGGGAACCTGAGATCGATGAATTGATGGAGATATGCTCAATTGAACAGGGAGCACTAGGGGGCTAATTTGGTGTGAGTGGGGTGCTACATGTAGAAGCTGAAGGGTAGGCTTGGAGACAGAGGGCTTGCCTTACTGTGGGGACAGATGGTGTCATGGCAGACCCAGAGGGTATGGTGGTGGTGGAGCCATGGATCTGAGATGCTGCAAGGAGCGAGGTAAGTGTAAAGGCATTGTGGCAAGTTGGTGACTATTGTTGCATCACTGGCATATCTAACCATGTGTGGGGCAGCTGATTGGGGCATGTCTGTTTTCCCATGGACTGTGGCATAAGTTCTAATGGGCCCACTAGCAAACTTTTTCTGAAAAGCCCCCACGATGGGGGTGGGGGTGGGAGAGGGTGGTATTTTACCTTGCCTGTTTTCCTTCTCTCCCTCCCTCTGTCTCCCCCGCAGCGCAGCAAACAGCTTATTTTAAATGAAGTTTGCCAGACTGCTTCCCATCCCTTTTTATAAATAATATGTTTCTTGCTCAGCAGCTATTACTTCCTGGTGCTGGGCAGAAGTCTTGCAATAACAGCCACCTGATTTAGCAGCGGGAAGTAATAACTGCTGGGCAAGAACAGTATTATTTACAAGCTGAATGGGAGGCAGTGCAGAAAAGTTCATTTAAAGAAAGATGTTTGATATGTTTTACCTGGCTGCTGCAGTACAGGTGTCGGGGACGCATGTGCCCCCTTCTTGCTTGGGGGTCCCCCCCACACTGCAAGGGCTGTTTGGATGAAATTTATGCCACTGGGCATGGGTGATAGGGTTTTTGTAGATTTTTCTCTTTGAATTTGGTAGTTGTAGTTCTTTTAGCACACGGGCACCATCTTTCTCCTACATGTTGTTGTCTGAGTTGTTGACCTTAGCTGGGCCACACTCACTTTGTGAGTTCTCATAATCTCAAGGGTGCTGGCTCAATGGGAAATTGAGCCTGGTAGGTCCAATTCTATCACATCTTAGGTGGGTTTATTCTGAATGCGGTTGTCATGGATCATGTCTTGAATTGTCTGTTCACTAGCAGTTGAGGTTACATGCAATTGTTCTGTTGGGTGCTTGTTGCCCTCTATCCTCAGGTGTAAGTTGCACCTGGTAGGAATGCTTGACTTGGGGATCACATACTCTGTATACCTGCTGGTGTGGGGGCATGGAGCTGTTTGCTGTCTATCGCTTATGCATCTCTCCATGAACTCTGGAGGCCCTTAACTTTAGTGGTGGATAGTGGCTCATATCCAGGGCCGGCCTGCTTACTAGGTGGACTAGGTGGTGGCCTAGAGTGGCAGACACTGGTGGGTGGCACACCAGGATTTTTTAAAGCAGCGGCTTTGTGCCATTGCTTTGGTGCCCGTGGCAGGCCATGACGTTTGGCACAAAAACCATGGCCTGCTGCTCCTGCCACTTTCCAATGCAATTTCCTGTTGGAGGAGGGGCAGATGTGGCAGGCCATGTGTGCCAAAGCACATGGCCTACTGCAGGCACCAAAATGGCAGCACAAAGACGCTGTTTTCATAACAGTGGTGCCTCTACCACCCCTGCCCCCCCCCCCCCGCAAGATGAGAAGATGGATTTGGGGGAGGGGGTGATGGTGGAAGTTGTGCTGGTCGGGAGGAGGAGCGGTGGGGACATAAGAACATAAGAACATAAGATATGCCATACTGGGTCAGACCAAGGTCCATCAAGCCCAGTATTCTGTTTCCAACAGTGGCCAATCTAGGTCATATGTACCGAGCAGTTTCCCCAAGGGACACAGGTTCCACAATGCTTGTATTGGTTCAAGCATTGATATCCTGGGTCCCTTCTTAATAATGGTTTATGGACCTTCCCTCCAGGAACTTGTCCAAACCTTTTTTAAACCCAGCTACACTAACAGCCTTTACTACATCCTCCGGTAACAAATTCCAGAGTTTGATTACACGTTGAGTGAAAAAATATTTTCTTTTATTAGTCTTAAATAGTTTACCCTGTAGCTTCATTACATGTCCTCTAGTCTTTCTATATTCTGATAAGGTAAACAATCGATCTACGTTTACCCGTTCCACTCCGTTTATTAATTTATAGACTTCTATCATATCTCCCCTCAGCCGTCTCTTTTCCAGGTTAAAGAGCCCTAACCTTTTTAGCCTTTCTTCATAGGAGTATCCTTCCATCCCCTTTACCATTTTGGTGGCTCTTCTCTGAACCTTTTCTAAAATCGCTATATCCTTTTTAAGATACGGCGACCAGAATTGCACACAATATTCAAGGTGCGGTCTCACCATGGAACGATATAGAGGCATTATAATATCTTTTGTTTTATTTTCCATTCCTTTCCTTATCATACCTAGCATTATATTTGCTCTCTTGGCCGCCGCTGCACACTGGGCCGAGGGTTTTAACATGGTATCCACAATGACGCCTAAATCTTTTTCCTGGGTGGTGGTTCCTAATGTGGAACCTTGCATCGTGTAACCATAGTTTGGGTTGTTCTTCCCTAGGTGCATAACCTTGCACTTGTCCACATTAAATTTCATCTGCCATTTTGATGCCCAGTCTTCCAATTTATCAAGATCCTCTTGCAATTTTTCACAATCCTCTTGGGTTTTAACAACTTTAAATAGTTTTGTGTCATCTGCAAATTTGATAACCTCACTCGTTATTCCACTTTCCAGGTCATTTATGAATATGTCAAAAAGCAGCGGACCTAGCACAGATAACTGGGGTACACCACTATTCACCTTTCTCCATTGGGAAAATTGGCCATTTAGCCCTACCCTCTGCTTTCTATCTTTTAACCAGTTCCTGATCCACAATAGTACACTGCCTCCTATCCCATGACTCTTTAGTTTTGCCAAAAGTCTCTGATGAGGGACCTTGTCAAAGGCTTTCTGAAAGTCCAGATACACAATATCAACCGACTCACCTTTGTCCACTTGTTTATTCACTCCTTCAACATAACAGATTAGTAAGACAAGATCTTCCTTGCCTAAAGCCATGTTGGCTGTCTCCCATTAGGTTGTGACTATCTACATGCTGAATAATTTTATTCTTTATGATGGTTTCTACCATTTTTCCTGGTACTGACGTCAGGCTCACCGGTCTGTAGTTTCCCGGATCACCCCTGGAACCCTTTTTAAAAATTGGTGTTACATTGGCAATCCTCCAATCTTCAGGTATTAGAGATGATTTTAATGATAGTTCACAGATTACTGATAGCAGGTCTGCAATCTCATACTTCAGTTCTTTCAACACCCTTGGATGTATGCCATCCGGCCCAGGTGATTTGCTACTCTTCAGTTTATCTAATAGTTGTAAGACATCTTCCCGATGTATTGATATTTCCTTCAATTCTTCCGCACCTTTAAATACCACTTCAGTCATGGGTAACATCCCTACATCTTCCTCAGTAAAGACCGAAGCAAAGAATTCATTCAGTCTCTCCGCTATCGCCTTGTCGCCTCTTAGTGCTCCTTTAATCCCTTTATCATCTAATGGACCAACTGACTCTCTCACAGGTTTTTTGCTACAAATGTACTTGAAAAGGTCTTTATTTCATGTTTTTGCTTCCGCAGCAAGCTTCTTCTCAAATTCTCTCTTTGCCTGCCTTATCAATGCCTTGCATTTGACCTGCCAGTGCTTGTGCTGTTTCCAGGTTTCGTCGTTTGGCTCTTTTTTCCATTTCCTGAAAGATGCTTTTTTAGCAACAACAGCCTCTCTGACCTCACCTTTAAACCATACTGGCAGTTTTTTGGACTTCCTTCCACTTTTCTTAAAGCGTGGAATACAGCTGGTCTGGGCTTCCAAGATAGTATTTTTCAACAACACCCAAGCTTGATGTACGTCTTTAACCTTTGCAACTGTTCCTTTTAGTTTTTTCTTAACTGTTTTCCTCATTTTATCATAGTCTGCCTTTCGAAAGTTAAAAGGTAGTACTGTGGATTTCCTTACTATCCCTCCTCCACTAATTAAATCAAAGGCGATCATGCTATGATCACTATTGCCAAGTGGCCCCAACACCCTTATCTCTCGCACTAGATCTGGTGTTCCACTAAGGACTAGGTCTAATATGGCTTCCCCTCTGGTCGGTTCATGAACCAGCTGCTCCAAGAAGCAGTCATTTATTTCATCTAGGAACTTTATCTCCCTAGCATGTCCTGACGTGACACTGACCCAGTCGATACCGGGGTAATTGAAATCACCCATTATTATTACTGCGCTGTAACGTTTGTTAGCTTCCTTGATTTCTTTGAGCATTTCATCATCCATTTGGTCATTCTGGCCAGGTGCTCGATAGTACACCCCCACTGTCATTGCCTTCCCCCTTTTATATGGAATTTCAATCCATATAGATTCTACAGCAGATTTTGTTTCCTGCAAAACTTTAATCCTTTCTGAGTCAATGCCCTCTCTAACATAGAGCGCAACCCCTCCACCAATTTGATCAGCTCTATCATTATGATATAGTTTGTACCCAGGTATCACAGTGTCCCACTGGTTGTCCTCCTTCCACCATGTCTCTGATATTCCAATCATATCTAACCTTTCATTTAGTGCTATATATTCTAACTCTCCCATCTTATTCTTTAGACTTCTAGCATTTGCATACAAGCATTTTAGAGAATGTATTTTATTCATGTTAATTTGGCTATTGTTAGACATGGGTAAATTGGGATCTTTAAGCTCTGTCTGCTCCATACTTGAGGGCATTTGGGCTACTTTACTCTTTTGTGCAACCTCTCTGCTTTTGGTAGTATCCTTCAAGGATACATTCTTCCGAACCATCTGCTCTTGGGCGACTGTCGGCTTTCCCCTAATATCTAGTTTAAAAGCTGCTCTATCTCCTTTTTAAAGGTTAATGCCAGCAGCCTGGTTCCATCCCGGTTAAGGTGAAGCCCATCCCTTCAGAAGAGCCCCTCCTTTCCCCAGAATGTTCCCCAGTTCCTAACAAATCCAAAACCCTCATCTCTGCACCATTGTCTCATCCACCCATTGAGACTCCGGAGCTCTGCCTGCCTTTTGGGTCCTGCGCGTGGAACAGGAAGCATTTCGGAGAATGCTACCCTGGAAGTTCTCGATTTCAACTTCCTACCTACAAGCCTAAATTTTTCCTCCAGAACCTCCCTACCACATTTTCCTATGTCATTGGTACCGACATGTACCAAGACAGCAGACTCCTCCCCAGCACTATCTAAGACCTTATCTAGGTGGCACATGAGGTCCGCTACCTTCGCACCAGGCAGGCATGTTACCAGGTGATCCTCACGTCCACCAGCCACCGAGCTATCTACATGCCTAATGATCGAATCACCAACTATAACGGCTGTCCTAACCCTTCCCTCATGGGCACATGGCCCTGGAGAAACTTCCTCGGTGTGAGAGGGTTTTACATCACCTGGAGGACAGGTCCTAGTTACAGGATCACCTCCTGCCACACCAGGGTGATGCTCTCCTGTCACGTGACCTCTCTCCTCCATGGCAACAAGGGTGCTGCCAGACTGGAGGTGGGACTTCAGGACTATATCCCTGTAGGTCTTGTCTATGTACCTCTCTGTCTGTCTTATGTTTTCCAAGTCTGCTACTTTAGCCTCTAGAGAATGGACTTGTTCCCTGAGAGCAAAGAGCTCCTTGCACCTAGTGCACACGTAAGACCTCTCACCAACTGGGAGAAAATCATAAATGTGACACTCAATGCAAAAGACTGGAAAGCCCCCATCCCGCTGCTGGACTGCTGTCTGCATTTTAGTTTTAAGTTTGTGTCTAGATCTTTAAGTTCTTACTTACTAGGGGTTGCTATGGGTATTTATACCAATAAAACTGTACCTAATACGTTTAATATACCTTGTTCACCTGAAGCTTTATTAATCTCAGGTCCTTAGTGTATGACTGATTTGGGTAATGAGCTTCACCTGAAAGCACCTCCTGTCTTTTAAGATGTGTAAGTACCTATAAAGCTATGATTATCCCAGGGGTGGGTGGGTGTGGGGAGGGAAATAACACTTATTAAAAGAGGGCTGCTACACAGTACCCTGTCTTGTGCTGCTGAGGTAAGCTAAATTCTGATTTGATTTAAATTATAGCTCTTAGCTGCTGCTAGGTTCTAACTTCTTATGAAATTTAAACTACAAGCTCTCTGCTGGGTTCTAAATTTAACCAGAAAGCTCTCTTCTGTGTTTTAAAACTAAAAGTACTTTTCTGATGCTAGGCCCTGAGTGACTATTAAATGTACACTACAAGCTCTCTGCTGGGTTCCAAATGTAACCAGTAAGCTCTCTTCTGTGTGTTAAATTTAAACTAAAAGTACTTTGCTGTTACTTGGCCCTGAGTGACTATTAAATCTAAACTACAAGCTCTCTGCTGGGTATGAAATGTAACCAGAAAGTTCTCCTCTGTGTTTTAAATTCAAACTTTAATTGCTGCTACTAGGCCCTAACTGATCCAACAAAAAACAGTGAGTTCACAGATTAAGTAGCTTTAATACAATGAATTCTTTTTAGAAAATTACCAGAAGTATATACTCACAGTTGCAGATTTCTCTCCAGAAGTAACAGTCCCCCTTTCTAGGACTTCTGCCTGGGGTGGTAGAAATCCTTGAAATGGTCCTGTTCATATCTTCCTTTTTATTTCCTAGATAAGGGTGGAGTGGGGGATAGAATAAGGCTTTTCTTCTGAATGAGTGGAGTGGCACAATTCTTTTAGCTTTATAGTGGGGGCTATACAGGTTCATGCATGCTGACAATATCCCTGTGGCTATGTTTCTGGTGGAGGGGAATGCCCAGTGAGAGCTGGATTAATCCCCTAGCCATTACAGTGCTCAGTCATTGTACTGTTGCAGATTCCTTTTTGGCAGATCGAGGGGAGCTTGCCGATATGTCTTCTGACATGCAAGTGGATTTGCAGATGGCCATTCATCTTTTCAGCCTGACAACAGGGTGATCACTTGGGATTGACTGCCATGGGCATCCACACAAAGGGGGGCTCAGGTTTCCACGCACATGTAGGATCTGCCTCTTTTCCTGGCTGGAAGCATGTGTTTCTTGACACCTTTCTTTGGGTGTTATGTCATTTCTGGGTGGCGAAATTTTAAGAAAAGGGGCTTTCCCTCAACAGAAGGAGAGTTTCCCCACTGGTGAGGGGTTCCAAAATATATGCAACATAAACATGAACAACATAACATACACTCCGACACTTCCTGTCATCGGATTACCCAATCTCAATGCACATGAGCTCTTAACCCCATTGCTAGAAGTGATTACCCCATTGTAAATAGTTGATTGTAAAATAAGTTTACTGTAAATGGTTTATTGCTTGTTCTAAGTTATATGTAAGTTCAAAGTAATGGTTGAATGTAAATTATTGCTGTTAATTGTAAACCTCTTTTGATCACTGGAAGGAGTGGTATAGAAAAACACCTAAATAAATAAATAAAATGTATGGAGGGAAGGGTCCCAAGTTATTCCAAATGGATAGGGAAGGAGGATAGGAAGGTATGGATGATTAGCAAGACTCTCCACAGAGTGAGGGCTGGGACATCTAGGTGATGGTGCTCTGGGAGGGGGGGCATTGCTAGGTGCAGTTGATGGGCGTTTACTTCTCATTGACCTGCATGATTTGTACGGAGGTTAAGGGCTTATTCTTGGGATACAATAGAAGGAGTTTTAGAAGCTTGTAATAATGGAAGAAAGCCACAGCTGCAAATATGGGGGAATGTTGACTAGCTGGAGGCCGTCACTGCTTATGGCAGAGGTTAGAGTATAGGCTTCCTTCCAGAACTGGCCATGGATGAAGGTGTAAGAAGGATTCAGGGTCATGGAGCATAACCGGGTGTCATTACAGGTTTATGTGTGGGTGGGAGGGATGGATTGTCCACATGGTTCTTAAAAGGCCTCACTACAGCTAGGCCAGCACGACTAGTCGAGTGAATGAGTCTACTTGTGGAAGTGGGACAATGAGGAATATGTTTGTATAGTGGGAATGATATCCTATGAGGAGTAAACGTTCTAGGTCAATCTGGGAGAAGTTGGGATCCAAAGTTGTCTATGATGAGTGTCTTACTGAAAGATGGATAAAGTAGCGACCAAGTTACTGCCATCATTTGTGGTGGAGAGTGCAAGGAAGGTATGTGAATACCGATGTTAGTCATCCTATGTAAAAGACATCAACTGTGTCATCAAGGATCATCCACTTAATCATCCACTCATGAATGTACAGTACAGAAAATGTTGTTTCATGAGTGCTACAATGTGCCTCATGCACCTAAAATGGCTTGCCGGTCTTTGCGGTCTTTGCGTGCTCCTTGCTACTCTGCTTCTGTTGGTCTGCTCTCTCCTTTCAGGTAATTCCTCAGGGAAGTTTTCTTCTGACAGCGGTATGCTGACTATCCCGGTACTTTGGGGACGACGTCCCCTCTCCTCACGTACCTTTCTCTCTGGTTCTCTGGCTCGCTGTCCAGCAAATCTAATTCCCTGTATCTCTACTAGCACTCTTCCAAAACAGCCTGCTTCTCTGTCTCTGTCTCTCGCAACGAACTATACCTCTGTGTTTCAGGTCTCTCTGTTGAATTGCCGGTCTCTCAAATCCAAATCTCTATTGGTTTCTGATCTTATTATACAGCACTCTATAGATCTTTGCTTTCTCACTGAAACCTGGCTCAAAGAGGGTGATAGCCCTGTTCTCTCTAGCTCCCTCCCCCCCGGGTACTCAGCATTTTCCTCTCCTCGGCTGGGCCGGGGTGGGGGGGGCGTTGCTTTACTCTTTCGTGCCTCCATCACCCTTGAGGAGGTCAATTCGTCATCTATTTCACTTTCTGAATCCCTCCTTCTCTGCCTTCATTCTTCTCCCCCGCTTTATTTACTCCTCCTCTATCTTCCACCCTCCCTTTCTACTGAGCGCTGGGAAGGAGTCCTCCAGACCCTCTCAGATGTTGCTTTACAGTTCCCCAATCTCATCGTCCTAGGTGACTTTAACATCCATGCTGACAATCCTAGTAGACCAAAGGATCATGCCTTTCTGAACCTTTTCCTGACATTGCTTTCCGACAACATGTCTCATGTCCCACCCATATAGCCGGACATACTCTTGATCTTGTCCTGTCCTCTTCTATGCTGTCAGCTGAGATTTCCCCCCCTTCCACATTAGATCTCCCTTGGTCTGATCACCGCTGTATTATATTTTCAATTTCCTGTCCCCCCCAGGTGCCCACTCCGTCTTCATTACCCTCCACACACCCCCCCTTTCGTCGCCACCTAACTCCTGACACCCTGAGTTCCTTTCCCTCCGCTTCTTCTGTTTTCCCACCAGAATTTGCATCACTTTCACCCAATAGCCAAGTCTCCCTTTGGAACTCTCTTCTCTCAGAAGCTTTGGATCAGCTGGCACCATGGCGCCCTTGTCATCATTCTCTCACCACCAGTCACTCTCCCTGGTTTCACCCAGGATTGCGGCTGCAGCGTACCCAACTTCGCCAGGTGCAACGCCAATGGTCTCATCGTCAATCTCCCGATCTATATGCACGCTTTAAGCAACTCTATGCTGATTACCGTTTGGCTGTTCAATCAGCCAAACGGGCCTATTATACAGCCGAGATCTCAGGAGCTGCGAATTCCTCTCGCCAGCTCTTCACTATCCTACGGAAACTCTCATCCACTAACTCCCATAGTACCTCAACTATGGGGGCCCCTGACGCTCACTCTCTGGCTACCTTCTTCTCAGACAAAGTCCTTACCTTACGTGCCTCCTTCCCTATTCCTCCTCCACCTCCATTAGCACCACTTCCTATTATCTGTAGTTCGCTTGCCATTGATCGCTCACCCCCGCCTTCTTCCCCTGCGCCAAATCGAGCTCTTGCTCACATATGGTCCTCTTTCCATCCGGTGTCCTCTGCTGAAATACTCTCCACGCTGTCTACCTCTCGAAAGACCACATGTGCTCTGGACCCAATTCCTTCTCGTTGGCTGTCAGAGCCCTCGCTTCAGCTCATCCCAATTATCACTACCATCATAAATTCTAGTTTATCCTCCGGTCTATTCCCCTCCTCGTGGAAGTCTGCCATTGTTCACCCTCTTTTAAAACAATCATCTCTTGATCCCTCTGTCCTTGCACATTGGCGTCCTGTGTCAAATCTCCCCTTCTTATCTAAACTTCTGGAACGTTTTGTTTTTAATCAGTTGTCTTCCCACGTAGAATCCACTAACGCACTTCACCCTCGGCAAGCCGGATTTCGACAGGGCCACAGCACCGAGACTGTTCTTCTTGCGGTTTTGAATGAGCTTCACGTTGCACATGATCGTGGTGATGTTACTCTGTTGGTTTCCCTGGATCTTTCTGCTGCGTTTGATTTAATCGATCACACCCTGCTTCTCACTCGTCTTGCGGAGGTGGGTCTTCACGATACGGTTCTTCTTTGGTTTCGTTCCTTTCTTACGGCCCGATCCTTTTCCGTCACTCTTAACGGAACATCATCTTCCCCTCTTCCCCTCACCTGTGGTGTCCCTCAAGGCTCGGTTCTGTCTCCTCTGTTGTTTAATATTTTTTTGGCCCCTCTACTTCTCTTACTGCAGCAGTACCCAGTATCTCCCTATGTCTACGCAGATGACATCATATTACTCTATCACACTTCCCCACTTTCTCTGGATCTTTCCCCTTTCAATATCTGTCTCTCACATGTGGTTTCTTGGCTTTCCCAGCATTTCTTACGCCTGAACCCATCCAAATCCACGGCTATGTGGGTATCCCTCACTGGTTCTTGCCCCTCCTCTGCCCCTTTGATCGATTCTGTACCCATTCCTCTTGTATCCTCCTTTCGGTATCTTGGAGTAGTTCTTGATCCTTCTCTTTCTTTTCACGACCATATCTCTTCCCTCACTAGGCGTTGTTTTGCTACCCTTCATCAAATTCGAGCTGTCCGCACATTTCTTCCCTTAGAATCATTAGTTACTCTTGTTATTGCCCTGATCACCAGCCGACTCGACTATTGTAATGTTTTCATAGCCAACCTCCCCAAGTATCAACTCCGACGCCTCCAACTAATTCAAAATACCGCTGCCCGTATCATCACTTTTGCCCGCCGTTTTGATCATATCACTCCTATCCTCTTTCGTCTACACTGGCTGCCCCTATCTGTCCGATTTCATTACAAAATTCTCATTCTCACACACCGTGCCATCCACACCCATAACCCTTTGTATCTGGCTGATTTGGTTTCCTTGCACACACCCTATCGCCAGCTCCGTGCTCTTCACGCTAATCGTCTGTCTCTGCCTCCCCCCTCCCATGCACATCTTGAAAAGACCCGTCACTCTGCTTTCTTTTTCCTTGGTCCCTGGTTGTGGAATACTTTACCTTCGTCTCTTCGTCTTGAAAGCTCCTTTTCTCAATTTAAAGCATCCCTTAAAACTTACCTCTTCCAAAAAGCATTTGACCTTCCCTTGGACCCCCCCCCCTGACGTAGTAGTTTCATTGTTTTTATTGTTGTCTTGTCTCAGCTAGATTTTGGTCCTGTTTTCCCCTTGTCTGTCGTTGTTTTAATTGAGTCAGTCTGTGTTTTGGTTGCGATTATTGTTTGTTGTTTTTGCTTTGCACTGTCCTTTCTTTTGCTTTCCTGTTATATTTTGGCGTTCCGTTTTCTATAGTTTGCAGTGTTGACCTTTTATTTTTTTGTACACCGCTTTTATGTTTCGGCCTAAGCGGTTTATCAAATTTTAAATAAAGATAAAGATAAAGATTATAAAGTTGTGTGGGTTAAATATGCCTAAAAGTAGGCACATGGAGAGGTTGTGCCTCTGTTTACGTGATCTGTGTGTAGGCATTCCTGGGTGCATAGTTGCAATGCATATATGTATTTTAAAAAATACATGGGGGGGTGGGGGAGACATTCAGTGGTGGTGGCTAGCCATTCTAGTGCAGTTAGCAGCTACTGCTGAAACTTAAACCCAGCTATTCAATGCCAGATAGAGGGATTAATACGGTTAGCAGGTCTCCTCACAGTGTTAATTCCTTTGAATATCCTCACCTCACGAGTACACATAGAGTACACACACACATACACATTTTGCATCTTTGGAACAGGTATAAATTTGGGCTCCTTTGGAGGTCATCGAAGGCACTCATTTTATAAAGCACATAGGTGTCCACGTTGCCTTCATAAAATTGTTACTTTTTAGAATATTTACATAGGCACCTGTTATGAAATTACCCCTACATGTATACCTGAGGCAATAGAGAAAGAAGTGACTCATCCAAGATCATAAGGAACATCAATGGAAAAAGTGGGAATTTAATGGTTCATTGCTCTGACCAGTAGGCTACTCCTCCACTTATTTCATAAATAGCACCTAGGAGCGGATACCTAAGTACGCAGTAGAGTCATACACTAGAACCTTCTTTGGCATTACATAATGAAAATATTCCCACCTTAATTTACATGTCACATGTATGCAGTTTGTCAGAACACAGGTTGTTGGATTAAGAGACATCTTTACTGAGAAATAACCTGTTTTCTTTATTTCTTTTCCCTTTATCAAAGAAATGAAAATTCAAGCTTTAGAATTCACATTTCTCAGAAGTATTAACAAAGGGCTTGGATTCCCCATTTTCCATCTATAAGAAAAATAGATTTAAATTGGTTTTTCCACTAATAAACACCCTTCTAAAAAATTGCTGCCAACCCTATCTCCCTAATGCAGGGAGAAGGACTCTCACGAGTGTGTGTCCCACAGTGTCACAGGGGATATTACCCAGCAGGTACCGCCAAGGGCACATAACATTGGCAGACAGTACCGGGGGGAAGTGCACATGTCCATGTAGGCACCCCTACTCAAGAACCCAGACCATAGGCAGCTAACTATCGGCACACTGGATGGCCTGGGACTGCACAACTCCAGCACCACTGGCATAAGGGCATGTCAGCATGGTGGCGGAGGGTTGCTGGTGGTGGAGGGGGCAGTGGCATCTGCCCACAGCAGACCAAGGCCAAGCCCTGTTTAGGTGGGTGCCGTGCAGTGAAACAGACAAGGCCTGTCTCACGAACACTAATGGTAGCCCCAGGGAATAATCTTTCTTTGTGGCAACAGTTTGGTGCAGTGCACACAGCCACTGTGTTCAGGGGCAGAAGGTCACAGGTTCAAGCCCCAGCAGTGGCTCCTGCAAACCATGTCCCTATATTTTACCCAGTATTAAACTGTGGTAATAAAGACGGAACTGTTATTGCAGATTAAATAAACAAGCCATAAATGCCTATATTTTACCATACAGGGCACAGACACCATAAACATGTGCAATCTCTAGAGCAGAGTTTACCAACTGCAGTCCTGGAGGGCCAAACACCATTCAGGTGTCATGCTGTCCCTAATAAATATGCCTGTGCTGCAATTGTATGCAACGCCCCCATTGTATGCAAATGTATCTCATCCATATTCATTAGGGACAGCATGAAAACCTGAACCATGTTTGGCCCACCAGGACCGGAGTTGGGAACCTCAGCCCTAGAGCAGTGGCCAACGGGGGCATAAACACCCACACCCACAGGCTCCACTATCCAAAGCCTCATGGAGAGTCAGGCTGTTGGGCCCTGCGTGGAGCAGCATCTCCCAATACTAGCACTTGCATACCTTAGCAATGCCGCTCTAGACTTGGGAACACGTTACACATATATCAAAAGGCTGCTATGATTGATGGCAGATAACAAATCCTAAGTTAAACACAATTTGTTGATAGAGCTGCATCATAGCAACCTTTCTGATATCTGTGGAGTGTGTTTCAGTTTTGGTTTCTGACAGTGTTTACCACCCCGGGGAGTGACCCCAACAGTATTGCATACCATAGCCATGCCTGCACTGTGCCCAGGACTGGTGTGGTAGCCAGGGCTGCCAAAAACCTCTATATTTACACAATGCTGGCATAGCTGTGGGAGTGTGTGTATGTCTATCCAGTGTGTTATGGCTGCCTACACCTTACTGAGCCCACACTGCTTGCACTGTTTCCAGTGTTAGACTGCCAATGTGCATAATGAGGAGCAAGGTACTGTGGGTATGGCCCGGACAGGGTGGCCTGGGCAGGATGCATCTGCACAGGGCATAGGGCAATGGCTGGGACATTGTAGTGCCCGACCACCACCTGCACGGACAGGGTGGCCACAGTATATCATGCTGGGAGGTCACTCTCACCCTGACTGAGCAGTGACCACGGCATGGCTAGGTTCCCCCATAGTGCTATAGAGTGTTTCTCTCAAGTGATATTTATGGGTTCCCTTTTCTCTGGCCCAATCACTGACATACCTGCTTGGTGTGTGTGTGCTCACATCCCATTTGTGGGTGCACACAGTTCCTCCAGGAACATGCACTATGTACTAGCAAACAGACTGTCTGCAGTTAGTATGTGTATGGCTGGGACACATTGCAGGGTGCATTGGATGGAGACTGACTGTGCCTTCTGCTGGTGAATGTCAGATAGTGGTGGGGGGGCAGCTGAGCTGAGCTTTCCAAGCATTCTGCCTGTCTGCCATTGCCTTATTTATGCATACAGATCTGCATTGACTGCGCTGTAGGGTGCCTGTTCCCCAGCAGGACTGGGGTTGATGGTCCCCTGTACTGCCACCATTGCAGAGAGGTAATGGCTGGGTGCTCTCTATGTTAGAGAGGGCATTGAGTCAGAAAGGATTAAAGTTTTTCAGGAAACAAAATCTGCTGTAGAATCTATATGGATTGAAATTCCATGTAAAAGGGGGAAGGCAATGGCAGTGGGGGTGTACTATCGAGTGCCTGGCCAGAATGACCAAATGGATGATGAAATGCTCAAAGAAATCAAGGAAGCTAACAAAAGTTACAGCACAGTAATAATAATGGGTGATTTCAACTACCCCGGTATCGACTGGGTCAGTGTCACGTCAGGACATGCTAGGGAGATAAAGTTCCTAGATGAAATAAATGACTGCTTCTTGGAGCAGCTGGTTCATGAACCGACCAGAGGGGAAGCCATATTAGACCTAATCCTTAGTGGAACACCAGATCTAGTGCAAGAGATAAGGTTGTTGGGGCCACTTGGCAATAGTGATCATAGCATGATCGCCTTTGATTTAATTAGTGGAGGAGGGATAGTAAGGAAATCCACAGTACTACCTTTTAACTTTAGAAAGGGAGACTATGATAAAATGAGGAAAACAGTGAAGAAAAAACTAAAAGGAGCAGTTGCAAAGGTTAAAGACGTACATCAGGCTTGACTGTTGTTGAAAAATACTATCTTGGAAGCCCAGACCAGCTGTATTCCACGCTTTAAGAAAAGTGGAAAGAAGTCCAAAAAACTGCCAGCATGGTTTAAAGTTGAGGTCAGAGAGGCTGTTGTTGCCAAAAAAGCATCTTTCAGGAAATGGAAAAAAGAGCCAAACGACGAAACCTGGAAACAGCACAAGCACTGGCAAGTCAAATGCAAGGCATTGATAAGGCAGGCAAAGGGAGAATTTGAGAAGAAGCTTGCTGCAGAAGCAAAAACGCGAAGTAAAGACCTTTTCAAGTACATTCGTAGCAAAAAACCTGTGAGAGAGAGTCAGTTGGTCCATTAGATGATAAAGGGGTTAAAGGAGCACTAAGAGGCGACAAGGCGATAGCGGAGAGACTGAACGAATTCTTTGCTTCAGTCTTTACTGAGGAAGATGTAGGGATGCTACCCATGACTGAAGAGGTATTTAAAGGTGCAGAAGAATTGAAGGAAATATTGATACATCGAGAAGATGTATTACAACTATTAGATAAGCTGAAGAGTAGCAAATCACCTGGGCCGGATGGTATACATCCAAGGGTATTGAAAGAACTGAAATATGAGATTGCAGACCTGCTATTAGTAATCTGTGAACTATCATTAAAATCATCTCTAATACCTGAAGATTGGAGGATCGCCAATGTAACACCAATTTTTAAAAAGGGTTCCAGGGGTGATCCGGGAAACTACAGACCGGTGAGCCTGACATCAATACCGGGAAAAATGATAGAAACCCTCATAAAGAATAAAATTACTCAGCATGTAGATAGTCATGAACTAATGAGAGACAGCCAACATGGCTTTAGACAAGGAAGATCTTGTCTTACTAATCTGTTATTTTTTTATGAAAGTGTGAATAAACAGGTGGACAAAGGTGAGTCGGTTGATATAGTGTATCTGGACTTTCAGAAAGCCTTTGACAAGGTCCCTCATGAGAGACTTTTGGCAAAACTAAAGAGTCATGGGATAGGAGGCAGTGTACTACTGTGGATCAGGAACTGGTTAAAAGATAGAAAGCAGAGGGTTGGGCTAAATGGCCAATTTTCCCAATGGAGAAAGGTGAATAGTGGTGTACCCCAGGGATCTGTGCTGGGTCCGCTGCTTTTTGACATATTCATAAATGACCTGGAAAGTGGAATAACGAGTGAGGTTATCAAATTTACAGATGACCCAAAACTATTTAAAATTGTTAAAACCCAAGAGGATTGTGGAAAATTGCAAGAGGATCTTGATAAATTGGAAGACTGGGCATCAAAATGGCAGATGAAATTTAATGTGGACAAGTGCAAAGTTATGCACCTAGGGAAGAACAACTCAAACTATGGTTACACGATGCAAGGTTCCACATTAGGAACCACCACCCAGGAAAAAGATTTAGGCGTCATTGTGGATAACATGTTAAAACCTTCAGCCCAGTGTGCAGCGGTAGCCAAGAGAGCAAATAGAATGCTAGGTATGATAAGGAAAGGAATGGAAAATAAAACAAAAGATATTATAATGCCTCTATACCGTTCCATGGTGAGACCGCACCTTGAATATTGTGTGCAATTCTGGTCGCCGTATCTTAAAAAGGATATAGCGTTATTAGAAAAGGTTCAGAGAAGAGCCACCAAAATGGTAAAGGGGATGGAAGGATACTCCTATGAAGAAAGGCTAAAAAGGTTAGGGCTCTTTAACCTGGAAAAGAGACGGCTGAGGGAGATATGATAGAAGTCTATAAATTAATGAACGGAGTGGAACAGGTAAACGTAGATCGACTGTTTACGTTATTAGAATATAGGAAGACTAGGGGACATGCAATGAAGCTACAGGGTAAACTATTTAAGACTAATAAAAGAAAATATTTTTTCACTCAACGTGTAATCAAACTCTGGAATTTGTTACCGGAGGATGTAGTAAAGGCTGTTAGTGTAGCTGGGTTTAAAAAAGGTTTGGACAAGTTCCTGGAGGAAAGGTAAATAAACCATTATTAAGAAGGGACCCAGGATATCAATGCTTGATCTAGTACAAGCATTGCAGAACCTGTGTCTTTTGGGGAAACTGCTAGGTACGTATGACCTAGATTAGCCACTGTTGGAAACAGGATACTGGGCTTGATGGACCTTGGTCTGACCCAGTATGGCATACCTTATGTTCTTATGTTCTTATGCTATCCCAGTAAGCACAGCAGAATGTATGTGCGTTGACGTGCAGTTGTTGTTTGGTCAGTCATAGCTATGACAATGGCCGTAGAGGCATTGCACACTGGTTAATAGAGTGACTATACAGCCACCTCTCATAGGTTCAAATCCCACAGTGCAACAACATCAAGAAGAGTGTCTGAAGTGGCACCTTTTTGCATGGTTGTAACAGTTAGACACATCTCTGTAGTGTGCGGGTAATGCCAACATACCCACTCACCCTAGTCCTGTAGACTACGGTGGCACTGAGCATGGGCGCATTACAGGGGAGTAGAAGGCACATTACAGGGCGCCGCAAACTAATGCGCCCACTGGCCAACGCCGGGGAGCCTCACCGCCGTAATGTAAACACCAATTCACCAATTAAATTAATAAATAGTGGCGTGGCAGTGAGATCAGGTGCATGGGGACTGGAGAAGCGGCCCATACCGTTAGCGGCACGTTTCACTGTTCCGATAAGAATACTATGATGTGATCTGGCCGTCAAAATCCCACGTGTGCTGTGTGCTGTAATTGCATCAGGTAGCGCGTAGTACCACGAGATAGCACGTGTACGTGCGCGACACAGCGCATGCGCCATGTGCATTATTGAGCTGTCACTCACGTACACGCGCTATCTCGAGAATGAAAAAATGGACAGGCGTTCACGGAAGCCTGCATTTACCCGGAGGGAGCTCAGGATCCTGAGTGAACTGATCTGCACCAGACAGAGCCGTTTGTTCCCGGGCGCCGCAAAGAGGTAGGACCTTGCACGGGTGAAGAGAGCATGGGTGCGCCTCACCAGGCGGTACAACCGATCTGCCGACTATCCCTGTGAAGTATGGGGACAGGTCACACAATGCCGGTTGTGCAACACAAATACAGCAAGGATCACATATCATACATGCAGAACTTGGTGGAAATACCATTCTGTGGGCCAAGCTGTTGCCACTGTAGATGCGTATGTTGTGGATTGCAATCCTGCCCTATCCCCAGAACGCCCACAGACCTGATCACATGGATCTATTACACATCCTGGTGTTATGTTACCTGCGTGTGATGTGGTCCCAAATGTCTGCTCCATCCCCAGGAGGCGTCATACAAGGTTACAAAGGTCTAGCATAGATCCTGGTGTTAGGTTAACTGCATCTGTGTCAGTCTCTGCCCTAACCCCAGGCGGCCCTTGACCCGATAACAGTGGTCCATTAGAGATCCTGGTGTCAGGGTACCTGCATCTGTTTCATTCTCCCAGCTCTGCCCTAACTCCAGGAGGCCCTGGACCTGATCACAGAGGTCAATTAAAGATCCTGGTGCCAGGGTACCTGCATCTGTTTCATTCTCACAGCTCTGCCCTAACCCCAGGAAGCCCTGGACCTGATTACAGAGGTCTATTATAGATCCTGGTGTCAGGGTAACTGCATCAGTTGGGGTTTCACAGCTCTGCCCTAACCTCAGGAGGCCCTGGACCTGATTACAAAGGTCAATTAAAGATCCTGGTGCCAGGGTACCTGCATCTGTTTTATTCTCACAGCTCTGCCCTAACCCCAGGAAGCCCTGGACCTGATTACAGAGGTCTATTATAGATCCTGGTGTCAGGGTAACTGCATCAGTTGGGGTTTCACAGCTCTGCCCTAACCTCAGGAGGCCCTGGACCTGATTACAAAGGTCAATTAAAGATCCTGGTGCCAGGGTACCTGCATCTGTTTCATTCTCACAGCTCTGCCCTAACCACAGGAGGCCCTGGACCTGATTACAGAGGTCTATTATAAATCCTGGTGTCAGGGTAACGGTATCAGTTGGGGTTTCACAGCTCTGCTCTAACCCCAGGAGGCTCTGGACCTGATTACAGAGGTCTATTATAGATTCTAGTGTCAGGGTAACTGCATCAGTTGGGGTTTCACAGCTCTGCCCTAACTCCAGGAGGCCCTGGACCTGATTACAGAGGTCAATTAAAGATCCTGGTGTCAGGGTACCTGCATCTGTTTCATTCTCACAGCTCTGCCCTAACCCCAGGAGGCCATGGACCTGATTACAGAGGTCTATTATAAATCCTGGTGTCAGGGTAACTGCATCAGTTGGGGTTTCACAACTCTGCCCTAACTCCAGGAGGCCCTGGACCTCATTACAGAGGTTTATTATAGATCCTGGTGTCAGGGTAACTGCATCAGTTGGGGTTTCACAGCTCTGCCCTAACTCCAGGAGGCCCTGGACCTGATCACAGAGGTCAATTAAAGATCCTGGTGTTAGGGTACCTGCATCTGTTTCATTCTCACAGCTCTGCCCTAACCCCAGGAGGCCATGGACCTGATTACAGAGGTCTATTATAAATCCTGGTGTCAGGGTAACTGCATCAGTTGGGGTTTCACAACTCTGCCCTAACTCCAGGAGGCCCTGGACCTCATTACAGAGGTTTATTATAGATCCTGGTGTCAGGGTAACTGCATCAGTTGGGATTTCACAGCTCTGCCCTCACCCCAGGAGGCCCTGGACCTCATTACAGAGGTCTATAGCCCAGCTAGGTGTGTTGGTGCATGCTCCTATTGCAGTCGGCCACAAATGCCCTATTCACAGGAGGCCCTAGTTGTGTCCACACAGGTAGAGTACACATCCTGGTGTTCTGGTAGTGGTTCCTGGTGATGTGTTCAGGGTCACCCAATCCCCGCACGACGCCAGAACACATCACACATGTTCCAAAACAGATATGGTGGCATGGCATGTGTGTCTGAGGATGTTTGTAGGTTATGCAAACACACAAGTGTGTGCTGGACCCACAGGGGTCAAGAAACACCTCCCCTGTAGACCAGCATATCTACCCCACACATGGCATGGTGCTGCCATGTAATGCAAGGAGAGCATAGGATCCGGGTAAGGCTGGTCTGTGGGGTTGCCCGAATGACACGTAGGTGGAACCCTATACATGCCCAGACCCACAGCCACACATGCAGGTGGTGCTGGCAACAGGTAGTATAGGACCCACTGGCATGAGCAGCAGCCGCACCCTGCTGTACGCAGTGATGTGTGATATGCATTGGGCACCCACCAGAGATATCTGGCCCTTAATGTTCCCACCCATTGCATTCCCACCCAGGTGGAGGACCTACGGAAAAAGGGATGTGAGTTGCAGCTGCACTGCGCTGGTGTCCTCGAGCGGCTACAAAGGAGGGTGCTGCAGCAACGTGGTGGTGAGTGTTGCGGCCCCTGCAGCGCAGTACAGCATGTCACAGTGGGCCAGTGGCCTGTGGGAGGCCACACTATGTTTATGTGACATTGTAATTGCATGATGCTGTGCTAATGACTGTCTTCCCCCACAGAAGCTGCTGCTGCTGGTGAGGGGACATCAACCTCAGGGCCACCCACAACATGCCCCACAGCTGCAGTCCAGCCGGTGGAGGAGGAGGAGGAGGCGGCAGAGGAGGAGGAGGCAGCAGAGGTGGCAGAGGCAGAAGAGGATGACGGGAACATGGAGAGGGTGGAGGGTGGGGTGGGGTGGGAGGGAGGAAAGGGTGAGATTATGTGTGACATTTTGAGGGGTGAGGAGGAGGAGGAGAGCGTGGAGGGTGGCGAGGGTGGGTGGGAGGTGCCAGGGGGAGAGGAAGGGGGTGTGGAGGGGGGGAAGGTAGGAGGGAACACAGGACAGCACAGGGGACTGTGGGTCCCTGCCAGCTGCCGCATGTGTGTGGCAATGCTGTCCATCTGGGTGTAGCTATGCCACCCATTGCCACAGACAGGGCCCACGCACATGCCACCACACAGACACCTGGCACCTTGTGTGTATGTGGTGGCAGGTGCGTCCAGGACCTATATGTGGCAATGGATGGCATGCTGCAATGCCAGCGGGCCCAGGACCGCACCATCCGGTGGCTGGCAGGCCCCATTCAGTGGATGGCTGCCGAGATGCAGCGTGTGGCTGGTATGGGCGGTGCATCTCGACAGCCATCCCCTGATGGGTATCCCAGGAGCGTGTGATGGTCCCTGTGGCGCCCACACATGTGCCCTGTGCTGTCCTGTCTCCTGGGACCCAACATGTGGGCTTTGGTATACAATACCTGTTGTATATATGTTTTTAAATACAGTTGGGTTACTACATCACAATGGTCATGTGTCTCCCTTACAGACAGACTGTGGACGTGAGCATGGGATATGTGTGTAGATCTCTATGTGCATGCGTGGTAGGCATAGGTAACATACATGGACCATCTCCACACACAGTTGTGGGGACTGCCCATGTGCGTAGGCGTCTGTGTCCCATGGTGCCCCTGTGCCAATGTGCAGTGTGCCAATGTGCAGTGCCAATGTGCAGTGCCAATGTGCAGTGTGCCAATGTGCAGTGTGTCCCAACAGCTATGGTCACATGCATGCTGCCTGTGATGTGTGGGCACCATATCTGATGCACCATGCTTGTGGGGCAATAGGGGAAAAAGCTAGCAGCAGGTAAGTGACAGGAAGGGTAAGAGGGGATGCTGTACCCAGCAGCTTTACAGGGGGATAGCTGGTGAGGGCGAGACAGGTCAATGCAGGTCCCGAGGATGAGCGGTGGGGGACTACAAGCGCTGCTGAACAGTGATCAGCTGACTGAAGCGAGCTACCTCTGTCTGCCTGTGCCGCATGCAAGCCTATGCGGGTAGACAGCCATGTATTCCCTGGTGTGGGCAGGGAGGATGGTCACACATGTGTGTCTAATGATGGAGAGCATATGGGGTGGGAGAGGGTGACAGATACTTATAACAGACATGTACCACCGTGAACATGTTGATGTGCAACAGGTGAGGTTGGGTATACCCCCATGCATAGGTAGGAGGGTAACCACCTGCCACAGTCCATGGCACACAGGGCATGGTATAACCTATGTGTAATGATTTGTGGCAGTACAGACACCACACCCCTGAGGGATATGGGGAGGCACATGTGGGCAGGGTGACAACATGGGGTGCAGGGTACGTAGGGGATCACAGTGCCACACATTGGAAACAAACACATAGGTTGTAATAGGTTGTGATATATTTATTTATAATGTTTACATCCTCTGTGGCCAGCCACGGCGACCACGGCACAATCCACCCCTCTGTCCCGGGACTGCTGGTGCCGCCTCTGGTGCCGGTGCTGGCTGCTGTGTATGGGCAGCCATGGCCTCTTGGGCATCCGCAATACGGAGGAGCGCCCCTGCCAATGTGTCTGCTGTGGCACGCAGCTGGTGGATCTCCTGGTGAATGGCCAACAGAGCCTGATGAGTGCCTGTGGGTGGGACACAAGGTGATGTGTGAGACACCTGTTACAACCCCCACTGTGACACATGTACATGTCAGGCATATCCCACCAGATCAGTCTGCAGAAAAATCATGCACGCAACAACTAGCAACGCATGACCATGTTTACATCTGTGTGTCCCATGAGCCATTCTCATGCCAGGAAAGGGTCCTGATGAGGGTTCGTGTGAATCACAGATCTCACACATGGTACAGTGTCGCAGTTCAATGTGTGAATGCTTGATCTGCGCACTGGTTGTATGAGATAAGCCAGATGACATGAGGAGTCATGGCACACACATACATATATCTGTGGAGCCCTGTTTTCTATGCCTCTGGCACACAGTACAGATTATGCTGGGGAGTGGTCAGTCAAGTAAGCTGTCTAGGTGACCTGGGATAAGTGTTTACCGCTGTGCGCTTCTGTGGGGTATATGGGCGTGAACAGCGTTTGTGTGTGTCTGAGCTCCTCACACATGCTGACACCTGACAAGCCATGCTACCAGAAGGTGGAATGCACATGGCACAGACCCCCCCCCGCACATATGAAATGATCTGCTATTTTGACAACATATTGTGGTGCAAATGCAATCACATTGTGGATGTTACGTCAACTCCCATGTGGATTGTTGTGTATGCTGTTACCCACCTTTGGCATCATGCCTTGCTGAGGCACTGTGGGCCCGCAGCTCTGCCAAGACCGTAGCCATGCTTGTGGGAGGTGTGGCTGATGTCCCTGGTGCCTGCACGGTGTGGTGACTCCCCTCTATCTCCGTACCCGTCTAGAGGTTGTGAGTTGCGCCTAGTGGCCCCCACTGTAGCATTGACATCTGGTGGCGTGTCCTCTGCCTCAGCCAGCACATTGTTTCCTGTTGTGCCCTCGCCATTGCTGGCAGTGTACCCGTACATTGCGGCCTCTGGCCCCTCACCTTCCTGAGGCCATGCCACATCTTCCTCCGCATGTGCCTCCATGGTCCTTTAGTCACCTGGGGGTTGGAAAAGGGTACACAGCACAGATGAGTTTGCGCAGTGCACCTATGTACACCTGTGTAGTACATCCCTGCCAAAAACAATGTGTTGTCCGCCTGTGCCTGCTGTTGGTGTGCCTACAATAGGGACAGCACAGGTGCCTTCAGTGTGCTGTGCCTGGCAGGGTGTGGAGGGGGGGTAGCAGCCTCATTCCCTGGTGTAGCTGTGCCAAATGGGATGTGGTGTGTGGGGGATGGTGTGCTGAGTGCCGCGCCCCCTATCTGCAGTATCATGTATTGACTGTCCGCCTGACCTTGGATGTGGCCTCAGTAATACATGTGGCCATGGCGCATGTGGGAGTCCTGACTGGGATTGTGTGGCATCATTGTGTGTGTGAGCGATGTGCTTGCATTGCCCTGAGTGGTATGAATGTTAGGTGTTGCAGGATGTGTCCGTGTCAGCCAAACATGTGTGGGGGCCCTCTGCTTTGCAAGACACTGTGCGGTGTGGGTGGACAGCTATCCCATACTCCATGTGTGTGGTGGGGTGTCTGGGGGGATGGGTGGAGCACTGCTGGGTATGGGGTTGCACCGTGTGTGGGTGTATGGGAATGTGTGTGTGTCACTGCGGAATGTGTATAAGGGCTGTTCCCAGGTGTTGTGGGGGTTGTGCTACGTGCATTTGGTATGGGTGTGGCAATGTGTCTTCCAATGTCTGGTGAGGGTGGGTGGGGTATCCCCACTGTATGTGGGCCCCAACAGAGTGTTAAGTTGGTGACATGTGTGTGGTGTGTTTGCTGCCATTTGTTTGTGTCTACGTCATCATCCCCGTGTGTTAGTCCCTTCCCTGTGAGTGGTCTGGAATATGTCCCTGGATAGGTAGGTGCATACAGATGTCATATGTGTTTTGGTGGTGTGTGTGGGTACCCACAGGACAATGTGTTCTGGGCTAGTTGTATGTCCCTCTTGAATGTCTCCCCCTGTCACACTCAGGGGGACAGAGGACACAGACTGGTAATGATGAACACACCCCAAATGGAGTAGGCACAAAAAAAATAACTAAATGTAAGCCCTCATAAGCCATATGTGAGGAAGGAACGCTAGACCAATCTGGGTAGGATAACTCCAGTAGTAGAGGAATCAGACCTCAGTTAGTCCCCCAACCACATATCCTTAGGAGGAGGAGTACTTTGAAGGACAGACAAGCCCTGTAATCGCATGAACTCTGCATATATCAGTGGCCAAACTCATCTATATGAAAGGCCCAGAGGGTCCAGAAACACAGCCAAACATCACAGCACTAGAGAGCAACAATGTAAATGTGATCCAAGGAGGTTATCTGAGTACTGTCAAATAATATCCCAATGTGGCTCTTTACTGTTACATTGCTGCTCATGTATGCTGTGATGCTCGTTGATTACAGTGGGATATCATTAGCCACTCCTCAGATAGCTCCTTTACATCACTGTTACATTGCTGATCTGTAGTGCTGTGAAATGTTGCTGTGCAGCTTAACCCTCTGGGCTTTGCATGTCTGTTTTCTGGACCACTGATGTATGCAGTGTTCAATCAGATATGGGCCTTGTCCACCACGCCCCCTGTTTCTCCACTGTGTTGCAGTCCTCGACTACATTCAGGACTGTGTCTATCATGCACACAGGCCCAGGTACCTGTCACACACACCCTGTACCTACCCTGCCATGTGCTGCTGTGTCATCACCCCACAGTTGCCTGTGTTAGGGCACGCATGCTCTCAGGACATGGTCCACCACCAATCCCCTCCATATGCCACATGTGCTTGGGCATGCCCTGTACGTGTCCTGCATATCTACTACTACTACTCCACTACTACTACGAAGCATTTATAGGGCGCTACCAAGCGCATGCAGCACTGTAAAAGTGGAAACACAAAAATGACAATCCCTGCTCAACAGAGCTTGTAATCTAAAAAGATAGAGCACTAACAGGTGTGGAAACAGGTTTGGAACAGGAGCAAAGAGACAAGAGCAGGGGAGACAGGACAAAGGAAGGAGGTAGGAACAAGGAGGTAGGAACAAGTGGAACCTCACTTGGTTTGCAGCTTGTCGTGATGTGAGGGCTTGTGTGCATCAGTGATGCTGAGAGCTAAACTATCGGTAGTTTAACTACTGGCAGGGTCTCCCAAGATGGACAGGTCTCAGCTGAGGTGCCAGACCAAGACAAACCACCCATCTGGGCAGCAGCAGAATGGGATAGTGTTGACGGCGGAGGATCACATTTCTGTGACAACGGCAACAACACCAAATTTAAACTGCGCGGAAGAAAGGCCCGGCAATCTACTTCTGTATCTTGCCATGAAAACCCAATGGATAGTTACAACAAAACAAATTGTGCTATAATGCTGGAAGATGAGATCCCCAGGTCGGAAGGCACTCAACTAGCTACTGGGGAAGAGCTGAAGACTTATCAGAGTAAAGCCAGCATTTATGATGTGGTTGGATCAAAGCCCTCGGGATGTCTGACTTCTGATGTAGCTGCGCATGAAATGAGAGTCAGAAGCTGTAAAGATGCCTTACGCATTGGAACATGGAACGTACGAAGCATGAACCAAGGGAAGTTGGAGGTGGTCAAGAATGAAATGGAATGTGTACAACTTGATCTGTTGGGTGTCAGTGAACTGAAATGGACTGGCATCGGGCACTTTGCATCAGATGATCACATGGTCTACGATGCTGGAAATGAAAGACAACGAAGAAATGGTGTTGCATTTATAATAAAGAAGAAACTTGCAAGAACTGTAATGAAATACAATGTAGTCAGCGAATGCTTAATCTCTATTCGTCTACGAGGAATGCCTATCAACACAACTATAATTCAAGTATATGCCCCAACAACAGCTGCAGAAGAGAATGAAATTGAAGAGTTCTATGAATAAGTACAAGCTGAAATTAACAGAACATGCAAACAGGATATCCTGATAGTCATGGGTGACTGGAACGCAAACGTTGGCAACAAAGAAGAAGGCAAAGTAGTTGGAAAATATGGACTTGGCAACAGAAATGAAGCTGGAGAAAGACTGATAGAATTCTGCAAGACCAACGATCTATTCATCTCAAACACCTTCTTCCATCAACACAAGCGGCGACTGTACACATGGACGTCACCCAATGGATTGTATAAAAATCAAATTGACTACATCTGTGGAAGTCAACGATGGAAAAGTTCTATAACATCAGCAAAGACAAAACCTAGAGCTGACTGTGGTACAGATCATCAACTACTAGTATGCAAACTCAAGCTAAAGTTGAAAAAGAGCAAACCACTCATGAATGCAGCAAAATATGACCTTGAGAATATACCACTGGAATTTAAAGACTGCCTGCAAAATTGACTTGCTGCTTTAGATACAAATGACAGAGCTCCAGAAGAGTTATGGAATGACATCAAGAAGATTGTGTTGGAAGAAAGCGAGAAGTCTCTACAAAAGGTGAAAAAGCAAAAACAGCCAAAATGGATGACAGAAGAAACTCTGAAAATTGCCCAGAAACGCAGAGAAGCTAAAGCCAGAGAAGAAAGAAAGACAATAACAGAACTCAACAGAGATTTCCAACGTGCAGCAAGACAGGACAAGGAAAAGTACTACAACGACACATGCAAGGAAATAGAAACAGAAACTATTAGAGGAAGAACAAGATCGGCTTTCCTAAAGCTACGAGAGTTAAAGAAAAAGTTCCAGCCTCAAATTGGAATGTTACAAGATGCTCAAGGTTCTATGTTGAATGATGCTGAGAAGATCAAGAAAAGGTGGAAGGAATATATAGAGTTTTTATATGATAAAGATCAAGTGGACCAACAGCCGTTTCAACCTGCACCTTATGATCGGGAACCATTGGTGATGAAAGAAGAAGTTGAAGCAGCATTGAAAGCCTTATCAAAGAACAAAGCACCAGGCATTGATAGCATTCCCATAGAAGTATTACAGCAATCTGATGCTGCTGTTACCGTACTTAGAAGGCTCTGCCAAGAAATATGGAAGACAACATCATGGCCAACTGACTGGAAAAGATCTGTGTTTATACCAATACTAAAGAAAGGTGATCCAACTGACTGTGGAAATTATCGCACAATCGCTCTGATCCCACATGCCAGCAAGATTCTATTGAAGATTATTCAAAAGAGACTACAACCATACCTGGAACAAGAACTCCCTGAAGTGCAAGCAGGGTTCAGGAAAGGGCGAGGAACGAGAGACATCATTGCAGATGTGAGATGGATCCTTGAAAAGACTAAAGAATACCAGAAGGATATCTATTTGTGCTTTATCGACTATAGCAAGGCTTTTGACTGTGTAAACCATGAGAAACTCTGGGCCACATTAAGAAGCATGGGTATACCAGAACACCTGATCGTACTCTTGCACAATCTGTACATTGATCAAGAAGCAACAGTTCGAACGGAACAAGGAGAAACAGAATGGTTTAAAATAAGCAAAGGTGTAAGACAAGGCTGCATACTTTCCCTCTACCTGTTTAATTTATATGTAGAACAAATAATCAGAGAAGCAGGATTGTATGAAGACAACAGAGGTGTGAAGATTGGTGGAAGACTCATCAACAACCTTCGCTATGCTGATGATACCACATTACTGGCTGAAAGTGAAGATGATCTGAAACATTTGCTTCTCACAATCAAAGAACATAGTCTCAAAATGGGCCTACACCTTAATGTAAAGAAGACAAAGATCATGACAACTGGCATAATCAACAGGTTCATCGTTGAAGGAGAAGAAATTGAAATCATGAACAACTTTAACCTACTTAGTTCAACTATCAATAAAAAGCAACAAGCAGTCAAGAAATCAGACGACGCATTGCTCTTGGCAGAATGGCTATGAAAGACCTAGATAAGATTCTCAAGAGCAGAGATGTCTCTCTCCATACAAAGATTCGACTTGTTCAAGCCATGGTATTTTCAATAACATCATATGGATGTGAAAGCTGGACAGTGAAAAAGATAGACAGGAAGAAAATTGGTGCCTTTGAATTATGGTGCTGGCGGCGAATACTGTGTATACCATGGACTGTCCGAAGAACAAAGCAGTCAGTACTAGAGGAGATCAAACCTAAGCTTTCTTTAGAAGCTCAGATGACAAGACTTCGACTTTCATACTTTGGACACATCATGCAAAGAGAGAGCTCATTAGAGAAAGACATCATGCTTGGCAAGATAGAAGGTCAACGCAAAAGAGGAAGGCCAGCAATGAGATGGATCGATACAATAACAGCAGCTACGGGTACCAGTCTGTCAACAATGAGCCGCCTGACTCAAGACCGAACACAATTTAGGATAGCTATCCAGAGGGTCGCCATGAGTCGACTCCGACTCGACGGCACTTAACAACAACAGGAACAAGTGTGAGAGGAAGACAGAAAGGTGAAATTAAAAAGGGGAGGAATGGAGAACAGCACACTCATGAGCCAAAGGCAGAGGCAAAAATATGAGCTTTGAACTCAAGTGTGAGGAGGGGCCATAGAAGATGCCTGACTCATGGACAAAGGACGTTTATTCCAAGCGTAAGGAGCAGCAAGGTGTAAGGTGCATACCTACCTGCCTGTGGATGGGCGGTGTCCAGTGTTTCTGGCAGTCCACGCAGGTAGATGGGCCCAAGACGGTCTGCGAGCCCCTGCTCCAGGGGCATGAGAGTTGGGGCAAAGGGGGCACCACCACCAGTGCCCATGGCATGTTGCCTCTCCGCCACCATGTGTGCATGGACACCACGCTTAATGTCATTGAATCTCTTTCTCAGGCTGTCCAGGTCCCTGGTTGGTTCCCCTGTCTGAGCTACAGCCTCCTGCACCTCCTCCCAAACATGTGTACGTGTTGCCACAGTGGTGCTGTTGCTCAGCCGGCCATAGAGCACCTCATACCGCTCCAACACACTGGCCAGCAGGATGTAGTTTTCTTGCTGACTGAATCTCACAGCCCTCCTCCGTTCCTCAGCTGGCACCGGTATACGCCTTTGTTTGGCACTGGGTGGCCCCTGTGTGGGCTGCAACACACCCGATGGGCCTGCAGCCACCAAAACAGGCCCAATACTCCCTGCCGGCTCTGGGTCCTGCTGAACAGGTGGCCCCCCTCCTCCCCTCCTGCCATGTCCTGTCACTCCATCTCCCTGCCCTTTGTGCCCTCTCCCTCTCTGTCACACATCCCTGCTCCTCGGCTCTTCTGCTACACCTCACACCTGCTCCTCGCTCCACCTCCTCTCCCTGCTGCCTGCTTCTCAACTCAGCTCCTGTCTCTCTTGCCTGCTCCTCGCCTCCCCTCCTCTCTCTCTCGCCTGCTTTGCCACACACCTCTCCACAGCTAACCTGCCTCTGACACTCTCCACCACCACTCACCAACCCAGCCACTCTCCACAACACACCTGCTTCTGACACTCTCCTTGCTTCACCAACCAACAGCGCAAGCCTTCTCTCCCTCGCCTACACAAACCCCTCAACGTGTAACAGGTGTGCATGTGCATTTATAGGTTCTTTTACATTGCGTGCGTTGCACATGCGCAGTGGTGCGAGCACATTGGCTGCGCGCGTTGCGCATGTGCCACAGAGATACAGGTGTGTGGGCGGGACACCATATTACACATGCACTGTGCGTGAGCGTGAGGCTTGGCGCATGCACGTCACATCACGCAGCACATGCGCATGTCTCATACTCACACGCAGTGCATGTGTAATATGGTGTCCCACGCACGCACCTTCTGCATCTCTGCAGCACATGCACAATGCGTGCAGCTGAGTGCTCGCACCACTGCATATGCGCAATGTGCACAGCATAAAAAGACCTATAAATACACATGCACACCTGGTATACGTTGAGGGGTTTGTGTAGGCGAGGGAGAGAAGGTGTGTGCTGTTGGTTGTTGGTGAAGCAAGGAGAGTGTCAGAAGCAGGTGTGTTGTGGAGAGTGGCTGGGTTCGTGAGTGGTGGTGGGGTTGTGTGGCTGGGTTGGTATGCGATGGGGAGGTGTGTGGCTAGGTTGGTGAGGTGAGTGTCTGGGTTTGAGTGAGAGGAGTTGAGGGGGTGGAGTTTATGGCAGGCTTTGTGGTTGCTGCTTGTGCAGTGGGAGGTGATCAGGGGCTGCGGTTGCCTGACGGGGGAGATGGTGTCCATGGGGCTGAGGCACAGGGCATGGGTGTAGTCCCGCTGCAACACAAACCTGCAGCTGTGGGGGCAGGCCGGGCAGGGGCTGTGCCGGCATGGCGCAGGAGGCATGCGGAGTTGCAGGCTCACCAGCCTCACCTCTACAGGCTCAGGGCTCAGCTCCAGGGCATGCATGAGGACCAGGTCATCTCCCTCTATCGCCTGAGCATGGGGGCTATTAAGGAGCTCTATGAGGATCTAAGACCTGACCTCGAGCCCCTGACTGGTCGGTCACATGCCATACCGGATTTGGTCAATCTCCTTGGTGCCCTACATTTCTTTCGTTCTGGCTGTTTCCAGTCATCTGTGGCCGCAGTGGGTGGCATGAGCTGTCTCCACCAGGTACTGCATGCCATGATCAGCCAGGTAGGGAATTACATTGCCATTCCCAACACTAGGCAACAGTGGGAGACCCTGAACCAGGCCTTTGAGGTGTTTGCCAGGATACCACATGTGATGGGAGCTATTGATTGCACACATGTTGCCCTGGTCCCATCCAGAGACAGGGAGGTAGTGTTCCGCAACTGCAAACACTATCATTCCCTAAATGTTCAGGTTGTATGTGATGCAAATATGCATATTCTGAATGTGGTTCCTAGGTTTTCAGGGTCCACCCATGACTCCTATATCCTGCATCACTCGGCACTATTCAGACAATTTTAGGCAGGCCAGTATGAGGACTGCATACTGCTGGGTGTGTATTTCTCATCTCTGACATGCACATGGTGATCCTGTGACTAACCATATGTGCACATGTCTGTCTTTGAGGTGTATCCCTAGTTGTGTGTGTGTCTCATCTGTCTGTGTGTGATCTAACATTGGGGGGGTGGGTGGGTAGTGCCCTCCAGCTCTACCTTGCTACAGTGCTGTGTGATGATGGTAAAATTGACACTAGCATTTGTGTAGTGGTTACAGATTAGGTTGATTGCAATCCGTACATCTATCCCCTTGTTTTGTGTGTTATAACTTCACACGCTGATGCATAGTTGTGGTGTCCCTTCATGTGATGTCATATGTTTCTGTGAGGATGTTTTGTGCATTTGGTTTGCACGTACATACTTGTTTCCATTTGGGTGGACATCAGCTCCTGCTTTAACGTTCCACATCTCTTTCTGCAGGTGATTCAGTATATGGGTGTCGCCCCTGGTTGCTGACCCCTATGCGTCAACCACGGACACGTGCAGAGAGGAGTTAAAATGAGGCCCATGCCTCCAGCCGCTCCATCATAGAGCGCACCTTTGGCATTTTAAAGAGTCGCTTCAGATGTCTGGATAGGACAGGCGGGGTCTTACAATACAAACCACAGACTGTGGCAGAGATCATTAAAGCCTGTTGCATACTGCACAACATTGCTCTCAGGCACCATATCCCTGTCCAAATTAATGAGGATCTGGAGGATGATCCTACGTGCCCTCCTGTACATGGCCGTGGTGACACATGTGAGGGAACAGCAGTCAGGCGGCAGGTGATTGAGGAGGTCTTCTCATGTAAGTACTGCATATGTTGCCACATACATTTGTTTAGATATGTGTGTACTACTACTACTAGTGAACATTTGTATCCCAATAGCAGTAAGATGCAACACTGCACTGACATGTAGCAGACACTGCCTGGCCATCCCAGCTTACAATCTAGTCATGACTGAAACGCAGAAGATGTGAGCAGGGCACAACAGCGGGTGGAGGTGGATTATGTGTGTCGGGAGTAGTAGGCTTGTGGTAGGTGGTAAGCTGTCATACATGATTTGTGGCTGATTGGGATAGGGGCTGCTGTACAGCCTCAGGTAGTTAGTTTGAGGCTTTGGGTGCAGCAAGGTGAAAAGCATGTAGTATGGGGTCAACAGTAGGATAGTGGCCCATAGATAGGACCAGTTGCCTAGACGTGTGTATTTCACATTTTGTAATATGAGGTGATTGATTGGTTGGTATGCTCTGATGAGCAGGGACTGTGTGTGTGTTGTTTTGGTATAGCGCTACATGTGATACGTAGCACTATATATGGAAAATAAAACAAAATATATTATAATGCCTCTATATCGTTCCATGGTGAGACCGCACCTTGAATATTGTGTGCAATTCTGGTTGCTGTATCTTAAAAAGGATATAGCGATTTTAGAAAAGGTACAGAGAAGAGCCACCAAAATGGTAAAGGGGATGGAAGGATACTCCTATGAAGAAAGGCTAAAAAGGTTAGGGCTCTTTAACCTGGAAAGGAGACGGCTGAGGGGAGATATGATAGAAGTCTATAAATTAATGAACGGAGTGGAACGGGTAAACGTAGATCGATTGTTTACCTTATCAGAATATAGAAAGACTAGGGGACATGCAATGAAGCTACAGGGTAAACTATTTAAGACTAATAAAAGAAAATATTTTTTCACTCAACGTGTAATCAAACTCTGGAATTTGTTACCGGAGGATGTAGTAAAGGCTGTTAGTATAGCTGGGTTTAAAAAAGGTTTGGACAAGTTCCTGGAGGAAAGGTCCATAAACCATTATTAAGAAGTGACCGAAGATATCAATGCTTGACCCAGTACAAGCATTGTGGAACTTGTGTCTCTTTTGGAAACTGCTAGGTACATATGACCTAGATTGGCCACTGTTGGAAACAGAATACTGGGCTTGATGGACCTTGGTCTGACACAGTATGGCATATCTTATGTTCTTATGTTCACTATATACATGCTTAGTAGTAGTTAAATTACTGGTATTTGAGATCAGTAAGGGAAGTTACTGCAACACCACAGTGTGCCTGCATGTATAGGTCAGCACATAGCCTTGACACAGATGCGTAGACGGATAGGGAACCTGTGAGGTGTCCTGACAGGGGGAGTATTATTGCCATTATGTGTGTGGCTGTAGAATAGCCATGCAGTGCAGTGTTGCATATTTTAAGGCAGACAGAGATGATTCAAGGCCAAATCAGCAAGGTGTAGGTTACAGTAGGCAAGCCGGGAGCTGATTGGGGGGGGAGGGGGATTTGGGTTTTAGTTGTGTTTTCAGGGAGGACTGGGGAAATATAGCTGATGTCATCTAGACATAAACCACAAGCCTCAACTACAAGCTGGGTATGTGTGTAGAGGAGGAGAGTGCAGTCCAAGAAAACACCTACATTGTGGACCCTAGAGAAAGGAAGTTATGGCCACACACACAAAGACGCTCTGATGGGAGGGGAGGCTTTAGGTGCACATATAGGATATCCATGCTTTGCCATTATCAATTTCACACAATGGGATGACATGCAGCCATCAATGTCAGGTGGCAAGAAGACATCGGGGTGTGGTTTGGAAGACATAACTCAGGCATCGAGAGATATATTTGCAACTCATCAGCACATAGCTGGTAATGTAAGTCAAGGTATGAGATAGACACACCAAGGAAATGTATATCGACAGAGGATAAGGAAGGAGCCCCTGGATATTTCCCTGTGTTACAGGTACTGACAGTGGGGTAGCAGAGGACATTGAGACACCAGAACACACACTGAAGGGGCAGTGGGAGCGATATGGGGGACACAGGATAGTACTGTGGTCTTAGAGCCGAGCAGGGACACGGTAGCAAAGAGACAGTTCAGTTCCACATTTTTTACAGCAGCGGAGAAGTGAGGAAGGGGACGGACAGAGTACGGACCCTTGTAGTTTGCCACACACACTTCAGTGATAACTTTTTAACGTGAAACAAATATGTACAGTGTGATGGGGAACAGTCAGTCTGTAAAAGATCTTGGGGAGTCTGTGAGCTGAGGACGTGAAGGTGCAGTGTGTGTTGCACAGCTACAACATGACATATGTATGTTTCTCTTGTGTTTCTTAATCCACAGGACATACTTGGTGACCCTCCTGGTGCTGTGGTGCATTGGCAGGTGACTGTACATCATCCAACATGCAGTAGTCTGGGGTAGGTGGACCTACAGCTACTTTGTCTGTGACGACAGTCAGGGGAGCACATGTCTGCAGTGATCTGTCATATTGTACATATGTTGTTGTTCACCTCTTTGCCCTGCACCCCCATACCCCATATGTTGCTGTTGGCACACATATCCACATGTGCTCCTGGCCAGTTTGTCTTCTCCAACACTGTCTCTGGGACACGTCCAACAGAGCTGCGTGTGTGTGTGCAGGTCCTAGGTGTTCGGGTGGTAGGTTGCACGTACACCCTTCCCTGACATTGTAGCATCAGCCAACAGCAGAATATCATTGCATTTGACAAGCCTTTATCTCCACTATTCTCCAATTGTGCACATACAGGCCGTATGCTACTGCTGGCATGCTCACCTTAGCATACTGTGTGGGTGGGTGTTTTTGGCTTGGCTGTGTGATGATACAGCATGCAGGAATTTTGCATTATCATGTGGTGTGAGGGGTCTGTACACCTGGGGAGCGGTGGTGACTGTGTTATCTCTACCTTACTGCTGTTTACCTTGTGAACATTGTGGACATGTGTTGTGTGTTGTGAGCTGACCTATCTCTTGTGTGCTGACAGACCACTGTGCGATAGCATTTTTGCATCACAGATATCGCCATAATGTGGACATGCATCAACAGTGGCTGGATATGGGGACACGGTGATTCAACACATTTCGATGACATCTTCTCCCTTCCCTGTGACGTGTTGTGGCCTTTGAGAGCCTCAGGGGATCCCAAACAGACACTTGATTCAAACACATGGTAGATTGCACCTTTGGTTTTTTGGGAATGACATCAGCCTTTACATATTAATGATTTACTGTTTGTTTCATGGACATTTCATGTTGGGTCTCTGTACATGAAGTGGAGCTGTGAAATGCCTGTGTAACATGGGCATGGACATGAACATATCCATGTGACACCCTCATTTGTGCTTCCAATTTCAAATGTCCACAACATGCACTGCGTTCTGTGTTGTGATCATGTTATGTCTGGTTGTGTGACACTTCATTACGTACATATTGATGTTTGACTCTGTAATTTGGGCTGATGTTGTAAGCAGCATACCAATACATTGTTTATCCTCTTCTGACACAGGGCAGAGGACACACAAAGCACATCTACTACAGTGCATCCAGCATCACCATCACTCACCTGTTGGAGGACACAACAACACCATGGAACTATCCCTGGGAAATGGTGCCATAGGATGTTTGACCTCTGCGAGTGGGACACATGCCTAGGATGGACAGTATTATTGTTGGACTGCTACTTTGGGCATGACAGGCCTGTCCAACACACCTTTGCTGCCGTGCTCTGGCTGGGTGTCGTGTTCATCGCAGGAGACACACATGACCTTTCCAGTACTGTGGCATATTGGGATGTCACACTTGACTATGCCTGCCCAGGGTTTCAAGGACAGTCTTAACATGACTTGTTGGATTGCAGACACCCTTTGCACTGTGGACACCGTGTACTGGTCTCCATGTGTGCAGCAGGGACTGACATTGTCGCTGTATGTTGTACATCCTTCTGACATTGTGTTGTGTTTTGCTCATGTGTGTGACATGGAACACAGAATATGCTCATCTGTTAGGTTCAACATGAGCATACAGCCATGCGTGTGGCACAGGGGGAGCAATGGAGAGGTCCTCTTGTCCATGTCCACCTACCCTCCACTTGAACATGACACAGTATTTGCCACCACACCACTTTACTGCACACCAACATCTTGGATTGATGTTTGCACTCACAGTGCATGTGTGGCATCACTGTATCATGTTTCAACATACACGGTGCATGTGCATTTGACTGACTATGTTGGTGCAACACAGAATTCGGCAATATGGCTTCTGTGTGGGTTACTGTAACATGTTTGACCTTTCTTTCCATCTCTATATACAGGTTATTGTGTTTGTTTACTGTACAGACGTGACGCTCTGCATTGATTTACAAACCTAGCATTGCATGTCTGCACAGTCCTATTTATTCCCTGAGATAACGACACTCACATTGCCCCGTTATTTGGAGTGTGGCAGTGTGAGTGTCCATTTTCTTCCTTCATTTGTGCATTCCATGTACCATGATATATGTGTACAGACACTGTATCCACACCAACCAGTGCAGGGGACCTTCTGCATAGTGTTATCTCTGCATGTTTCTGCGGTTTGCTTCATTTGAATTCTCTGTGTTCATGTGCCTCTGCTACCTGTTAGCATATCCTCATTGTGCATTTGACGATTGTTTTGGTTTATATTGTTGCTGCTTTGATTCCTATATCAGGCATTATGTGATAGCTGTAACATATATTTCGATATCTGTGTTTACACTTTCTTACTTTTAACAACATATGCTGTTTCATTTGTGTGCCTCCTGTGTTGGCAGACAGATATGTTTTTATGAACAGATCATAAATGATGTGTGTTGGGCCCTCATCATGCACCTCCTACTGTCTACATGCACATATATGTAGCTAACACATTTGGGGCGTGCAGCAGCATGTGGGGGGTGGGAGGGCTAATGCACATTATCTTTCCTGCCCATCATCTGTAGACGGGCAAGTGACTTTTCTGTAACATGTGGGTTGCTGCCCTGCAAAATGTGTTTTCAAATTTTCCCCTGTTATCCACTCATCTTGATATTATGATAGGTGGTATCTACACTATCTGTGATGATTAACCAAAATAAAAATATGTGTTGGACGTACATTTGTCTCTGCTGCTGCTTGATCACACTGACACACGTATTTAGTGATTTCCTGGTCATGTACATGGCCCACCTGTGCTCACATCCTTGTACGGTGCCAGCTGTCTATCTGCCAGCCATTTGCCACATCACTGGGTGTTACAGGTTCCCATAGACACATTCCCTTTGAGGTAGCAGCTTTGCATTGTGGTTGTTTGGGATAGTGGTTACAGACATGTGTTATAACACCATAGGTTGCAGGTTTGATCCCCACATGGGGTTTGCTTATTTTTTTTCTGTTGTGCTAACCTGACCATGAGCTACCTGCAGGTTCATCACCTATGCACACACCCTTCATTGCTTCACTGTACACCAAACTATGCCCTCTGTGCTGCCTATCCATCACATATTAGCTGTTACATATGTCTCTTTCTTTATAGCATTTACATGGCAGTCCGCTTGGGGAATTGGCATTGCTGTGGTTCAGCTGGTCTGTAGCACACCTGTTTGCAGGTTCAATTCTCACATGCTCCTGTTCTGTTCATTATTTTGCCCTGCTCCACAGATCATCCCCTGCCGCCCTTTGGGTTTAGGTTCTTTCCTCTTTTGCATGCTGTATCCACTGCATAACATTTCATTCTGTGTGTGCATGTAGTTATGTGTGGCTCTGGTCCCAATTACAGACTGTGATCTGATCTGTACACACCAGATCTGCATGTGCATTTCATCATGATTACTGTTGGAGGTTTGCCTATCCTGGCAGACAGAAGGCTTCTTGTATGATGCCCTGTAGTATTCTTGTATGCAGCCTTTGCTAATGACCTCACATTGGTGGTGTGGCCTACCGGTTTGTACATCAACATTTGTGCTAATGGTCATAGGTTTGATTCCTCTCTATTCTCTTTGATTTGTATGCCTGTCCTGCACAGCTACTTTTCATTTCTGCAACAGGCAGATCTGTGCTGTTAGCACATTGTACTCTTATCACAGTTGCCAACTATCCTTCTGTCCATCTATGTGTGTCTGCCAGCTGTGTGCCGTCCTGCCCTGATGTGCAAGCTGCTACCCCATGTCCTGCACTGATACACGTTTCTGCATTGCAGCTCTTCCTGGTTGCCTCGCCTGTGTGTGCTCTGTATGGCACTGCTACTCCTCTGTCCTCCTGTCATTGCACCTATCCTGCCACCTCTACCTCCTCAGCTGGACACGTCTTCCCATCCTCTGCCACACACTGTCATTGTTGCATGGTACATTACCATTACCCTGTGCATCGCTACAGCTGCCCCCGATATGTTTGTCCATTTTTCCAACTGCCACATGGGCTGGACGCAGATTTGGCTGGTCCATCAGCTCAGATCTACTTCCTTCCATCACTTGTGCATTGTCTTTCCTTGGTGCTCTGTGCAGTGTTAGGGTTACATCTGTGTTTGGCCCATACCTTTCTTGCTTTTCAACTAGGGGGACCTTACTGCCCTTGGCCAACATTTCTTGAGTCACCTATACATCCTTGGGGCATCTTTAGCCACACATTAGATTCAGTCAGCTTATGGGGCGCCTACTATGGTGCCTTTGGAGTTGACAACCTTTCAACATGCCCTCTGGGGCACATTATAACCCGCCTTGGCTGACGAGGTGGTTTAGGATGTGCCTTCTGGTGCACCCTAAAAGGTGCATTAGGTTATGGCACTGGGGTGCGGGTATTTTTAGCTGGCAGCACAGATTGTTGGACTGTTTCAAGCAGGAAAAGGATTTGCCTTGGCCACCCTTATTCATTACACCCATGGGAGGGATTGAACTCATGACCCCAGCTTCAGCAGTCATTGTATTAGCCAATGTGCTACACCTCTGTTGCTGTGATTACAGGTCAGCACGCAAAGTTAAGGTTAATACGCGGTAACATGCATGGCGCCCTCTATCACGCGATAACCGACACGGCGTACTTTATCACATGATAACCCGCGATTGCTACCTTATGACCAGAACGCCCACTCCTTATATGGCACTCTTCACAGTAACGCTGCAACTAGCACCGGTAACATTAGGACAGTTTAGTAAACATACCCCTAGGTAGCACATATTGCTCCAAAATACCTTAGTAGTCCTCTGAATTCATGATTTCTTTAATACATTCCAGACCTCCAGTTTCTGAGGCAGCAAAATAACCCCACAACCTTATGGAACCTCCACCATATTTAACTGTAGGAAGGGTGTTTCTTTCCATATAAGCTTCATTTCTTTGCCTGTAAATGTATCGCTGGTCTGCATTGCCAAAGAGCTTGTTTGGTTTCATCTGTCCACAGAACATTTTCCCAGAAGGACTGTGGTTTCTCAAGGTGGATTTGGGCAAAGACCAGGTGTGTCTTTTTATGATTGTCTTTGAGCAGTGGGGTCCTCCTTGGCCTTTGCCCCAGAAGTCCTTCTTTGTTTAGTACACGGCATATGGTGCGGGTTGAAACCACCACTCCAGATTGCTCCAGGTCAGTCTTAAGCTCTTTGGATGTTGTACATGGTGTTTTTCTAACAGTTCGCACTAACCTTTGAAGACTTCTGGATTAACGTTCCTCTTCTCACAACATTCTGGGAGGTTCTTGACAGTTCCATGAGCAGAAAACTTCTTATAATAACATTTTGAACTGTAGACACATGAATACCAAGGTCTTTGGAAATGGCCTTCTACCCCTTTGAAGTTTGATGTGATAATGACTTTTTTGACGGTCTCAGGCAGCTCTCTTGTCTTTGCCATTGTGAAAATGGAACAGGGAGTGAATGTAGCCATTTTAAATATTAGAGCCAACATTCATTGGTTGATTCATACAATTGATCACAGATACGTCTAATTTTCCTGCAATGGTTTATCTGTTCAAACTGATTTGAATTGTTTATAAGGGTGTCAATAATCATGTCCTGACAATGTCCCAGTTTTTATACTATTTCTTTTATAATTGGTCTTGTTTTATCTGATTATTTTATGTATCAAATATGTGTGCTTATATGGTCCAAAGCCATTTCACTAAACACTTTTCTATTTTTAGGAGATATTGGATATTAAAGCATTGAACTGCAAGGATGCCAATCATGTTGACCCCAACTTTAAATCATCCCTCTTGTACTGGCCACTGAAGAGTTTACAAAGAAAATCTCCATGAAGGGTTTTTCTTTGAAAATTGGCTAGCTGTTGGCCTGCAAGCTCAAGAGATATGAAAATTGCCCATCCACAGGGCCCCGACACCTGGTTTTAGATATAAATATTTCTGAAGTCAGTTTTTTATTTATTTGGTTGTTTTTTGAGACCAAAATAGTAAAGGATTTCATTTGACAGAAACTGCGGTTTATAGAATCCCAGATGACAGGTTAATTCTAGTAGAGAGGAACTTAAGACTTCAGATCTGTTTTAATCAAATTCATTATTTCCCATTAAGATAATTGCAGTAAAACCCTGTGTTCACTCATCTAATCTGATTATTTCTTGTAGTGGTTTTAGACTGGCTGTTAAAATAGCTTTTCAAATTTGCTATAATTAATATGCTCAGTCAGAGCTCATAGAAGCCCATTTAAACTAACAGTTTGCAAAGTGAAATTTCAGGCAGCAAATATTTCCCAGATTTATGCTTGATCTGCTGCAGTCTAGGCACTGATCGTGTCTGCAGCTTTATCATTATGCACTGTGAGCATTACTGAATTTATCAGCGTGAAGGCACATTTTACAAAGGACGTCCAAATGAAGACGTCTGGGGGAAAAAGCAGGCACACCCAAGCTCCGGCACGATTTCACAAATGTGGACATGCCTGATACGGACATCAATGGAGACATCTACATAGATGCCCCAGGAATGGCATTTGAATACAGTCATATCGAGCCTTTGAACTTTATGCTCCATCCTTATGGAATTCCCTACCAAGCTGTCTCAGAAACAATGCCGACCTACTATCCTTCAGAAAACAGCTAAAAACCTTCCTTTTCCAGGAATACTTCATCACGACTCCCACCGAAAAGCGCACTAACCACTGATCTCGCCCACCATGAACCTCTGAATCAAAGCTACACTATCTTGTCAATGTACAAAGTTTGTCCCATGTCCAAAGTCTGTCCTATGTCAAAATCATCAATGTTGCCTCCTCGGTGATGGTCCCGCCCTATACTTAATTCCCCCACCCCTCTATGTAACGCCGCTTTGACCCAGTGAAAAGCGGGATATAAATACAGCTAAATAAATAAATAAATATCTAATAGCCTAATGGTGAGAGTAGTGGGCTAAGGCCAGGGTTCAAATTCCACTGCTGCTTCTTGTGACGTTGGGCAAGCCACTTAACCCTTAATTTCCTTTACATTCTTTGGATATTTTAAGGATAAAATAAGCACTTTCCTGATGCCTATTCGTGCGTGGAGCAGATCTAAACATGGACGTCCCTGATGTTTTTGAGATTGAGCGGGGATGTCTTAAGTCCGTTGCGCCTACGCCACACACCCCTGCCTACTTGGACTTCCCTGCACTAAATACATCTTTAGAACTCATTTGAAAAATGGCTCCGAAGACATTTCCATGATTTGGATGTCCTTGTGCATGTTTCAGACATCCAAATCATGATTGAGGCTTTTAAAATGACCCTCTTAGAGACAATTGTCTACCTGTGTATGAACAATCTACCCAGTTACAAGTATGTGCACAATATGCTTAGTTTTAGTCAAGGGAAAAGAAGCATTGCCAGGAAAGGCAAGGGACATAGGGGAAGTTTAGATCAGGGAAGAAAAATAGAATAAATAGATAAATGAAGGAACTCAACTCAGCTCCTCAGGATGACCAGGACAGTAATTGGTGCGGTATTTTTTTTTTTTGATAGGTTGTTATGTGATCATTTGAGTTAATTCTCCGTATTTTTCTTTCTCCTTTACCAAATCAGATTTGCTGTTCTTGGTGCGAACTGAAGCCTATATTATTCACTGCATAGAGCATGATTGCTTAATGTTATGATTTTGCTTTTTTGCTATGGTCTATTCCTTGAATTTATTTTGAAATAGAATATTGTAGAAACTTAATTAAAAAAATAGCGTGAGCACATGAATTTTTTAAAAATGTATATATGCTGTTCCCTTCTCCCAGCTGAAAATCAATTGGCCGTGAGTTGCATAGTGATTGTGGGCTTGGTCATGATGGGGGCTCTTATGGTTAGAGCAGAATAAGGCTATGATGCTTTCTGGCTGCAATTAGACCTTTCTGCATCATTATTGTCAATGGCCTATTGCTAATACATTTTTCTGAGTTAGGAATTCAGGACATATCGCAATGGTTTTTGGGAAAATAGGGCTCTAACCATTTTTTGGGAGGAATTGTCCGGCCCTTTGGAAAATTTGATTGAGAGATTTGTTTTTGATTTCCACATTTTTGTAGTTGATGTCCAGTTTGTGATCTAGGTGCTGTGGAAAACTTAAATCACTATTTCAAGAGAGTGGCAAGATGGCTCTGTCAATGTACATTCAAAATCCTGTGAAATTGCCTATAATATGCATTGCTAAAAAAAAATCTTTCTTTATATATTTTTCTGGAAATTGAGGGTGTCATGATTCAGCCTAAAATTTTAGTTACAAGTTTAAGCATTGTAATTGATGCTCAATGCGCAGTGACTTCCCAGGTTTCAGCAGCGATGTAGTCATGTTTCCATTGGTTAAGAACATAAGATATGCCATACTGGGTCAGACCAAGGTCCATCAAGCCCAGTATCCTGTTTCCAACAGTGACCAATCTAGGTCATAAGTACCTAGCAGCTTCCCCAAAAGACACAGCTTCCACAATGCTTGTATTGGGTCAAACAGTGATATCCTGTAATGGTTTATGGACATTTCCTCCAGGAACTTGTCCAAACCTTTTTTAAACCTGGCTACATTAACAGCTTTTAATAAATCCTCTGGTAACAAATTCCAGAGTTTGATTACATGTTGAGTGAAAACATATTTTCTCTTATTAGTCTTAAATAGGTTACCCTGTAGCTTCATTGCATGTCCTCTAGTCTATTCTGATGACGTAAACAATTGATCTACATTTATCTGTTCCACTCCATCCATTAATTTATAGACCTCTATCATATCTCCCCTTAGCCATCTCTTTTCCAGGTTGAAGAGCCCTAACCTTTTTAGCTTCTCTTCATAGAAGTATACTTCCATCCCCTTTACCATTTTGGTGGCTCTTCTCATTACCTTTTCTAATAATGCTATATCCTTTTTAAGATACGGCAACCAGAATTGCACACAATATCCAAGGTGTACGCACCATGGAACGATAGAGAGGCATTATAATATCCTTTGTTTTATTTTCCATTCCTTTCCTTATGATACCTAGCATTCTATTTGCTCTCTTGGCCACCGCTGCACACTGGGCAGAGGGTTTTAACATGATGCGTAAATCTTTTTCCTGGGTGGTGGTTCCTAATGTGGAACCTTGCACCGTGTCACCATAGTATGGGTTGTTCTTTCCTAGCTGCATAATTTTGCACTTGTCCACATTAAATTTCATCTGCCATTTGGATGCCCAGTCTTCCAATTTATCAAGATCCTCTTGCAATTTTCCACAATCCTCATGGATTTTAACAACTTTAAAAAGTTTTGTGTCATCTGCAATTTGATAACCTCACTCGTTATTCTCTTTTCCAGGTCATTTATAAATATGTCAAAAAGCAGCGGACCCAGCACAGATCCCTGGGGTACTCCACTATTCACCTTTCTCCATTGGTAAAATTGGCCATTTAGCCCTATCCTCTGCTTTCTATCTTTTAACCAGTTCCTGATCCACAGTAGTACACTGCCTCCTATCCCATGACTTTTTAGTTTTGCCAAAAGTCTTTGAGGAGGGGTCAAAGGCTTTCTGAAAGTCCAGATACACTATATCAACCGACTCACCTTTGTCTACCTGTTTGTTCACACTTTCAAAAAAACTGTTATAAGACAAGATCTTCCTTGTCTAAAGCCAAGTTGGCTGTCTCCCATTAAGCCATGACCATCTACATGTTCATTAATTTTGTTCTTTAGGATGGTTTCTACCATTTTTCCCGGTACTGATGTCAGGCTTACTGGTCTCTAGTTTCCCTGATCAACCCTGGAACCCTTTCAAAAAATTGTCATTACATTGGCAATCCTCCAATCTTCAGGTATTATAAATGATTTGTAATGATTAACATGGGAGGTCAGAATCCACTACAAGACTCTAGTCCTGACATTCAAAGCCCTCAAGAACCAGCCACCCACGCCTATCAGTAAACTTCTCCACAGCACACTAGTCAACAGAATCAGGAGATCTACATTGATGAATACACTTGAAGTACCTAAGTTCTTGATAAAATGTACAAAGACAACAGCCAGTAGAGCCTTCTCCATTTTCGCACCTATGGCCTGGAATGCCCTCCCAGCGGAAATTCGAGCTATATCCAATCTAACGTTATTCAGAAAAGCTCTCAAACACCACTTGTTCCTACAACATTACTCCGATACCAATTCCGGAAAACACACAGCCATCACCTTACCTTCTTACCTAGCCCACCCCATAGATCAGCCTCCCGTAGAGAATGGTTAATCAGCTTTCCCCTACCTCCTCTCCCTGACCCAGGAGCTTAGGCCTCTGCTTAAAGATCCTTATATGTCCTTCATACGAATGTCTATAATTTGTATATAGTTCCCCTACATTCCCTTCTTGACCCAGGAGCTTAGGCCCCGGTTTAAAGTTCCTTATATGTCTTTCATAAGAGTGTCTATAATTTGTATATAGTTCTCCCGGTTCTTCCATGTTTTACTACCCCTGTTCAATGTAAACTCAATGTGACCTGTTACATTGTAGTATGTTCTGTTTCAACTGTAAACCGCACTGATTTTAATAGCGCGGTATATAAGAAATTTAAATAAATAAATAAAATAAATAAAATGAGTTCATATTACTAATAGTAGGTCTGCAATCTCATATTTCAGTTCTTTCAATACCCTTGGATGTATACCATCCGACCCGGTGATTTGCTACTCTTCAGTTTATTAAATAGTTGTAATATATCTTCCCGGTGTATTGACATTTCTTTAAATTCTTCCGCAGTATCACCTTTAAATATCACTTTAGTCATGGGTAACATTCCTACATCTTCCTCAGTAAAGACCGACGCAAAGAATTCATTCATTCTCTCCACTATGGCCTTGTCCCCTCTTAGTGCCCCCTTTACCCCTCTGTCATCTAATGGTCCAACTGACTCTCTCATAGGTTTTTTTGCTACGAATGTACTTGAAAAAGTCTTTATTACTTGTTTTTGCTTCCACAGCAAGCTTCTTCTCAAATTCTCACTTTGCCTGCCTTATCAATGCCTTGCATTTAACTTGTCAGTGCTTGTGCTGTTTTCAGGTTTCATCATTTGGCTCTTTTTTCCATTTCCCGAAAAATGCTTTTTTGGCAACAACAGCCCTTCTTACCTCACCTTTAAACCATGCTGGTAGTTTTATGGATTTCCTTCTACTTTTCTTAAAGTGTGGAATATAGCTGGACTGGGCTTCCAGTCAGTTGAAACTGTTATTAGCCTATTCAAGTTTGGTTCTGCTAATTCCTTCATTGATAATGAGTCAATGGGATTATTTTAATTCCTTATCAGCTAGAGTTACTAATGTGTCTTAGCATTTTAGCATTCAAACACTGTTATCTGTAAATTAATATGGAGTGGGACCTAGTTAATAATAATGGGATATGTTTACCGAAGTGCACTTAAAGTTAACCGGGAGGGGGATTACCACGTGTGTGGAAACCATTAGCATGCTAAAAATGCAACTGCCTTAAAAATCCCACACTAACCATGTAGTGAAGGTTGAGGCAGAGACTGGGTGAGATGGGGTGGAGTGAGGATGTTGATTATGCATTGCGGTTAGTGTGAGCATCATTAGCGTGCACTCACCATCAATGTTAAGATAGCATGTAACTGTACCACTGTATTCACAGTAATCGAATTAATATGGGAGTAGCTCTAGAGCCACGTTAACTCCATAAGAACATGGACACGGTGATGCCAGACCCATGGCCCCATTCATTAGCATGGGTCTGGCATCACTCTCATGTTAATTTTTGGAGTTGAATGCAGGGTAAACTACTGCATTTTAGTAAACATACCCAAATGTGTGCTATAGGTGCTAGTGTGTGCACATTAGTAACTGTAGCTGTATCTTTCTCAGACCAAAATTAAGATGTTATGGATATTTCAATTCTCCTGATGGCTCTGATAAAGCATGAGTACCAAAAAGAGCAGAAGGATCCGCACAACAATATAAAGAACAAAAAAGCGGAGCCTGGACTGACAAGAATTGTAAACCTTGTTTATTATGCCCCAAAGAACAAAAAAGCGGAGCCTGGACTGACAAGAATTGTAAACCTTGGGCATAATAAACAAGGTTTACAATTCTTGTCAGTCCAGGCTCCGCTTTTCTGATAAAGCATGACCATCCTTCCTGCCCTATAGAGTCCTCACTACTTCCTGTAGAGGGGATGCTTTCTTTTAAATTTCTCTGATGCACAAGTGCATTTACAGAGATTTCCCTTGGTATCTGGTGAGCTGACTAAGCAGGTATGAGTCTGATAGTCAGGGGCAGATCTATCATGAGGCAGGGAGAGGCAGCTGCCTCAGGCAGCAAATTTTGGGAGCGGCAAAAAAATGTCCTCCAAAACAATCCATGGCAGCTGCCTTGTACTGCCTAAAAGAAAACAAAAACAAATGATAATTCTGGTGGCAGTTTCTCCCATCGCTGCCTTTCCTGAAGTTGCAGAGATAAGTTGTAAACCAATCATAAAATTAACCCACTTTTTATTCTTTTGTCGAAGTCCACCGAGGGAGGGTTAGGACGGTTAGCCAAACCCCCACCAGACTGTGAACTGCTTTTATTCTTATTAAATAACCCTTGTGAATTTCAAAAAAATCAAACACTTATCTTTATCTCCAAAACAGCAGCGATTCTTTTCATATTGCAAATGGTAAGACATTCAGTTCACGACGTGCACGTTTCGGGTATCCGCCCTGTGTCAAGTGTGTTCGTCATAGAATAATGCAATGTACTGCTATCTTTCTCTGCCCGCTTGAAAAAACGCCACCTTCCACATGGCTAGTTCTGGGCATTATGTGGAAGGTGGCGTTTTTTCAAGCGGGCAGAGAAAGATAGCAGTACATAGCATTATTCTATGACGAACACACTTGACACAGGGCGGATACCCGAAACGTGCACGTCGTGAACTGAATGTCTTACCATTTGCAATATGAAAAGAATCGCTGCTGTTTTGGAGATAAAGATAAGTGTTTGATTTTTTTGAAATTCACAAGGGTTATTTAATAAGAATAAAAGCAGTTCACAGTCTGGTGGGGGTTTGGCTAACCGTCCTAACCCTCCCTCGGTGGACTTCGACAAAAGAATAAAAAGTGGGTTAATTTTATGATTGGTTTACAACTTATCTCTTAGAGTTTTACCATCATAGAGGGTTTTTCTAGTTTTAGTTTTCCTGAAGTTGCAGCAGCAGAGGCGGCAGGTCTCGCTCGAAATGCAAAAAAAAAGTGTAGGTCTTTGCGATTCCGTGCTTAGAAGGACTGCAAATGCTCACCCCCTCTGATGCATCACATCACCTCAGAGTGGACAGGCATTTTGTAGCTCATGCCTTAAACATTAGTAAATAAATAATTACCAGTCTCCGGGGGTCCAGATTCATGGGCTGAGGCAGTCTGGGGGCAGGTTCAGGGCTCAGCTGAAACCAAGCAGTCAGCAGCAGTAACATTTGTTTTTTTTTTCTCAGTAGAGCTGCCCGATCATAGCTGAGTGCTGCTGCAAACATTGGGCAGGCTGAGCAGGACAGTTTGGGGGTTTTGCTGCAATTGGGAGATAGAGGAGATGTTAGACATGGGGTGGAGGAGAGAAGGGGATGCTGGACATGGAGGGGATAGGATGAGAAATGGGGAACAGCGCTAGATGGTGAGAGAGGGGGAGACACAAGACAGTGCAGGAGAGAAGGGGAGAGATGCTGGACACAGGGAGGGTAGAATAGAGAAACAGAGAGTTGAAGAGGGAATAATTGGCTAGGGAAGGATAGAGAGATGGGGCGTGTGTGAGGCCTGCATTAAAGATTGAACAGTTGTAGGAAGACACAGTTTAAAGATGAAGATTGAGAACTGGATGATAAGAAGGAGAAATGAAATCAGAGTTGATAGAGAAAAATGGATGACAGCCAAAAGGAGAAGATCAATGTCAGAGATGGAAGGAAGTGAAGAAGACAGAAGAGAAGTGGCAGATGGACCAGAGACCCTAGAGGGTGAGTTAAGAGAAGATGAGGAAAGCAGAAAGCAGAGACTTGGATCAACACGATTAGAGAATAAAATGACCAGATAGCAAAAAATAGAAAATTTAAATTTATTTTCAGTTTAGTGACTGGAATATGTCTATCTTTGGACTTCACAGGCCTGATATTCAACCTGCGACAGTCAGCATTTTAAAAGTGTCTGACTGCCACAGTCAAAGTGAAACAAGATATTCAGTGCCAGAATCTGGAATCATTTGGCACTAAGTGGTATGTTTACTAAACTGCGGTAACGTAGCAGCGGCTACGTTACTGCGGCCGGTGACATTAACGCGCATTAAGTCCCGCAGCGGGTGGAGAGAGGGTGGAGAGAAGGGGTCAATGGGCGGGGAGTGGGCGGGGAGAGGCTCCTTTTACACTAACGCGGGGAACTGAAGGGCCGAACATTACTGGGACTGAAAACCTGTCGTTAGATGCACATTTGCAGGAGGGTGAAACCATTTCAGCATCAGCAATGTACAACATAGGCAGGGAGCCCATGAAAAGTGATAGTAGTGCTTCATTTGCAGCAACAGCATAGTGCCCAAGTATGAAAGGCCACTATGGCGATGGTGCAAATGGGGCATAGGGGGCTGCAGGCAGGACATGTAGTGGGGGCAGCTGGGGCACAGGGTGGACTAGGCAGTTGCCTAGGTGGCACACAGGAACATAGAAACTGGACATCAGCAAGACAGCAGATGACAAAGGCCAAACACAATCCATCTACATCTACCTGGTCCATCCTAGCTAACAGTTGCCAGGGCACTGACCTGAAATCCCCCCAGCCAACCCTCCCCCAAGTGGAAGGGACATAATATTGGTAAGCGGTGATGGGGGGGATGTGAGGATGCCCATGTATGCCTCCCCACCCCAAACCCTGCTCCCTAGGTAGCCACCTACCCACACAGTGGATGGCCTGGGACTGCGCACTACCAGCACCGACAGCATATGGTCATGTCAGCATGGCGGGGGGGGGGGGGGGGGGTGTGCCTGTGCTGGAGGGGGCAGTGGCACCTGCCTGCAGTGGATCTAGGGCATGCCCTGTACCAGTATGTGGTGTGCAGTGCAGCATAAAGGTTCTGGCTGAGAAAAAGTACAGGTAGCTCCAGCAACCACTGGGCATCTGTGGTAACAGTGTGGTGCAGTACACCCAACCACTGTGTCCAGAAACTGAGGATCACAGGTTTAAGTCCCAGCTATGGATCCTGCAGAGCATGTCCCTATATTTTACCCTACAATGCAGATACAACAGCAACATGTGCAAAGCCCAAAGCTTTGAACAGGGGTACAAACACCCACTCACACAGGCTCCACAATCCAAAGCTGCATGGAGAGTCAGGCTGTTGGCCCCATTATAGAGTTACAGTTATTACCAGAGCACTACTGCACAGTTTATCAATGTCGGCACTGTGATCAGGACCAGTGTGGCGGTCAGGGTTGCCAACCATCCCTATCTTTGCACAATGCTGCAATAGGAGTGTGTGTGTGTGTGTGTGTGTGTATGTCTATCCATTGTTTTGTGGCTGCCCACACCTCGCTGGGCCCACAATGTCCCACTGTTACCAGCGTTAGCCTGAATATGTGCATAATGAGGAGCAAGGTATTGTGGGTATGGCCCGGACAGGGCGGATTGGCCAGGATGCATCTTCACAGGGTGTGGGGCAATGGCTGGGACACTGTGGTGCCCAACCACCGCCTGCATAGACTGGGTGGCCACAGCATGTTATGGGGGGGGGGGACACTCACACCCTGGCCAAGCAGTGACCATGGCATGTCTAGGTTCCCGCATAGCGCTCTACACTATCTGTTTCCTGTGCTACTTGTGTGTTCCCAGTGCTGGGACCAAATCACTGCAATACCTGCCTGGTGTACATAGTTCCTCTGCGAGTGTTGTCATGATGCGGACATTAATAAAGTTGGTTTTAAGAAAAGAAATCCTGTTTTAGAAGAACTAGATGTGCAGTTACCTCCAGGCACAGCTAGAGGGAGCAGGAACAGACATATTTTTATTTATTTATTTTATTTATCTATTTCTTCTATACCGCCCCTTCCAGAGATCAGGGGCGGTTTACATGGAACAATTGTATACATTCGTGTAACATTACATAGAACAAGAACTTTTTAACTTTTTACATATAACTTTTTAACTTTTTACATAAAACAGAACAGTAAGTTGTTAAAACTATTTACAGGGTGTACGCTTTTGTATACTACTGGATTTACAGGGGAATGTCAGCGAGCTGACATTGTTATTTATAGATGTTATTTACAAAAATGTTAGGATATATGATTTATTATTCAAGTTTGTGTGTGTGAGTGTGGGTGTATGTGTGTGTGGGTGTGGGTGTGTGGGTGTGTGTGTGTGTGTGGTTGTGGTGTGGTGTGTGTGTGGTGGTGTGTGTGTGGGTGTGTGTGTGTGTGATGGAATTTATTTCCATTTTTTCGTGGGTTGTTTGGGGTGTCTTTGGGGCTGTTTGAAGAAGGGGTTGTGTGTGTTAATTGTGTGTCTGCAGGTTTTTTTGTTTGTGTGCCTGTGGACGCTGTGTGGCTGGACTTGGTGGGTAGGGGATTTCAAAATGCTCAGAGAATAGGTATGTCTTGAGTTCTTTCCTGAATTGGGAGAGGTCTTTTATGATTCGGATGTCTATTGGGAGGTCATTCCAGAGTGTGGGAGCGGTGAATGAGAAGGCTCTGGCACTGGTGGATTTTTTAGTCTTCGTGAATGTTTTTGGCAGCTCTAGTGAGAGGGTTGCATTTAGTCTGCGGGCTCTTGAATCATTTGGGGCGTGGAGGAGTGTAGATAGATGGGAGGGGGCAATATCGTTTAGTAGTTTGAAGGTTGTTAGTAGTATTTTGTATTTGATTCGGTTATTTATGGGGAGCCAGTGTAGTTCTAGCAGTATAGGGGTTACATGGTCTGCTAGGTGGGCTTTAGTGACTACTTTTGCACAAATGTTTTGTGCTCTTTGTAATAGGTAGATATTCTTTTGTGGGAGGCCGGTTAGGAGACTATTACAATAGTCAAAGTGAGGGGTTATGAGTGCATTTACGACTGATCTAAAGTCTTGCGTGTCAAGAAGGAGCCTTAAGTGTTGAATAGTTTTAAGTTTGTAGAATATAGTTTTTACCGTCTGCTTTATGTGTGGTAGCATGGTGAGTGTGTGATCGATTATAACGCCTAGGTATTTTACCTCTGTTTTAACAGGTATCATTGTGTTATTGATGGAGATAGTTGTTGGGTAGGTGTCTTTAGCTATAGGTGCTCTTGATACAAACATTGCCTCAGTTTTTTTGAGATTGATGCTGAGGAAGTTGGTTTCCATCCAGGATGAGGTTTCCGCCATGCATTCGGATAGAGTGTTATAATTAGGGTTTTTCGTGGTTATAGGGAGGGCGAGCATGATGTCGTCGGCGTAGATAAAATGACTGATTTTGTGTTTTTTAAATATTTTTGTGATGGGTTGTAGGTATAGGTTGAAAAGGAGAGCAGAAAGGGCTGATCCTTGGGGTATACCTTGTCCTTGGGGGAAGGTTTCTGATGCTTCCTGGTTTAATTGAACTCGCATTAGTCTGTGTGTGATGTAGGACTTGAACCAATTGAGGACAGTCCCGCCTATTCCTAGGTTTTCTAATCTGTTAATCAGTGTGAGGTGATTGATATTGTCAAATGCGGCGGAAATGTCTATAAAAAGGAGTAGGAGGCCTTGAGTGTTATCGTCTGTGTGTCTTATGAGGAAGTCCATCAGAGTAATTAAGAGGGTTTCTACCCCATGGAAGGGGCGGAAACCAAATTGGTGGGAGTCAAGGGAGTTGTGCTCGTCTATATGTTCTTGCAGTTGAAGTTGAACAGTTTTTTCTATTATTTTAGCCATGAATGGAATGCTGGCTATCGGTCTATATGAGATTGGGTCTTTCGGATCGAGTTTATTGTTTTTTATTATTGGGCGGATTGTTGTGAGTTTTAGGGCATCTGGCATAATGCCTTGGGATAGGGATTGATTTACTATGTATTGAATGTTTCCAGCTAGTTCTTCCTTAGCACTTTTGATCCATGATACAGGGCATGGATCGAGTGGGGAGGTTGTGGTGTTGATAGTTGTTATAATCCTGAGGAGGTGTTTTTGATCTATCGTGTGAAAGGTTGTCCAGTTGTTGTTAGTTTCGGTGTTTGAGTGTATTAGTGTTTGTGTAGTGTTAGGTTTGCATTTTAGTTTTTCTGCAAAGTGGGTTGCTAGGGTTTGGATACTTATTGCTGATTGTTTTGGCTCTGGATTTTTGACTTTTGTCAGTGTTTTTACAATTGCAAATAGTTCTCTCGGGCGATTGATAGCTAGGTTTATTACCTTGGAGTGGTAGTCCTTTTTTGATTTGTTAATCGCATTCTTGTATTCGTTGAGTGTGTTTAAGTATTGGGATTTATTCTCAGCAGATTTAGTTTTCCTCCATTTCTTTTCTTGTTTTCTCAGTTGTTTTTTTAGGTTCACTAGTTCTTTCGTGAACCATTTTTCTGTCTTTTTTAGCTGTCTATGCGTGGGGTGTGTGGGGGCAGCTGCTTTTTGAACTGTAAGGTTCCAGTGATTTACGGTGGAGTTGATGTCTGGGAGGTTTGTGTTGAGTATGGGTAGTACTTTGTCAAGGAAGGTATCTTTGTTGAAGTGTGCAAAGCGTGATATGTGAGGTGTGTGGTGCGTGGAGTTCTGCGTTGCTTGTACTGGGAGGTGGAGTGTAATGAGGTGATGGTCAGACCATGGTACTTCTGTTATTGTTGGAGGGGTGTATTGTTGGTGGTTTATAAAGGAGCTGGGGAGGAAGATAAGATCTAGAGTGTTACCTTTTATGTGGGTAGGTGTTTGTACTATCTGTGTATATCCCATTTGGAACATAGTGTCCATGAAGTTGTTTGATTGGGAATCATTCAGAGAAGGGAGGTTTAAGTCACCTAGGATTATGAGCGGTTTGCTTGGTGATGTTGTGCAAGCAAGTTCAAGGATGGGAGAGAGGTTTTTGTGATCAGCTGTAGGGGGTCTATATATGAGTGTGAGTGCAAGGGTTCTATTTTCTATGTTGATTATGTCCATTCCATCTATATTATTTAAACTTGTTAAGGTGTATTGTAGGTCTTTTTTGGTGAGTATGAGAGTACCACCTCCTCTCTTTGCATCTCGATGACAACTGAATATGTCATACTGATGTGTGGTTAGTTGGTTCAGTAGAACGGTGTCTGTGGGAGAGAGCCATGTTTCAGTGATGCATATGATTTCAGGTTTTTTTTCTTTTATCATGTCATTGATTATTGGTATTTTGTTTCGTATGGATCTAATGTTTATTAAGATGATCTTTATTTTGGCGTCTATATTGGTGGTTTTTGTCAGTTATACCTCTGTATGGATGCTGCTTTATTTGTATGAGTCTTCGTTGGTGTTTGTTTGAGTCTTGGCGTGTATTGTGATTATGGGAGTGTGTTGAAGTATGCGATGGGTTTTGGTAAGGAACCTGTATGATGGGGTTAATGTTTTGTGAGCTTCTGTAGTGATTATGGATGATGGGGATGTTTTTGTAGGTGTTTTGATTGGTTTTGTATGTATAGATATGTTGTATTAGGAGTGTTATTAGGAGAAGAGTGAAGGGGATGTTTATTTGTTTTGTAGGTGGCATTGTGTGTATTTCAGAGGGGGTCTTTTGGTGTAAGGGGATTAGCTGATGAGTATAGGGGGTAGAAGGTTACAATTAACAGTATGGTGTTGTATGAAGGGTGGGTAGGGGGTTTGATTGTTACTGACATTAGAATATATGTCTGATAGCAGTTCCTGGTGATTTGAGTGACTACTGACAACAGTATAATGAGTATTGATTTATAAATTTAGTATAACAGTGTATGAAGATGGATTAGTTTTTACTGTCAACAGTATAGTGGTTAGTTATTACTGATAATAGTTTTTGGTGAATTGGTTGGTTACTGACAACAGTAATATGATTGTTCTTTTCAGACAGCAGTTATATAACAGTATAAGCAATTATATTCTGTGAACACAGTTATAGATAAGAGTGTGTAATTTTTTGAAAATAGGATATGTGTGGAGATTACTGACAACAGTAAGATTATGTATGTTTATAGGCACAAGTTAATTATATCGTTTTTTTCATTTGGAGCTGGTTTACTTGCTTTTCTGTGAGGATGATCTGGTTGATGATGTTTAGCGAGCTCAACCTAAGGGGAGCTCTAGCTTGTTAGTTTATTTGGTTCTTGTTTGAGGTGTCGGTTGATTTCTTCTGCTGAGGTTGGGGTGTTTGCTTGAAGGAGCGGTTCCGTGTTTGTCCAATCACTCTTAGACAGCGGTGGGGGAACAAGAGAACAGATGGTCTGGCTGCTGTTTGGTGAGACTTTGGAGCGGTGTCTTCTAGGTGTTTAGCTTGTGAGGACCCCGCCTCAGGCGCGGGCCCGCAAGGCGCGGGCACGCCTGCCGGCGGCACGTTTTTAAATGGCCGCTGAGACCTCCCACAACCCCGATTGGGTTGGAGTGCAGGAGCGGGAAAGCAAAGGCCGCCCTGTGCTCTACCCCGACCGGGGAGCTGCTGGTGATGGCTTCGGAGGCTGAAGAGGGCTTTCTCCTGCCGGCGGCAAGTTTTTAAATGGCCGCTGAGACCTCCCACAACCCCGATTGGGTTGGAGTGCAGGAGCGGGAAAGCAAAGGCCGCCCTGTGCTCTACCCCGACCGGGGAGCTGCTGGTGATGGCTTCGGAGGCTGAAGAGGGCTTTCTCCTGCCGGCGGCACCTTTTTAAATGGCCGCTGAGACCTCCCACAACCCCGATTGGGTTGGAGTGCAGGAGCGGGAAAGCAAAGGCCGCCCTGTGCTCTACCCCGACCGGGGAGCTGCTGGTGATGGCTTCGGAGGCTGAAGAGGGCTTTCTCCTGCCGGCGGCACCTTTTTAAATGGCCGCTGAGACCTCCCACAACCCCGATTGGGTTGGAGTGCAGGAGCGGGAAAGCAAAGGCCGCCCTGTGCTCTACCCCGACCGGGGAGCTGCTGGTGATGGCTTCGGAGGCTGAAGAGGGCTTTCTCCTGCCGGCGGCACCTTTTTAAATGGCCGCTGAGACCTCCCACAACCCCGATTGGGTTGGAGTGCAGGAGCGGGAAAGCAAAGGCCGCCCTGTGCTCTACCCCGACCGGGGAGCTGCTGGTGATGGCTTCGGAGGCATATTGGTCTTAATGAACCTAAGCTCACTGATGACCTGCAGCTGAAAGGGAACCAGGAAGTCAGCAGTAACGGTTCACTTTATAAGCCAGAGCAGAATGCTTCTGGACAGCAGTGGCATAAGCAGCAGTGGAAGAGAAGGCAGTGGAATGAGCATATGAAGCAGCAGGAGCTGAGGAAGGAGGAGAAAGAGGAAGAAGGAACTGGAGCTGGACTAGAAGGAGAAACAGCAGAGAAGCCTGGAGGATATCAAGGGCATAAGCCTGATTGCTGTGGAAGAAGCCAAGCTGGAAGCTGGAGGAGAAACAGACCTCACAAGGTGGGAAGCCAGAAAGCCCAAACTGGACCTGTTGTGCAAGGGGAGTTTGGTGGAAGTTGCTCCAAGGTGAGAGGCTCTGCCACGCCTAGTTCCTATACTCTACCTGTTTGTAACATAGAGAGAAGAAAGATAAGAACCAGAGAGGGAGGTTCTGACAGAAGCTTATCTCTAGAGGATCATTGCCCAGTTTCACCTATTCAGAGGGAAAAGCAGTTTTATGAGCAACGGAAGTTTTTATTCAGTGAGCCAAGGTATGAGGCATTGAAGATTAACTGTAATGATTGTACTGCTAAAAGCTATGCTAAAAGAAGGATTCCTCCTAAGGGAAACAAGAGTGCAGACTGGTTCACTAAACTACCGCCAGCCTTAAGAGTCCCTGGTTATGTGAAGCCAAACTCCCAAGCTGGAGATTACCATGCTGAAATAGACAGGGATAGTGAAAGCCCTTTGAATCAGTACAGGGGAGAGGAATTGATGGAAGTGGATTCTCCCAGCACTATTCCCTCACCTTTGCCTGAGGAAATGGAATGTGATTGGTGCACTGCCTATGCTCCAAAGTGTATGCTCCACAGAAGAATAAATGAAGTATAAGTTGATGTTTATTATACTGAATATTACTTTGAAGAAAACCTGCTTTAAACGGTGAAGTAACAGTTAACTAGCCAGTGAATATTGGTACCTTTTAATACAAAGGACTGTTTCTGTTATCTAAAATATCTCTTAGTTGAACCTTGCTTTAAACGGGGAATAAAAGCCTTTATTACCCTACACTTGGACTCTTTGTTCTTTAACAGCGCTACCTAGTGGCGTATAAACTTTGTGTCACCGGGAACCGAGTGACATAAATGGCGTAGTTTTTAGGATTTTGCATATAAGCCTAAGAGATACAGCAAAGAAATATAGAAACAAATTGCCAGTCTTCATCTTGAAAAAAAAAAAAAAAAAGGAGAAAACCCGGACCGGAGCATCAAAGGAAAAACCGGACCGGAGTCAAAGAAAACCCAGACTGGACTACCAGAAAAACCGGACCGGAGTTAAAGAAAACCTGGACCGGAGTGCCAGAAAGGAAAACCCGGACTGGACTTTTGAAAAGAACCGGATCGGACTGGGAAAACAAAACGTGGACCGGACAGCAGCAAAATTCCGGAACAGAAGGCGAGTTCCTGGAAGGTGCTACGACGCGGAGCCGCACCACCGTTGCTGAGAGCCTGAGTCTACACTTCTACCAGGTAATGGGTAGAAGGGCCTAACTTGGGGTGATACAAGTGTCTGTCAGTTTGAAAAAAAAAAACAACAAAAAACACAAGGAAGTGTAGGGCTGAGTGTTGTACAGCCGCACTTGGTTTTTGTTTGTTTCTTTTCAGGGATCATCGCAATGGAGCAACGCGACCTATTTGACTGGATGGCATCACAATTCAGTAAGCAGGCTGAACTGGCTACGCAGACACAGCAGCGTGCTATCCTGGCGATGCAGGAGCAGCAAAAGCCAGTCCTGCAGATGCTGGAGACTTGGATGAGCCATCAACAGAAGACACAGGAAGCAGCCGCTGGACTCATAAAACAGAGCTCAGGACTGAGCCATGGTCTGGTAGGACTGGGATCCTGTGACACTCTGACTTTTGGGAAGTTGGGGGAAAAGGACGATCCAGATGAATTTCTGGAGGCATTTGAAAGAATTGCCCTTTCAGTGGTTTGGCCAGAGGACCAATGGTCCATCCGACTGGCAGTGTCCCTTACGGGAGAGGCACAGTCAGCCTACAGGGCAATGCCTGCTGCGTTAGCTGCAGACTATAGCGAAGTGACAAAAGCCATCAGGGAACGCCTAGGCTTGACCCCACTTACCTATAACCGCAGGCTACGTGCAGCACGACTTGAAGTAGGCGAAACACCTAAGTCATTGGGTCACCGACTGAGGCGCTTGGCTGAAAAGTGGCTAAGGCCCAGTGAAAGATCCGTAGATTCATTGATCGATATGATTGTTCTTGAGCAATTCATGACTGCAGTGCCTGGTAAAATAAAGAGCTTCCTTATTCTACAGAATTGTCGCTCAACTATGGAGGCGGTTGCCTTGACCGAGAGGTATTTGGAGGCCGAATTAATTACTCAGCCTATGGAGGGGGTAGCTAAGACAGCCATAGCGACATTCAACCCAGTCTCAGGAAGTCTCTACCAGGCTAAAACATCTAATGTAAAGGGTGATAAAAAGGCAGAGAAAAGTCTTGTTAAGAGATGTTTTAACTGTGGAAAGTTAGGACATGTCATGAATGAATGTAGGGTACGTACTGCTCTCATGGGGGAGCATAATCATTTATTGTCAGAAGGTTTTGTACTAGATGTCACGGTGCAAGGGGTAGCTGCAAAAGCCTTACTGGACTCTGGTGCGGACCAGACAATGATTTCGCGCAAGCTCTGGTGTACCATTCAAGAGCAAGCTGCGTCCGCCCCAGACCGTCCAGAAGGGCATGTGAAGATTAAGTGTGTACATGGTGCTGCTACCTTGTATCCCGTGTACAAATTGCTGGTCAAAGGTCTGGGAATAGAAAAAATTATGCTCATAGCAGTAGTCCCTAGATTGCCCAAAGAGCTGGTTCTTGGTAGAGACTGGCCACAATTCGAGAAGGGCCTAGAAAAAGGTTTGAACCCACGAGAAGTTCTCGTGTCCCAAAATACTCCTTTTAAGGGTAGGGTGTTCCCCAGTCCCCTTTTAGGGAAAGTTAAGAGCCAAAACCGGAAGATACCAGAGGAAGCAGAAAAAAAATTTGTTTTAAAATTTTGCAAAACCTCACCGGAAGCTCGAAGCCCCTGTCGAGCCACTCCACAGGCCACAGGGTATGACTTATACAGTGCGGAAAATCACCTAGTCCCTAAGGGAGGCAAGGCGCTCGTTAGCACCGACATCCAAGTAGAAATTCCACCGGGATGTTACGGTAGGATTGCGCCCCGCTCAGGATTGGCCCTCAAATATTTTATTGATGTTGGCGCTGGGGTAGTAGACCCCGACTACAGAGGAATAATAAAAGTCCTGTTGTTTAATTTTTCGAAGGAAGATTTTGAAGTAAAAGCTGGAGAGAGAATAGCTCAGCTCATATGTGAGCGAGTGGGCTTCCCGCCTCTAGAGGAAGTGTCCATGATAAGCCCCACCAGCCGAGGGAGCGGAGGATTTGGCTCCACGGGGAAGACCGAGATGAGAAGCTTGGTAGCTGTAGGGGAAAAGCCAATAGAGGAAGATTTGGGCCCATTGTTGTCCGACTGTAAAGCCAGTCCGGAGTTACGAGTGGGTGAAGAACTCTCGATAGTGCAGAAGCAACAACTGTTCAGCCTGTTGGCGAAGTTTAATGATGTGTTGACATCCGTGCCTGGCAAGACGAACTTGGTTGCGCACGAAATCCTCACTCCTCCTGGAAAAATTGTCCGGCAAAGACCATATCGTTTGCCCGAAGCCAAACGACAAGAGGTCATCGCGCAAGTACACGATATGGTGGAGATGGGAGTGATAGAAGAGTCCCGAAGCCCTTGGTCCAGCCCTATTGTCCTCGTCCCTAAGCCAGATGGAACAATGCGTTTTTGCATTGACTTCCGACAGGTCAATGACATTTCCACCTTCGATGCGTATCCGATGCCACGCATAGAAGAGCTTCTAGACCGGCTGGGTCAAGCTAAATATCTCACCACACTAGATATGACGAAAGGCTACTGGCAGGATCCCCTGACCAGAGAGGCACGTCCAAAAACAGCCTTTACAACACCAGTTGGCCTGTTTCAGTTTCGACGCATGCCTTTCGGGCTATACGGAGCCGCGGCGACCTGTCAGAGGCTTATGGATATAGTCTTACGACCTCATCAAGAGTATGCAACAGCTTACATGGATGACATAGTTATCCATAGCACTACGTGGAACCAGCATTTAGTCCAAATAAAAGCAGTCTTAAATGCGATGCGGCAAGCTGGTTTAACTTTGAATCCAGGAAAATGCATGTTTGCAGCGGGCGAAGTTAAATACTTAGGACATGTAGTAGGCAGGGGTACTGTCCGTCCTTTATTTGACAAAATTGAAAGCGTGCGCAGTTTCCCAGCACCCCAGAATAAAAAGCAGCTAAGGAGCTTTTTAGGGCTCATAGGGTACTATAGGCGCTTCATCCCACATTTCGCTGAAGAAAGCGCCATCTTCACAGAGATGTTGCGGAAAAATGCCCCAAACACGCTAGCCTGGACAGCTGGGGCAGAGACCGCCTTCAAAACATTGAAAGAGAAACTATGTAGAGCTCCCATTCTAAGAGGGGTGGATTTTCATCAGCCATTTTGACTCCAAACAGACGCATCAGAAATCGGCCTAGGAGCCATCCTTTCACAAATGCAGGAGGGAGCTGAACACCCCGTCATGTTTTTAAGCAGAAAACTGTCACCAGCCGAGAAGAAGTACTCGACGATTGAGCGTGAGTGCTTAGCTATCAGGTGGGCGGTTGAAGCTTTGAAGTTCTACCTTATGGGAAGGAGGTTTACCCTCATCACCGACCATGCCCCGCTCAAGTGGTTGAGCCAGATGCGCAACAATAATAGCAGACTAACTAGATGGTACATGGCATTACAACCGTATGAATTTCAAGTGCAACACAGAGCAGGGAAGCTGCATGAGAATGCTGACGCCATGTCTAGGATTACGTGCTGTAATGAGGGTCATTCAGCCCGTAATATTTTAAGAGGGGGGATGTGTCATGATGCGGGCATTAATAAAGTTGGTTTTAAGAAAAGAAATCCTGTTTTAGAAGAACTAGATGTGCAGTTACCTCCAGGCACAGCTAGAGGGAGCAGGAACAGACATATTGGTCTTAATGAACCTAAGCTCACTGATGACCTGCAGCTGAAAGGGAACCAGGAAGTCAGCAGTAACGGTTCACTTTATAAGCCAGAGCAGAATGCTTCTGGACAGCAGTGGCATAAGCAGCAGTGGAAGAGAAGGCAGTGGAATGAGCATATGAAGCAGCAGGAGCTGAGGAAGGAGGAGAAAGAGGAAGAAGGAACTGGAGCTGGACTAGAAGGAGAAACAGCAGAGAAACCTGGAGGATATCAAGGACATAAGCCTGATTGCTGTGGAAGAAGCCAAGCTGGAAGCTGGAGGAGAAACAGACCTCACAAGGTGGGAAGCCAGAAAGCCCAAACTGGACCTGTTGTGCAAGGGGAGTTTGGTGGAAGTTGCTCCAAGGTGAGAGGCTCTGCCATGCCTAGTTCCTATACTCTACCTGTTTGTAACATAGAGAGAAGAAAGATAAGAACCAGAGAGGGAGGTTCTGACAGAAGCTTATCTCTAGAGGATCATTGCCCAGTTTCACCTATTCAGAGGGAAAAGCAGTTTTATGAGCAACGGAAGTTTTTATTCAGTGAGCCAAGGTATGAGGCATTGAAGATTAACTGTAATGATTGTACTGCTAAAAGCTATGCTAAAAGAAGGATTCCTCCTAAGGGAAACAAGAGTGCAGACTGGTTCACTAAACTACCGCCAGCCTTAAGAGTCCCTGGTTATGTGAAGCCAAACTCCCAAGCTGGAGATTACCATGCTGAAATAGACAGGGATAGTGAAAGCCCTTTGAATCAGTACAGGGGAGAGGAATTGATGGAAGTGGATTCTCCCAGCACTATTCCCTCACCTTTGCCTGAGGAAATGGAATGTGATTGGTGCACTGCCTATGCTCCAAAGTGTATATGCTCCACAGAAGAATAAATGAAGTATAAGTTGATGTTTATTATACTGAATATTACTTTGAAGAAAACCTGCTTTAAACGGTGAAGTAACAGTTAACTAGCCAGTGAATATTGGTACCTTTTAATACAAAGGACTGTTTCTGTTATCTAAAATATCTCTTAGTTGAACCTTGCTTTAAACGGGGAATAAAAGCCTTTATTACCCTACACTTGGACTCTTTGTTCTTTAACAGCGCTACCTAGTGGCGTATAAACTTTGTGTCACCGGGAACCGAGTGACAGTGTGCACCATTAACTGACTAGAGGATTGTCTGCAGTTAGTCTGTGCATGGTTGGAACACCTTGTAGGGTGCTGCAAGTACAGTCTGACTGTACCATCTGCTGGTGAATGGCAGACCGTGGTGTGAGGCAGTTGAGGTTTTTCAGATCTAATCCCAGCATTGTTGCTGGTCTGCCTCAGTCACAGGTATGGCGCTGGCCCTGGAGGGCTGTCTTATACCAGCAGGATGTAGGTTGCTTCACTAGGGTTCAGGCACCTGTCCCTTACCTACAAAAAGAGTGGTTGTGGGACCTTTGGGTATACAATGTATACCACTTTGACCTGCAGAGGCAGTGCTATACAAACCTCATGCAAGTCTAGAAACCCCTTTGCCCTGATAACAGGTGCCCATGTCAGCCAGACCCCAACACTGGATTTGCACTAATCTGGATGGTGTCTGGTCCCAGAGGGCCACATGTGACTGCAGAATACAGATGGACACCAAATTACCTTTGGATACACTGCAAGGAACACCTGTCACACACTAGTAGCAATGGGGATATACAGCAGGACCTATCCCTAGCACCACATGTACTGCAGACCTAGTGCTGGGAGCCCATCCTATCCCTCAGGGTGAACATAGTACCTGCACAATGGCATGTTCTGTAGCTACTCTGTGCCAGTATCACACACTGTCAGTTCGTCTTTCCAAGCTGAGGTACCGAAGAGGTGCAGACCCCCATTGGTGATCAGCTGTAGACAGCTATTCAGCATGTGCATTGCATCATGGGTACTGGTGGGGTTACCCTATCCTGGCACTCAGAGCAGACAGTTTGTGTGGTTACCTGCAGTCCTTCTGTACCCAGCCATTGCTGTAAGATACACCATGGAGGGATAGCCTACTGGTTAGTACAATGCCGCTCTCAGCAGTGTTCATGGGTTCAATTCCTCATTGTTCCCTCCTTTCATGCTTCTCCTACTCAAATAGTTTGCATGCCTGTAACAGTCATTTTTTTGCAGAGCTGTGCTGCCAGCCCATAATACCCTCGCCACAGTTGCCAACATTCCTTCAGTCCGTCTATCTACGTCTTTCAGCTGTGTAGAGTCCTATCACCCTGTGCAGGCTGCCACCCCTGTACTGCTACCCTTTCCTGCATTGTGCCTCTTTGTGCTTGCCTTGTCTGTGCCTGATCTGCATGACACCACCACTCCTCTGTCCACCCATCATTGTAACTATCCTGCCACCTCTGCCTCCACTGGGGGACACGTATTCCCATCGTCTGCCACCCACTGTCTTTCCAGTACTTTACATTGCCAACACCCTATGCTGTGGTACAGTTGCCCCCACCATATTTGTCAACAGTACTGGCAGCCACATGGGATGCCCGCAGATATGGCAGGTCCAGCAGCTCCCAGCTCTACCTCCTTCACTCACCTGTTCATTGCCTTTCTTCGGTGCTCTATCTAGTGTTAGGGCTACATCTGTCTCTGTGCCTCACAGGTCATGCATGTCATCCTGAAGCACCTTGCAGCCCTTAGGACATACTGACCTAGGGCACCGTAACCTTGTTAGGCCACCTTAACGTATGGTTCTGTAACCCAGGGCACCTTCTAAGATGCCTTGTCCAGGGGTGCCTAATACGGCCCTTAGCCTAAGGAGCCCTATAGGGCACCTTACAAAGCGCCTTATGAGGCACCTTATAAGACACCTTACTTATAAGGCACCTTACAAGGCGCCTTGTAATGTGCCTTGTAAGGTGCCTTATAAGGCGCCTTGTAACGCGCGTTAGTCTAAGGCGCCTTGTAACGCGCGCTAGCTGATACGGCTTGCCGTAACGATGCACCGCCCATGCCTTTATATGGGCATCTGTACCATTACCGCAGAACTAACATGGGTAACATTACCACGGTTTAGTAAACATACCCCTAAATATCTGGTTTCAGCCCTGAATGGCACAGCTAACCAGACAGCGGCAATATTCAGCCACTATCTGGATAGCTGAAATCACATAAAGTTAGGACAGTTATTGAGATGACCCGACTTTATAGCGGCACTTAGTTGTTCAGCAGACTGAAAATTGCTGCTAACCAGCTAAGTGCTGGGACTCCCCTCGTCCTGCCCATGGACCACCCTGGAACTCTCCAGACAATGCCAAATTGTTTAGCGGGGATAATCAGCAGTATTGGCTGGTTAGGAAGCAGGAGAGCCACGCCACTGGAGGAAGCGCTTTTATTAACAACCAGGGTCTGCCCAATATGTGTTTTGGCAGAAGCCTTCTTCAGGGGACTAAGACCTCGTACAAAAACATACATAAAACATTATATATAAATTAAAAGTTACATTAAAAATATATAATATTAAAAATAAAAAATTAAAACAATGGAAAAATTACATATATCTGTATATATATGACAATCACCTAATCCAAAAGAACCAAATGAACCACTAAGTAGATTATCATTATATCCCGCCTCCTGTTGGATGATTTCCTCTCATTTTTGGTTTTAGTGATGTATCTATTCATTTTTTTCACAATACTCCACTTGGATGTTCTCTACATATATTAGTTAGTTACGTTCTACCAGTGGTGAGTGGTCGTCTACATTGCTCAGTATTCACTATGGGGTATGTTTACTAAACCGTCTTAATGTTACCGGCGCTAGTTGCAGCGTTAATGTGAAGAATGCCATATAAGATAGTGGGTGGTCCGGAGGGAAGGTTGCAAGGAACCAGTATCGTGTGATATTGGGCGCCGTGGCACATTAACATGTGTTAACCCTAAGTTTATGCCAGCGCAGTGTTAGAAGCTTTAAAGATGTAGCCCACTGGTTACTGCAATGACTGTAGAGGCAGAGGTCATGGGTTAGATCCTGCAGTGCTGCTATGTAAGAAGGCTGTCTAAGGGATTTCCTTTTAATTTAAATCAGTGCTGCCAGCAAAAACACCCTCACAGTGCCGTAACCAAAGGTGCCGCGTAAGGTGCCCTATAAGGCACTCCATAGGGCACATTATAAAGTGCCCTGTCAGCCAAGGTACCTTATAATGTGCCCTATAGGGCGCCTTATAAGGCATCTTAGGCTATGGCACTGTGAGGGTGTTTCTGCTGGCAGCACTGATTTAAATTAAAAGGAAAAGCCTCATTAAAAAACACCACTGTGGGATCAAACCCATGACCGTGGCCTTTGCAGTCATTGAAGTAACCAGTGGGATACACCTCTACAGCAGCTAACACACTGCTGGCTGGCTACAGAAAGACTGCAGCTCACCACACAAACTGTCTACTGTGGTTACCAGGATAGGGTAAACCCATGATGCACTGCACATGCAGATCAGCAGCCTGCATCTGATCACAAGATGGGGTATGCGCCTCTATAGCACCCCGGCCTGGTAGGGGGAACTGACCGTGTGTGTTACTGGAACAGAGTAGCTACAGACCGTGACAATGTGCGGTTCCTTTGCTCTCCCTGAGGGTGAGGTGGGGTGCCCAGCACCAGGTCTGCAGCACCTGGCTTGGCTGAGATAGGCTGTGCTGCAGGTCCCCATCAGTGCCAGTGTGTGATAGGTAGTCCTTGCAGGCACACCTGTGTCCATCTGTATTTTCTAGTCATGTCTAGCCCTTGTGGACTATGACACCCCCCAGAATGGTGCATATTCTGTGTGGTTGTCATGGTCACATGTTATAAGAGAAGGGTGGTGTTTGTGCCCAAAAGCCGATTACGTAGCACCACCCAACCCGCTCCCTGTGGGTCAGGGTGGGGGGAGAGCATTTCCCACCAACAAATCCACATTCTACATCGCTGCAATGCTGGCAGTAGAGAGGACCATCAACCCCAGTCCTGTTGGGGAATAGGCACCCTACAGGGCAGTCAATGCAGATCTGTACGCATCACGTAGGGCACTGGCAGATAAGCAGTAGGCCTGGAAAATAACAACTGCCCCCCTCCACCTCCACCTCCACCTCCACCTCCACCTCCACCTCCACCTCCACCATCTGACATTCACCAGCAGAGGGCACAATCAGTCTCCACCCACTGCACCCTGCAAGGTGTTCCAATCATACACTTGCTAACTTCAGACAGTCTGCTAGCTAGTACATAGTGCATGTTCCTGGAGAAACTGTGCGTACCCAGAAATGGGATGTGAGCACACACACCAAGCAGGTATGTCAGTGATTGGGCCCCAAAAAAGAAAATTCATAGATATCATTTGAGAGAAATAGTGTATAAGCACTATGGGGGAACCTAGCCATGCCATGGTCACTGCTCATTCAGGGTGAGAGTGACCCCCCAGCCTGACATGCTGTGGCCACCCTGTCCGTGCAGGTGGTGGTCGGGCACTACAATGTCCCAGCCATTGCACTATGCCCTGTGCAGATGCATCCTGCCGAGGCCACCCTGTCCGGGCCATACCCACAGTACCTTGCTCCTCATTATGCACATTGGCAGCCTAACACTGGAAACAGTGCAAGCATTGTGGGCTCAGTAAGGTGTAGGCAGCCACAAAACACTGGATAGAAATACACACACTCCCACACCTATTTCAGCATTGTGCAAATATAGAGGTGGTTGGCAGCCCTGGCCGCCACACCAATCCTGGGCACAGTGCAGACATTGCTATGGTACTCAATACTGTTAGGGTCACTCCCCGGGGTGGTAAGCACTGTCAGAAACAAAAACTGAAACATACTCCACAGATATCAGAAAGGTTGCTATGATGAATCTCTGTCAACAAATTGTGTTGAACTTAGGATTTGTTATCTGACATTAATCATAGCAACCTTTTGATATATGTGGAACGTGTTTCCAAGTTTAAGATGGCATTGCTAAGGTATGCAGGTGCTAGTATTGGTAGATGCTGCTCCGCGCAGGGCCCAACAGCCTGACTCTCCATGAGCCGTTGGATAGTGAAGCCTGTGGGTGTGGGTGTTTGTGCCCCTGTTGGCTGCTGCTCTAGGGCAGAGGTTCCCAACTCCGGTCCTGGTGGGCCAAACATGGTTCAGGTTTTCATGCTGTCCCTAATGAATATGCATGGCTACATTTCCATACAATGGGGGCGGTGCATAGAAATGCAGCACAGGTATATTTATTAGGGAAAGCATGAAACCTGAATGGTGTTTGGCCCCCCCCAAGACTGCAGTTTTGAAACTCTGCTCTAGGGATTGCACATGTTTATGGTGTATGTGCTCTGTAGGGTAATATATAGGCATTTATGGCATGTTATTTTATCTACAATAAAGGTTCCATCTTTATTACCACGGTTTAGTACTGGGTAAAATAAAGGCACATGGTCTGCAGGAGCTACAGCTGGGGCTTGAACCTGTGACCTTCTGTTCCTGAGCACACTGGCTGCATGTACTGCACCAAACTGTTGCCACAGAGGCAGGTCATTCCCTGGGGATACCATTACTGTTCGTCAGACAGACCTTGTCTTTTGTAGTGCACGGCACCCACCTAAACAGGGCTTGGCCTTGGTCTGCTGTGGGCAGATGCCACTGCCCCCTCCACCACCAGCACCCCTCCGCCACCCTTATGACATGCCCTTATGCCGGTGGTGCTGATGGTGCGCAGTCCCAGGCCATCCAGTGTGCTGGTAGTTAGCTGCCTATGGTGCGTGATATGGGGTAGGGGTGCCTGCATAGACATCCATGCTTCTCCCCGGCACCACCTGCCAATGTTATGTGCACTTTGGGGTACTTGCTGGGTAATGTCCATTGTGGCAATGTGGGACACACACTCGTGGACATGTTTGCCCTTGGTCAGTTGCTGTTTTGCTGGTTTTCTGTTTTTACATTCCTATGTGTCACCTAGGTATCTGCCTAGTCCACCCTGTGCCCCAGATGCCCCACTGCATGTCCCGCCTGCAGCCCTCTGTACCCCATTTGCAGCCTCATTATAGTGCCCTTTTGTACTTGGGCACTATGCTGTTGCTGCACATGTATCACTACTATCACTTTTCTTGGTCTCCCTGCCTTTGCTGTACATTGCTGACTGAAATGGTTTCTCTCTCCTGCAAATGTGCCTCTAACGCGAGGTTTTCACTGGCGTTAATTTTCAGACCCTGATTTCACAGCATTAGTGTGCCTGGAGCCTCTCCCCGCCCACTCTCCGCCCATTGACCCCTTCTCTCCGCCCTCTGGATTGAATTACTCCACCCTCTGTGCACCTTAACGCCACCGGAGACGTTATCGCATGATAAGTGACGTTATCGCCCGGTAATGTTACATTATCGCGCAATAACGTCACTTATCGCGCAATAACGTCACTTATCGCGCAATAACGTCACTTATCGCGTGATAACATCGCCGCTGTGATGTTAGCACTCTTTAGTAAACATACCCCTATGTATATATGTGTCTGATTACATAACCTTCCAGTAGTATATTTTATATCTGTTTTTAGTTACTATACATGTACATAAGCTTTTTATAATTACTTATTAATTTTAGTCTTTTTATATATATGTATGGTTTTAGATGAGAGAACTATTTTATCATTTGGTTCTTTTGGATTAGGTGATTGTTATATATATATATTTTTTTTACCAATTCATTTGAAACAGCCACACTTTTAAACCACACATCAAAGACAAGTAGGAAGAAGTGGGCAGAACAAAATCAATGCAAAATACATGCAAACCAGTTAAAGGCTGGAAAGCAATGAGCACAAATGCTTGAAGCTTATCCAACAAAGTTCCGGACCTGGAAGCCCTAATGGTGGAAATGGACTTGGACATTGTGGCCATTACAGAAACATGGTTTAATGAATCGCATGAGTGGGATAAAGCCATAGCTGGCTATAATCTATTCAGAAGAGACAGAGAAAGTGGAAAAGGAGGAGGAGTAGCCTTATATATCAAAAGCAATATTAAAGCTACTGAAATGCAGGGGGCATAGGGAAAAGAAGAAATGCTCTGGATTGTGTTGGAAAGAGGAGATGGCACTGTCATCCATACTGCTGTAGTCTACAGACCTCCGACTCAAATCGAAGAAATAAATAGCGAATTGTTTATAGATATTGCCAAGATAGCCACAAAGGGGGAAGTGATCATATTGGGTGACTTTAATCTACCTGATGTGGATTAGATTACTACTCCTGCAAATCTGGAAAGCAGCAAAAAATTGTGGATGCTTTCCAAGATGCATTACTTAGACAAATGGTGATGGAACCAACCAGGGAAGGCTCAGTGCTGGATTTAGTGCTCACCAATGGTGATAGCATGTCAAATGTCTGGGTGAGTGCCGCTGTGAACAGCAGCGATCATCACACGGTGTGGATTGAGATAAAAGCCAAGGTGCAGTCCAATCATGGCAAGCTCAAAGTCCTAAACTTCAAAAACACTGACTTCGGTAAAATGGCCAAGTACCTGAAGGAGGAGTTGGCCGGGTGGGAGGGGATAGGGGAAGTGAAATTGCAATGGGCTAAACTAAAGGTGGCAATAAAAGGAGCAACAGATAAATATGTAAGGAAAGTAAATAAAAACAAGAGGAGAAGGAAACCTATTTGGTTTTCCAAAGAAGTGGTTGCTCAAATAAAGGCAAAAAACACAGCATTCACAAAATTCAAAAGCTTGCAAACAGAGAAACACAGAAAGGAATACAGGATCAAACTCAAAGAGACAAAAAGAGAGATAAAGAAAGCAAAATCAAAGGTAGAGGAAAAGATGGCTAAAAATGTGAAGTGTGGCGACAAAACTTTCTTCAGGTATATTCGGGAAAGGAGGAAAATCAGAGGTGGGATTGCAGGACTCAGAAGTGCTGGGAACGGACTCGTGGAAAGTGACATTGAAAAAGCGAAATTGCTAAATAAATACTTCTGCTCTGTTTTTACTAAAGAAAATCCTGGAGAAGGACCACCTGTGACTCCCAAATATTAAAATGGGAATGAAGTAGATACCACACCATTCACAGAAGATGATGTGTTAGAACAACTTGCAAAACTGAAAGTGAACAAGGCCATGGGACTGGATGGGATACATCCCAGGATACTGAAAGAGCTCAGAGAGGTTCCTGCAGGGACATTAAAGGATGTTTTCAACAGATCCTTGGAAACAGGAGAAGTTCCTCAGGACTGGAGAATGGCTAATGTCGTACCTCTTCACAAAAGTGGTGACAGGGAAGAAGTGACAAACTACAGGCCCATGAGCCTTACCTCGGAGGCGGGAAAAGTAATGGAGGTGCTCCTGAAAGAGCGAATAGTGGAGTTTCTCAATACCAACAGGTTGCAGGATCTGAGGCAACATGGTTTACCGAGGGATGATCTTGCCAAACAAATCTGAGTGAGTTCTTTGACTGGGTGACCAGAGAACTAGATCAGGGGCATGCGATGGATGTCATCTACCTGGATTTCAGCAAAGCCTTTTATACTGTTCCTCATAGGAGGCTTATCAATAAACTCTGTAGTTTGGGGATGGATCCCAAGGTGGTGAATTGGATCAGAAATTGGTTGAATGACAGACGACAGAAGGTGATGGTAAATGGAGCTCACTCGAATGAAAGGAGGATGATTAGCGGGGTGCCGGTCCTGGGCCCGGCACTGTTCAATGTATTTGTGGGTGATATTGCTGAAGGACTGAATGGAAAAGTTTATCTTTTTACAGATGACACGAAAATTTGGAACAGAGTGGACTCCCCTGAGGGAGTGGATAACATGAGGAAAGATCTACAAAAGCTGGAAAAATGGTCTAATGCTTGGCAATTAAGATTTAATGTGAAGAAGTGCAGTGTCATGCACTTGGGAAGCATAAATCCAAGGGAAATGTACACGATAGGGGGCTAGAAGTTGGTGTGCACGGATCAGGAGAAGGACCTTGGTGTGATTATTTCTGAGGATCTCAAGGTGGCAAAATAGTGCGACAAGGTGGTGGCAAAAGCCAGGAGGATGTTGGGCTGCATACAAAGAGGAATTACCAGCATAAAGGAAGAGTACTAATGCCACTGTATAAGTCACTGGTGAGGCCTCACTTGGAATACTGTGTTCAGTTTTGGAGACCATATATTGCAAAGGATGTAAAAAGACTGGAAAGTGTTCAGAGGAAGGCGACCAAAATGATTTGGAGCCTGCGTCAGAAACCTTATGAGAAGAGACTTGAAAACCTAAATATGTGTACTCTAGAGGAGAGGAGGGATAGGAGAGATATGATTCAGACCTTTAAATACTTAAAGAGAAATAATGAACAAACAAACCTCTTCCAAAGATGGGGAAGCCGTAAAGCTAGGGGGCATAACATGAAGCTGCAAGTGGGTAAATTGAAAGGCAATGTCAGGAAATGCCTTTCCACTGAAAGGGTGGTGGATGCTTGGAATGCCCTCCCGATGGAAGTGGTGGGGGCAAATACAGTGACAGAATTCAAAATGGCATGGGACAGACACAGTGGATCCCTTTACAGCAACAGGATAAAATCAAAATAAACTTAACTAATTTCTCAACAAATAGGGGTATCTTACATGGACCGGTGGGTTCACCCCTAAAGAAAGACATGGGGAGGGGTGGCCTGCACAAAGCGGCAGGTGCATCTGCTCTTGCCATCTTGCTGGGCAGACTAGATGGACCATACTGGTCTTTATCTGCTGTCATTTACAATGTTACTATGTTATTTACCCATTCATCGGATATTGCATGACCTCATGCTTAGGACATTGTCGAAGACTCGATACTATGTACCGGGTACCGCAGTGTCCCGGTTTCCAGAAAATGCAGTTACCACACCATTCCATAGTTGTGGAATCGGCAGTGCGTCAAATTAAACGTGCTAAGACACATTCATCTAATCTTCCAGGCCACGAGAGAAGAACTCTCGATGCCTTTGGCCGTCGATGCTTTCAAGCCTCCATGTTGTTGGCCAGAATAAGTTCATACTTACTCTACATGGTATGTTTCTTTGGGAGGTGACTAAAGATTTGGAACTAATGGCTCCTCTTCTCCCAGACGACAAGAGGGCTGATTTCCTGACACTTGTTAAACATTCCCAGAATGTTTCCAAGTTCATGAACAGAGCTACTTTTGATTGTTTCAAGTGTATTAGCAGGACTTCTGCTATTTCCATTGTTGCATGTCGGATCGCTTGGTTACAAGCATCTGATTTAGAACAGTGGGTGCAAGATAAGCTGAGGAATATTCCTTGCATGGGAGAAAACCTCTTTGGCAAGGATTGGCAAGACAAAGTTTCGCAGCTTGAGTCCAAGAATACCACCCTAAACAAGCTCTCTAGGACCACTGCCAACCCAGCTAAGAAAAAGATGGTTAAGAAGCCCTTTTTCAACAAGAAGAAGAAGTTTTATCCTTCTTACACCCATGTGGTCCACTGTCTGGTCCATGCTTCCCAGAAGGGACAGCAACAACCGAAGCAACAAAGGAAGGCTCAGGCCCCCAGAACTCAACCAGCTCTGCAGACCCAGCTTCCACAAGGTCTTTGACTTCCTGCTAGAGAACTTAGCTATCCTACCCCTGGAAATTCCAGAGCCAGTCAACATCCCAGGCAGACTGTGTTACTTTGCCAAAAGATGGCACCAGATAACATCAGAACATTGGACTCACTCCATAGTGACAGAGGGGTACAGACTTCACTTCCGAAGTATGCCCCCTCCCTCCTCTCCAAGAGAGTTCAGCTCCCAGCCCCCTCTTACCACTCTCTTGTGCCAAGAGATCACCACCCTTCTCGCTCAAGGTGCGATAGAGGAAGTGCCACTTTCCCAACAAAGCCTGGGCTTCTACTCCCCCTACTTCCTTATATCAATGAAAACAGGAGGATACAGGCCCATTCTGGACCTCCGAGAATTAAACAAGTATCTGTTCCGAGAGAAATTCAAAATGATCTTTCTCAGAACAATTCTCCCTTACATCCAGAGTCAGGATTGGCTATGTTCTCTAGACCTAAAGGATGCATATACACACATCCTTATCCTCAAAGACACAGGAGGTTTCTTTGGTTCCTCTTTCAGGGAAGACATTACCAGTACAGGGTTCTACCCTTTGGTCTGGCTTCTGCCCCAAGAGTCTTCACAAAATGCATGACAGTAGTAGCAGCATTTCTAAGAACTCTAGGGATATTTGTCTTCCCCTACTTAGATGACTGGCTCATCCAAGCATCATCAGCTTCAGAGGCCAGCTCTGCTCTCTCCCGCACAGTGCAGGTTCTTCAACATTTGGGGTTTGTAATAAATCTTCCAAAATCCCAACTCACCCCTTCTCAAACCTTAGAGTTCACAGGGGCTCTTCTAGACATGCAGCAGTCAAGGGCTTTTCTGCCACAGGTACGCTGCGCTCGAATAGTTCAACTGGCTTCTCAAGCAGTTATGAAAACCTCCCTAACTGCTCGAGAAATGCTTCAGTTACTTGGTCATATGGCTTCCACTGTACATGTGGTTCCCTATGCTCGTCTACACATGCGTGCAGCTCAGTGGACCCTAGTTTTGTAGTGTACTCAGGCATCAGGTCATCTGGGGGACAAAATCAGGAACTCTGCACGCCTCATTTCATCCCTCCAATGGTGGCAATCAACAAAAAACCTACTCGTAGGGTCACCTTTTCAGAAGCCACCACACCAGTCCACCCTGACAATGGATGCGTCCAAATTGGGTTGGGGAGCTCATCTGGACAATCTCTCCACTCAGGGTCTTTGGACTCAGCAGGAGGCTCAGTTTCACATAAACCTGCTAGAGCCATCTTCAGTGCTCTCAGAATGTTCCAGGACTACCTCCACTCCAAAACAGTTCTAGTCCAGACGGACAATCAGGTTGCTACGTTCTATGTGAACAAACAGGGTGGAACAGGTTCTTGGGCATTGTGCAACGAAGCTCTACACCTATGGTCCTTTGCCATATGCCTTCAGATACACCTACTTGTGGTGTATCTCCCTGGCAAGCAGAATCTCTTGGCAGACAAACTCAGTCGAGTACAACTGCCACACGAATGGTCTCTCCATTCAGAGCAAATTGCTTGAATCTTTCAAATCTGGGGAATCCCAGATATAGATCTCTTTGCAAGGCCTCAGAATGCCAAACTTCCCAACTTCTGTTCCAGAATTCCTGCTCAGAACAGTCAGGCAATGGATGCTTTCCACCTCCACTGGGGTCAGGACTTCCTATATGCCTATCCACCCATTCCCCTCATTCCCAAGACTCTGTTCAAGCTTCAGAGAGACAGGGGCCATATGATCCTCATAGCCCCATGCTGGCCATGACAGACGTGTTATCCACTGCTTCTAAGTCTCTCTCAAGTCAAACCTCTGGAGTTGGGATGTGCTCCAGATCTTATATCCCAGGAGAACGGAATGCTTCTGCACCAAAATCCTCAGTCTTTGCTCCTGATGGCGTGGCTGCTGAGAGCTTAGAACTCCAGGATGTCAACAAGTTAAAGATATCCTTCTGGCCTCTAGGAAACCTTCCACAAGGCATGCTTACGCTTTTAAATGGAGACAGTACTCAATTTGGTGTCCATCTGTATTTCCCAATCACATCTAGCCCTTGTGGACTATGACACACCCAGAATAGTGCATATGCTGTGTGGTTGTCATGATCACTTGTTAAAAGAGCAGGGAAGTGTCTGGACCCACATGCAGATTATGTAGAACCACCTACCAAACCACCCTCTCTGGGTCAGGGTGGGGGCCAGGATCTGCCACCAACAGAACCACACTCTACATCTTTGCAATGGAGGCAGTAGAGGGACATGATGAAGGGCTGTGGGACCATCAACCCCAGTCCTGCAGAGGAAGGGCACCCTCTGGGGCAGTCAATGCAGATCTGTACGTATCACATAGGGCACTGCAGACAGGCAGTAGTCCTGGAAAAACTCAGCTGCCCCCCACCACAATCTGACATTCACCAGCAGAGGCCACAGTCAGTCTCCACCCGCTCCACCCTGCAAGGTATTCTAGCCATACACAAGCTAACTGCAGACAGTCTGCTAGCTAGTACATAGTGCATGTTCCTGAAGAAACTGTGTGCACCCAGAAATGGGTTGTAAGCACAAACACCAAGCAGGTATACCAGCAATTTGGCCCCAAAATGGGAACACCCAGATATCACTTGAGAAAAACACTGTATATCACTATGTGGGAACCTGGACATGCCATGGTCACTGCTCAGTCAGGGTGAGAGTGACCTCCCAGCATGACATGCTGTGGCTACCCTGTCCATGCAGGTGGTGATCGGGCACTACAATGTCCCAGCCATTGCCCTATGCCCTATGCCCTGTGCAGATGCATCCTGCCCAGACCGCCCTGTCTGGGCCATACCCACAATACTTTGCTCCTCATTATGCACATTGGCAGGCTAACACTGGAAACAGTGCAAGCATTGTGGGCTCAGTAAGGTGTAGGGAGCCACAAAACCCTGGATAGACATACATACACTCCTATGTCAGCATTGTGGAAAGAGAGAGGTGGTTAGCAGCCCTGGCCGCCACACCAGTCCTGGGCACAGTGCAGGAATTGCTATGGTATTCAATACTGTTAGGATTGCTCTCTGGGGTGGTAAACACTGTCAGTAACAAAATATGAAACACACTCCACATATATCAAAAGGTTGCTATGATGAATCTCTGTTAACAAATTGTGTTTAATGTAGGATTTTTTATCTGACATTGATCATAGCAACCTTTTGATATATGTGGAACGTGTTTCCATGTTTATGACGACATTGCTAAGGTATGCAGGTGCTAGTATTAGTAGATGCTGCTCCGCGCAGGGCCCAACAGCCTGACTCTCCATGAGGCTTTGGAGAGTGGAGCCTGTGGGTGTGGGTGTTTGTGCCCCTGTTGGCCTATGCTCTAGGGCAGAGGTTCCCAACTCCGGTCCTGGTGATTCCAACACGATTCAGGTTTTCATGCTGTCCCTCATGAATATGCATGAGATACATTTGCATACAATGGGGGCGGTGCATACAAATGCATCTCAAGCATATTTCTTAGGGACAGCATGAAACCTGAATGGTGTTTGGCTCTCCAGGACTGCAGTTGGGAACCTCTGCTCTAGGGACTGCACATGTCTATGGTGTATGTGCTCTGTAGGGTAAAATATAGGCGTTTATGGTGTGTTTATTTTATCTGCAATAAAGGTTCTGTCTTTATTACCACGGTTTAGTACTGGGTAAAATAAAGGGACATGGTCTGCAGGAGCCACAGCTGGGACCTGAACCTGTGACCTTCTGCCCCTGAACACACTGGCTGTGTGTACTGCACCAAACTGTTGCCACAGAGGCAGGCCATTCCCTGGGGATACCATTACTGTTCGTCAGACAGACCTTGTCTTTTGTAGTGCACGGCACCCACCTAAACAGGGCTTGGCCTTGGTCTGCTGTGGGCAGATGCCACTGCCCCCTCCACCACCAGCACCTCTGTGCCACCATGCTGACATGCCCTTATGCCGGTAGTGCTGGTGGTGCGCAGTCGCAGGCCATCCATTGTGCCGGCAGACGGCTGCCTATGCTGCGTGATATGGGGTAGGGGTGCCTGCATAGACATCCACGCTTCCCCCCAGCACCACCTGCCAATGTTATGTGCCCTTTGGGTTACTTGCTAGGTAATGTCCATTGTGGCACTGTGGGACACACACTCGTGGACATGTTTGCCCTTGGTCAGTTGCTGTCTTGCTGGTTTTCCGTTTCTACATTCCTATGTGTCACCTAGGCATCTGCCTAGTCCACCCTGTGCCCTAGCTGCCCCACTGCATGTCTCACCTGCAACCCCCTGTACCCCATTTGCAGCCTCACCATAGTGCCCTTTCGTACTTGGGCACTATGCTGTTGCTGCACATGTATCACTACTATCACTTTTCTTGGTCTCCCTGCCTTTGTTGTACATTGCTGACTGAAATGGTTTCTCTCTCCTGCAAATGTGCCTCTAATGCGAGGTTTTCACTGGCGTTAATTTTCAGACCCTGATTTCACAGCATTAGTGTGCCTGGAGCCTCTCCCCGCCCACTCTCCGCCCATTGACCCCTTCTCTCCGCCCTCTGGAATGAATTACTCCACCCTCTGTGCGCCTTAACGCCGCTGGAGACATTATCACGCGCTAAGTGACGTTATCGCGCGATAACGTTACTTATCGCGTGATTACATCGCCGCTGCGACGTTAGCGCTGTTTAGTAAACAGTTTCCCTTAGAGTTCTGATCTTTTCGGGATATGCTCCTCTTCATTATTATCTCAGTTGGGCCCTTCTCCAACTTAACCAGAAATTTCAAGTTGATTCTTTGCTCCATATTTCTGCCACCTCCAGTTGCGTGACAAAGTGATGGAGCAGTGTGCTACAAAAAAACTTGAAAAAGAAAAACAGAGTGAGAGAGATGAAAAATATTGCAGCAGAATAGTGGTGAGATGTTGCACAACACAACGACTTAAGTGGTTAGCCAAGTCTTATTTTATAGGTTTTATATACTGCTTTATCACTTCAATCAAAGAGGTTTATGTTATAATTTAAACTTAGTAATGTACATTAAACAGGGATATTGTTAACTTGGATTTTTCTGAGGCAATGGTGACTTGCCCAAGGCCACAAGGAGTGTTGGTGGGAAATGAATCCTGGTCTCTGGGTTCCCAAGCCAGTGCTCTTAACCATTAGGCTCCTCCTCCACTCAGCATTGTGTCATGGGTGTGGCTGCCACAGCCTCATTTCTTTTTTGTAACACCTTGTATGGGGAAATGTCCTCTGCACTCATTATTGAGAGAAGGGTTTCTTTGGATGTAGAATATATGTTCAAAAGTAAAAGTGAGAAGCACAGCGCAGTTTATAACACCAAAATAAAATTAACTGTGGTTCTTGTTTTTTTGTTTTTCTGCTTGGTTTGTGATCATCTGGCATCTCCTTTTGTTTTTGCAGACTGAATAGTCACATTTAATAGCATGCCAATCCAGTGTGCAATGTTAGGGGTCAATATGTTTTACATTAATTATATAGCCTGGGAATCTAATCTGCTACATTTTTTGCTGCATAAAAACAGCATAATATAGTTAAAAAAACACCAATGTATATAGTCTGGGAATATATTGCTTTCTTTATTTGTGGGATAACCACCTGGCTTGTGTTGGGGTGTGTGTGTGCGTGTGTGTGTGTGTGTGCTAGTTTATCTCTCGCCTAGGCAACGAATTGTCTTTAGTCACCCCCGCTGGTAGTTCACTTTGACGAGCTCATTTGGGTTTGCTGTCACTGATGAAAAATCATCTCTCTTCCACAAGGGACACAGATTTTAGTTATGATTAGTGGTGGAATTCAAGACGGTTCACGTGAACTGATTCCTAGCTTTTCCCCATGTTCGCCGAACCAGTGCCTACAGACTGTGTCACTGCCGCAGTAGCACTGGAAGGAATCAAAGCACCCAAAGGTATGTTGATGGCATTGGGGGGATCGCAGCATCGGGAGAAGCCCCTGATGCCATCAACTTACTTTTGGGTTCTTTGAAGCCCGCCGGTGTCATTGCAACAGTGACACGACCTGTTTGGCGAACGCAGGGAAGTGCTAGGAACCGTTCGCTTGAACCAGTGTGACCCAGCTGATTCGAGCCGCAGACTAAACCAGTTCCTGACAGGATTGAATCCAACCACTGGTTATGCTGGTCTCAATTTATGGAATAAGCTCTGTAGTGAATTAAGAGAATAGCTTTACTTCCAATTTAGAAGGAAATGCCAGACTTGGCTCTTTGTCTAAACTATTTGAAGTGAGGCTGACATTGACTTATGGTGCCTGATATTCAGAGGCGGCATCTAGACGCGAGTACAGCGTCCAGCTGTCGGCGCTGAACTTAACCCCGGATATTCAATGCCGGGGTCATACGCAACCCTGGCATTGAATATCTGGGGCCTCCGTACATGCCTCCCAGCCGCCGTAGCTAACCAGGCAGCAGCGATATTGCACGCTGCCTGGTTAGCTCCTGCGGCTAAAAGCCAGTCAAGGGTTTTCCTCACCTTTTAGCTACAGGTCCCTAATCGGGCAACATGCAATATTGCTGCTGCCCAGTTAGGGACTGTGCCGCCTGTGCTCCTCCCCAGAACGCTCCTGGCATGCCCCAATGCTCAGCGGTTAGTATCGGGGCATGTAAGAAAGAAGAGAGGGGATATTCAGCGGCACTAACCATGTCAATGCCATTTAATATCCCTCTCAGCGGCAGTTACATGGTTTACAGCCCTGGAAACCATGTAACTGCCCTTCGAATATCGGGCACATGTTCTTTATAGAGAAGAATAAGAACATACAGATTGCCATTCTAGATCAGACAAAAAGTCCATCAAGCTCATAAATCCTGCCTCTAGCACTGGCCAACCTAGGTCACAAGTAATTGACAAGATCCCAAAAAGCAGACCACCTTGAAGTTTGCATTAATGATTTATAGATTTTTTTTTCTTCCAGGAAATTCTCCAATCCATTTTGAAACCCAGCTTTTACCACATCTTCCAGTAATGTATTGCAGAGCTTAATGATGCATTTAAAGGCACATTTTAGATAGGACATGGATATCAAACTTGAGACGTCAAGGTCAGCACGTTTACAATTGTGCCAGCATTTTAGAAATGGCTCTGCTAAACAGGGAACCATTTCTAAAATACATATCCATGGGACATGAGAGGACAGATTTTAGAAAGATATATGTGGAAGCATTGATGGGGGAAGACCAGCTACCTACCTGTGTAAGTGCTGGCATTTCAAAGTGAGCACATACATGTATATCTGAGCCCAGTTTGCAAACATCGATGAGCAGATGCTTAGAATTTATTACAGAGAATACTTTCTTGCCTTCAGTTCAATTTGTAGAGGGAAGTAAACATTGGGGGGTTAAGTGGGATATCCTCCTTAATCCTTCCTCTAAAAGGATGGCCAGAAAGAGCACTTTTTAAATCCCTATTTGTGTCAGAGAGCAGGCTGGCTAAATCAGGTCCTCCCTAGAGCCTTAGGATATGATGATGGGACCACCACTGGCTATGTCCTCGCCTGGAGGGGAGAGAAGTGCTGCTATTATAACACCCCAGGAAGGAGGGTCAAACTGCCAATGGCGGAAGTACGATTATTATGAATGCTCTGGCAACACAAGACGTTCTATGGGACTCAGGCTATGGATGTTTCCCTTAAGTCAAAGACGGATAAGACTGGTGCTAAAGTTGATTCCATGGTGAAGTTTGTAGGGGTTCATAAGGAAGCAATAGAACAGCATTATATGTACATCGAGCGGTTGGAATGCTGGGAATTCTTGGCTCTTTGGCCAAGGGGTCTGGCTTTGGGTAGATTCTGGATGTTAAACTTTTCCTGCTTGTGCTGTGTTACTGTGACTGCAAAAAATGATTTCTTTGCTGAACCTAAGCAGCTCTTGTTTTTTCTGATTTCACAGTAAGGGAAGGAAATGGTTTTTCCTGAGGTCTCGTAAGTTGTGCGCTCCGGCTGTTTTTGGACAACCTGCTGTTTTTGATTTATTATAATTATTTCATTTCCTTTTTTATTAGTTTCCTTTTCTTGGCCCTTATCATGTGGTCAAACTGTATAAGGTTACTTTATATAATTTTTTGTCGTAGGCTTTTTTTCATATTTTCTGTTCAAGGTATAGGTTGAAATATTGTAAAATGTTTATTTAAAAAAATTGAATATTTACCTACACACCCCTATTGTTTAGTGCCTCCCACTGTCTGCACAACTCAGGACGACGACCAGGTGCAGCAGCTACTGGGCACTTCTGCTGGGTATATGTACCACAGCTTGGTGGAGAACAGTGTTCCGCTTCAGTGCCTTGAGTTGCATGGGGGTAGGGCACCGAGGGAGGAGGCAGTGAAAATAAAATGATTGTGCTGGGGAATGAGGAGAAAATAAAGAGAACATCATTGTGCTCGAAGGGGACAGGGACATGGGACATGCAAAATTGTGCCAGGGAGGGAGAGAGGAAATGGCGAAATTGTGCCAAGGAGGGGGGAAGAGAGAGGGAAAATAGTGGCATTGTGCCAGGGAGGGGGCAGTATTGTTGTTGTTAATTGCCATCGAGTCAATGTTGACTCATGGCGACCCTCTGGATAGTTATCCTAAATTGTGTTCGGTCTTCAGTCAGGCGGCTCATTGTTGACAGACTGGTACCTGTAGCTGCTGTTATTGTATCGATCCATCTCATTGCTGGCCTTCCTCTTTTGCGTCGACCTTCTATCTTGCCAAGTATGATGTCTTTCTCTAATGATCTCTCACTTTGCATGATGTGTCCAAAGTATGAAAGTCGAAGTCTTGTCATCTGAGCTTCTAAAAAAGCTTAGGTTTGATCTCCTCTAGTACCTACTGGTTTGTTCTTTGGGAAGTCCATGGTATAGGCAGTATTCGCCGCCAGCACCATAATTCAAAGTTATCAATTTTCCTCCTGTCTATCTTTTTCACTGTCCAGCTTTCGCATCCATATGATGTTATTGAAAATACCATGGCTTGAACAAGTTGAATCTTTGTATGGAGAGAGACATCTCTGCTCTTGAGAATCTTGTATAGATCTTTCATAGCCATTCTGCCAAGAGCAATGCGTCATCGGATTTCTTGGCTGCTTGTTGCTTCTTTATTGATAGTTGACCCAAGTAGGATAAAGTTGTCCATGATTTCAATTGCTTCTTCTTCAACGATGAACTTGTTGATTTTTCCAGTTGTCATGATCTTTGTCGTCTTTACATTAAGGTGCAGGCCCATTTTAAGACTATGTTCTTTGATCATGAGAAGCAAATGTTTCAGATCATCTTTACTTTCAACCAGTAATGTGGTATCATCACATAGCGAAGATCAAGATCAAAGTACAGTAGATAGTCTTAAAAAGGGCCTGCACCTTAATGTGAAGAAGGCAAAGACTCTGACAACCATAAAATCAATTTCATTCTTGATGGCGAAGAAATAGAAATAGTAGACAACTTTAACCTGCTTGGATCAATCAATAATGAAACAACAAGTAGTCAAGAAATCTGACTAGGCATTGCTCTTGGCAGAATGGCTATGAAGGACCTAGACAATATTTGACCTGTCCAAGCCATGATATTTTCAAGAAAGCATAGTTACTCACCTGTAACAGGTGATCTCCGGGAACAGCAGGAATTTAGTCTTCACATATGGATATCGTCGGTTCCGATGGAGCCTGCGCGGGAATGCTCCCCAGCGTCTAATAGGAAAGCTTTTGGGAGCATCCCACAGCGCCTGCATGCTGCCTTCCTGCCTTTCCCAACTGTTCCTCTCCAGTTGAGTTTAAAGCTGAGACAAAGAGAGAGGGAAAGAGAGAAAGAGAGAGAGAGAGATACAACTCCTAGGGGAGGTGGGTGGGTTGTGAAGACTAAATCCCTGCTGTTCCCGGAGATCACCTCTTACAGGTGAGTAACTATGCTATCTCCAGGAACAAGCAGGAATGTAGTCTTCACATATGGGGACTCCCTAGCTGCAGATGCCAGGGAGAAAGCCCCAGAAGTTGTGTGCCCTTGTGAAAGGGCTCCACTTCCCTCCATGGATCTCTGGCATCCTACCAGGGATGGTGGGCAGGAGTTGATTAAGTATGGAACAGTTGTTGAAGAACAGCCTGACCAAACAAGCCATCCCGGCGGGAGTCCTTGTCTAAGCAGTAATGGGCTGTGAAGGTATGAACTGAAGCCCAAGTAGCTGCTCGACAGACACAGAGTGAAGATGAGCCATAGAAGCTGCCATGGCTCTCACATTGTGAGCTGTGACATGGCCTTCAAGAGGAAGGTTTTTACTCTCATAGGCAAAAGATATACACTGTGCAATCCAGCTGGACAGTGTTCTTTTGGAGACTGGAAGTCCTAAATGACTAGGATCAAAAGCAACAAAGATTTGAGAGGACTTTCTATGTTGCTGTGTCCTTTGCAAGTAAAAGGCCAAAGCCCTTTTGCAGTCCAAAGTATGAAGATTCCTTTCTGCATTTGAGGCGTGAGGCCTTGGGAAGAATACAGGAAGGTAAACCGCTTGGTTTAAATGAAAAGGTGACACCACCTTTGGCATAAAGTATGGATGAGTCCTATCATTATGGAACCTTGTATAAGGAGGATCAGCCACCAATGCTGATCCTCCATAGCCCATGTTCCCTGTAAAATAGTTATCTCCAATTTATAATGCCCTGTTTAATGTAATTTCAGTTTGTTCAATGTAAACCGCACTGATGCAGAATAGCGCGGTATATAACAGAATGTAAATAAATAAATGCTTGCAATTCACTGATGCGATGTGCTGATGTGATTGCAATAAGAAAGATGACCTTCCAGGAAAGGAATTTCAACGAGGTAGTGGCTAATGGTTCAAAAGGCGGTTTCATGAGCTGCCCAAGAACCAGATTTAATTCCCATGCCACCGGTGGTGGCTTAATGGGAGGCTTAGTTAAAAGAAGGCCTCTCATAAATCTTGCTATGAGAGGAAATAGGTTGTCCATTTAGAGGTTTTGAAAGAAGCTGCAATAGCACTCAAATGAACTCTCACTGAATTGGTCTTAAGCCCTGCATTTGATAAATGAAGGAGATACTGCAGTAATGATTCCAGAGGTATCGCAAGAGGTTAAGACCCTTCTGCGAGCACCATATGGTAAACCTTTTCCACTTAAATGCATAAGAGCATCTTGTGGAAGGCTTTCTGGAAGCATAAAGGATATCCTTTACCTGCTGGGAAAGGTTAAGACCGTGGAGTTCTAGGCTTTCAACAACCAGGCCCTGAGATGCAGAGACTGGGGATTGGGATGCCACAGCATCCCATCCTCTTGAGAAAGGAGATTTGGAGCAGATCCTAACTCCAGAGACGGAGCTTGAGAGAGATGTAGGAGCATTTGCCGTGGTCAACGTAGAGCTATGAGAATCATATGATCTCTGTCTCTCTGAAGCTTGAACAGGGTTTTGGGAATTAGGGGAATGGGTGGAAAGGCATACAGGAAGTTCTGACCCCAATGGAGGAGGAAAGCATCCCTGGCCTGACAACCCTGAGCCGGAATTCTGGAACAGAACCGGGGAAGTTTGGCATTCAGCGGACTTGCAAAAAGGTCTATGTCCGGGGTTCCCCAAATTTGAAAAATTTTGGCCAACTAGTCTGCATGGAGAGACCATTCGTGTGGAAGCAGAACTCGACTGAGTCTGTCTGCCCAAGAGTTTTGTATGCCTGGAAGATACACCACAAGGAGATAAATCTGATGCTCTCTGGCGAGGGCCCATAGTCGCAAAGCTTCGTTGCAGAGCGACAGAGAGCCTGTTTTGCCATGCTTGTTCACATAGAACATAGCTATTTGATTGTCCGTTTGAATTAGGACTGTCTTGTAGCTGAGCTGGGTGTGGAATACTCGAAGAGCAAGGAAAATTGCTCTGAGTTCTAGGAGATTGATGTGTAGATAGGCCTCCTGTGGAGTTCAGGTATCCTGGGTAGAGAGGCCTTGCAGGTGAGCTCCCCAACCCACCTGTGAAGCATCTGTTGTTAGAGTGGCCTGGGGTGGGGGTTGCTGAAAAGGAGACCCCACCAAAAGGTTTTGGGATGATTGCCACCATTGGAGGGACAAAATAAGGCGATCTGAGTTTGCTATTTTGTCTGACAGGCAACCTGACGCCTGAGTCCACTGGGCTGACCTCATATGGAGGCGAGCATAAGGAACCACATGCACGGTGGATGCCATGTGGCCTAGCAACTGTAACATTTCCCGAGCAGTGAGGTGAGGTTTTAGCACTGCTTGGGAAGCTAACTGCACAATGCGAAGGCAGCGGGGCTGTGGAAGGTAGGCCCTTGTCTGTCTGGTATCCAGCAGAGCTCCTATAAACTCTAGGAACTGAGTGGGAGCAAGGTTGGATTTTGGGAAGTTTATGACAAGTCCCAAATACTGAAGGATGCGCGTTGTGCGAGAGAGGGCAACCCTGGACTCTGGCTCTGAAGGGGCTCGAATGAGCCAGTCGTCTAAGTAAGGGAATACGAATATTCCCAGGGTGCGGAGAAATGTTGCCACCACAGCCATGCATTTTTTGAACACCCTTGGTGCAGAGGCCAGGCCAAAGGGAAGAACCCTGTATTCAGGGGCGGCCCAAAGGGGGTGCGGGGCCATGTGCGGAGACTCGGTGCGGGGCCTCATTTGCATAAGAGGCCTCATTTGCATAAATATTTGCATAATGTTACCATATACTAACTTTTAGTAAACATGCCTCTTAATGAGTGTATGGATAAAGAAAGACTAAAAGATTTCTACATTACTATAATCCAGTGCCAACCGCCAGACACATTAGGAACTACTACAAACTGCCCATTTAGAACCCAGAGCAAACCCGCCGTATCCTAACAGCACTACCAGGACTCACAAAGCACCATACTCTACCTATCAAAAGGAAACACTGCAAATATTAAACCAATACATTTCAGAGAATAACAATACATGACCTACTGGGGAAAGAGAACAAGTGGCAATGTCAAATAGGAATTACATAAACAGAATACCTCAGCTCAATTACACATGCAGAACATAGACCATCACCAAACAAGGAATCACAATTTAGAAATAGGAAGACAATAATTAAACTGGGAACCCAAAAAGCCAAACTTGGAATGTACAACAACACTGTAGAAATAAAACTATCCATTAATTTCCTCTTGTACTAAACAAAGCGCAGACGTTAATGATGCACATTTCCCAGAGCTGACATATTCCAATTAATAAATTTAAAATAAAGAGATATTTTTCTACCTTTTGTGCATTTTTTTTCAGCTGCAATTGCTCCAGCCACTTTCTTCTGGTTTCTTCGTGTCTTCTGCTAACTGTCCATCGTCTGCTGTCCATTTGTCCTTTCTTCTCTCCTAGTTTTTTTCCATTCTCTCTCTCTACATCTGCTTTAACATACTAATCTTTCTCCTTTTGCTCTTTCCTCATTCCTATTTCATCCACTCAAATTTTACCCCTCCATCCTCAATCCCCACTTACTCTCCCAATACCTGGCCAATTGTAGATTTTTCATCCCTCCCACACAAAATATTTTTCCCCTCTCCATTTTACTCTCCCAGCCCCATCCCATTCTAATCCTCCCCCAACATCAGCTCCCTTCTAGTTCCAGCCTCACCCAGCATCCATTCTCTTCTAGTCCCTGCATCAGCCCATTTCCAGTCCTAGCCCCCCATCAGCCCATTTCCAGTCCTAGCAACCCCCCAACCCCATACCAGTCCTAGCCCCCCCATCAACCCACTTCCAGTCCTAAACCCCCATCACCCCATTTTCAGTTTAAGCCCCCCCTATAACCCATTACCAGTCCTAACCCCCCATCAGCCTACTTCCAGTCCTAACCCCATCAGCCCATTTCCAGTCAGCCCCCCATAGCCCATTGCCAGTCCAAACCCCCCATCAGCCCACAGCCCATTACCAGTCCTAACCCCATCAGCCCACCTCAAGTCCTAACCCCTCCCCATCAGCCCATTTCCTATCCTAGCCCCCATAGCCCATTATCAGTCCTAACCCCCCCATAGCCCATTACCAGACAGCCCCCATCAGCCCACAGCCCATTACCAGTCTTAACCCCCCCATAGCCCATTACCAGTTCTAACCCCCAACAGCCCACAGCCCATTACCAGTACTAACACCATCAGCCCATTTCCTGCCCTAGTCCCCCCATAGCCCATTATCAGTCCTAACCCCCCCCACAGCCCATTACCAGTCCTAACCCCATCAGCCCACCTCAAGTCCTAACCCTTCCCCATCAGCCCATTTCCTGTCCTAGCCCCCCCATAGCCCATTATCAGTCCTAACCCCCCCATAGACCATTACCAGTCCTAACCCCCCATCAGCCCACAGCCCATTACCAGTCCTAACCCCATCAGCCCACCTCCAGTGTTAACCCCCCATTAGCCCATTTCCAGTCCTAGCCCCCCCCATAGCCCATTACCAGTCCTACCACCCCAACAGCCCACAGCCCATTACCAGTCCTAACCCCATCAGCCCACCTCTAGTCTTAACCCCCCATCAGCCCATTTCCAGTCCTAGCCCTCCATAGCCCATTACCCGTCCTAACCCCCCCAACAGCCCACCTCAAGTCCTAACAACTCCCCATCAGCCCATTTCCTGTACTAGCCCCCATTAGCCCATTACCAGTCCTAACCCCCCCCAACAGCCCACAGCCCATTACCAGTCCTAACTCCATCAGCCCACCTCCAATCTTAACCCCCCAGCCCATTTCCAGTCCTAGCCCCCCCCATCAACCCACAGCCCACCTCAAGTCAAGTCCTAGCCCCCTCCATAGCCCATTACCAGTCCTAACCACACCCCCCCCTCGACCCAAGGAATATATATATATTTTTTTAAAAGCTGGCTGCTACCACTGCTGCTGCCGCCGCTGCAGCAGCAGAATGGAGTGTCCCACGGGGCCCCCTCTGCCTGGCTGAGCCCCTCCCTCTGCGATGGCTGAGCCTCTCTGTGCCGGCTTTCAGATTCGCGAAGGGAGAGTGTCTCCCTCGAGTCTCTGTTAAGCCCGCAGGGGCTGATGGGAAATTTCCCATCTGCCCCTGCAGGCTTAACAGAGACGCGAGGGAGACACTCTCCCTTCGCGAATCTGAATGCTGGCACAGAGGGGCTCAGCCGTCGCAGAGGGAGGGAGGGAGGGAGGGACTCAGCCGGGCAGAGGGGGCCCCGCGGGACACTCCATTCTGCCGCTGCCACGGCAGCAGCGGCAGTGGTAGCAGCCAGCTTTTTTTTTTTTAAATTTAATTTTGATAAAAAGCAGAATGTTCTTTGCGCGGGGCCCCCTGAAACGCGGGGCCCTGCAAAAAACATTCTTGCTCAATGGACGGGCCGGCCCTGTCTGTATTGGTAGTGCTTCCCTTGAAACAGAAAGTGAAGGAACTTTTGGTGAGTTGGATGGATGAGATCATGAGTGTACGCATCCTTGAGATCTAGAGAACAAAGCCAATCCTGAAGGTATGGCAGCAGAGTTCCTAGAGAAATCATTTTGAACTTCTCTTTGAACACACATTTGTTCAATTCTCTGAGGTCTAAAATGGGTCTGTGTGCTCCTGTTTTCTTTGGAATAAGGAAATAGGGGGAGTAAAACCCTGTACTCCGTTGGGGAATGGGTACCTCTTCTATTGCCCCTTGAGCAGGGAGCACAGTGACCTCTTGACCTAACTGGTCGTTGAGAGAGGTCTGAGAATTGAACTGTCTTACCATTGTAGGAGGGGGCATGCTGAGGAAATGAAGCTTGTACCCCTCTCTTACAATAGACAGAGTCCAATTTTCTGCTGCTATCTGACCCCATCTGGGGGCAAAATGACATAACCTTCCTGGGATGGTGGAAGGTTCAGGGCCGTTCAGAGCCAGGAAGGCAAAGTTCTCTAGATAGGAGTCAAAACCCCTGTGGAGGCTGAGTCTGCTGAGCTGGTTGAGGCTTAGCTGCTTTTGTCTTTCTTTGCCTAGGTTGTTGCTGCTGTCCCTTTTGGGCAGACTGACCTAAACGATGCCCCTGTTGGGTATAGGAGGGATCAAACTTCTCCTTACTGAAGAATGGTTTCTTATAGGATTTTTTCCTTGCAGGATCAGCTGTATAGTTAGACAATCTATCCAAAGTGATATTGTCAGCATCTATCTCATTAGCTTTTTCCTGCCAATTCTTGCCAAAGAGATTCTCTCCTGTGCAAGGAATATTCCCTAGTTTATCCTGTACCCAAATTTCCAAGTCAGATGCCTGGAGCCAGGCAATCCTACGTGCACCTATGGCAATGGCAGAGGTTCTGCTTTTGCACTCAAAGCAGTCAAAGGCTGCATGATTCACAAACTTGGAAACATCCTGGACATGTTTGACAAGGGTGAGGTAATCTTGCCTCTTATCATCAGGAAGGAGAGGGCTCATAAGCTCTAAATCTCCTGTGACCTCCTTAAGGAACATCCCCATATATAAGATATAGGAACTGATCCTAGCAGCATGCATGGAAGCCTGGAAGGTTCGACGTCCAAAGGTGTCAAGAGTCCTACACTCACGTCCTGGAGGATTAGATGCATGCCTTTTTGCACTCTTTATCCTTCTCATAGCAGATTCCACCACCATGGAATGGTGTGGTAATTAAGTCTTCTGAAACCCAGGACAAGGAGGAACTCGATACATGGTGTCGAGTCTTCGAGAGTGAGGAGATGTGGTTAGAGGTGTTTCCCACATCCTTAACATGAGATCATGCAAGATCTCATGACTAGGTAAGGTAGCTGCCTCCTTGGGAGCTTTAGGGTATTTCAGAATTTCTAATTCTTTTGCCCTAGGCTCTTTTTCAGGAGCCACTGTGATGGAAAGACCTCAGGCCACATCTCGGATAAAATTCTGAAAGGACATATCTTCTGGTGGAGATATCCTACGCTGAGGAGAAGAGGAATCCTCAGGAAGAAGTACTCTGGTATCGGGAGAGCTTTCAGAGTCTTCAGACTCATCCAAGGATTTGAAGTATCTCTGATCCGGATGATCATGGAAAGCATGGTACCGGTACCAATCGAAGTCGGCATCGGAGTGGTCCGGTACTGACTTGTTGATGCCAGATAGACACGCATGACTCGGTCCCGGTAGAATACCTGCCGATGTCGATGCAGTCGGTGCCGGCACCGGAATTGGTGGCGGTACCGGTTGAATTGTCTGAAGTGGTTTCAGGGGCATTGAGGCTGTGAGAAGAGCCGCCAGACTGCGTTCAATGGCCAAGAATCTCTGGTCTATCGACGCTGCCAATGCTTGGGTATCGGTACTGGATGAAGCGGCCAGTACCCCAGAGCATGGCACCAGTAGTTCTGCTGAGGTTGAAGCCTTGAGAACATCCTGGAGCCCCGTTAGTGCTTTGGAAGCTGAAGCCTCCCGCCGGGGCAATTTTGCCGGTGAAAGTCCCTCAAGGGCAACGCCAGAGGCATCTCGATGTCTAGAAGGAGATCTACCTTTTGAGGACCGGCTAGATTTATGTTTAGTTACCTGGAGGAAGACGAAGCCCTGGAAGATGTCGATGCCACGGAGGCTGCATCGGAGGGAAAAAGGGTGCTAAGTTTAGCAGCTCGGTTTTGCTGTCCCCTTTTCAACATCATCCCACAGGCAACACACTCAGAGATAGAGTGGTCAGGACCTAAACATTTGAGGCACCACTCATGGGTGTCGGTGACGGAGATGGTACCGCCACACTTAGAACACTTTTTAAAACCCGAAGCGGGTTTTTCCATTTTGAAGGAAAAAGTTGGGCCTAGTGCCCAAAATGGTGCGTGGCACCTGAAAAGAAAATTACTTGAAAGACTCCAGAAGAAAGTTTTTTTTTTTTTTTTAAGAAGAAAAGAAAGAAGAACCGGTGGTACCGGTGTAGCATTGAGGGAAGGCAGACGCGACCACAAAAAAGAAGAATAAAAGGGATTTTTTTTCTGCGGTGACAGGATGTGTGACCTGTCGGCTCCGCGGAAAATGAAGAAATGGAGAGGGACTGTTGAGAAAGGCGGGAAGGCAGCACGCAGGCCCTGTGGGATGCTCCCAAACGTTTTCCTATTGGACGCTGGGGAGCGTTCTCGCACAGGCTCTGTCGGTACCGACGATACCCATATGTGAAGACTACATTCCTGCTTGTTCCTGGAGATTATCATATGGATGCGAAAGTTGGACAGTGAAGAAGAAAAGACAGGAAGAAAATTGATGCCTTTGAATTGTGGTGCTAGCGAAGAATACTGTGTATATCATGGACTGCCTGAAGAACAAATCAATCAGTACTAGAGGAGATCAAACCTAAACTTTCTTTAGAAGCACAAATACTCTGGACACATCATGCGAAGAGAGAGATCATTAGAGAAAGACATCATGCTTGGCACAATTGAAGGTCAATACAAGGGGACGATCGATATAATAACAGGTATGGATGCCACTCTATCAACAAATAGACGCCTGAGTTCCGGACAACCGTCCATAGGGTCACCATGAGCTGATATCGATTCGATAGCACTTAACAACACCACAGTGGATCCAAAGGTTTAACAATTCTGACCACATAGGCGGTAACAACAGCATTAACGTGGGATGGGGTAGTTTATTCTTATAAATGGCCTCTTCTAAAATCCCGAGTGATGTAAAAATATGCACTTTGACATAAAGGTGTAAACTTTACCAGTGAGCATAGTCTGGGCAGAACATGGACAGAGTTAGCAAATACATGCCCTGATTATATAATACCTTGTGAACTTCATTTACACCTGCTATAGAGCAAGTGTAAATGTTTGTGCCTTCACATACGGCGCTATCTCTGCCACTTTATAAAACTAAATAGGCATCTACTTGTCTTTATTTAATAGGCTTAAGATAGGTGATTTTGACTGCCTTACCCTAGTACCCTATTATCAAATGACCCACATAAAGTCCTAAAGATACAAATGTAAAATAAAGCTGCTTTTCACTGAAGAGAGTTCTGATGCATCTTGTCATTATTAGAACAGATAATGCTCCTGTTATTCTCGTAGCTGAAAGACTGGTTTGCTCCACTATATTGCATTCTCCCGGGATTTTTTCTTATTCATGGTGGACTGTCAAAAGTATTTTAGTAACATCTTTTGCGAATCGCTTTCAGTGTGTGTGTCTGATTCCACCATATGATAAATGTGACTCTTAATATTCATTTGGTGATTTGAAAGGAAACTGGCAAGTGAATGTCATTGACCCTGGGCTTTCAGTGCATAGAAGCTAAGGGCAAAGCAGCACACCAGAAGCACATTAGTCACTGCTCCTGCTCCTAAAAAGAAAGATCAAGAGATAAAACATGCCCTGCTGTAACCATTAGCATGCATTAGCTTAGATAACATTTAGCAGACCATTTATCAAGAGCTACAAAAACAGAAGGTCAACATCCTGTCGCTAAGTAACCTTGCCTTTGTCACAAATCTGAATGGGATTTAGTAAATCTATGGTGGAGCTGGCATGAAAACATTTATCGTTCATTCTAAAGTGTCTGTCCTGAGGTCTGCCTGTGCTACCTTTCCAAGCAGATAATGCTCACAAGAAAATAAAAACAGAAAGCACGTGAAAAATGAAAATGAATAAATAAACCCCCCAAAACAAAATGAAACAAACGTTTTGCTTGCATGCCCATATTGCAAAGTGGTCTTGTAAAGGTAGTTGGAACTGACACCTGCTGTGTCTATGTCCCTAGAAATAAAGGCATCTTATAGTTATTTCTATCCCTCTCAGCACAGTTTTTGAGCAGGTTACATTTAAAACATTAAAAATCATATTAGCATATTCCTTCCTTAGATTTAAGCCTGCAATCTGTAAATCAAGATGCCAGCTTTTCCATTATAATAAAGTCAAGCTTGAACCCTATAACCTTTGGCTTGCAGCTGTAGAGGCTCAAATCCCAACAGCCAGCATCTGCTATCTTACTGTTTCTGAGTGATGTAATGTTGCTTGCATGTGCTATTGTGGCCTTTGCTCATAGCGTAACTGACAGCATTACAGTGATTTCAGATTTTTGGCTTCTGCTTTCTAAGCATCAGCATGTCTTTACACACCTCAAAGTTGTATACCAACAAGAATCTCAATAGAATGTATTCCTGTTCTAATAGCATTAAGGCACATCAGGGCCAGCATTACATATTGTAGCTATCAGTTCTTGAGTGCTATGCATCACAAGCAAAGGAAGAAATTCTGATTAAGGGCTCACAAACAAAATATGCTCACAAGACATTTGCTCTTATGTTTGAGAACAAAATTGGACAGGCATTTAAACTAGGGAAAGGGGTGACGGATGGAGAAGAACAAGTTCAGGACGTCACTCTCAGGAAAAGCATAATAACATTGGAAAAACTACTACTACTACTATTACTACTCCTGAGATCTGTGCTGGGTTCGCTGCTTTTTAACATATTTGTAAATGATCTGGAAATAGGAATAACGAGGTAGTCAAATTTGAAGATGACACCAAATTATTCAAAGTTGTTAAAACACAATAGGATTGTGAAAAATTGCAAGAGGACCTTGATAAATTAGAAGGCTGGACATTCAAATGGCAGATGAACTTTAATGTGGACAAGTGCAAAGTTATGCATCTAGGAAACAGCAACCCAAACTATGGTTACACGATGACAGGTTCATGTTAGGAACCACCACCCAGGAAAAAGATTTAAGCGTCATTGTGGATAACAACATGCAATGAAGCTACAGTGTAACCCATTTAAGACTAATAAGAAAAAATGTTTTTTTACTCAACATGTAATCAAACTCTGGAATTTGTTTCTGAAGGATGTAATAAAAGCTGTTAGTGTAGCTGGCTTTAAAAAAGGTTTGGACAAGTTCCTGGAGAAAAGGTCCATAAACCATTATTAAAGAGGACCCAGGGAATCCACTGCTTTATGGAATCTGTGTGTCTTTTTGGAAACTGTTAGGTATTTGTGACCTGGATTAGCCACTGTTAGAAACAGGACACTGGGCTTGATGGATGTTGGTCTGACCCAGAATGGCCTTTCTTATGTTCTTATGAATCATTCATATAGCTCTACAAGGCATACACAGTTCTTTACAAACATATAAAGACAGTCCCTGCTTGTAGAGCTTACAATCTAATCAATATAGACAGAAGAATACAAGAGAAACAAGGGGGTTCAAATAGGGAAGGAGACAAGGCGAACAAAGGATTAAGATCAAAATGAGGCCTCAAAGAGGTAAGCCTTTAGCATGGATTTGAAGAGAGGGAGAGAAGAGATTTGACATACAGATAGAGGAAGTTTGTTCCATGCTTAAGTAGGGTTGCCAACTGGCCGGTTTTCAGCCGGCCTGGCCGGTTTTTCCATGGCCAGGCCGGCTGACGGCGCAGAGGCAAAACCGGCCCTTGAAAAGCCGGTTTTTTTGCTCTGGCCGCAAGATCGGGAGCGGCCAGAGCAAAAAAACCGGCTTTTCTCCCAACCCGGAGGGCTTCAGAGGGAGCCGGGGAAGCCCGCGCGAGGCCCCGGCTCCCTCTGAACAGCCGCCAGCGTGAAGAGCCTTTACCTTCACGCTGGCGGCTGTTCCTGTGAAGCCGCGATTGGTGGGAAAGGGGGGGGGGGGAGGCCAAGGACTGCCTGGGCTGTGATGGGGGGAGGGGGCCTGGACTGGAAAAGGGCTAGGAGGGGGGAATTTGACTGGAAATGGGTTGTGATGGGGGGGGGGGGAACCTGGACCGGAAAAGGGCTATGGGGGGGGGACTTGGACTGGAAAGAAATGGGCTGTGATGGGAGGGGACCTGGACTGTAAAAGGGCTATGGGGGGGGGGGGACATGGACTGGAAATGGGTTTTGATGGGGAGGGGGACCTGGACTGGAAAAGGGCTGGGGGGGGGCAGGGACTGGAAATGTGTTGTGATGGGGAGGGGGACCTGGACTGGAAAAGGGCTATGGGGGGGGGAACTTGGACTGGAAGAGGGCTATGGGGGGGGGGAACTTGGGCTGGAAATGGGCTATGGCGGAGGGAGGGGGAACTTGGACTGGAAATAGGCTGTGATTAGGGGGACTTGGACTGGAAATGGGTTGTGAAGGGGGGGACCTGGACTGGGAAAGGGTTATGGGGGGGCATTGGACTGGAAAGAAATGGGCTGTGATGGGGAGGGGGACCTGGACTGTAAAAGGGCTATGTGGGGGGACGGGACATGGACTGAAAATGGGTTTTGATGGGGAGGGGGACCTGGGCTGGAAAAGGGCTATGGGGGGGGGGACATGGACTGGAAATGGGTTGTGATGGGGAGGGGGACCTGGACTGGAAAAGGGCTATGGGGGGGGGGGGGGAACTTGGACTGGAAATGGGCTATGGTGGAGGGAGGGGGAACGTGGACTTGAAATAGGCTGTGATTAGGGGGGCTAGGACTGCAAATGGACTGTGATGGTGGGGGGGGGGGTAGGACTGCAAATGGGCTGTGATGGTGCGGGGGGACACCGACTGCAAATGGGATGTGATGGGGGGGGGGGCTAGGACTGGAAATAGGCTGTGATTGGGGGGGGGGCTAGGACTGGAAATGGTCTGTGATGTGAGGGCTAGCACTGGAAATGGGCTGATGAAGAGCTGGAATAGGACTGGAAATAGGCTGATGTGGGGCATGGGAGAATGGGATTAGAAGGGATTGGATGCTGGGTGGGTCTAGAACTATAAGGGAACTGATTTTGGGGGAGGACTAGAATAGATGGGGAATGAGTGGAGAGGGGAAAAATATTTTGTGTGGAAGAAAAGTCTATGATGGGCCGGGTATTGGGAGAGTAAGAGGGGCTTGAGAATGGAAGGGTGAAATTTAAATGGATGATAAAGGATAAGGAAATAATTGGGGGAAAGAGCAAGAGTATGTTAAAGCAGAAATAGAGAGAGAATGGAAAACATCTAAAAGAGAAGAAAGGACAAATGGATAGCTCGCAGAAGACACGAAGAAACCAGAAGAAAGTGACTGGAGCAATTGCAACTGAAAAATAAAACGCCCAAACAGAAGGTAGAAAAATACTTTTTATTTTGAATTTATTAGCTGGAATATGTTTGGTCTGGGAAGTGTGTATTGATAACATCTTTGCGTTTTTGTTTAGTGCAAGAGGAAATTACTTTATAGTTTTATTTCTCCAGTGTTGTACATTTCATGTTTGGATTTTGGGGTTCCCAGTTTAATTATTATCTGACCAAGGAAGTTAGCCTACACGTATCCTCGGTAATTTTTGTGGGTGGGGCTGGGGGCGGGGCAGGGGTGGGACTAGGGGCGGAGAATGGGTGGAGCATGGCGAGCCACAGGTGTCGGGTTTTTCTCGGTGAAAAAGTTGGTAACCCTATGCTTAAGGAGCAGCAAGGTGGAAAGATCAAAGTCTGGAGTTTGCAGAAGAAGAAAAGGGCAAAGAGAGAAGAAAGCCAGAGGAGGAGTGGAATTCACGAGGAGGGGTGTAGGGAGAGAGAAGAGGGGCAGTAGAGTGAATGCATTTATATGTTAGAAGGAGAAGTTTGAATTGGATATGGAAATGGAAGGTGAGCCAGTGAAGTGATTTTAGAAAAGGGGGTATTATGAGTGTATCGGTGCTAGTGGAAAATTAGCTATGTAGCAGAGTTCTGGATAGATTGAAGATGAGAGAGATGACACTGAGGAAGACCAGCAAGAAGGATGGTGCAATAGTCAAGAAGGGAGGTGACCAAAGAGTGAACGAGAGCCTTAGTAGTGTGTTCAGAGAGGAAGTGACAAATTTTGCTAATGTTGTAGAGAAAGAAACAGCAGGTTTTAGCTATATGTTGAATATGTGTGGAAAAGGACTAAGTGAGGAGTCAAAGATGACCCCAAGGTTGCATGCTGAGGAAACAGGAAGAAGAAGAAGTGATAGAGAAAGGAGGAAGGGGAGGAGGGTTTAGGGGGAAAAATAAGAAGTTCAGTTTTAGCCATGTTCAATTTTAGGCAGTGTTGAGGCATCCTTTAAAGGATGTTTTTAAAAGATCCTTGGAGACAGGAGACGTTCCACAGGACTGGAGAAGAGCTGATGTGGTACCTCTTCACAAAAGTAGTAATATGGAAGAAGTGACAAACTACAGGCCAGTAAGCCTTACCTCAGTGGTAAGAAGAGTAATGGAGGCACTGCTGAAAGAGAGAATAGTGGACTTTCTCAAAACCAATAGGTTGTATGATCCGAGGCATGGTTTTTCCAAAGGACAATCATGCCAAACAAATATGATTGAGTTCTTTGACTGGGTGACCAGAGAACTAGATCAAGGACATGCGATGGATGTGATCTACTTAGATTCCAGCAAAGTTTTTGATACTGTTCCTCATAGGAGGCTTATCAAAAAACTGAACAGCCTGGGGATAGGTCCTAAGGTGGTAAACTGGATCAGAAATTGGTTGAATGACAGATGACAGATGGTGATGATAAATGGAACTCACTTGGATGAAAGGAAGGTGATTAGTGGCGTGTCCCAGGGATTGGTCCTGGGACTAGTACTGTTCAATGTATTTGTGAGTGATATTGCTGAAGGACTGAATGGAAAAGTCTGTCTTTTTGCAGATGACCCAAAAATTTACAACAGAGTGGGCTACCCTGAGGGAGGGATAACATGAGGAAAGATCTACAAAAGCTGGAAGAATGGTATAATGGCTAAGATTTAATGTGAAGAAGTGCAGTGTCATGCACTTGGGATGCAGAAATCCAAGGGATAGTATGCGATAGGGGGTGAGAGGTTGGTATACATGGACCAGGAGAAGGACCTCGGAGTGATTGTTTTTGAGGATCTGAAGTGGGCGAAATAGTGTGACAAGATGGTGGCAAAGCCAGAAGGATGCTGGGTTGCCTACAGAGAGGAATTATCAGCAGAAAAGAGGAGGTACTAATGCCACTGTACAAGTCGCTGATGAGGCCTCACTTGAAATATTTCAGTTTTGGAGACCATATCTCACAAAGGATATAAAAAGACTGGAAATTGTTCAGAGCAAGGTGACCAAAATGATTTGGAGCCTGCACCAGAAGACGTATGAGAAGAGACTTGAAGATCTAAATATGTATACACTAGAGTAGAAGAAAGACGGAAGATATAATACAGACCTTTAAATATTTAAAGAGTATTAATGAATAAACAAATCCTTTTCAAGATGGGGACGCTATAAAACTAGAGGGGATAACATGAAGCTACAATGGGGTAAACTGAAAGGCAATGTCAAGAAATACTTTTTCACTGAAAAGGAGGTGAATGCTTGGAATACCCTCCCGATGGAAGTGGTGGGGGCAAATACAGTGACAGAATACAAAATGGCATGGGACAGACACAGTGGATCCCTTTATAGCAACAGGATAAAATCAAAATAAATGTAAGTATCTCTTACTGTATATCTCAAGAAATAGGTGCATGGAGCGATGGGTACACCCCTAAACAAAGGCATGGGGAGGGGTGACCTGCACTGAGCGGCAGATTCACCTACTCTTGCCACCTTGTTGGGCAGACTGGATGGACCATGCTGGTTTTTATCTGTCATCATATACTATGTTACTGACTGGGTTGGGGAGAAGAAGGAGGTGGAAGAGGGAGTCTTTAGCATTCAGACCAAAAACAATAGTTACAGAGGTTAACTAGAATTTTTGTATTTAGCGCTTATATTCTGCAGTTCAAACAACCTTTGTTCAGAGTGGAGAACATTTAAAACAGCAATGCAAATGCAACTTAATATAAGAAAACAGCAGAAAACCAAATTAACTATTGACTACAGGTGCCACTCATACATCAGTCCGATACTATGGTATCCAGTGTAAGATATTCTATCTGCCTAGAGATCACCATCAGAATATATCATCCTGTGCAATGTGTGGAATGTTGGCACAACTGGTTGGGACACATTCCATTTGGGGTCATGTTGCTGCAAGTCAGAAGTGCCTCATGTCTGGAACAGTGTGGACACATAAGAGCAGCATCTCACTTACAATGTAGCAGAAAAAAACACACAGATAGAATATATAATCTTGTGGATGGGCTACCATAAAGGGCCCCAATGGGCGAACATGCTTCTGGGCCCAGACCCTAGGCAAAAGGGGTAGACACCGGGTAGAGGACATGGAGGTAGGTAAAGGAGAAGAGCGGTAGATACCAACAATGCAATGGAGACTAGACATAGGCAAAAATATTACATTTCTTGTAAATGGGACAACAGGGCTGCCAAACCTATATAATTTTTTCATCAACATGTACATATACACAACTAGTATGAGCCCCCTCTCCCTCGCCTTTTTGGAGAGGGAGGGATAGAGATACCTGCCTTTAGTTGCTGTTACACTTGAAAGATGGCACATACCTCTGCCTGCATGCCCTCCAGATGGGTCACCATGAGACCCATGGAATTCATAAGGTTCCCAAAGCCCTGCTGCATCTCATGTCGCAAGGATCTAACCTGCAACAGAATTACAGGCTCCTCAAACTCCATGGGGTCTTCATGGAGACCCATCTGCTCAAGCAAAGTGGCAGAGTGGACAGCCTGGGTAGTTAACAATTGCAGTGGGGCCTCAGGCTGCCACTCTGTCCTCTCCCCTTCCTCTCTTCCTCCTTTACCTCCACCTCCACCTCTTGCCCCCACCTTTCCTCCTTCCCCTTCTCCTGCACTTCCATGGCTGCAGCAGTCTGCTGTTCTGCCTGTGGTGCAGCTGCCAGGATCTGGCGCTCTGTCTCAGGTGCAAGTGCTTAATGGAAGGGTTGTTGCTTCTGCTTCTCCTCCTCCTCCTCTTCCTCTTTCTCTCCCCAGGGAGGGGCTGAAGTTGCAGATGGGTGAATGAAAACATATGTAGTGTCATAAGGGCAGCTTGGAGCGGGTTGGAGGCCCATCACATTACATGCGGCATCTGAATGATGCTGCTCTCAACATCTGTATGTATTTTTTCCAGAACTGGGCAGCCCTGTTTCAGAGTTGCAATGTTCAGACACAGTGCTTGTAAAGAAGGGGAGGGGGGAGGGAAGAGGAGCATGTATATAGATGGGCTTAGAGGGATTGGGTCTGGATAGAGTGAAGGCCTCAATAGTGCAGCAGACATGGCCAAAGGTGGAGCATGAGGACCAGAAACAAGTTGACATGGTTCCACAGGGGAAGAGGTGCCATGCATATGTGGCGTGTAGCTGGGCATGTGCATTTTACCGCCACATGGTACTTACAGAGTGTATAGTGCATGTGCTGTGTCCATCTGCACGTGCATACCCACCAGCGGCGCCTATTGTATTTTCCACTTGTATCTTTCTGCCCTGATGCATATGCACCTGTACTGGTATTTTCAAACAGGTTGACATGTCTTTGTGGCATTTTCTCCTTGCGGCAGGGAGTTTCCGCGTGCATATGCTGCAATTTCACAGTGCATGCATTTGTATCTTGTCACTGCATTTTTAAAAAAATGTGCTCATTGTGAAAGATGGAGATGTGTCAATTTTACATTGGCCTCATGCGTGCACATCCTGTCGTCTAAAAGTGACTTAGCTTGGTGAATGTTTTAACTTCCATATCGCTAAAGCCACATAAACGGCCTTTCTAAAATGTGCCTTCACATCAACTTTTTTTCAGTTTCACTATTTGGGTCATCTTTGACCATTTTTGTCTAAGGAAGAACCCTTTATAGCTGTTCATGCAGCTGTTGCATCGAGGATTGAGTACAGTAATGGACTTTACATAGGCTTATTAGCCAAAGATCTATATAAATCACAACTTCCTCATCATAAGAACATAAGATATGCCATACTGGGTCAGACCAAGGTCCATCAAGCCCAGTATCCTGTATCCAACAGTGGCCAATCTAGGTCATACGTACCTAGCAGTTTCCTCAAAAGACACAGGTTCTACAATGCTTGTGCTGGGGCAAGCAGTGATATCCCAGGTCCCCTTTAATAATGGTTTATGGACCTTTCCTTCAGGAACTTGTCCAAACCTTTTTTAAACCCAGCTACACTAACAGCTTTTACTACATCCTCCAGTAACTAATTCTAGCGTTTGATAACATGTTGAGTGAAAAAATATTTTCTTTTATTAGTCTTATATAGGTTACCCTGCAGCTTCATTGCATGTCCCCTAGTCTTTCTATATTTTGGTGGCATAAACAATTGATCTACGTTTCACTCCATTAATTTATAGACCTCTATCATAACTCCCCTCGGCCGTCTCTTTTCCAAGTCGAAGAGCTCTAACCTTTTTAGCCTCTCTTCATAGGAGTATCCTTCCATCCCCTTTACCATTTTGGTGGCTCTTCTCTGCACCTTTTCTAATAATGCTATATCCTTTTTAAGATACGGCAACCAGAATTGCACACAATATTCAAGGTGCGGTTACACCATGGAACGATTCAGAGGCATTATAATATCTTTTGTTTTATTCTCCATTCCTTTCCTTATGATACCTAGCATTCTATTTGCTCTCTTGGCCACCACTGCACACTGGGTGGAGGGTTTTAACATGTTATCCACAATGACGCCTAAATCTTTTTCTTGGGTGGTGGTTCCTAATGTGGAACCTTGCATCGTGTAACCATTGTTAGACTGGTTGAGGGCCTTACAATACAGGTTAATGATATTTCTGTGTGACAGTCCTTACGTTAGCTGTTGATGGCTCATCGTGTAGTTTGAAATTCTAGTGTTGATCCATAAACATGTGGACTTCAAATATATGAAAAAAGATCAGCTGAGTGCAGATTGTCCCCCTTTGCTCATCTTCAGAATACCCATAGCAGAGCTCTCTCTAATGATGACCCATTTCTCTGGAATTCCTTGCCTGAAACTTTAAAAGAGATTTGGGATTTCATTGTTTTTAAAAAGATGGCTACGTTTAGGCTGTTTTTAATGCTACTATATGTTCTTTTTCTTTAGTGGAGGAGTAGCCTAGTAATCAAGAGATGTGGGTACAATTCCCACTGGCACTCTTTGTGACCTTGGGTAAGTCACTTTACCCTCCATTGACTTGGAAGAAAAGTCCTGGCAATCTACTTCTGGTCATACCTTGCCACGAAAACCCAGGGGCTACTGAGTCAGCACTGACTTGAGGGCACTTTAAAAAAATGTTCCTTTGATTGTTTTAATCAGCTTTTTGATGATGATTTTATTTTGTTATTTTAACAGTCTTTTGTAATTTTTTTGTGCAATTTTATGTTGTTCAAGGTTTTTCTCTGTTTTATTTATTTCACAAATTGTAATTTAATGTTTTTTGATGTATATCACTCTTAAGTATGGATTTGTGGGCAGTAAATAAATGAAAATAAATAAACAAATACTACTGATTTTATGCAGGCCAAGATAGCTTTACGCTTAGTGCAATAGAGGTGGAGAAAATCCTTAGCATCTCTTGGTAGGGACAATATGTCTCTTGCACATGTTTATTAGTCATTTGTCAACAAGATCAAGAACCACTTCCTCTCACTAAAATCTCAGATTGCTTGAAATCATTTTAAGGAGGAGCTCTCCATTGTTATATTCTTTGCACATGAATGAAGGGCATTTGGTAAGTTGGAGTCGGCTAGTTGTCAGAAAATGGTTGATTTCTTTTTAAATAAAAATGAGAATATATGTGCCTGCTTTAAGTGTAGCAATCCCAAGTGACTGGATGATAACGACAACTCCCGATGTTGCAGTGAGATGAAACAGGTTCTTCCTTGTGAATGATATCGGTAAGCTTTTGACATATATGAGCAACTGTGTGTGTTCTTCATCCCCACATTCACCTGCGTTGTGAAGGCTTTGCGAGGTTCAGCAATATTTCACTTTTGCAGGGTTATATGCCAATTATTCTAAAAAGATCATTTGCATGGACAGGTTTGTAGAAACCTTTCCTAGATGTGGCTGAGTGTAATAACTATTGACCCATGCTGAGTATTCCATCTCTAGGAACACTGAGGTTATGATGTTTTGAGCAGCTCCAAGATTTCCTGGATGAGTTTGAAGTCTTTGCTTTATATCAGTTTGGTGTTCACAGAGGTCACATGACAGATTTTTTATTTTTATTGACATATACTGGCAGGGTTTAGATGCTAAATGCTGCCTTCATTTTGATGCTGTGAGATGTGATCTGTACTTCGTACATGGCCACCCCCCCCCCCCCCCTTGGGTCGCCCCGGATGGATACCTTGCTCAAAAAGGCACCAACTGACCCTTAATGGTAGTTTCACCAAATAAGGAGGGATGTCAAGATTGGAGGGTAAAGGAGGACAGGTCAGGGCCTGTATTTTGGGAAGGAGTATAGTTTCTTCAAAGGGTGGAGATTCAGGGAGGGAGGGCTCTTACAACGTTTTAGCCCCTTGTCAGGGATAGTGAGATGGGGCATCATGGGTCACCATGGAATTGAGGTCCCATTGGGGGTGAGGTCCTGAGGGGATCTCTGATTTGGACCAGAGGACTCTACACTTTTTGTGTTGCAGCGTGAAGGGACATTTTTTTTATGTTTCAGCCAGCTCTAGAAAAAATAGCTGAAGCTTTTAAGCTGTAGTAAATCTTTTCTGCAAAAGCGGGCCCATAAAGTATTTTTTGCGCACTTGTTTTTACTTTTTTTTTTTTTTTTTAATTTGTTTATTTTCAAAAGTAATATAGAAATAAACACAAACCAACAACATCAACCATCCAAACATAACTATTACAGCAACACATATCATCCATAACCCCACCCGCGTTCCCCCCCCTCTCCCCCCCCTACCCACTGCCCTAATCCCCTTGGCTCGAAGTGCGAGTCCCCCCCGCCCCCCCTCCATCCCGCCACCCCTCATACCAGCCCCATACAGCCTTAAAGGCCTTCACATTATGTCGCTGATGTGCTGTTATGGCACTCATAGTCCACAGATGGTCAATACGCTGCAAGACCATACCCATTGTCGGGGCATGTTCACTGCGCCATCGGGCCATAATGGCCCCTCGCCCCGCCCCTATACACAATCCCACAAACATCAGGGTCTCCCGCTCCCCCCATTCCGGCATATCATTTAATAAAACCATGGATGCCGTGAGACATACCTCCCGACCTAGCAGGGTCTGGAGCCAATCCTCCAAGCCCTTCCACATCAATTGCACCCTCTCACAACCCCAAACTATGTGAAACAAATCCCCCCACTTCCCACATCCCCGCCAACATTCCCCACTCTCCTGTGCCCTAAAAGCTTTCAACTTCCCCGGAGTCCAGTACATTTGGTGCCGTACTTTTAGACTATTTTCGGAGTAGGTTGGACCCGGGGCTAACCATCGGCACCACCGGTTAATATGTTCCCAGCGCTCCTCTCCCCACTGTCCACCCATTTGCTTCTCCCACGCCAACTCCCCTTTGCTCCTCCCCTCCGCCCCCCTGCCTTCCCCCCGGGTCCGTAATTCCCCATAAAGAAGGGTAATAATCCCTCGCCGTCCTCCCCCCCCTCGCAGGGCTACTTCCAGGGGAGCAGCTGCCTTCCGCAGATCAAGCATTACCCCCTTTCGCCTAATATACGACACAATTTGCAAATACGCAAAATAGTGTCGGTCTTGCACCCCATACAGCTCCTGCAGGGCAAGAAAGGATCTTACTTCCCCACTGTTCAACAGCTGCCCCAGGGTATGCAGCCCAAGTACCCCCCACTCCTGAAACACTCCCCCCTCCAGCGCTGGGCGGAAATCCTGCATTCCGCGCAAAAAAGTAGTCCTTGTATACCGCTTCCCTCGTAACAGGAGACTCTTCGCCCTCCCCCATATCATCTGGGTATAATCGCGGAAGGGGTTCCCCCCCCCTCCACCCTCCCTTCTCCCCCCCGGATCCCACAGCCACATCTGCAGGGACGTGTTGGGCCCACGTAACTGTTCCAACTCGACCCAAATTGGTATCTCCTCCCCCCCATGCCAGCTCACCACAGCTTTTAACTGCGCCGCGAGATAATACTTTTCCAGCCACGGCACCCCCAGACCCCCCTCCCTTTGCCCCCGATACATAGTGCTCTTAGATACCCGGGACCTCCCCCCGGCCCATACAAAATCGTATATCTGTCTCTGAGCCTTGCGCAGATAACTAAGCGGTACCCTACCGGGGATAGAGCCAAACAAAAACAGCCACCGAGGCAGGACATTCATTTTAATAACCGCTATACGCCCAAGCCATGTTAAATACACATGCCGCCAGCGCAACATATCGGCCTGTATCGCCCGCAAAAGATTACTAAAATTTCGCTCCCAAAGCTGACGCCAGTCCTTCCCCATTTGAATACCTAGATATCTATATGCCCCCCCCACCCACCTAAACGGAAAACTACTTCGAAGGCTAGCCTCTAACCGCTCCCCTAAGTTAAACCCCAAAATCTCAGTCTTGCCACCATTAATTTTGTACCCCGAGACCCGACTGTATTGTTCTATTTCCTGCATCAGGAGCGGCATTGAAAAAAGGGGATCCCTTAGAGTATAAATAACATCATCTGCAAATAATGCTATTTTCGACTCCCAACCATTCATTACCACCCCTTTGACATCCACCGCCCGTCGCACCCGTTCGGCCAATGGTTCAATAGCCAAAGCAAATAATAGGGGTGACAGCGGGCAACCCTGCCTCGTTCCCCTCCCCAAATTGAAAGCCTCAGAATAACTCCCATTCACTCGTATGCGGGCCCGCGGAGCCGTATAGAACGCTCGTACCCACTTAATGAAGTTTACTCCCAACCCAACTGTTTCCAATACCATCAACAAGTACTCCCATTCCACCCTATCAAACGCCTTCTCAGCGTCTATAGAGATGAACACAGCTTCCTGCCCCGTTCTTTGAACCTCCCAAGTCAGATTACAAAGTCGGCGAATATTATCTCCCCCCTGCCGACCCGCTACAAAACCAGTTTGATCCGCATGAACCAGGGACGGCAGGACCTTCTGCAAGCGCGTGGCCAGAATCTTCGCCAGGAGCTTAGCATCCACATTCAAAAGGGAAATAGGCCTGTAAGAGCCGCAGACCATGGGGTCCTTACCCGGCTTAAGAAGAATAGTAATGCCCGCCTCCTTCATAGTATCAGGAACCGCTCCAGTCTGGAGTATCCCGTTGAACACCTCCACTAACAACGGCTGGAGCTCCACCCCAAAGACTTTATAAAATTTTCCAGTCAGACCATCTAAACCTGGGGCCTTCCCCAGTTTCAGGGTTTTAATAGCCGCCGCCACCTCTCTCTTCTCCATCTATCAAGCGGTCTAAGCGGCTCTGCACCTCTGCCGCTAACCTGGGAAGCTCACATCCCTCGAGGTATTGTCTGCTAGCTTCACTTCCCGCAGGAACTTCCCTGCTATATAACCGTCGATAATACTCCTGGAATGTTTTACGAATCCCATTACTCCCCGTCACCAGCTGCCCCCCCCCATTCCGGATACCACCAATAGTGGCCTGGGCTACCCTTGCTCTCAAGCGTCGGGCCAACCGTTGCCCCACCTTATTCCCCCCCTCAAACATAGCCTGCTTAAGGATATTTAATTCATGAGCCATCTTGCTGGCCCTTATCTGGCTAAGCTGGCCTCTCAGACGCTGCAATGCACCAAGGGTACCCTCATTCAAATCACACTGATGGCTCCCCTCTAAGTCCCGTATCTCCTCTAATAACCTCCGCTCCTCCTCCCCCCGAGTCCGGCATTTTCTCGAGGCTTCGCCTAAGAGATGGCCACGCACCACCGCCTTCAAACCATCCCAGACCGTACCAAGGCCGACCTCCCCATTCAGATTAAAATCCTGGTATTCCTTAATCACCTCCACGGTCCGCTCTACTACTGCAGGATCCTCTAGAATGGAATCATTTAGCCTCCAGAACTTCACCCCCGTGTCCCTATAGCCCAAATTGAACCGAATGCTCACCGGCGCATGATCCGACCACGTTATAGATCCCTGCTCTACCTCCACCACCTTACTCATCCAGCCACAATCTACCCAGATCATGTCAATCCGGCTATAACTCCCATGTGGCGCTGAATAGTAAGTATATTGTTTCCGCCCCGGGTTCCTACAGCGCCACGCATCCACTAACCCCAAGCCCGCTTTCATTGCCAACATTTGCATGCGCTCTCGACGTCTCGCCGCCCCACTCCCCTGACCATTGTCAAGGCGAGGGTTAAGAGTTAAATTAAAATCGCCCCCCACTAGAATCGGTATATCTTCCAATTTTTCCAAATCAGCCCTCATATGATCAAAAAACTCCCCCTGGCCCTCATTCGGCCCATACACACTGAATATCCAAACCAGGTCGCCCCCCAACCGTACCTTAACTCCCACATACCTCCCTTTCTTATCCCTATATTCCCCCACCACTTTATCACTTATCCCAGCTCCCACCATAATCGCTACCCCACCTTTCCGTGGCTCCTCCCGCTGCCCCGCCAACACCACCTTCGGATATCTACGGGTCGCCAGCAGCCGCTCCTGCCCCACTTTCAAGTGCGTTTCTTGAACACAAATAATATCTGCCCGAGTCCGTGCCCCCTCCTTTTCCACCAATCTACGCTTGCGCCAGGTTCTTAAACCTTTAGCATTAATTGTTACCATCTGCAGTGTTTGCTCCCCCGTCTCCCCCTGCCTCTTCCCCCCGTCCCCCCCCACCCTCCCTTCCCCCCGCTCACCCTCCCCTCCCCCCCTCCTAGAGACTCCCCAGCCCTTCCCCCCACCCCCCCTCCCTCCATCCCCATCCTCCCTCCTCTGGAGGCCTCCTGTAGAGTAGCGCCCATCAGTGCAGAGCTACCCAAGCTCCCTCCGATCCCCCCACCCAACCCCCCTCCCTCCTAGAGAACTACCACCCGATTCCGAGCTATGCCCCTATGCACCCTCCCCAGCTACCGCCGACCCTTGCCCCCCCCCCAGCCCCCCAAGCTCTTCTCCGTCCCCTCCCTCCACCCCCCTATTCTCCCGCCACTCCCTTCGCCATTGGTCAGACTCCCACCCGCCCCCCCCCTTGCATTCCCAGACCCCGATCCATAAGAAACCAATATCAGAACTTGCCAGCATCTCCCAACCACAGCTATCCTTACACCCCACACCCTCCCCTCCCAGTCCACAAATTACATTTTCAAGGCAACAACAGAAATCCCCAGAAGCCATACCCAACCCCCTAAAAGTTCACAAACTCCTCAGTGCACTGCCAGTCAGCTCCTGCTAGCTTCCTCCTCATGTAAGAGCTGCATAGGGCTTGGGAGATCCGCCGCCGCCGCTTCCAATCCATTCCGCTCCGTACGCTGCTCCTGCTGCTCACCCGGCCGCTGTTGCGGATCCTGCAGCCCCGCCTCTCTTAGGGCCTTCCTCGCTTCCTCGCAGGTCTTCACCCTCCAACTACGCAGCCCCACCGTAAAGCAAAGGCCAAACGGATAGAGCCAACGATAGCGCACATTTTCCCGCCTTAACACTGTTGTTACTGGTTGCATCTCTCGTCTACGCTGCAGGGTACCAGCTGCCAAGTCGGCATATATCGCCACCTTATAGCCTTGCCACTCCAACTCTCGGGTCCGACGCATCAGTGCATCAATTTTATCTTTAATTATATAATCTCGGAGGCAAATAACAATGTCTCGAGGCCGGTTAGGCCGGCGGGGTCCCAGCGCCCTGTGCGCCCTGTCCAACACCACTCGAGCCTCCTCAGCAGATGCACCCCCCGCCAGCAATATATCCCGACATATTGCCTCAGCTACTCTCCGGCTATCCTCAAATTCCGGTTCCTCGGGCACTCCCCGGATCCTCAAATTATTGCGCCGAGTGCGATTTTCAAGGTCCTCCAGTTTATACTGAATTTGCTCCTTCCATTGCTCCCACTGTGTCAGAGTGTGCGCTACTTTCCCCTGCGCTTGTTGCACTTTAGCCAGCTGCTGCTCCTGGGCCTCCGTGCGCCTGCTCAATTCACTCATTTCTGCTCTCAATTCACTGCAGACTGCACCCACCTCCGCTTTCACCGCGGCTAGTTCAGTTTTGAGCTCTCCAAACCAGGCTTTCATCTCCTCTCGGGATACTCCATTCACCACCGTCGTGCCCGCTTCCACTGCCAGAGCACGCGGTACCAGAGAGTCTCCAATCACCCGAGGGGTCCGCTCCCCCGCCGCCATCTTGGCTGCCCGCTCTCCTGCAGTCCCACCACTATAAGCAAAGTCTTTTAAATCTGCCGCCTTCTTACGGGTCGTCATCTGGCCTGTTCGGGTCTCCACTCCTTTCGCCACTTAGTTCCGCTGTTAGAGGGGCAAATAGCCACCGCGGGGCCGCAGCGTTATCGCAATTGGCAGGGGGTATCACGGAGCTCCGAACTCAGGCTGCCATCTACACCGGTGACGTCACTTCCTCCCTTGTTTTTACTTTTTATTTACATTAATGAACTGTTTTGCTAAATTTTGCATTGGAACAGCTCATTATTGCAAAATTTACATAGACATTCACACAAAATGTGCTTCACACAAAGGTTTACTACCACAAAGTGTACTATTGTGTGCAAAAAATATCAAAAAAGCCCGTGGTTTGGCAATTTTGCAAGTTTCCAGGTAGTTTTTGCTATTTTTGCATGAAGTGCACTTTTGCAAAGCCACTTCTCACTTTAGTACTGTAATGATCAGCGAGATAACAAACAAGAGGAAAAGAACCTATGGGATTGTGCAAGCTCCTTTACAGGTCCGGGGGAAGCCTAGAACCTACAAAGCTAATAAAATCATGCCTGGCCTCCGGAAGGGAGGAGGCTTTCATCAATATCCCCTGCTAGGAGGGAACAGAGCCACTCCACTGAGCAAGGGCTGCCAACTGGCTCCAGATGTGCCTGACAGGCTTAATCCAGTCCTGGGTTTACCCTACTGCATGCAGTGACTTGTAGTTTTCCTTTTCTTATGGAGTACAATGGAGAAAATCAGAACTACATATCCCTGCATGCAATGAGGTAAACCCAGGACTGGATCGAACCTGTCGGGTGCATCTGGAGCCAGTTGGCAACCCTACACTGAGCGGCTGCAGGATCCTGGCTTACTAGGCAATACACTTTGGAACCAAAGGGAGATTGGAAGGGGGAGGATGGAGCAGTCCATGCCCTAAAACAGATCCCTAGGTTCCACAGGGCAGCAGGCAGTGAAATAGACCAGGAAGAACCCACGGAGGCAAAGGAGTATGAGGAGGTCTGGCCCCTTGAACCCATGGAGGTACTTTTCTGGAACGATGAATGCTTTAGCCTGGAGCAGGTTCAACAAGCTGATACAGAACCTGAAGGGGGGAAGGGAAGGGCGGTTGCACAGCTGGTTAAACTGCATAGCTGAGCAACACCGTTAATAGTAAAGGAAAAGGCTATGGGTTTTGGGTCACTGTGTTCATTGGACTGTCTGTGAGTGCTGATTATTGGGAACTTTTGCTGTGTTTGTGTTCTGGAAAAGGGGAGGTCATGCCTATCACTGCTGCCGCCAGAGGCACAGTGTTTTGGGGCTAACCCCAATGAGAAGTAGGGTTAGCAGAACTGCTCCATGCACTGCTGAAACTTTTGGAAAGCAACTCTTGTTGTTTCCTATAAAACCTGGACTGGAATTGAAGCATGGATTGTCAGGTAGTTTGGTGCACTCAAGGCGCAGGAGGAGGTCCAAGGAGTCCGACACCACATATATCATCACAGTACACAGAGCCCTTACTTGAAGTAGCAAAAATGACAGAGGCAAGTGGCATCATACAGACTAATCAATTTTTTGAAGGCTGAGCTTTTGAGGACAAGAGTCAATGTCATTAGATGCAAGGACAAATTGTACTCTGGTCCTCGGTCTCATGTCATGTGGCTCTGTTATTCTCGTTTCTCTGTTTTCTGAAGTTCAGAATTTGGCCATTATAGCTTTTTCTTACCTGATATTCATATTAAGGCTTTTGCAAAAAGAGCATTTTACAGGCTACATTTAGCAAGATGTGTTAACATGAATTATTACAAACTATGGGCTTAGAAGATAATTTTAGAACAGGCTGCATATGTGTAAAGGGCAAATAGGTGCCTATTTTGGACATATTTTATATATTGCAACATATTAAGGCGCCTATGTGACTTTTTAAACTACCAATGTAAATCCTGCTAAACTCACGGGCAAAAAGAACCCATTACTTTTACCCCTGCTCAAAAGTAGACTTTAAATGCACGTGTGTGCAGTACAAATGAACACAGGGACAGCCCCGAATATGTGAGAATGTTGTTCACAGAACGCCCCGTGCTTCAGTGGGCCCTGTGCCAACTTCATTCCGCACATGGTGTTCGGTTTGCAGAACCATCTTCAGAGAGAGCTGGGGAGGCGTGAGGCTCTGTCTCACTCATACAGCTGCCACAGTGAAGTGGCATATTTCTTCACTCCAGCAGCTGTGTTCTCATGAAGCCCGCAAGCGCGCTGAGTGCTGGGAAACAGGAAATGACATTTCACCTCCATTACACCAGTGGGATTCACGTAGACACAGATGCTGGAGTGAAGGAACACACCGCTCTTCACTCTGGCGGCTGTGCAGAGATAAGCCGGAGCTTCAGGCCTCCCTAGCTCCCTCTGAAGTCAGTGAGACAGGCATGGGGTTCTTCAGGGGGGGGGGGGGGGGGGGGTAGGACTGGAAATGGGCTGCCTGGGGGGCTTGACTGGAAATGGGATGATAGGGGGCTAGGTCTTCAAATGGACTGATGGGAGGCTAGGATAAGACTGAAATGGCTGATGGGAGGGCTGACTGGAAATGGGCTGATGGGGTGGCTAGGATTGAAAATGGGCTGATGGGGGGGACTAGGATAGGACTGGAAATGGCTGATGGGAGAGCTAGCCCTGGAAATGGACTGATAGGGGGCTAGGATAGGACTGTAAATAGATTATGGGGGGACTAGGACTGGAAATGGTTGATGGAGGTACTAGGATTCGAAATGGGTTGATGTGAGGGCATGGACAAAAATGGCTGATGGGAAGATTAGGATCGGAAATGGGCTGATGTGGGGACTTAGACTGGAAATGGACTGATGGGGCTAAGATAGGACTGGAAATGGCTGAAGGGGGGGGGCTTGCACTAGAAATGGCTGATGGGGGCTGGGATAGGATTGAAAATGGTTGATGGCGGGCTTGGATTGTGAATGGGCTGATGAGGGGGCTTGGACTGGAAATGGGCTGATGAGGCTGGGATAGGACTGAAAATGGTTGATGGTGGGCTTGAATTGTGAAAGGGCTGATTGACTGGCTAGGATAGATGATGGGCTGATGGGAGTGCTAGGATTGGAAATGACTGGATGGCAGGGACTGGAAATGGGCTGATGGGGGGGGGCTAGGACTGGAATGCACTGATGGGAGGCTTTGACTGGAAATGGACTGATGGAGGTTTGGATAGGACTGGAAATGGGCTGATGGGGGGCTTGGACTGGGAATGGGCTGATTAGGGTGCTTGGACTGGAAATGGGCTGATGGGGGGCTAGTATAAAATTGGAAATAGCTGATGGGAGAGCCAGGACTGGAAGTGGGCTGATGGGTGGGCTAGGACTGGAAATGGCTGATGGGAGTGCTAGGATTGGAAATGGGCTGATGGGGGGGGGGGCTAGGACTTGAATAAGCTGATGGGAGGCTTGTACTGGAAATGGGATGATGCGAGTTGGGATAGGACTGGAAATGGGCTGATGGGAGAGCTTGGACTAGAAATGGGTTGATAAGAGTTGGGATAGGAATGGAAATGGCTGATGGAAGGGCTCAGTTTGGAAACGGGCAGACTGGGGGGCTTGGACTGGAGATGAGCTGCTGAGGGGCTAGGATCAGACTGGAAATGGGTGATGGGGGCTGGGATTGGACGTGGGTTGATGGGAGGATTTGGACGGGAAAAGGGCTGATGAGGATTGGGATAGGACTGGAAATGTGCTGGTTGGGGGGCTTGGACTGAAAATGGGCTGATGGGGAGGCTAGGATAGGACTGGAAATAGCTGATGGGAGAGCCAGGACTGGAAGTGGGTTGATGGGTGGGTTAGGACTGGAAATGGCTGATAGGCATGCTAGAATTGGAAATGGGCTGATGGGGATTGGGATAGGACTGGAAATGGGCTGATGGGAGAGCTTGGACTGGAAATGGGTTGATTGGAGGCTAGGACTGGAAATGGCTGATGGGAAGGCTCAGTTTGGAAATGGGTTGATGGGAGGCTAGGACTGGAAATGGCTGATGGGAGGGCTCAGTTTGGAAATGGGCTGATGGAGGTGGGGCTAGGAAAGGACTGGAAATAGCTGATGGGAGGGCTAGGATTGAACATAGGCTGATGGGGGTGCTAGGATTGGAAATGTGTTGATAGGGTGCTAGGGCTGGAAATGGGCTGATGGGGGTACTAGGATTGGAAATGGGTTGACTGAGGGGCTTGGATAGGACTGGAAGTAGCTGATGGAAAGATTAGGACTGGAAATGGATTGATGGGAGTGCTTGGGCTGTAAATGGCTGATGGGGTGCTTGGTCTGGGAATGGGCTAATGGGGGGTGGCTTGGACTGGAAATGTCTGATGGGAGTGCTAGGATTGGAAATGGGTTGATGGGGGGCTAGGGCTGGAAATGGGCTGATGGGGGTGCTAGGATTAGAAATGGATTGTTGGGGGTGCTTGGACTGGAAATGGCTGATGGAGGATGGGAAAGGACTGTAAATGGCTGATGGGGGCTAGGATAGGAAATGGACTGATGGGCAGATTGGACTTGAAATGGGATCTAGGGGGCTAGGATAGGACTGGAAATGGCTGCTGGGGGTGCTTGGTCTGGGAATGGGCTGATGGGGGGTGGCTAGGACTGGCAATGCCTGATGGGGGGTGCTAGGATTAGAAATGGATTGATGGGGGGCTAGGATAGGACTGGAAATAGTTGATGGGGAGGCTAGGACTTGAAATAGCTAATGGAGGGCTAGGATAGGAATGGAAATAGTTGATGGGAAGGTTAGAACTGGAAATGGGCTGATGGCTGGCTGGGATGGGACTGGAAATAGCTGATGGGAGGGCTAGGATTGGAAATGGCTAATGGGGGCTGGGATAGGACTGAAAATGGTTGACAGTGGGTTGGATTGTGAATGGGCTGATGGGGGGCTTGGAATGAGATGATTGGAGAAGGCTTGGCTTGGAAATGGACTTATGTGGGGCTAGGATTTGAAATGGGTTGATGGGAGGATTCAGACTGGAAAAGGGTTGATGAGGGATTGGGATAAAACTGGAAAAGCACTGATCGGGGAACTGGGAATGGGCAGATTGGGGTTCATGAGCTGATGGAGGGCTAGTTATAGGACTGGATATGGCTGATGGGGGTGCTAGGATTGGAAATGGGTTGATGGGAGGGTTTGGACTGGAAAAGGGTTGATGAGGGATTGGGATAAGACTGGAAAAGCACTGATCAGGGTGCTTGAACTGGGAATGGGCTGATTGGGGTGCTGGGACTGCAAATGGGCTGATGGGGGGCTAGGATTGGAAATGGACTGATGGGGTGCTTGACATGGGGATGGGCGGATGGGGGGCTAGTATAGGACTGGATATGGCTGATGGTGGTGCTAGGATTGGAAATGGGTTGATGGTAGGGTTTGTACTAGAAAAGGGTTGATGAGGGGTTGGGATAAGACTGGAAAAGCGCTGATCGGGGTCCTTGAATTGGGAATGGGCTGATAGGGGACTAGTATAGGACTGGAAATAGCTGATGGGAAGGCCAGGACTGGAAGTGGGCTGATGGGTGGGCTAGGACAGAAAATGGCTGATGGGAGTACTAGGATTGAAAATGGACTGATAGTGAGACTTGGACTGTAAATGGGCTGATGGGGAGGGGGCTTGGACTGGATATGGCTGGGCTGGGATAGGCTTGGAAATGGGCTGATGGGGAAGGTAGGACTGGAAATGACTAAGATAGGAAATGGGCTGATGGGGGGCTACAATAGGACTGGAAATTGTTGATAGGGTGATTAGGATTGGAAATGGGTTAAGGATGGTCTTGGACTGGAAATGGGTGAATGGGGGCCTGGGATAGGACTGGAAAGAGCTGATGGGAGGACTAGGACTGGAAATGGCTGATGGGAGTGCTAGGATTGGAGATGGGTTGATGCGGGGCTTGGACTGGAAATGGGCTTATGGGGGCTATGATAGGACTGGAAATGGTTGATGAGGGGCTTGGATTGTTAATGGGCTGATGGAGGGGCTTGGACTGGGAATGGGCTGGTTTGGTTTTTGAACTAGAAATGGTCTGGTGGGGGGGCTTGGACTGGGAATGAGCTGATTGGGATTTTGAACTGGAACTGGGCTAGGATAGGACTGGAAATGGCTGATGTGGGGCCTGGACTGGAAATGGGCTGACGGGGGCTAGGATAGGACTGGAGGTGGGCTGATGGCGGCTGGTATAGAACTGGAAATGGCTTTTGGGGGTCTAGGGCTGATGGTGGGTCTAGGGTAAGATTGGAAATGGTTGATGGAGGGCTAGGACTGGAAATAGGCTGATGGGAGTGTTAGGACTGGAAATGGCTGATGGAGGGCTAGAACTGGAAATGGGCTGATTGGAGTGTTAGTACTGGAAATGGCTGTTGGGGTTACAAGGACTGGAAATGGGTTGAAAGCAGGGCTTGGACTGGAAATGAGCTGGTGGGAGTCTAGGATAGTACTGGAAATAGCTTATGTGGGGCTAGAACTGGAAATGGGCTGATGGTGGTCTAGGAACGGAAATGTCTGATGGGGGGCTAGGATAGGAGTGGAAATAGCTGATGGGAGGGCTAGGACTAGAAATGGGCTGTTGGGATTGGCTAGGGCTGGAAATGGGTTGATACGGGGGATGGAAGAATGGGACTAGAAGGGAGCATATGCTAGGTAGGGCTGGAACTAGAAAGGAGCTGCTGTTGGAGGAGGAGTAGTAGGGGGATGATGGGCTTGGGAGAGTGAATATTGAAAGAGGAAAATATATTTTGTGTGGGAGGGAAGAAAAATCTACAATTGGCCAGGTATTGGTAGAGCAAGTGGGGATTGTGGATGGAGGAGTGAAATTTGAGTGGATGAAAAAGGAATAAAGAAAGAAGTGGAGGGGGAGGTGTGGTTTAATAAAAAATGGATGCTTGAGGGTGGATGTGTTCACTGTACCCATGCCAAAAAGGAAAGGGAAGTATAAGGTTTACCCTGCCAAGTCTTGAAGGACTACAAAAGGGGACTGCTACTTCTGGAGAGAGAGCTGCAATTGTAAGCATTACTTCTGGGAATTTTTCTAAATCTTGGGGTAAAAGGAATTCTTTAGATTAAAGCTGATTAATCTGTGAGCCCAGTGTATTTGTTAAATCAGTCAGGGCCTAGTAGCAGCAAAGAGCTTTCAGTTTAAATTTAAAACACAGCAAAGAGTTCTACTTTAAATTTAATACTCAGGCCGTAGTAGCAGCAGAGCTTTAATTTAAATCAAATCAGAATATAACAGCATAAAAGGCAAGACAGGGTCAATATTCCTTGAGCAATAAATTATTTCTAGAGACATTTACAAAGAGGCCTTCTACATAGGGGGCAAGAGACCTGTGAAATTTTTTAAATAGGTGTTAAAGCCAGGTGACAGATCAAAGGACCAGTTTGAAAGACTCCCTCTATCAAGCAAGGACCGTGTTAATCACTCAGAAATTGGTCACAGCTTATCTCAGAAGCACAGGACAGGGTACTGTATAGCAGCCAGCTTTTAAGGAACATCATTTTTATTATTATTTTTCCTCGTTGCCACTGCCAATCAACATCTTGAACAATATAAGGCAAACATCAAACCTCAGACACATCAGAGAACAATCTGTTCTACATCAGAATATCAGTCCATTATTAAGGTAACCATTATGAACATAACATCAGCATAAACAGACATGTCTGTGACTGGTGACAACAGCAGGACCTCCTCCCTCCCTCCCCCCCCCAACCCCCCTCCCCGCCACCGTAGTATAAAAACTGAAATGCTCAAAGAAGGACAGCACAGTTCCAGAAACTCTATAACAGTATCAACTACCAGTCTCCTTCACCTGTCCATGCTGATTATCTGTAAACATAACCTGCTTATAACCCCCTCAGTGTGTACCTATACATGGCTATCTCTGCCCCCCCTTAGTCCCACCCAGTTCCCCCCTCCCCCTCCCATCCCACCCCTCTCCCCAATCCCTGCCCATACCCCCCCTCCTCTCCGTCTCTCCCTCGCTCTCACTCACACACACACACGCACACTTACCCCATGTATTTCTTCACATTTTCTCCGAGCATCCTCTACTAGTTGCAGCTAAGGGCAGCATCGCATGCCATATTCGGGCACACTCCTCCATTTTGTTACCCCCCAACATCAGGCCAGTTCTATGCTCCATAACCCTTAGGTCTAGCATCTCTCGTTGCCACTCTCCAATCTCCGGAGGTTTAGCAGATAATCAGTGCCTTAAGATACATTGCTTCGCTATCAGAAAGCCCTTGTCATATAATTTCCTACAGTGGCTGGCCAACGAGCTCTCCTCCTCCCTGAGGGCACCAAATAAACACCACTCCATTGAGAAAGTCCCTCCCAGGGGCCTCCAACGGTCGAGCCTACCCTGCACTTCTTCCCAAAAGGCTTGGATCTGTGGACATATCCAGAACCGGTGGAGCAAGGTCCCCCTGCCGTCTCCACAGAGCTGACACACATTTGTCGAGAGCAATCCCATTTTGCTGGCCCAGACATTGGATACGTATGCCCTCCACAAAAATTTATAGTGAGTTTCTTGCAATCGAACCGACTCCGCGACAACTTTTCCACGTTGGAAGGCCTCTTGTAGCATAGTCACCTTTACTCCTTGGGCTCCATCCCGCACCCACCTTTGAGTTAACATCTCCAAAGCTCCCAGCTCTCCCCCTGGGTACAGCTCCTCACGCAGAAGTCTTACTGAGGTTTTCCCCTCCCACTCGGTCAAAATTTCCCACATACCCCAATCACGCAATACTGGTCCATGCCTCCTTTTTAGGCCCCCTAGGTGGTGTCGGATTTGCAAGTAAAAATAGAATGTATTTTGTTCCATATCAAACTTACTGACCAGGGCTTGAAAAGAATCCAGCTCCCCCGACATCGGCATTCTCAACTGCCCAACATACTCTATTCCCTTTTGCATCCTTCTCCTAGGGGCACCAGCTTGCTGCCCCGGCTCAAAGTCTCCATTGCCCACTAACGGGAGGCAGTCTGTGGCCTGCCAATTTATTCCCTTATGGTGACATAACACTTTCCACACCTGCCTTAAAGCCCTAGTGTAGCCTGCTAGCTTCCAGGCTTGAGGAAGGTCTTTATCAGCCACATGTAACAGGTATGCTCTATGATACGACTCTGACATCCGGTCAATTAGCCCCAATGGCAATATATCTGACGCGCCTCCAACTAACTCTTTCAGAGGCCTAAGCATACAAACAAGGTTGTAATGCCGCAGTGACAGCAAACCCACTCCCCCCTCCTCTCTAGGCCTCATCAACACTGCCAGGGCTATACAAGATCTTTTCCCCCGCCAAATAAACTTAGCCATATGCTTCTGAAGTGCTAAGAGATCACGCCACAAGAGCCACAGAGGCAAGTGCTGCAATAAGTATACCCATCGTGGCATCTCAGTCATCTGAAGCAGTGCTATGCGACCCATAGTCGAGATAGGACGATCTCTCCACTGCCGCAGACGAGATGCCATTTTAGCTAACATTGGCTTGATATTAACCTCATATAATTTTGCGGCATGATCTGGTATTTGAATGCCAAGATAACGGAACTGCCCAGGTGCCCAGAGCAGCGGAAATGTCCCCTGCCAATTATTTTTTGCTCTACCTCCTACATCCAGTACTAGGGATTTATTTCTATTTATGCGCAGCCCCAAGAACCCTCCAAAATTCTCAATTATTTCCAGGGCATACTCCAACGACCTTAGTGGGTCACACATACAGAGCAGCATGTCATCTGCAAACGCGCTCACTTTAATATTTCCACCTCTCCATTCGATACCTTTCACTCTCTCCACGTCAATGAGGGACACCAGCAAGGGTTCAAGCTGCAACATGAACAGAAGAGGAGATAGTGGGCAGCCCTGCCGTATACCTCTCTTCAAAGAGAAAGTCTGAGAGCACGCCCCTCCACTAGTTACGCAGGCCAACGGATCCATGTAAAGGGCTTTCACCCAATCCAGACAAGCCCCTTCAAATCCAAATCTCGCTAACACCTCCAGCATATATGGCCAAGAGATCCGATCGAAGGCCTTCTCTGCGTCTAGGCTTACCAAAATCAGGGGTGTATCATGCAGCAGGCACTTCTCCATTCCCAAGAGTACTCTACTAATATTCGCAAAGGCATCACATCCCCTTACAAACCCCGACTGATGGCTGCCTACCACTCGCGGGACTACCTTCTGCAGCCTGGCTGCAAGGATCGACGCCACTATCTTCATATCGTAGTTTATAAACGATATCAGCCGATATGAAGCGGGGTCTTCCAGATCCCTACCCTGCTTAGGTATTATAGTAATCGCCGCCGTACGCATACCTCGGAAAAAAACCCTTCTCCAGCACATCTTGATACAGGACCATCAGTGTAGGTGTGATCTGGGTCAGCAATATTTTGTAGAACTCGGTTCCATATCCATCGGGACCCGAAGCTTTGTGTGGCTTACCCGCTTTAATTACTCTCGTAATCTCATCCCCTGCAATAGGCTTGTTAAGCTCCTGCAATTCCACGTCTAGAAATTTTCGCTCTTTCACCCTATCCTCCGCCTCTGGCGTATACAGGTCTTGATAGTATTGCCTGAAAACCTGCACTATCTTATCCAGCTCCTTCTGCTTTGTTCCATTTTTATCCCTAATGCTAGTTACCCACTGAATGCCGCCTCTCTCCTTTACCAGACGTGCTAGAAGCCTCCCCGTATGGTCACCAAATCTAAAGAGCTGGTGCCGATAATAATGCATTGAATGGATCGCCCTCTCATGTAAGGCATCATTTAAAGCTCTCCGCAGTCCCAAATAAGCCTGGAGTTGGTGGGGTTCTTCCAAGGCTTTCTTCTTCGCATCCTGAAGCTGCTGTGCCAGCTCTATTATCGTTGCATTAACTCGTTTCCTTTCCTTTGCTACATAGGCTATTATATGGCCCCGTAGGACTGCCTTCCCCGCCTCCCAGAGGGTCGGCACACTCACCTCAGGAGTGTCATTATAGCGCAGATAGTCCTCCCAATGCTGGACCAGATATTGTCAGAACGTTGCATTTTGCCATAAGTGCCTGGGAAAGGACCATCGTGACCCATTGGATGGTCTGCCTCTAAGATCCATAGTAACTCTCGCATGATCCGATATCACAATCGGCTCAATCTCTACTTTAACCACTTTCCCAAAACTCTCTTTAGAAATGAGGATATAATCAATCCTGGACCATGTCTGGTGTGCTCTCGACAGATGGGTGTAGTCCCTTTCCTCTTCGTGCAACATTCTCCACGTATCAATCAAACCTCCCATTTTACATAGGTATCCCACGCCTTTGGTGTCCCACTCAGCTCTCCCACTCCCCCTACCCCCCCAATGAATTATCTAGTACAGGGTCATTCGGGCAATTAAAGTCTCCCGCCAGTATCAGCGGTATCTTTGGTGCCCTCGCTATCTTTCCCAGCAGTGTTTTAAAGAACTGATGATCATAGCTGTTTGGTGCATAGATATTTCCCAAGAACAGTTCTTCCCCTTGAATTTTAGCATGTAGGAACACGAATCTCTTTTGTGGGTCTGATTCTTTGCTTATAACCTCTACCTTGAGGCCTTTCTTGATCAAAATCGCCACTCCACGCTTCCTACCCCCTAAGGAGGCCGAGCGTATCTGGCCCACCCAATCTTTTTTTAATTTCTCATGCTCCTTTTCCCCTAAATGAGTTTCCTGCAGCATTGCTATTTGCGTTTTCCCTCTTTTTAGGGCCTGTAATATTTTCGTCCTTTTGACGGGTGTGCTCACCCCCCCCCCCCCCCACATTCCAGGTGGTTATCCGCAGATCATGTCTCATACTCATCCAGTTTGAGTATATACCTCATGGCACCACCTCCCCATCATCTCCAGCCCCAGGTTGCCCAGCCTCAACCCCGAGCTGCCAAGCACTAAGAGCACATTCACACTGACCTCTCATTGCCCTAAAGCCTCCTTCCCCATGATATGTTCCTCGTCTTTACTGCCCCCTGCTCGTGGATCCCTCAAAGTCTCTACCCAAATAAACCTAGCACACTTTCCCCATACACACCCCCAAACACACACCCACTCCCTCTGCTCACCCCACTCCCTCCCCCCACCCCACCCTATCCCCTTTCCACAACCCATCAAAGAGCAGTTATACTCTCAGCCTAATCGCTGAGGTCCGATCCCGAAAGATGCCGCAGGGCTGCCCCAGGCTTCTCAATGATTTTCCCCGACTACCCTAAGATACTCTGCCAGAAAAACGTTTTATACATTTGCATCGCTTCATTCCCCCCATCTCTCTCGGGGGCATCCCACCCGCACCTCAGTCCAAAGTTAGCACAGTGTCCATTTGCTGCTCATCATGCTCCGTGCTGCCTCCAAAGTTATCTGCGCGCAGAAATCCAGTCAGGTCTCCACTCCTTCCTCGATTTCGCCATTTCCTGCAGCCGATAGTCTTGCCAAAAACTGCGTAGCCGCATTCACCGTGGCAAACACATAGTTCTGACCATGATCTGTGACTCTGAGAGTCGCCGGGAACGCCAAAGTGAAGCGTATTTTCCTCGCATATAGGGCTGCACAAACAGGGCCGAACTCCTTCCATTTCTGTGTGACGATCACGGAATAGTCCTGGAAGATTAACAGTCTATGATTCTCGAACTTGAGTTCTCCCTTCCGCCGATACGCCTGTAGCAATTGGACTTTATGCTGGAAATTAAGCAATTTCATAATTACCACCCTCGGCTTCTGCTGATCTGTCCTCCGTGGCCCCAGACGGTGCGCACGCTCAATGTCCAGTTTCCCAACTAGTGAAGAGAGTCCCAACTCTTTAGGCAGCCATTCTCCCAACAGCGGTAGCAGCATGCTCTCCGTCTGGCCTTCTGGTATCCCCACCACTCTTAAATTGTTTCTCCGCGAGCGGTTTTCCAGGTCGTCTACTTTAGCTTATAGGAGGTTAAGCTGTTTCTGCTGTTCTCTTCGCTCCCGGTCATGCTGCCCTTCCTCATCTTCAATATTAGAGACGCGCTGCTCTAATTCCTCCACCTTTCTGCCAATCTCTGTTAGCAAGTCCCCCAGAGTTTCCAACTTTTTTATTACTTGGTCAAATTTAGGTTCCAGCAGTTTCGCCACCTCTCTGGCCAGGTCCTCTGACCCCGATTCCGTGCTCTCCGCACTCGGCGAGGGCGGCTGCAATGTCGCGGTCTGCAAGGCCCCAGACCTTCCCGCACGTTCCCGGTCTTTTTTTCTGCGGCCATCGAGCCGTCAACTTTGGAGCCCCGCTTCATGCCACCTGTTGTTGCACTCACGTCCTATGCCAGCAACTTGTTTATCCGTGGGTATTAACAGATATAATTTGCGTTATTGCTCGGGGCAGCCCCGGAGCGAGCAGGAACACGTCTTGCTCACTCACACATCACATGGGATCTCTCCTGCAGCCAGCTTTTAATAAGTCTTCTTTCCCTCCCTCCTTCCCTGACACCCACCCACCCCTGGGATAATCATAGCTTTATAGGTGCTTAAACCTCTTAAAGGAAAGGTGTCATATTCACTCTCAGGTGCAGCTGTTTATTCTCATCAGCATACATTAATGACCTGAGATTAATAAACTTCAAGTGAACAAAGTACATTAAACGTATTAGGTATAGTTTTATTAGTATAAGTATCCCCAGCAACCCTTAGTAAGTAAAGAACTTAAATATCTAAGCACAACCTTAAAACGAAGATGCAGACAGCAGTCCAGTAGTGAGATGGGGGCCTTCCAGTCTTTTGCATTGAGTGTCACATGTATGATTTTCTCCCAGTTGGTGAGGGGTCTTTCATGTGCACAAGGTGCAAGGAGCTCTTTGCTCTCAGGGAATGAGTCCGATCTCTGGAGGCAAGAGTAGCAGACTTGGAAGACATAAGGAACACAGAGAGGTACATAGATGAGACCTACAGGGATATGGTCCTGAAGTTCCACCCCCAGTCTGGCAGCATCCCTGTTGCCATGGAGGCGAGAGGTCACGTGACAGGAGAGCATCACCCTGGTGTGGCAGGAAGTGATCCTATAGCTAGGACCTGTCCTCCAGGTGATGTAAAACCCTCTCACACCAAGGAAGTTTCTCCAGGGCCATAAGCCCAGGAGGGAAGGGTTAGGACAGCCGTTATAGTTGGTGATATGATCATTAAGCATGTAGACAGCTGGGTGACTGTTGGACGTGAGGATCGCCTGGTAACATGCCTGCCTGGTGCGAAGGTAGCGGACATCACGCGCCACCTAGACAAGGTCTTAGATAGTGCTGGGGGGAGTCTGCTGTCTTGGTACATGTCAATATCAGTGACATAGGAAAATGTGGTAGGGAGGTTCTGGAGGCTAAATTTCAGCTTTTAGGTAGGAAGTTGAAATCCAGAACTTCCAGGGTAGTGTTCTCCGAAATGCTTCTTGTTCCATGTGCAAGACCAAAAGGTAGGCAGAGCTCCGGAGTCTCAATGTGTGGATAAGACAATGGTGCAAGGATGAGGGTTTTGGATTTGATAGGAACTAGGGAACATTCTGGGGAAAGGAGGGGCTCTTCCGAAGGGATGGGCTTCACCTTAACCGGGATGGAACCAGGCTGCTGGCATTAACCTTTAAAAAGGAGATAGAGCAGCTTTTAAACTAGATAATAGGGGAGAGCCGACAGTCACAAAGAGCACATGGTTCGGAACAATGTATCCTTGAAGGATACTACCAAAAAAAATGAAGTTAGAGCACATCAGCAGAGAGGCTCCAATAAAGACAAAGGTAGCCCAAATGCCCTTGAGTATGGAGCAGACAGAGCTTAACGATTCCAAACTACCCCGGCCTACCGATAGCCAGATTAATATGAATAAAATACAGTCTCTAAAATGCTTGCATGCAAATGCTAGAAGTAAAAGAAAAAAGATGGGAGAGTTAGAATATATAGCACTAAATGAGAAGTTAGATATGATTGGTATCTCAGAGACATGGTGGAAGGAAGACAACCAGTGGGACACTGTGATACCTGGGAATAAACTACATCATAATGATAGAGCTGATCAAATTGGTGGAGGGATTACGCTCTATGTTAGAGAGGGCATTGAGTCACAAAGGATTAACGTTTTGCCAGAAGCAAAATTCGTTGTAGAATCTCTATGGATTGAAATTCCATGCAAAAAGGGGAAGGCAATGGCAGTGGGGTTGTACTATCGACCGCCTGACCAGAATGAACAAATGGATGATGAAATGCTCAAAGAAATCAGGGACGCTAACAAAAGTTAGAGAACAGTAATAATAATGGGTGATTTCAATTACCTTGGTAATGACTGGGTCAGTGTCACGGCAGGACATGCTAGGGAGATAAAGTTTCTAGATGAAATAAATGACTACTTCTTGGAGCAGCTGGTTCATGAACCGAACAGAGGGGAAGCCATTTTGGACTTAGTCCTTAGTGGATCACCAGATCTGGTGCAAGAGATAAGGGTGTTGGGGCCATGGCAATAGTGATCATAGCATGGTTGTGTTTGATTTAATTAATGTAGGAGGGATGGTAAGGAAATCCACAGTACTACCTTTTAACTTTCGAAAGGGAGACTATGATAAAATGAGGAAAATAGTTAAGAAAAAACTAAAAGGAGCAGTTGCAAAGGTTAAAGACTTACATCAAGCTTGGATGTTGTTTAAAAATGCTTTCTTGGAAGCCCAGACCAGCTGTATTCCATGCTTTAAGAAAAGTGGAAGGAAGTCCAAAATCCTGCCAGCATGGTTTAAAGGTGAGGTCAGAGAGGCTGTTGTTGCCAAAAAAGCATCTTTCAGGAAATGGAAAAAAGAGCCAAATGACGAAAACTGGAAACAGCACAAACACTGGCAAGTTAAATGCAAGGCATTGATAAGGCAGGTAAAGAGAGAATTTGATAAGAAACTTGCTGTGGAAGCAAAAACGCGTAATAAAGACAATTTCAAGTACATTCATAGCAAGAAACCTATGAGAGAGTCAGTTGGACCATTAGATGATAGAGGGGTAAAAGGGGCAGTAAGAGGGGACAAGGCCATAGCAGAGAGACTGAATGAATTCTTTGCTTTAGTCTTTACTGAGGAAGATGTAGGGATGTTACCCATGACTGAAGTGGTATTTAAAGGTGATACTGCGGAAGAATTTAAAGAAATATCGATACACTGGGAAGATATATTACAACTATTTGATAAACGGAAGAGTAGCAAATCACCTGGTATACATCCAAGGGTGTTGAAAGAACTGAAATATGAGATTTCAGACCTGCTATTAGTAATCTGTGAACTATCATTAAAATCATCTTTAACCTGAAGATTGTAATGCAAATTTTTAAAAAGGGTTCCGGGGTGATCCGGGAAACTACAGACCGGTGAGCCTGATGGCAGTGCCGGGAAAAATGGTAGAAACTATCATAAAGAACAAAATTAGTCAACATGTAGATAGTCATGGCTTAACGGGAGACAGCCAAAATGGCTTTAGACAAGGAAGATGTTGTCTTACTAATTTATGTTTTTTTGAAGGTGTGAATAAACAGGTAGACAAAGGTGAGTCGGCTGATATAGTGTATCTGGACTTTTAGAAAGCCTTTGACAAGGTCCCTCATCAGAGACTTTTGGCAAAACTAAAAAGTAATGGGATAGGAGGCAGTGTACTATTGTGGATCGGGAACTGGTTAAAAGATAGAAAGCAGAGGGTAGGGCTAAATGGCCAATTTTCCCAATGGAAAAAGGTGAATAGTGGAGTACTGCAGGGATCTGTGCTGGGTCCGCTGCTTTTTGACATATTCATAAATGACCTGGAAAAGGGAATAACGAGTAAGTTATCAAATTTGCAGATGACATAAAACTATTTAAAGTTGTTAAAACCCAAGAGGATTGTGGGAAATTGCAAGAGGATCTTGATAAATTGGAAGACTGGGCATCAAAATGGCAGATGAAATTTAATGTGGACAAGTGCAAAGTTATGGACCTAGGAAAGAACAACCCAAACTATGGTTACACGATGCAAGGTTCCACGCTGGGAACCATCACCCAGGAAAAAGATTTAGGCGTCATCGTGGATAACATGCTAAAACCCTCTGCCCAGTGTGCAGGGGTGGCCAAATAGAATGCTAGGTATCATAAGGAAAGGAATGGAAAATAAAACAAAGGATATTATAAGGCTTCTGTATCATTCCATGGTGCGACCGCACCTTGAATATTTTGTGCATTTCTGGTCGCTGTATTTTAAAAAGGATATAGCGTTATTAGAAAAGGTACAGAGAAGAGCCATCAAAATGGTAAAGGGGATGAAAGGATACTCCTATGAAAAGAGGCTAAAAAGGTTAGGACTCTTCAACCTGGAAAAGAGACGGCTGAGGGGAGTTATGATAGAGGTCTATAAATTAATGAATGGAGTGGAACTGTACGGCCCTGTTTCGTACAAAATGGACCAACAAAAGCATTGCCTCAGAATAATCCAAGTTATTAATGTCCCTGCTTGATGCACGTTACCAAGTTTAAGTTTCAATGTAAACCGCTTTGATTGAAATGATAAAGCGGTATATAAAATAAAAATAAATAAAATAAAAACTCTTTGGTGCTGCAATATTGCTTCTGTTCTTGTTGGTTAAAGCTAAGACCTTTTTTGAATCTTTTCAACCCAATGGAAGTTGGAAAGAATTATACAAAAGGGTCTGAGAATGTCTGTCTGTCTGTCTGGGGGCAAAATAACTCTCCCAAAATTTAAGTGAATGGAAATGAAATATGGCACCTGGGAAAAACTGGTAAAAAGACACATCATGATTGAAAATGAGCCAAATCAGACCAGGGTTTCCAGACAAATAAGACCCCATCCCACCAGGTCTCCTGTCCATTTGCCACTTCTCTCTCCTTTTGTCGTCATTTCCTACCCTGCATTCATCTCTAACATTTCCTCCCGCTCTCTTCCCTTTATTTTTCTGCTTTTCAAGTCAGATTTCACTCCTTCTTACAAACAACTCTTTAATTTTCTTTTTTTTAAACTGTATCTACCTACAGCTTTCTATTTACTTCACTCCACCCCCCCCCCAATTTCCCATCTTTCTCTCCATCCCCAGACTTTCACTATCTCACAAATCTCTCTGCCTTCTTCTCCTCCCTGCCCAGAATATCCCTCCTCTCTATCCATCCACCATTTCCCTATACCCCCGATGTCCAGCATGCCCCCTCCTTAATCTACTCTCATGTCCAGCATCCCAACTAGGCCAGCATATTCCCCCTGCTCTGTCCGGCATCCCCCTCTTTCCCAACTCTCTCTCATGTTCACTTTTTCCCCCTGTGTCCAGCATATTCCCCCCATATCCAGCATACTTTCTCTCCCTATTCCGTCCCCATGTCCAGCATCCCTTGCCTCCTTCTCCCCCCTGTGTCTATTGCCTCTTCTCTCTCTCCCTATTCCCTTCCCCTTCCCCATGTCCAGCATCCCATCTCCCACGAATGGACCTCTGTGTTCAGTATGCTCTTTGTCCCCCTATCCCAAGCCTCCATTTTCAGCATCTCTCCTCTTTCTCCCTATGTCCCCCACATCCAGCATTTTGCCTATGTCTCCCAAGTCCTCTTCCATACCCATTGTCTTCTTTGTCTCCCGATTGCCCTCCCCTTCGCAGCTCCTCTTGCGATCATAGACACATGGAAAGCCAACATAGATATAGATGCACACAAATATACAAATGGACCCATGCACACCCACATGCAACCATGCATACACAAATACCAACATGAAGACTCACACATACAAAACAGAGACATACACACACCATCACATGTACAAACATAGACAAAACAGACGCACACATAGGCAACACAGATACAAACTGATGTGTGAACATGCATATGTATGCACATGCACATATGTGCAAAGGGGATGGGAAGAATTCCATGAGCTATGCTCTGCATGCTTTCCCCACTTGTTCTTAGTTGACTGTATAGTGTGGGCATCCTGGAAAGGCATAGGTTTTCACTGTATGTGTTGTTGATTTTATTGAATCTGTGTTTTAGTATGTCTTTCTGACATTCAGGCTGATGCAGACAGGGGTGATTCTTCCATTAGGCCACCTGAGGTGACAGCCTCAGGTGGCCCTCTGAGGGGGGGCAGCACTCTGACGCTGGCACTCCGGCTCTGTTTTAATTTTAGATTTTGCAGCTTCTGGCCTGCCTCTGATTTCCTGCGCGGGAAGGCAGAGGCACGCCAGAGGCTGCAAAGCCGGAGTGCTGCTGGCGTCGTACAAATCAGCCTGATCACTTGCAGGAACCCTGCAAGAGATCAGGCTGATTCATGCTGCGGTGATGGCAGCACTCTGGCTGTTTTTATTTTAGATTTTTCTGCCTCTGGCCTGCCTCTGCCTTCCCGTCACTTTTTTTTTTTTCACTGCAAGCATTCTTGAGGGAAAAAAAGCGGTGGGAAGTCAGAGGCAGGCCAGAGGCGGCAAAATCTAAAATAAAAACAGCCAGTGTGCTGCCGCTGCCAGATGAGAAGTGCAGGTGGAAGGAGTGGGGACAGGAGGAGGACAAGGAGAGACAAAGGGGAGAGACAGGGGGGCAAATGCTGGACAAAGGGGGGAGACAGTGGGACATACTGGACAAAGGGGAGAGACAGGGGGGCAAATGCTGGACAAAGGGGGGAGACAGGGGGACATACTGGACAAATGGGAGAGAAAGGGGGCAAGTGCTGGACAAAGGGGGAGACAGGGGGCAAGTGCTAGACAAATGGAAGAGACGGGGCAAATGCTGGACAAAGGGGGAGACAGGGGCAAATGTTGGACAAAGGGGGAGACAGAGGACATACTGGACAAAGGGGAGAGACAGGGGGCAAATGGACAAAGGGGGAGACAGGGGGACATACTGGGCAAGTGCTAGACAAAGGGGAGAGACAGGGTGGGCAAATGCTGGACAAAGGGGGGAGACAGGGGGCAAATGCTGTCAAGAAGAGTGGGTCTGCAGCCTTCATTGGAAGAGGAAGAGGGCAATGAAGGAAGGGGTAAGTGAGGAGGTAGGGCCTAAGGTACGGGGCAGGTGATGGATGGAACTCATTGAAAGTAAGAGAGAGGGTGAGTTTAGGAGGAAAGAAAATGGTGGGTCAAACGGGAAGGAGCTGTGTTAGAAGAGGACAGGAGAAGAGCAATGGAACAAAAGGGAAGGTACATGGTTAGAGGAGAAAAGAAGAGACCATGAGGCGATAGGGGAAAGAGGTAGTGAAAGGCCCCAGAGAATGCAAGATTAGGTAGTAGGGGAGGGAGAGTGCAAGAGAGGGCAGTGAAGGATAGGAAGGGGATATAGTGCAAGAGGGTTGGAGGGACATGGAGTGAATGCAGGAGGATAGGGGAAAGCGCAGAAACAAGCGCACCATCCCAACCCACAGGCACCCTCTGACACATTGCCCACCCACCCACCCACCACCCGAACTCACACGTACAAATAGCCATCCTCCTCCCTCACACATACACATTCATGCTGACACATATAAAGATACACACATTCCCTACCACATGTGCACATACAGAACCCCTGATGCAGTACATACACATTCCCCTACCACACAGAGCTGTCAAGACACACATGCACAACTTCATGTCCCAGCACTCCCTATTATATACACATGCCCGCACCTAACCCCGACACTTCCCATGACATACATACACTGATGAATGCACCCCCCCCCGATATTCTCCACAGCGCATGCAACCCTTGACACACTCAATGACACATACACATGCACCTCCTGACATTCCCTGGGATACATACATATGTGTCGTCTATATGCCTGATTCTGCAAATGAGAATACATGTCACCGTGTCATACTGCAAGCGTACACACTTTCAACTTGTTTCTGTTTTATTGCACTCTGGTTAGGACTGTGAAGAGACGGAATATAAGTGCTTACAACTAAACAAATTTCAAAGATTGTCATGTAGAAAGGTATCGATATTCAAAACAAGCTGCTACGAGCCCCTGGTAAAACAAAATGCATGTTTTTAGCACCACTTGTATGTAACATCAAGATTCCCACCCACTTAACCAAGGCTACCTATAAAACAATAGTAACTCTGGTGACCCGGAGGCCCGCCTCGCCTCTGCTTAGCCAACCTTCTCCCCCCCTCTCCAGACACATACCTTCCCCTTTTCGGCCCCATAAAACACCCAGGAGACTAAACATGGTACAACTTTGGTCGCAACTTTCTTACACATGTAATAACCGCCCAACATGGGAAAACATATTCAACATCCCCCAACATAACTCCCCCCACCCCCGACACCGGACAATGCCCCCACCCGCCATCTTAGTAGCAAGGCGGAGCATTCTCCTCCCCCGACCCCCGCTGCCGGCCTCGCCATGCTAGTAGCAAAGGCCGGCCCCCACCCCCTTGTACCGGGCTGAGACCCCCAACCGGGATGTCTCGCCCCACCCCGGGGAGCCCATTGCTCCCCCACTGGTCCTAAATCGGTTAAAGCCCCGCCGCCTTGGCGAGCGTGGGCTCTCTACCCTGACACCGGCATGAGGTGGTTTACCTAACCTCGCGCCGCCCCATCTCGATAAAGCTGCGACCAGTGCACATCTCCAATGCCTCCTGCCAATCGTTAGCAAGAGGTCCTGACCCACAGGAGACAAGTGCACCCCATCCGTACGGTACAGTCCCGCACATCTCGGATCCGCCCACGGGTGCTGCACCTGCCAGCCCCCCGTACGTTGGAACCAACGCCCAATCTGTCAGTTGATTTTCACCAGGCCTCGCGACCAACGCCACTGAGACTGGCAGGCCGGCCGTGGAATAATGTCCGACCATATAATCACCACTTCAGGCCAGTCCTCCTGCAGCACTCGGATGTCCCGCTGCACCGCTCGAATGAGCTGCCTGCAAGTCCAATTGGAGAGGTCATTGCCTCCTAAATGTAGCAACACCCCCACTGGTCGCTGCCGCTGTTCCGCCTGTCGCCGCACCCAAGGAAGAAGTGGCCACCAGCGCATGCCACGCTCCCCCATCCACAGCAGCCGGATGTTGCGAGCTGCCAGTCCCAGATGCTGTCCTAGCGGGCGCAGCAAGGCTCTCCTCTCCGCCCAGTAGACAAAGGAGTGCCCGATAATCCACCATTCGCCTGCTGGGCCCGCGCTCGCATCTTTGGTCCAGGGGTGTAGACCCGGCTGCCACCCTGCAACATGAAACACAGCATTAATAATCCCTCCCTACTCCCCCTCTCTCCAGCGCCCTCACACTCGGTCCAGGCGGACATAATCTTCGTATGCCCCGGATTGCCACCTTCCAATCCGTTTAATCACCTCGCCCTCCAGGCCAGCCGCTGCCGCGTTGGTTGCCGCCCCAATCCTGAAGGAATGGGATGCATACTGACGTTCCTCATATCCCAACCGCCGTAAAGCCAAGCGCAAAACCGCCGTAAATTGAAATTGCGTGACAGGTTTCCCGTCCGCATGGCGAAACAGGAAACCTGCCATCTCCGTCAGCTTCAATGCTTCTTTAATATGGAACGCTCTGCCGGATAAACTCAGAGATATCACAGATCTTTCAGCATTTCAAAAAGATCTTAAAACTCACCTATTTATAGAATACTTTGGAGACTCATTCCCAATAGATGAAATATTTCCCACTTAAACTCATGTATACTCATATTCATTAATTCACAACTTACTTTTTCCTTTTTCTTACTCTATCTTACAATACCCAATTCTCCACATTATCACATTTACTCTTTACTCTAATAATTCTAGTGAACTACAATACATTTTTCTTGCTCAGATAAGATAAGATTTTTGAAATTTGTAAATATTTAAATCTGTATATATGTTTAAACCATCTATATACCTAATCAGCATTTACTCAGCATTGTAACCCTCAAATTAACATTTTTATTATATACAATTTAATGTTCACTGTAATTTCAATTGTTTGAATAAGTTTCAATGTAATGTTCAAGTTTTGTTCTTTGTAAACCGCTTTGATTTTTCTGAAAGGCGGTATATAAACCATTCAATAAATAAATAAATAAATATCTGCCCGCCGACGCATGTATGCCCGCAAATTCCACACTGGGCAGGAACAGAGCCCAGGAATCGCCTTCAGTGACACCCCTCTGCCTACCCCGTGCTGGTCCATCTTTGAGCGCATCAGAAAAATCTGCAGACGTCTCTGTCAGCTCCACGTGTTGGACCTCTAACCCACCCCCAACCCCACACCTACTGGACTTCAGAACCAACTCACTGACCCGAAACGCCCCGAAAAATGCAGTCACAAATAACGCCCGAAACAATACCATCTTAAAATCGGACGCCGCCACCTCCGGCAATATGCTCCAGATACGCGCGAGCAAGTCATGGGACACTGGGCAGTGCCAGTCCCGACCTGGCGGCCGTTCCTTTGCCCACCCCGCCATAAGCCGCTTCACCAAAAAAGATGCGCTAGGACTGCCCCAGACCGCTGCTTTGCTAAAAAAGGATAAACCCGCCAACGCCACCCGGACTGCTGACCTAGACCACCCACGCCCCTTCGCCCAAACTATGAATGAACCCACTACTCTGTCATCCAGGCTTCCTCCCTTCCAACCGCTCCCCCGTAAAAATTCCTGCACTTTGGCGTACCTGCGCTCGTATGACGCCCACGTACCTGGAGCTACTGAGGACCGCAACAACTCTAACACTTCTGGGTCCCAATCCGCCAAAGGTGCTCCGGCACCATAGCCGATGACTCGTCCGCCCCCGGGGCCAAGGCTCGAAACTGCGCCCACTGAAAACGGGATAAAGCATCAGCAATAGCATTTTGCGTGCCCGGCACATGCCGCGCCCATGCCGTGACATTGAGACACAGACAAGCTAGCACAAACAACCTCACTAGCGCCGCCACTCTAGGGCATTTGGGCAACTGCCTATTAATCACCTGCACTACCGCCGCATTGTCGCACCAGAACACGATCCCGTAACCTTTCCGGCCACACCCAAAATGCCACCACTATCGGGAACAACTCCAGGAACGTCACATTACGTGTCAACCCACTCTCCGTCCAGGACGCCGGCCATGCAGCCGCGCACCACGCACCCTGACAATACAACCCAAGCCCGGAACTGCCCGCCGCGTCAGAAAATAACTGCAGGTCCGCATTCGTCAGCTCAGACGCTTGCACCAACGCACAGCCATTGAACTCCGAGAGAAACGCCTGCCATACCCGCAGATCCTCCCTTATTCCTGACGTCACTCAAATGCGGTGATGAGAACGTCGCACCCCCGCCATAGCCAGGGACAGCCTCTGCGCAAACGGCCTCCCCATGGGAATGACCCGACAAGCAAAATTCAAGTGACCCACTAAAGCCTGTAACTCTTTCAGTGTCACTTTCGAAGCCGACCCCACCGCCGCCACCAACTCCCTCAACCGCTCCACATTATCCAATGGTAATAGTACCACGAATTCCACCGAATCTATTTCGATCCCCAAAAACGAAAGGCATGTCACCAGCCCTAGCGTCTTTTCCGCTGCCAGCGGAATCCCGAATTCAACCGCCATCTCCTGAAATAATCCTAACAGCGATGCACATCCCGCAGTCTGTGCTGGCCCCACAAACAAGAAATCATCCAAATAATGGACCATCGATTTGCACCCAGAGCGCTGCACGAGGACCCAATGCAGGAATGAACTGAAGGCCTCAAAATGAGAACAGGAGATTGCGCAACCCATCGGCAAACACTTATCATAATAATACTGGGCGTCAAACTGAAATCCCAGCAAAGGATATGCCGACGGGTGCACTGGCAGCAACCTAAATGCCGATTCGATGTCCATCTTTGCCATCAGCGCACCCTTTCCGCCAAGCCGCACCAGCTACAGTGCCTCATCGAACTGCGCATAGCGCACCGAGCATAACTCCCATGGTATATGGTCATTCGCGGAATCCCCCGGCAAAAATGACAAGTTGTGTATAAGCCGATAACCCCCGTGCTCTTTCTTCGGGATAACCCCTAGCAGTGATATCATAAACGGCGAAAAGGGGTGGGGGTGGCCGAATGGACCCACTACTCTACCCAGTGCACATTCCGCCGTGATCTTTTTGCGGGCCACATCCGCCAAGAGGCGCACCGAACTAGAATTGCTGGCCACCACATCAGACACTTCCCCTATAAATGGTATCCGGAACCCCTCAGAAAAGCCCAACCACAACAGCCTACCCGCCTTGCCGTGCCGAGCCCTTACATAGCGCTCTAGCCATGGCCGTAACACCTGTATTTTTACGGGGGTAGGCGCCAACTCCCCGACCCCCCTATTACTTACTGCCGCCTGCCGCCCCAGCCACTCCTTTCCGACTGCACTTCGCAGCCGAGTGACCAGCTCCGCAGAGCGAGCAGGCGTGCCGGAACTTGCAGTCCAGGAAGGGGCAGGAGGACTTATTGAAGCACCAGCATAAGTCCCCCCCCCCCGGCCCACCCTTGGGCGACCCTGGCACCGCCCCTGTCGTCCGAAAGGACCGAACGCTCGCAGCTGACACCTGGCCCGCTATCCTAGCCGCCCCCCTCCCCCACCGCCCGCACCTCCTCTCCTGGCCGACATTTGCGTCAGCCATAGATTAACATCCTTCATCCCCCAGGATAACTGCCTATTTTCCTCCATCATGTCACGAAATTCTTCATCATAATTGAGCCAAGCCCAGCCTTCATGCGCCTGCGACGCTGCCAGGATGGCATCTGCGTATGCCAATAACTCCCCATACTGACTCGGTTCAGCATGCCCCCAAACACTCGCCAACCGCAGGAAGGCACGCGTCCAATTTAAGGTATTGCAGAAAACCTTCCTCACCCTCCCCGCCTTCTCGTCCTCTTTACGCTTCTTTCTATTCTCCCCTGAGTGCTTCCTCCCTTCAAGTAGCTGGAAAACATCAATGTATTTCCGTTTCAGTATCCACCGCCGGATCTTGCACGGCACACTCTCCCAAAGTTCCACGCAACGCACCACTGATGACGCCATCCCTTCCCCCGTCCGCTTCCCCTTTATCGAGCTGTCCGAAGAACTCTCCGAAGACGACGAGGACGATGATGATGAACTCCGCCTACAGTGCCGCCTATGCTTCCTTTTCGCTTTGGCCTTCCGCCCACCCTCCACTGTCTCACCCCCCACCAACCTCTCACCACCACCAGTACCTGTATCACCCGCACCCTCGCCGTCCACGACCCGTTCGCTCTGCTCCGGCGCCACCACGGCTGGACTGGCCCGCTCCACACTTTGGGCCATCGGCTGACTGCTCCCCACACTTCCAGCCACCGCAACTCCGCTCGCCAGCACCTGCATGGGGAGAGAAGAACAAACAGGAGGAGGACCCATCCCGTACTGCCCTGCCCCCCAACCTAGCCCCCCCCCTTGCGGCCATGCTGAAGTACCTAATCCCCCAGCCGCCCAGCTAGCACCCCCCCCCCCCCCAGTTAGGCTGCATCCCCCGGCTGGGGAATCCCGTTCCACTCCATTCTCCCCAACCCTGCCCCCATGACCCGATACTCATGAGCTGACCTACCCCATGGGGCCAACTCGGCAACCCCTCCCCCTGTGCATACGGCCTCCCCTGCACTCCTGGATACCACGTAGCATACGCACCTGCCCCGGCTGTACCAATGGGGACCCCCGCAGCGCCATAACCCGCTTCTTGCGTCCCCACCCTTGCGCACCTGTCGTCTATCGCCCCTCGTCCCTCCTACGCCATCGCTCCTCCCGAGTCCGACCTGCACCCCCAGCCCCCCTGCAGCAGACCCTTGACCCTCTAGCCCCCCTTGCACAAGACCCACAACCTCCTCCCTCACCCCCCCAGCTAACCCAGAACCAGCAACCCCCCCACCAATTGCCCCTCGGCCCCTTCTGCTCCCCCTCCCCCTCCCCACCAGCCTGGCGGATCCACCGGCCAACCGCAGAGTCTGCCTGCTAGCCCTGGCCCCTTTGGACCCACCGGTCCCCTGAGACCGGCCTCCCCTCGCCCCCGGCACGGGCCCCGCATCCTCTACCCTTTTGCTGCCCCCGTGGCCCTCTTGGAGAGCGTGCCATGCCCCCCAAACCGGCCTGGCTTTGCTACCAGCCCTCCCCTCTATTTCGCTCAGCGTTGTTGGTTTATTTGCTTCCCCCTCCTTTCCCCAGCCGCAAACCACTTTCACTATCCTCCCCCCACCCTGTCCCCAATCCCCCCACGCTCACCCGATCTCAAGCTGGCAGGGAAGAGCCGAACAATCCGCCCTCGCACCGCCGCTGTCCGCCCCATCCCCTGCTGAGCTCTCTCTTTCCGGGCCCACCACCGCCGCGATTCTCAACACGGCCGTCCACAGAAGGAGCCGCGCTGAAAAGACCGGCCACGCGGCTCCTCGGCCACCTTAGCCCCGTCTCCTGAAGCTAGGAGCCAATGGGATCGCCCCAAATCGCCATGGGGCAATCCCATCCCCCAGGCTCCACCCCCTGCACCCCTATCACGTGCAGGAGGCCGAGGCCAGGCCCGAGCCCAAGTTACTGTCGGCCGCGGCCTCGTGCATATACATAAAATGTGCATTTTCAGCCCGCCCAATGTTTGCATCTATTTCAAGTTAAAACCTGTGAAAAGAGCTAGGTCTTGGAATGTTTCCTGAAATTTAGATGATTGTTCCTCACGATGATTTCTGACAGAAGTCGATGCAACTGTAATACTTGAAGGTTTTGTTATAATTTTTTTGTCCATTATCTTTTTCTGCAGAGGTGGCTCACATTAGTCTATCTAAATATGATACACCGCAGCAATATCCTGTGATGAATCTTGTTAAATTGAGATAATGGGGTCCTGAGGCCCAAGGCTGGTGCAAGGGTGTTAGATGTCGTGTCCTGCTCAGTTTACTCTTAGGCTCCCCTATCTGAGAATTTTGTTAATTAAACTCAAATATGAACACCACCCCTCAAAACGAATCTTAATATCTATGCATTATTACAGGATTGTTTTGGGAGAGTTGGTGCTCTTTGTAGCCCCAGAAGATACCACCCTAGACAACTGCTTAGTCTTACCCGATGGTTAAGCAGCCCTGTTGAGGTCTGACTGAACTACTTCAGGCGACCTTTGTTCAAAACTCATCTCTATCAAGATTGGTGGGCGTCTAGGTGTGTCCTGGGAGCAATATCATGATGTCCATTATTGAAGCTAAAGATCTGCAAGTTATAAACAAGAATTCTAAGTAACCAAACCTTTGAAATTATATTTTTTTACATATTTTGGAATCCAGATGTTAGCAATATACTATCAAACAACTGTTAGCACTGACTTGGTAGCTGAGGTGAAATCTTGCTCTAAAATGCTACCTATAGGTATTGCCATACCGTTCAGACCAAAGGTCCATCATACCCAGTATCCTTTTTCCAACAGTGGCCAATCCAAGTCACAAGTACCCAGTAGGGTCTCAGAGTAATTAGATTCCAGGCTGCTTATCCGCAGGGATCAGTAGCAACTTTTCCTAAGTTTAGCTTACTAACACTGGTTTCTCTGCTGAAGTTCTACTTTGGTTTACGTCTCTGTCCCATTAATTCCAGTTTTGTTTTCATGGCAATGGATCTCTATTTAATTGTTTTCATAAATGGCAACCTCATCTGTGCACTGCAGTTCATTAATTAGACATGACCTGTATGCACGACGAATAGATGGAAGACATTTAGGTCCTACCCTGTATCTGCTTTGTACTACAACTTATCCATTTCTTCCACTAGAAGGGCTATAATACACATTCAGGTCTCTCGCTGAAATATCCAGGAGAGTCAAAACATTCACAGCTGTGCGTTTCCATGATAGCTCTTACTCCTCTTTTTTCTTCACAATATAACTTAGGCAATGCAGTATCCAGATAGCAGCAATCAAGTAGCTGCAGCAGATTTGACGTTTAACTAACAACTAACCTAAATCAATAAGGGAAGTTGTAATGGAAGGAGTTTTGAGCTAAATGGAAATTAATCAGATGCTACTGCTACCCAGGATGGGAGCAAGTTAAGCCGGCAAATAATGAGTCATGATTAGCTATGCCATGTTCTCCTGCCTGTTTGCTCCTGGAAGCAGTGTCCTTTGTAGGCTCCTGAAATAAACATCTCAGTTTTCTTTCTTTCCAGCACCTATTTTTACTTATCAGGGAATATTTTCAGGCTCCCACTGTTTAGTATTGGAGGCGTTCTGGCTTTTATGATAAATGTAATTAGACATACCTAGACCATTACAGAGCCATGATACAAGCTGTGTCTCTGTGCCTTAACCCCCCCACCCCCAAGTCAGCATTCCCGCAAAGCTGTGCTGGAGTCGTCTGCCCAAGCTGCTGCTGCCAACAGGGGGAGATGCTGCGATATTGCATCTTCTGCCGTGTGGAGCAGGTACTGAAAACACAATATCACCAGCAGCAGCGTGGGCAGAGGTCTCCCCCCACAGCTTCGTAGCCCATCCCCAAACCTCAGATGTGCCTAATCAACCTCAAAGTAAAAGCCAACATAGATTTAATTTCTGTGCCATGGCAGTCTTAAAATATTCTCTTGTATGCTTATTAACATACGCAATGTAAGTCCACCAAATTTCAATCATCATGAATTATAATTTTCCATATATTCTGATACTACTATGTGCAATAAAAAGAGGGAGAGATCTCAGCTCATATCGAGCAAATGTAATTCTCTCAGTCTTCTAATCAATCATCGATCAAAAAAAACCCTCCCACACAATTTTTAGAGTTTTCAACACACACCATATAGGCTCAACATGTTCTTTGGAATTTTATAAATAAGGTTGAAAAAGCCTTGATCTGATGTGTGCTCCCGAGTCTTTCTCTAGTGTAGGTTTTCTCTGAAAAGGTATCACAGGTCTGGAGCGAGCATTCCTGACTTCAGTAGGGAGATGTAAATCCCGGAGCTTCTGTATGGTTCTCAGTCAAATGTCATTCCAGGCAATAAACCTTTGGGAATAATGTGATGTAGGCAAACGGCCACGTGGAAATGTTTGTTGCGCTATATGGGTTATAGTAGTTGAGAGCATGTTTCACAAATCCCTTAAACAGCTTGAGGGTGAAACACCGGCCCTGTCAGATATCGTGAAGTTTAATCCTACACATTACGCAAATGTTTATTTCCTTTCGGAATATTCAGTTGCCCAAAGGAAAAAAAACATTCAGTGCAAGGGGATAGAAACTTGCGAGTGATTTAAGGAAATCTTGCTGCTGCCCTGTGGACTCCCAGTGCCATTGCCTTCATTGCTGCACCTCTCTGGACCCGGCAGTGGCAGCAATGGTTCCCGAACCATGAAGCGGCACTTACCAACACACTCCGCCATTGCTTTGTGGTTTCTTTCTCTTACTATGGCCGTTTCCACCCCATACTGACGCAGCTTCCAGTTTGGAGAAAACAGAAGTCTGCGTCAGAGGGGAGCGGAAACGGAACGTAGAGAAAGGAACGATGAAGCAGGGTAGGCGTGTGTTGCTAAGTGTTGCGCTGTTCTTCAGGACCCATTGCTGCCACTGGAGACACTGGAGAGGATGGCAGAGGGTGCCCCTAGAGGGCCAGTGCTCTAGGTGACTGAAGACTAACCCCAGATAGTCAATGCTGGGACCATATCCGGCCACCGGATTGAATATCTGGGATGTGACATAGTGTGGGAGATAACCCGGGCAGCGTGATATTGAGCTGCTACCCAGTTAGCTCCAATGGCTAAAGATAGGCCAGATTTTGCCATGCCTATCTTTTCCCGCAGATTGCTAACCGGACAGCGACTCAATATCGCTGCTGCCTGGTTAGCAATGGCTGCAAAAGGAAAAGAAAGGCACGCCATTTGAATATTCCCCCCCCCCTGCCATCCCCATGAGACTACTGCTAGGGGGGATTTCAGTGCTAACTTGAGGGGTGGTAGAGGGTATTGCTTCTTGACCAGTTGCTCCTTTAAAAAATAGCAGGCCCTATGTTCCTGGATGAAGCAATACACAAACCACTAACCTGCAATACTGAGGTACCTGGTAAATTAGGCTATGAAAAAGTTATGCATTTTACTGCAGATTAATAACTACCTCAATTAGATGGGGCAGGAGTTAATGAGAATACTGTAGCTCCTAAAATCTCCACTAGCCACCAAGGAAACCCCTTGTTGGTGGGTGTGTGGGTGTGTGTGTGTGGGGGGGGGAGGGGAGGATGGTGTGTATTGGGAATGTTGGGTTGGGGCTTTTATTGGGGGTGGGAGGTGCAAGTCTCACAGCACCAACCCACTTTTAGAGACCCTAGTAGCATCAGACCACATATTAGCAGCCTGGTGCCCTGGAAGTACAGATAGTGCCAACTCAAAGCCGGTGTTATCTTTTCATGAATAGCAGCTTGTGAGATTAAACGCAAGCTCTATTATTTATTTTGAATAATAATTACCTCATTTGCATGCTTTGCATCTCATTATTACTTAACCCTCGCTACACTGAAATATGATGAGTTATGAGAAAATAGCGCACAATTTTGTCATTTACCATGCAGTATTGGGAAAATATCATGTCATTTTCGGAACACACATTACTATCTGCCCCTCTAAGAGGGTAACTTTATAAACTGGAGCCTTGTTAACATGCATTTACACGTGTGTGTAATAAGGCATAAACGTGAAAGTACGTGCACATGCCATTATCAATCCTATGGCCTACCTCTTGCAAGTGTGAGCGTAAATTAAGGAATTTAATCATCTGCGCCTGCCATTGCTCACACCACCCAGGCTCTGCCGATGTGCATGACCAGACTGAAAGCATGTGCGATGCAAACTACACGTGCACTGTCATGCTGTTGGTGTTTTATAAGAGATCAGCTATGTACTTAGGTTCCCACTCATGCGTGTACATGACTAAAATACTGAATTTATGTATGTTGTTTCCACATAAATCTAGGCAGCTCTTTATAAAATTCGCCCCTCTGTGTGAGTTAAAATATGAATGCTAGAAAACAGTGTGTGGACTTTTATCCTCATTGGGCAGAAGCTTTCACAGGAATGGGCTAGGATGGTGACTGTTACAATGCACATCCTTTTTTGTATTATCAAAACTGAACCCAATGTTTTACTGAAGAGGTAGAAGTATCTGCCTCTGTGATTTTGAAACTAGGAGGTATGTTTACTAAACCGCCTTAATGTTACCGGCGCTAGTTGCAGCGATAATGTGAAGAATGCCATATAAGGAGTGGGCGTTCCGGCGTCAAGGTAGCAAGAATCTGTATCGCGCGATAGTGGGCGCCGTGGCACGTTAACGTGCGTTAACCCTAAGTACATGCCAGCGCAATATTAGAAGCTATAACAATGTAGCCCACTGGTTACTGCAATGACTGTGGAGGCAAAGGTCATGGGTTTGATCCAGCAGTGGTGTAATCTAAAAAGGCTGTCTCAGGCATTTTCTTTTAATTTAAATCAGTGCTGCCAGCAAAAACACCCTCACAGTGCTGTAACCTAAGGTGCCCCATAGGGCGCATTATAAAGTGCCCTGTCTACAAAGGCACCCTATAATGTGCCCTATATGGCGCCGTATAGCGCGCCTTATAGGGCGCCTATGAGGCACCTTAGGCTACAGCACTGTGAGGGTGTTTCTGCTGGCAGCACTGATTGAAATTAAAAGGAAAAGCCTCAGACAGCATTCCTAAATAACACCACTGTGGGAGCAAACCCATGACCTCTGCCTCCACAGTCATTGAAGTAACCAGTAAGCTACATCTCTATAGCTACTACCACACTGCTGGCTGGCTACAGAAAGACTGCAGGTCACCACACGACCTATCTGCTGTGCTTACCAGGATCCCTCTTCATGTTATCTACATCTTTCTGGGCCTCCACACTATTGCAGATTTTGGTATCATCTGCAAAGAGGCAAACCTTACCTGATAGCTCTTCCACACTATTACTTACAAAAATATTAAAAAGAATTGGACCAAGGACAGATCTCTGTGACACACCACTGGTAACATCCTTCTCCTCAGAGTGAGTTCTATTTATCTGTACCTTTTGTCGCCTCCTACTCAACCAATTTCTAACCCAGTCACTTTAGAATCCATCCCTATGGCATTCAATTTATTTATAAGTTGTCTAAAGACATTACTGAAATTTAAATACACCACATATAGAGCTCTCTCTTGGTCCAACTCTTGGGCCACCTAGTCAAAGAAATTAATGAGATTTGTTTGAGAAGACCTATCTCCAGTACAAATCATACTGCCTCAGATCCTGTAACCCATTGCATTCCAGACACCTCGCTATCCTCTGTTTTTGCAGTATTTCCATTAGTTTTCTCACCACAGAGGTCAGACTAACTGACCTGTAATTCCCAACCTCATCCTTACTTCTGCTGTTCTGTAACGGTACCACTTGCACCGTTTTCCAGTTCTCTGGGATCACTCCCAACTCTAAAGAAGCATTGAAATGGTCAGACATTAGAGCTGCTAGAATTTCCCTAAGTCCCTTCAATACTCTTGGATATATTCCATCTGGCCCATCAATTACAAATGGGAAGAGGAGTCTGGAATAAAATCCATGCAACTACAAGCAAGCCAACCAATAATTGCTGGAAGGTAATGAGCAGAAATGCTCAAGGTTTTGCCAACAAAGTTCCTGACCTGGAAGCCCTGATGGTGGAAATGGACTTGAACATGAGTCTCATGAACGGGCCATCATAAATAATGGTAAGTATACCCCAGAGCTGGTACTTCCTGTGCTTTCTACAGCTAATGCCGTACAATCTATTTATATATCCAAATAGTCTTTTCAATATAATTTTCTTATAAGTAAGTGTCCATAGGGAATCTCCAACCCCTTTGTTATCTTCTACCATTCATTCTTCAAAATTTACTCATTTTATCTGTTGTGCATCATATGCATCAGACATAGTTCTATGTGCTTCAGGGATCCTTTTAATAATATCAGAGTTTTCCAGTCCACTGTTTCTTCCTTCCTTCCTTCAAATAGACTTTACTCTACAGGGACTTGGCATCTTGAATCCAAACTACTGCTAGGGTTCAACCAGTGCCGTTTTGAACTGAGCGCCAGAAGGGACAGGAGAGACTGGAGATTGCTCCTGCTCTCAAACCCTGCACCAGGGGGGCAGCCCGTCTGTGGGAGGTTGAGGGATTTTGGGAGGGTGCAAGGTTTTGGGTTTCTTTTGAGCGGGAGATGGGTCCATGGAGTGAATTAAGGAGAGTGGGGGTCAGGACTAGGGATATGGGGGGGGGGGGAGTCATCTGGGAGTGGAGGGCTCTATGGAATTTTACTCTCTAGTGCTCCCTTTAAGATGGCAACTGGGAGGATTCAGCTGTGTGCTAAGAGGTCAGTTGCTCCCAGCTTTTAGCTGGCATTATTTTTCTCTGGAATAATGTAGCTTGTGAAGTTCAATGCAAGCAGCGTTTTTTGATTTGCAACAACATGAAGTGTTTTGCATGCATTTATATGCTTTGTATCTCATTATTATGGAACGTGTACTGGGATAGAATAACATGTATTATTCCCTGAAGACATGTTAGTAACTGCCTCCCTTACTTGGGTAAATGGCTCAAAGATTGTCCTCTATAAGATCAAATTTTCTCATATTTAAACTGGCAAAATGAAATAAAGCTATTTTGCATTAGGCTAGCTGATTGACTTTAGATCACATCCCAGAAGAATTAATGCATATCTTTAAATCATTTTAATACTCCATGCCTAAAGTTTAAATTTGCTACCTTGACGGACTGTTACTTTAAGTACATTACAATTCTGATCTTTTGTTAATCAAGCTTTTAGTATCTCATAAAAGAAGCAGGTTGAAAGCTCTGAGTGGATCTGTCACAGGCCTGCTATTGATTGATATAAAAAGCATTAGAGACAAAAAAACCCAAACAAACAGGAGAAGTGTGCTGATAAAACCTACTAAAATCTTCAGGAAAATGGTGCTATATCTATGTAAAGCAAAAACTGGTAAACTGGAGGCCTTATCTATCTGGAATAGATGCCCCCAGTGTTTGGGTCCCTCATTTTCTGCAATTTTGTAGATGTAGAGATTATCTTGCAATTTGCTTCTTTGTAGAGTTCACTTGCTGACACAGCATTTCTCCTGTCTAACATTTGCTACTCAACAAAAACATAAATTTTATATCAGAAAGAGACCAAATGCAGTTTAAAATTCCACGCTCAGTTCTGCTTGGGACGTTCAGAGGCTGCTTGGGCAGGCTTAGTACAGGCAGCAATACAGAGTCGTCATGTTTATTGTCATCACGTTGTTTACCTTCAGATGTCGAACAAAGTTGATTCACCGAGCACTAAGAAGAGATGCACCGTAGTGTATAAACACAAAGGCTGATATTCAAAGGTACCGGCTAACTGAATAAGTACCGATGAGCCCAATATCTAGTGCCACTATCTAAGTAGTGCTGCTAAATATTATCTCTGACCACCTGCGTGTTGTCTGGATAGTGGCAGGGGAGTCTGGGGCAGAGCTGAGGAAAAAGCCAGTATTTATCTAGATAGCAGTGATTTACAATGTGCTTTTGTCCGAATAACAAGCTGCATAACCTAGGACTTCAAAAAAGCTATTCTAAGTGGTATGCAGAAAGGCTATCTGGTCAAGGGTGAATATTGCCTCGGTCCAGTGGATGAGTAGTCTAGTGGTTAGAGAATGTTGCCTGTTAACCATGAGACCAGCACACCATTCCCACTGGCACACGCCTTGGTCAAGTTCTTTACCCTCCATTACTCCTGAAGAAAGGCCTGGCGATCGATTTCCGCTCACATCTTGCCAAGAAAACCCAGGGGCTGTTGGGTCACCAGGAGTCAGCATTGACTCAATGGCATGCATTGCATTTTTGCCAGATACTACCACCGGCTAAATATTGACTCCATGGTACTGAACATTTATAAGCCTAGTCACTCTCTTAGATGGGAGGGTACTCAGATGCGGCATATCCTGTCAATAAGTGAATTTCATATGTATGAAATACGAAGCCTTTTCGGTGGCTGTGCCAGTAGATTGTAATAAATTATTGATGGAGTCAAGAATGATGGTAAATATAGTTACATTCGGGAAGTAACTGAAAACGCATCTTTTCAACAGACATATGCATCATACGTAGATGTTATAGTGTGGGTTAGTAGGCAGTCTCCGTGCTGTCTTTTCGGGTTTTTGTTAGGACAATAGTTTTAAGTAGATTTTAGATGTGTTGAATGTTTATTGCTTTATTTTGTTGTACTTGTCAGTTATGTTATTATATATGTTTTAAATGTTCTCCACCCTTAACGGTGGATGGAGCGAGTTATAAATATGTGAAACAAGATAAATAAAAACTTGTTGTAAAAATATTTTGTTTTCTCAGAGTGGACAATGCTAGTTTTGCCTTTGAGGAACAAGCCTTCTACAAGATCAGTGTGATTTCAGAAACCCATGCATTGTAGCATCTTTTATGCAGTTTTTCAAAAAGTATCAAGCTATTGCCCAGAAAGATTATTCATATTTTCTTCTCTTTCATTACTGCAGTCATAGAAACAAGACCCCTAGAAACCATCAGTTGCTATGAAATTGCATTTCATATAAATTTTATCTCTGATCTCTGCAAGATTCATCCATGAAAGTATCATCTACCAGCAGAAGTAGAAAATGAACAATAAAGCAGGAATGGATGATAAACCGCAAGGCTTCTGAAAGCACATTTTGCTGCTGTTCAGCACCACAGTCTGGACAGCTCCAGTAACAACCAAATGAGCAAACTAAAATTAACAAAGCTTTTCAGATTCTCGAAACATGCATACAATCTAGGAAATGAATTCATACAAACTCTGTTAGATTAACATTATGAAGCTCACTCATTTAGAGGCACTAAAGGTTACATGATCTTCTAGTTTAATTTTCTGCAATTGTGGAATGATATAGTTTAGTATAGTTTATTCGGCACTTGCTATACCGTCTTTCATTTTATGCAACAAAGTGGTTTATCGTTTATAACTTATAATATAAAATAAAGACCTATAGGGATCACAGTAAAGATATGACCATACAGGGAACATACAGACAGGAATTAAATACTAGTTAATATTAGGTAAACGAAAGGAAAGCTGTTTCCTAGTGACCATCCTATCTGACTGTACCCTAAACATCATTTTGTAGTAGTAGGAATTAAATCCTTTTTGAAACATTTGATAAGATATTTCCACATGGAGATATGCAGAAAGAACATTCCTGAGTGAGGGTGCAGCAAATTAAAAAATTGATTGGTATGTGGGTTCAAGTCGACTATTTTGGCCTGGCTTCTTTAGAAAAAGTTAATTCTTAATACTTCTAAATTGGAGATGATATGGTTATCTCATAATAGTGTGCTTCCTGCCAGTGATTTTTGATATCCCACTTCCAATGCAATCGTGTATACGGTCCCTTGGGATGTTGTTAGATTCTTTGCTTTCTTGTGAGTCTTATATTTCTTTGGCGGTTAAAGGTTCGTTTGAGGTTTTGCAGCTTATTCGTTCTTTGCAGCATTGTCTTCTTTCAAAGGATCTAATTACATTGATCCATGCTCTGATTTTTAGCAAATTGGATTTTTGTAAGTCTTTATTGATTGGTTCCCTGCTTATGGTTTAAAGCAGCTTTGCGACGGAGTTTATAGGAAGTTACCCATCCCAGTCCACCTTAAAGGAGTCTAAAGCTCAGAACTCAGGGCTGGGAGGCTGTGACTCAGACAGAGGAATTAAGGAGCTACTGTATATACAAGAAGAGGAGAGGTCCATGGAGAGAGAAAGCTCCTTCCAAGAAGGCCTGCGAGAAGAGTCTGGCTGTGAGGTAGGAACTGGGAAGCATATTCACAAACTTGAAAGCCCAAGTGAGTGCCTGGACCTTGGGTTGAAATGAATTCTGTCTTTACTTTGAGAGTCAGGGAAAGAGCACTGAGAACCAGCCTGTGAAGGCAACTGGCTGGGGCATGATGACTGCATAGCTGAAGAACAATAAAAGTAGTTTTGTTTGGCCCTGAACTGTTGTTTGCCTGCTACTTTAAAAGTCCCTTGCCACTGCATGCCAAACTATACCACAAGCTTCAACTGGTTGAGAATAGTGCTGCAGAGATTATATGCAGGGCCAACCATATGGCTCAGATCACTCCCCTGCCAAAAGCATTGTCTTGGTTGCCACTCCATTTTAGAATTAAGTATAAGTTCCTTACTTACTACACTGGATTCTTTACTTATTTGTCTGATTTTGTTGTTCCTTACTGCCCGGGGCAGCAGTTAAGGTCACTGCAGGTTTATTTGCTTACAATTCTGTTACCTTCTCAGGCAGATAAAGCAGGCAAAATTTGAGAAGAAGCTTGCTGTGGAAGCAAACACTTATAATAAAGACTTTTTCAAGAACATTCATAGCAAAAAGCCTATGAGAGTCAGTTGGACCATTAGATGATAGAGGGGTAAAAGGGACACTAAGAGGGGACAAGGCCATAGTGGAGAGACTGAATGAATTCTTTGCTTTGGTATGTACTGAGGAAGATGTAGGGATGCTACCCATGACTGAAGTGGTATTTAAAGGTGATACTGCAGAAAAATTGAAAGAAATATCGATACACTGGGAAGATGTATTACAACTATTTGATAGACTGAAGAGTAGCAAATCACCTGGACCGGATGGTATACATCCAAGGGTGTTGAAAGAACTGAAATATGAGATTGCAGACCTGATATTAGTAATCTGTGAACTATCATTAAAATCATCTGTAATACCTGAAGATTGGAGGGTGGCCAATGTAACGCCAATTTTTAAAAAGGGTTCCAGGGGTGATCCGGGAAACTACAGACCAGTGAGCCTGATGTCAGTACCGGGAAAAATGGTAGAAACCATCATAAAGAACAAAATTACTGAACATGTAGATATTCATGGCTTAATGGGAGACAGCCAACATGGCTTTAGACAAGGAAGATCTTGTCTTACTAATCTGTTATGTTTTTTTGAAAGTGTGAATAAACAGGAAGATAAAGGTGAGTCAGTTAATACAGTGTATCCAGACTTTCAGAAAGCCTTTGACAAGGTCCCTCATCAGAGACTTTTGGCAAAATTAAAAAGTCATGGGATAGGAGGCAGTGTACTATTGTGGATCAGGAACTGTTTGAAAGATAGAAAGCAGAGGGTAGGGCTAAATGGCCAATTTTCCCAATGGAGAAAGGTGAATAGTGGAGTACCCCAGGGATCTATGCTGGGTCCGCTGCTTTTTAACATATTTGTAAATGACCTGGAAATGGGAATAACCAGTGAGGTTATCAAATTTGCAGATGACACAAAACTATTTAAAGTTGTTAAAACCCATGAGGATTGTGGAAAATTGCAAGAGGATCTTGATAAATTGGAAGACTGGGCATCCAAATGGCAGATGAAATTTAATGTGGACAAGTGCAAAGTTATGTACCTAGGAAAGAACAACCCAAACTATGGTTACACGATGCAAGATTCCACATTAGGAACCACCACACAGGAAAAGGATTTAGACGTCATCGTGGATAACATGTTAAAAGCCCTCCATCCAGTGTGCAGTGGCGGCCAAGAGAGCAAATAGAATGCTAGGTATCATAAGGAAAGGAATGAAAAATAAAACAAAGGATATTATAATGCCTCTGTATCATTCCATGGTGCGACTGCACCTTGAATATTGTGTGCAGTTCTTGTCACTGTATCTTAAAAAAGATATAGTATTATTAGAAAAGGTACAGAGAAGAGCCACCAAAATGGTAAAGGGAATGGAAGGAAACCCCTATGAAGAGAGGCTAAAAAGGTTAGGGCTCTTCAGACTGGAAAAGAGATGGCTGAGGGGGAGATATGATAGAGGTCTATAAATTAATAAATGGAGTGGAACGGGTAAACATAGATCGATTGTTTACATCAGAGGTTCCCAACTCCAGTCCTGTAGGGCCAAACACCATTCAGGTTTTCAGGCTGTCCCTAATGAATATGCATGAGATACATTTGAATACAATGGGGGCAGTGCATGCAAATACATCTCATGCATATTTATTATGGACAGCCCGAAAACCTGAATGGTGTTTGGCCCTCCAGGACTGGAGTTGGGAACCTCTGGTTTACATCATCAGAATACAGAAAGACTAGGGGACATGCAATGAAGCTACAGGTTAACCTATTTAAGACTAATAAGAGAAAATATTTTTTTTTCACTCAATCTGTAATCAAACTCTGAATGTCATTGCCAGAGGATGTAGTAAAAGCTGTTAGTGTAGCTAGGTTTAAAAGAGGTTTGGACAAGTTCCTAGAGGAAAAGTCCATAAACCATTATTAAAGTGGACTGGGGAAATCCACTGACTACCCCTGAAGCAAGTAGCATGGAATCTGGCTACCTTTTGGGAACCTGACAGGTACTTGAGACTTGGATTGACCACTGTTAGAAACAGATATTGGACTTGATGGACCCAAAAGGACATAAAGCAAAACAGCAGCCTAGGGTCTGTACTGAACCCTTGGATAGAAGTTCTCAATCTAGTCCTCAGGACATACCTAGCCAGTCAGATTTTCAGGATAATCGCAATGCATACGCATGAGAGAGATTTGGATGCACGGCTTCCATTGTATGTAAATCCGTGTCATGCATATTCATTGTGTTTATCCTTAATCCTAACTGGCTAGGTGTCCTGAGGCCCGGGTTGAGAACCCTTGGTCTAGGACTTTCAAAGAAACTAGCTTGATCAGAGAACCTAGTAAAAGAGGATAAGTTGTTGGTTGAGACTGTCAACCCTCGACCCACATGGTTGCTGATTTTAAAGGATTAAGAACTACTCTTGCTAGTGATCCATTGAGCTTTACAATCCAGGCACTCCTTGAAATAAGTCAGATTAATCCATGTTAAAACCCTGTTTTATGTAAACGTAGGACAGAATCTGTATGTCCAAGTGTTTTATGGTTCGATGTAAACCGCACTGATGAGAAATAGCGTGGTATATAAGAAATGTTAAATAAATAAATAAAGATCAAGATGAATCACTCACATCTCCTCCTGGCCGTCTGATAGTTTCTTGCAGAGGTTCAGTCTTGGAACCATTGTCCCAGTTCTGTGATGTATTCTTGAAACAGGAGGCCCATTCAGTGAAATCTTATTTGCGGGACACTTATCATTTTTTACAGATCCTTATGGAATTTAACATTGCTTCTGATCCGATGTTTTTGGTTACTTTGGATGTTGCGGCACTTTACACTAACATCCATCAAGGTGAGGCTTTGGAATTGCTTACGTCAGCGTTTACGACTATACCCTCTTGTATCCCTCATTCCTTCTTTTTGGATCTCATGAAGCTGGTACCTACCAAAAATTATTTCCAATTCGAGGGGCAGTTTTACCAACAAATGTGTGGTATAGCAATGGGAGACACAGTAGCTCCCTCTATCGCAACCTTATATTTGACACATATGGAAGAACAGCACATATATTCATCTTTGGGTTTCCAACATGTCTCACTTTGGTTGAGGTTTTTAGATGATGTTTTTTCATTTGGACATCCACTTAAGGGGATCTACTGGCCTTCATTCGGTGGTTGAACACCATTAAACCCAACATACAATTTACGGCTAATATACAAACTCTTGAGATCGGGTTTTTGGATGTTTTGGTAAAATGACAGGGTGCTCAGCTAACAACGACCCTTTTTCGAAAACCTAGCCAGCGCAACAGCCTATTGCGCTATCATAGTCATCATCCTCTTCCACTTAGAAAAGGGTTGCCCTTTGGCGAGTTTTTGAGACTGCGCCGTATTTGTTCCACTTTGGCGGACTTTAAACAACAGGCAGGTTTTTTGAAAGTGCCCCTCTTAGCAAGGGGTTACCCCAAATCTGTCATTAGGAGGGCTTATATTAGGGCCCGGTTTTCACATAGGGAATGGCTCTTAGGGCATCCCTCTACAAGAGCGGATAACTCTTTGGAGGACCGTATTCTGGGAGTTTTACTGTTTATGAGCCATGCTTCCGTGATCACTCGATTGTTGAAACAACATTGGCACATTTTACATTTGCACCCTTGTTTCCAAAAATCTTTAACTTTGGCCTACACAAGAGGCAGGAATTTAAGAGACTGGTTGGTCCATTCGATTTTGCTGACAGTGGATTCACAAAGCTTTAGGCAACATCGGGGTCATCATGCCTGCGGCCATTGCAAATATTGCACAAACACTTTGGAGGGCACAACATGGACGAATCCATGCACGGGACAACAGTATCACACATCTGGATCTACTAACTGCACATCCAGTTTTGTGGTTTATGTCCTCCAATGTCAGTGCCCTTTGCTTTACATAGGACGCACCATCCGTCCAGTAAAAATTCGGCTGGGTGAGCATGCCTCCCACATACGATCTGAAAATCTTTCGGCACCTGTTGTGGAACACTGCATAGCAGCGGGACATTCCTTTTGGGACCTTCAGTGGTGGATTATTGACATTGTCGCTTTGGATCCTCATGGGGGGGGGGGGTAACCGCTTAGCCCGTCTGCAATGGTTGGAGCAGAAATGGATCTTTGATCTCCATACCGTATCTCCGGATGGTATGAACTTGGAACATGAATGGTGGAACCTCTTATGAATCAGGTGACATCTTCCTGATTTTTCAATTGGGGGCTTAAACCATTTTTCAGTACTTTTCAAGGATCTAGTTATGCCTGTTCAGGTCTTGATTACCAATCTCTGTTTGGCTACATCAAAGCCTGCTTTACACACACAACAAAAAACCAAAAGATTGTGTTCGATCTGGGTGTTTCTTCCGATCAAAAATCTGAGTCTATCATTTTGACATCACTTTGGCAGCCAATAGATGTTAGAGGCTGCCATATATATAAAAAAACATTTGGTTTGGCTATTTGGCTCCTGGTACTCATCATGTCCACATCTATAGTGGCAGAACACTTGATACAGGGTCGTTGGAGACCTGAAACATGCATGTCGTGTGCTGTTGCAAGGCAGTGTGTTCATGGAGCAGCTTTATAACCGCCATGGATTGAGATAAGTTTTATATGCATTAACAAAAAAATTCTTTCAAAAAAATGGGCGCTTTGCACTATTGAGCAGAGTTTTTCTCTCGCTGTTCCAGTCCGTTTTGCCTGACATTATTAATTAAGATTACAGTTTTGGCAACGTGGACAATCTTACTGATGACTTTTTGATTTTCAGTATATAACAGTTTCATTGGTTGTTAGGAGGTTCTGCCTTGTTTGGACAGATCAAGATGAATGGCATCAACCTAGTAAGTCAGTTGTATATCATCAGTGAAGTAGTAGCCATCAAATCCTAGAGAATGGATGAGTGTCACCAACGGAATAATAAACAGGTTCGGTAACATAGGGGCTAACACCAAACTCTGGGGTACACCACAAGGTACCTGATAAGTAGTAGATGTAGTAGGCTCAAAGGTCCCAATATTCAGGCATTTACATGGTTTCCAGACCTGTAAACTGTGTAAATGCCGCTAACATAGTTAGTGCCACTGGATATCTGCTGATGCCTCCACTACGTGCCCCAATGCTATTCGCTTAGCATTGGGGTGTGTTGTGGGCATTAAAGGGGGGAGTGGACGTGGCACTTGTCACTAACCGAGCAGCGTTTCAATGTCACTGCTGACCGGTTAGCTTCTAGGTTGTGTGGAGACCTGGATATTCAATGCCGCTAGCCCATTATCACCCCGCATTGATTATCCGGGGTTAAACTTCAGCCATGATGGCTATGCGCTTTAGAAGTGCTAGCCACCACCAATGAATATCGAGCCCAAAGATTCTAGAATCAAGGCATGAAGAGAACCAAACAAGCACTTTAGAATATAGGCCCATTTCATGTAAGTGAGATAAAAGAAACTAATGTTCCACCATACTGAATGCAGAGGGTAGACACAGGGACACCAGTATAACTGATCTACCTCCTTCGAGTGCAGTGGGAATGTCATTGAGCACTGAAGTTAATACTGTTTGCATACCAGAGCCTAAGAGCTAAGAAATGCCATATTGTGTCAGACCAAGGTTCATCAAGCTCAGTATTCTGTTTGGCAGTTTCCCAAAAAAGTACACAGGTTTTACAATGCTTGTCCTGGGGTAAGCAGTGGATTTCCTCTTTAATAATGGTTTATGGACCTTGTACAAACCTTTTTTAAACCCAGCTACACTAATAGCTTTTACTACATCCTCCGGTAACAAATTCCAGAGTTTGACTACGCCTTGAGTGAAAAAATATTTTCTCTTATTAATCTTAAATGGGTTACACTGTAGCTTCATTGTCTGTCTCCTAGTCTTCCTACTTTTTGATGGCGTAAACATTCGTTCCGCCCATTCATTAATTTATACACCTCTATCATATAAGAGCCCTGACCTTTTAAGCCTTTCCTCATAGGGGTATCCTTCCATCCCCTTAACCATTTTGGTGACTCTTTTCTGTACCTTTTCTAATTCCGCTATATACTATTTAAGATATGGCGACCAGAATTGCACACATAGAACGATATAGAGGGATTAAAATATCTTTTGTTTTATTCTCCATTCCTTTCCTTATGATTCCTAGCATTCTATTTGCTTTCTTGGCCGCCGCTGCACACTGCGTAGAGGGTTTCAACATATTATCCACGATGACACCTAAATCTTTTTCCTGAGTGGTGGATCCTAATGTGGGACCTTGCATCGTGTAACCATAATTTGGGTTATTCTTTCCTAGGTGCATAACTTTGCACTTGTCCTCATTAAATTCCATCTGCCATTTGGATGCCCAGTCTTCCAATTTATCAAGGTCCTCTTGCAATTTTTAACAATCTTCTTGGGTTTTAACAACTTTGAATAATTTTCTGTCATCCGCAAATTTGATTATCTCCCTCGGTATTCCTATTTCCAGATCATTTATGAATATGTTAAAAAGTAGCAGACCAGCACAGATCCCTGGGATACACCATTATTTACCTTTTTCGATTGAGAAAATTGGCCATTTAGCCCTATTTTCTGCTTTCTATCTTTTAACCGGTTTCTGATCCACAATACTACACTGTCTCCAATCCCATGACTTTTTAATTTCAACAATAGTCTGTCATGAGGGACCTTGTCTAAGGCTTTCTGAAAATCCAGATATACTTTTATCAACTGGTTCACCATTATTTACCTGTTTATTCATACCTTCAATAAAATATAACAGATTAGTAAGACAAGGCTTTCCTTGGCTAAATCCATGTTGGCTTTCTCCCATTAAACCATGACTATCTACATGTTCAGTAATTTTGCCATTGGTTTCTACTATTTTGCCCGGTACTAACATCAGGCTCTTCGTTCTGTAGTTTTCAAGATCACTCCTGGAACCCTTTTTAAAAATTGGTGTTACATTGGCCATTTTCCAATCTTCAGGTATTACAGATGACTTAAATGATAGTTCGCAGATCACTAATAATAGGTCTGAAATTTCATGTTTCAAATCTTTCACCATCCTTGGATGTATACCATCTGGTGCAGGTTTATTTGCTACTCTTCAGTTTATCAAATAATTATAATAATCTTCCTGGTTTATCAACATTTCTTTCAGTTCTTCCAATACATCACCTTTAAATACCATTTCAGCTATGGGTAAGTTTCCTACATCTTCTTCAGTAAAGACTGAAGCAAAGAATTCATTCAGTCTTTCCGCTATGGCCTTGTCCTCCCTTAGTGCCCCTTTTACCCATCTATCATCTATCATTTCTACTCACTCTCTCACAAGCATTTTGTTACAAATGTACTTGAAAAAGTTTTTATTATGTGTTTTTGCTTCCACAGCAAGATTTTTTTTCAAATTCTGTCTTTGCCTGCCTTATCAATACCTTGCATCAAATTGCCAGTGTTTATGTTGTATCTCATTTTTATCATTTGGCTCTTTTTTCCAATTCCTAAAAGATGCTTTTTTGGCTACAATAGCCTCTCTGACTTTTCTTTTAAACCATGCTGGCAGTTTTTTTGGCTTTCCTTCTACTTTTCTTAAAGTGTGGAATACATCTGGTCTGGGCTTCCTAGATAGTATTGTTAAACAACTCCCATGCTTGATATAAATCTTTAACCTTTGCAGCTGCTCCTTTGAGTTCTTTCTTAACTATTTTCCTCATTTTATCATAGTCTCTGTTTTGAAAGTTTAAAGGTAGTACAGTGGATTTCCTTACCATCCTTCATCCATTTATTAAATCAAATGTGATCATGCTATGATCACTATTGCCAAGTGGCCCCAACAACCTTATCGCTTGCACCAGATCCTGTGTTCCACTAGGGCATATGTTTACTAAACCGTCTTAATGTAGCAGCAGCGTATCGCGCGATAACATCGGCAGCGGCGTTAAGGCACACTAACACTGTGAAATCTGGGTCTGAAGGGTGGAGTAAGGCCTCCCAGAGGGCGGAGATAGGGGTCAATGGGTGGAGAGTGGGTGGGGAGAGGCTCCATGCACACTAACGCTGTGAAATCTGGGCCAGTGAAACCCTTACATTAGAGGCACATTTGCAGGAGAGAGAAACCATTTCAGTCAGCAATGTACAGCAAAGGCAGGGAAACCCAGAAAAGTGATTGTAATGATACATGTGCAGGAACCAAAAAGGCAAATAAACATATAAAATGACCAAAACCACATTTGAAATCACAATAACCAAGCTGGCCAATAGTGATATTAATGATAAACATAACGCAACACTACTGACAAAGTGTAAAAAGGAAGATATCATGTTTGGAAGGGTCTATGCTCTGTCTCCCTACAAAGTGAATGATCCCACATTGAAATAGCGGTGATCAGGGTTTTTGCCGTTTATATTGGGCAGGTTTGTTATGGCATGCACATGTGCAGCAACAGCAGAGTGGGCACGTAGGAAAGGGCAACTGTACTGAAGCTGTAAATGGGATACAGGGAGCTAGAGGCAGCACATGCTGTGGTCCAGCTGGGGCACAGTGAGGACTAGGCAGATGCCTAGGTGGCACATAGGAATGCCGAAACTGTAAAACAGCAGGACAGCAGCTGATGAGGGTCCAACATGGGCACAAGTGTGTGTCCCACAGTGTCACAGGGGATATCACCCAGCAGGTACCCCCAAGGGCACATAACACTGGCAGGCGATGCCGGAGGGAAGCGCGCATGTCCATGTAGGCACCCCTACCCGAGAACCCACACCATAGACAGCTGCCTACCAGCACATTGGATGGCCTGGGACTGCACACCACCAGCACCACCGGCATAAGGGCATGTCAGCATGGTGACGGAGGGGTGCTGGTGGTGGAGGGGGCAGTGGCATCTGCTCACAGCAGACCACGGCCAAGCCCCATTTAGGTGGGTGCCGTGCACTGCAACAGACAAGCTCTGTCTGGCGAACAGTCATGGCATCCCCAGGGAATGATTGACGCCTGTGGCAACAGTTTGGTGCAGTACACACAGCCAGGGGCAGAAGATCACAAGTTCAAGTCCCAGCTGTGGCTCCTGCCAACCTTGTCCCCATATTTTACCCAGTACTAAACCGTGGTAATAAAGATGGAACCTTTATTGCAGATAAAATAAACATTTTATTTATTTTATTTATTTATTTTCAGTTTTTTATATACCGCGCTATTCGGCATCAGCGCGATTTACATAGAACACAAAACTTACAGCAAGGCGGCGAGCCGCTTTGGGTTTACAGAGAATGGGTACTAAAACTTGGCTAACAGGGGAACTATATACATATACATATATACATATACATATGCCTGAAACACCTATTTTTTACCCTACAGAGCACAGACACCATAAACATGTGCAATCCCTAGAGCAGAGATTCCCAACTGCAGTCCTGCAGGGCCAAACACCATTCAGGTTTCATGCTGTCCCTAATAAATATGCCTGTGCTGCATTTGTATGCACCGCCCCCATTGTATGCAAATGTATCTCATGCATATTCATTAGGGACAGCATGAAAACCTGAACAGTCTTTGGCCCACCAGGACCGGAGTTGGGAACCTCTGCCCTAGAGCAGCGGCCAATAGAGGCACAAACACCCACACCCAAAGGCTCCACTATCCAAAGCCTCATGGAGAGTCAGGCTGTTGGGCCCTGCGCGGAGCACCATCTCCCAATACTGGCACCTGCATACCTTAGCAATGCCGTCCTAAACTTGGGAACACGTTCTACATATATCAAAAGGTTGCTATGATTAATGTCAGCTAACAAATCCTAAGTTAAACACGATTTGTTGATAGAGATTCATTATAGCAACCTTTCTGATATCTGTGGAGTGTGTTTCAGTTATTGCTTCTGACAGTGTTTACCACCCCGGGGAGTGACCCCAACAGTATTGCGTACCATAGCCATGCCTGCACTGTGCCCAGGACTGGTATGGCGGCCAGGGCTGCCATAAACCTCCATATTTGCACAATGCTGGCATAGGTGTGGGAGTGTGTGTATGTCTATCCAGTGTGTTGTGGCTGCCTACACCTTACTGAGCCCACACTGCTTGCACTGTTTCCAGTGTCAGCCTACCAATGTGCATAATGAGGAGCAAGGTACTGTGGGTATGGCCTGGACAGGGTGGCCTGGGCAGGATGCATCTGTACAGGGTATAGGGCAATGGCTGGGACATTGTAGTGCCCGACCACCACCTGCACGGACAGGGTGGCCACAGCATGCCATGCTAGGAGGTCACTCTCACCCTGAATGAGCAGTGACCACGGCATGGCTAGGTTCCCCCATAGAGCTGTGCAATATTTCTCTGAAGTGATATTTATGGGTTCTCTTTTCTGGGGCCCAATCACTGACATACCTGCTTGGGGTGTGTGCGCTCACATCCCATTTTTGGGTGCACACAGTTCTTCCAGGACTATGTACTAGCTAGCAGACTGTCTGCAGTTAGCATGTGTATGGCTGGAACACTGTGCAGAGGGTGGAGACTGACTGTGCCCTCTGCTGGTGAATGTCAGATAGTGGTGGGTGGCAGCTAAGCTTCTCCAGTGTTCTGCTTGTCTGCCATTGCCTTATGTAATGTGTACAGATCTGCATCGACTGACCTGTCGAGTGCCTGTTCCTGAGCAGGACTGGGGTTGATGGTCCACTCTACTGCCACCACTGCGGAGATGTAAAATGTGGATCTGTTGGTGGGAGATCCTGTTTCCCTCAACCTGAGCCAAAGAGGGTGGGTGGGGCTACATAATCCGCTTTTGGGTCCAACCAATCCCCTCCCCTCCCCTCCCCCTTCACCTTCACCTATGACCATGGTACCCACACAGGATATGCACTATTCTGGGTGCATCATAGTCCACAAGGGCTACAGATGGACACAGGCATATCCTAGGTGTGTCTGCAAGGACTACCTATCACACACTGGCACTGATGGGGACCTGTGGCATAGCCTATCTCAGCCAAGCCAGGTACTGCGGTCCTGGTGCTGGGTGCCCCACCTCACCCTCAGGGTGAGCACAGGACCCGCACAATGTCACGGTCTGTAGCTACTCTGTGCCAGTAACACACACGGTCAGTTCCCCCTACCAGGCCTAGGTGCTATGGGGGTGCATACCCCATTATGTGATCAGCTGTAGACTGCTGCTCTGCATGAGCAGTGCATCATGGGTACGGGTGTGTTTACCCTATCCCGGTAACCACAGCAGACAGTTTGTGTGGTGACCTGCAGCTATAGAGATGTAGCCTACTGGTTGCGTCAATGACTGTGGAGACAGAGGTCATAGGTTTGATCCCACAGTGGTGTTATTTAATAAGGCTCTCTGAGGCTTTTCCTTTTAATTTAAATCAGTGCTGCCAGCAAAATGCACCCTCACAGTGCTGTAACCTTAAGGTGACTCATAAGTCACCCTATAGGGCACATTAAAAGGCGCCTTGGCAGACAGGGCACTTTATAATGTGCCCTATGGAGTGCCTTATAGGGCGCCTTATGCGACACCTTATGTTTATTTATTTATTATTTATTACATTTTCTTTTATACCGCGCTATTTAAGATCAGTGCGGTTTACAATAAAACATTGAATCTACACATCTCAGTTTAGTGATTTGTGCTTACAATAAACAGGTAAAAATAACTCGGATGTACAATGAACAAGTTTCTTAACAGGGAGAACAGGGAGAACAATAACTATATACATGGTTACGTGCACAGCACGAGCTTCTCAGAGTAAGTTAATTATGGAGGCGGTTAAGGTGTGGTTGCAGGTATGTTACGTTATGTTGCAGGTATGTTATGTTACGGCACTGTGAGGGTGTTTTTGCTGGCAGCACTGATTTAACTTAAAAAAGGAAATGCCTCAGACAGAACTGATTTAAATGAAATATGGGAAGTGCCTCAGATAGCACTGATTTAAATTAGAAAAGGGAAATGCCTCAGACAGCTTTCTTACATAACACCACTGCAAGATCAAACCCATGACCTCTGCCTCCACAGTCATTGCAGTAACCAGTGGGCTAAATCTTTATAGCTTGTAACACTGCGCTGGCATGAACTTAGGGTTAACGTGTGTTAACGTGCCATGGTGCCCACTATCGAGTGATACAGATTCTTGCTACCTTGATGCCGGAACGTCCACTCCTTATATGGCATTCGTCACATTATCGCTGCAACTAGCGCCTGTAACATTAAGACGGTTTAGTAAACATACCCCTAGGTCCAAAATAGCTTCCCCTCTTGTGAGTTCATGAACCAGCTACTGCAAGAAGCAGTCATTTATTTCATCTAGAAACTTTATCTCCCTAGCACGTCTTGCCATTACACTAATCCAGTCGATACCAGGGTAATTGAAATCACCCTTTATGACTGTGTTGTAACTTTTTTTAACTTCCCTGATTTCTTTTAGTGTTTCATCATCCATCTATTCATTCTGTTCAAGCAATCAGCAGTACACCCCCACTGCCATCAGCTTCCCCTTTTTACATGGGATTTCAATCCTTAGAGATTCTATAATGCAAAACTTTAACCTGTGTGACTCAATGCCCTCTCTAACATAGAGCATAACCGCTCCACTAATTTGATCTACCCTATCATTGCAATATAGTTTGTACCCAGATATCACAGTGTCCCAATGGTTGTCCTCCTTCCACCAGGTCTCTGAGATGTCAATCATATCTAACATTTCATTTAGTGCTATATATTCTAGCTCTCCCATCTTATTTTTTAGCTTGGCCTAAAATCGGACTGATGGGGATATAGAACATTAGTTCTGTCCATGAACTCAGTAAGCAGTTAGAAAGGTGTTGGGCTATATCTGATTGTAATACAGAGTCTAGTTAACACTGCCAGCGCAGGATTCTTGACTGAACAAGGGCGAAATGCATCTACTAGAGATGTAGCCGGCTTCATGGGACAAGAGCAAGTCTAGTGACTTTCTTAAGTATGTGCCACTGATTGGACAACCCAATAGGAGAGAGCTTGTGAATCCTCAATTTGGGAAACTTCTAGCCTATAAGATCGTTGTATGGAAAGAGCGTCATGGTCTGACATGGTCAAGTGAATGAGGCCTGAACAGTCTCGGTCTTAAATCTGTACTCATTTTAGTTTAAGTTCAGTTTTAAAATACTGTGCTAACTCCTTTGCGGGAAGCCTCCTTATAGAGGAAGAAAGAAACATAGAAACATAAAAAAATGACGACAGAAAAAGACCACATGGCCTATCTAGTCTGTCCTTCCAAGAGGAAGGCTTGGAGAGGAAATCAAATATAATTGTTTTGTTTGCTTCATACTGCATTGAATGATCTCAGAGTAGAAATATTGTTTGTTTGTTTTTCATTTCCTTGTGATAAATGGAAAGCTGTTCATTATATAGACTGGGTTTGAATATCAACTTCTTAGGTTTTGCCGGTATAACCCACAACCACGGATTATTTGCATAGAAGTTATTGGCATGCAGGGAAGAGGCAGGGGCAGGGGTGGGATGGCAAAAATGTTATACGGAGAGCAGCAAATGTCAAACCTCCCCCCTCCCCCCACTATATAAGTTCAGTGCATAAGTTAAGGCACAGAAATAGCAAGTCTAATTTATGTGTATAAGTGCCAGCATGGTGTATTTAGCAGAGTTTTTCAATTGTACGGTACCACTGAATATATACATAGAGTTAAGTACTGCCCCCTAAAAATCAGTCTCTTTTTATTTTTACCTAAGTTTCCCTTGACTGGTGGTAGTTTATTTCTAATTTTGTGAAACAAATAGAATTCTTAGAAAAAAATATAGAACTAGCATCTCCTGTTGGGATAAGTATAATGGCCCCTGTTTACTAGGCTGCATTAGCTATTAACATGGCAATTAATGCTCACCCACAGATGACGTGGGCACTGCATGAACAATTACTACATGAACTACTTATCGTGGAAGAGGGAGGGGGATGGGCAGGAATCACACTGCTGTGAAATGAGTTGGTGGTTTTCATCCATTTCCCACTGGGCAGGTGTCCACATCGCAAAATCCACATCCCAGTATGGTACTCATTGGCCCCATTGTTGGTGGTGCATTGGAGGGATCACCCCTAGACATGATCCCTCCAGAGCAGGGTCGAGGCACGTTGGCAGGATAATAAACATGAAGTCTTCAGAGTGTAGTATCTGATTACATCATATTGCCTTACTCGGCAAGTTCATATACGTTTTTTCCACATAACGGCTATGCGATGACAATGGATTGCAAAGCAAAGAATGTGCACCTAAAACTAGGCAAGCTTTTGGCCTAGTTCTAGCTGCGGATGCTAACCAGATAGCGATCCAATATCGCTGTTACCCGGTTAGGCTCTGCAGCTGCATCCCCTCGGGGCCAAGTCCGGATATTCAGTGCCATTGCCGTGACATTGAATATCCAGGTTCAGAGGTCAGTGGGCGGGGCTAGGTGCAGATGCGATGCATAGTCCGATCAACTGAATATTGGGCTCTAAATAGCCTACAGAGCCCACAAACTGCTGGAAACATCTCACCTGGGAATCCAGCTAGAAAATCATATTGGGCCACTGTCCATTGCTGTTTCCAAGGCAGTTCCACACCTGTCAGAACATGGAAAGAAAGATTTCAGCTTCATGGACTTTAGTGACACCTGAGCCACACTTCAAAAATTTGATAAATTTGTTCCTACCTTCTGGAAGTTTATTCCAAAGGAATAGACCCACCACTAAAAAAATATTGGCATATCTCTTCCTCACGTTTACGCCCCTGACTAGATCACAGTCGTCAATGAGGAAAATACCATTCCAATTTATACCTTGCCTGCATCTCAAAGCATAAAAAATGATGGTCAGACTCTTAAATTGAGCCATATTATTTTACTGGCAATCAGTGCTTGAAGTCTTGGAGTCGAGGAGTTCCAGATGTGCTCCTACCACATCCCCATACGACTCTGGCTGCCACAATCTGGGCCATCTGCAGGTTAGCCTCTCAGGGTATTATAGTAGTCCAGATGGGACACCCCTGAGCTTGAACTAGCTGAAAATCAACGGGGCACAAAAAACAGTCAGTACCATCAAGGCTGCTTTTGGATCCTGACCTCCTTTCTCTCCTATATAACACCCCTTACACAAATGATTAGTAATAGTATTTTATTTTATTTAACCAGTTTTCTATATCACCTTATCCTTCAATCAAAGCAGTTTACATTATGTAATTACTACGGATACAGTCCCTTCTCCCTAAAGGGCTCACAATCTATGGGGTATGTTTACTAAACAGCATTAACGTCGCAACGAAGACGTTATCACGCAATAAGTGATGTTATCGCATGATTATGGTGCATTACTGTGCGATAAAGTCACATATCGCGCGATAACATCTCAGGCGGTGTTAAGGTGGGCAGAGGGTGGAGATAAGGGGTCAATGGGCGGAGAGTGGGTGGGGAGAGGCTCCAGGCACACTTACGCTGTGAAATGAAGGTCTAAAAATTAACGTCAGTGAAAATCTCGCGCTAGAGGCACATTTGCAGGGGAGAGAGACCATTTCAGTCAGCAATGTGCAGCAAAGGCAGGGAAACCAAGAAAAGTGATAGTAGTGATACATGTGCAGCAACATCATAGTGCCCAAGTATGAGAAGGCACTACGGTGAGGCTGCAAATGGGGTACAGGAGGCTGCAGGTGGGACATGCAGTAGGGCAGCTAGGGCACAGGGTGGACTAGGCAGATGTTTAGGTGACACATAGGAATGTAGAAGCGGAAAACCAGCAAGACAGCAACTGACCAAGGGCAAACATGTCCACGAGTGTGTGTCCCACAGTGTCCCAGGGGACAGTACCCAGCAAGTACCCCAAAGGGCACATAACATTGGCAGGCGGTGCCAGGAGGAGGCATGGATGTCTATGCAGGCACCCCAACCCCATATAATGTACCTTAGGCAGGCGCCTACCGGCATACAGGATGGCGTGGGACTGCACACCACCAGCACTACTGGCACAAGGGCATGTCAGCATGCTGGCACAGGGGTGCTGGTGGCAGAGGGGCAGTGGCATCTGCCCACAGCAGACCATGGCCAAGCCTCGTTTAGATGGGTGCCATGCACTGTAACAGACAAGGTCTGTCTGACAAATAGTCATGGTATCCCCAAGAAATGATCTGCCTCTGTGGCAACAGTTTGGTGCAGTATACACAGCCAGTGTGTTCAGGGGCAAAAGGTCACAGGCGCGGCTCCTGCAAATAATGTCCCTATATTTTACCCAGTACTAAACCGTGGTAATAACGACGGAACCTTTATTGCAGATAAAATAAACATGCCATAAACGCCTATATTTTACCCTACAGAGCACAGACACCATAAACATGTGCAATCCCTAGAGCAGAGTTTCCCAACTGCAGTCCTGGAGGGCCAAACACCAATCAGGTTTCATGCTGTCCCTAATAAATATGCCTGTGCTGCATTTGTATGCACCACCCCATTGTATGAAAATTTATCCAATGCATATTCATTAGGGACAGCATGAAAACCTGAACAGTGTTTGGCCCACGAGGACCGGAGTTGGGAACCTCTGCCCTAGAGCAGCGGCCAACAGGGGCACAAACACCCACATCCACAGGTTCCACTATCCAAAGCCTCATGGAGAGTCAGGCTGTTGGGCCGTGCATGGAGCAGCATCTCACAATGCTAGCACCTGCATACCTTAGTAATGCCATCCTAAACTTGGGGACACGTTATACATATATCAAAAGGTTGCTATGATTAATGTCAGATAACAAATCCTAAGTTAAACACAATTTATTGACAGAGATTCATCATAGCAACCTTTCTGATATCTGTGGAGTGTGTTTCAGTTTTTGTTTCAGATAGTGTTTACCACCCCGGGGAGTGACCCCAACAGTATTGCGTACCATAGCAATGCCTGCACTGTGCCCAGGACTGGTGTGGCATCCAGGGCTGCCAAAAACCTCTATATTTGCACAATGCTGGCATAGTTGTGGGAGTGTGTGTATGTCTATCCAGTGTTTTGTGGCTGCACACCTTACTGAGCTCACACTGCTTGCACTGTTTCCAGTGTTAGCCTGCCAATGTGCATAATGAGGAGCAAGGTACTGTGGGTATGGCCTGGACAGGGCGGCCTGGGCAGGATGCATCTGCACAGCAATGGGTGGGACATTGTGGTGCCTGACCACCAGCTGCACGGACAGGGTGGACACAGCATGATATGCTGGGGGGGGGGGAGGGGGAAAGGGGTCACTCTCACCCTGACTGAGCAGTGACCATGGCATGGCTAGGTTCCCCCATATTGCTATGCAGTATTTTTCTCAAGTGATATCTATGGATTCTCTTTTTTTTGGGGCCCAGTCACTGATGTACTTGCTTGGTGTGTATGCTCACATCCCAGTTTTGGGTGCACACAGTTCCTCCAGGAACATGTGCTAGTTAGCAGACTTGCTCCAGTTAGCATGTGTATGGCTAGAACATCTTGCAGGGTGGAGACTGACTGTGTCCTCTGCTGGTGAATGTCAGATAGTGGTGGGGGGCAGCTGAGCTTTTCCAGGCCTACTCCTTGTTTGCCAGTGCCCTATGTGATGCATACAGATTTGCATTGACTATCCTGTAGGGGTGCCTGTTCCCGAGCAGGACTGGGGTTGATGGTCTTCTTTTCTGCCACCATTGCAGAGATGTAGAATGTGGATCTTTTGGTGGGAGATTCTGTTCCCCCACCCTGATCCACTGAGAGTGGGTTGGGTGGTGCTACATAATCTGCTTTTGGGTCCAAACACCACCCTTCTCTTATAACATGTGACCATGGCAAACACACAGGATATGCACTAATCTGGGTGCCTCATAGTCCACAAGGGTTAGACATGACTGGAAAATACAGATGGACATAGGTGCATCTGCAAGGACTACCTATCACACACTAGCACTGATGGGGACCTGCACCACAGCCTATTTCAGCCAAGCCAGGTGCTGAGGACCTGGTGCTGGGTGCCCCACCTCACCCTCAGGGTGAGCACAGGAACCGCACACTGTCATGGTCTGTAGCTACTCTGTGCCAGTAACACACACAGTCAGTTCCCCCTATCAGGCCAGGGTGCTATAGAGGTGCATACACCATCTTGTGATCAGATGTAGGCTGCTGATCTGCATGTGCAGTGCATCATGGGTACGGGTGGGTTTACCCTATTCTGGTAACCAGAGCAGACAGTTTGTGTGGTGACCTGCAGTCTTTCTGTAGCCAGCCAGCAGCGTGTTAGATGCTAGAGAGATGTAGCCCACTGGTTACTGACTGTGGAGGCAGAGGTCATGGGTTTGATCCTGCAGTGGTGTTATTTAGTAAGGCTGTCTGAGGCATTTTCTTTTAATTTAAATCAGTGCTGCCAGCAAAAACACCCTCACAGTGCCGTAGCCTAAGGTGCCTCATAAGGCGCCCTATAGGGCGCCCTATAAGGTGCCCTATAGAGCGCCCTTTTAAGCGCCCTATATGGCACATTATAAGGTGCCTTGGTGGACAGGGCACTTGATAATGTGCCCTGTGGCGTGCCTTATAGGGCACCTTATGCAGCACCTTAGGTTACGGCACTGTGAGGGTGTTTTTGCTGGCAGCACTGATTTAAATTAAAAGAAAATGCCTCAGACAGCCTTACTAAATAACACCACTGCAGGATCAAACCCATGACCTCTGTCTCCACAGTCATTGCAGTAACCAGTGGGCTACATCTTTATAGCTTCTAACACTGCGCTGGCATGAACTTAGGGTTAACGCACCACAGCACCCACTATCACGATACCATTTCCTTGCAACCTTAACTCCAGACCACCCACTACCTTATATGGTATTCTGCACATTAATGCTGCAACTAGCGCCAGTAACATTAAGACAGTTTAGTAAACATACCCCTATGTGTACCTGAGGCAACTGAGGGTTAAGTGGCTTGCCCAAGGCCACAAGGTGTGCCTCTGGCCTGAGATTGCTGTCCCCAGGTGGGAATTGAACCCCTGGCCTTCCAGCCTGAGGTACCTTGTCCTAACCACTAGGCTACTATTTGTAATATGTATTCCCATTTCTGTCATACAATCAAAGGTCATTCCCAGATTTTTTAGTCTTAATTATGTAAGCAATGTTAATAAAAATAGACCAAAGCACAAATCTGCAACTAGTTTGCAATAGTTTGAAGATCATTATTAAGACAAAACTAGCCTGGTCCATTTTCTTAGCCATTGCAGACGATTTTAATATCATTTGTATAAATATACACATAGAATCCCACTGAACACATCCCAAAGACTGCAGAAAAAGTTATAAAGCAAGGTCGCCTGTTTACAGCATAAGGATCCATGGAGACCACATGGCTTCTGAAAGAAAGAAGATGTAGTTCACTAAAACAGACTAGTCAATTCACCTTACCACCTCCCATCTAGGCTCTGCAACCTCCTTCTTCATGGGCTCCCTCTGCCATTATCTTTCTCCCCTCCAATCTGTTCAAAATTCAGCTGCACAGCTAATCTCCCGCCAGTCTCACTATCTCATGTAACATAAGAACATAAGAACATAAGATATGCCATACTGGGTCAGACCAAGGTCCATCAAGCCCAGTATTCTGTTTCCAACAGTGGCCAATCTAGGTCATACATACCTAGCAGTTTCCCCAAGGGACACAGGTTCCACAATGCTTGTATTGGTTCAAGCATTGATATCCTGGGTCCCTTCTTAATAATGGTTTATGGACCTTTCCTCCAGGAACTTGTCCAAACCTTTTTTAAACCCAGCTACACTAACAGCCTTTACTACATCCTCCGGTAACAAATTCCAGAGTTTGATTACACTTTGAGTGAAAAAATATTTTCTTTTATTAGTCTTAAATAGTTTACCCTGTTAAATAGTTTACCCTGACTGTGGTACAGATCATCAACTACTAGTATGCAAACTCAAGCTAAAGTTGAAAAAGAGCAAACCACTCATGAATGCAGCAAAATATGACCTTGAGAATATACCACTGGAATTTAAAGACTGCCTGCAAAATCGATTTGCTGCTTTAGATACAAATGACAGAGCTCCGGAAGAGTTATGGAATGACATCAAGAAGGTTGTGCTAGAAGAAAGCGAGAAGTCTCTACAAAAGGTGAAAAAGCAAAAACGGCCAAAATGGATGACGGAAGAAACTCTGAAAATTGCCCAGAAACGCAGAGAAGCTAAAGCCAAAGGAGAAAGAAAGACAATCGTAGAACTCAACAGAGATTTCCAACGTGCAGCAAGACAGGACAAGGAAAAGTACTACAATGACACTTGCAAGGAAATAGAAGCAGAAACTATTAGAGGAAGAACAAGATCGGCTTTCCTAAAGCTGCGAGAGTTAAAGAAAAAGTTCCAGCCTCGAATTGGAATGTTACAAGATGCTCAAGGTTCTATGTTGAATGATGCTGAGAAGATCAAGAAAAGGTGGAAGGAATATACAGAGTTTTTATATGATAAAGATCAAGTGGACCAACAGCCGTTTCAACCTATACCTTATGATCAGGAACCATTGGTGATGAAAGAAGAAGTTGAAGCAGAATTGAAAGCCTTATCAAAGAACAAAGCACCAGGCATTGATAGCATTCCCATAGAAGTATTGCAGCAATCTGATGCAGCTGTTACCGTACTTACACGGCTCTGCCAAGAAATATGGAAGACAACATCATGGCCAACTGACTGGAAAAGATCTGTGTTTATACCAATACTAAAGAAAGGTGATCCAACTGACTGTGGAAATTATCGCACAATCTCTCTGATCCCACATGCCAGCAAGATTCTACTGAAGATTATTCAAAAGAGACTACAGCCATACCTAGAACAAGAACTACCTGAAGTGCAAGCAGGGTTCAGGAAAGGGCGAGGAACGAGAGACATCATTGCGGATGTGAGATGGATCCTTGAAAAGACTAAAGAATACCAAAAGGATATCTATTTGTGCTTTATCGACTACACAGGTACACTAAAAAAATTTTTTTTTAAACTGTCTCTAATGTTTCGATTGATTTTTATGTTTTTTGGTGCGCTGAATCCAAATTTGGTAACCAATTTGCTCCATCACGTACAGATTTTTTTCTACATTGGGTTAGCAGTTTGAGGTGAACGTTTCAGATTGAGTGCGATCGAGATAAAAGTTTCTTGGATGAATTCTTTATACTAATTGTTTAGTAGTTGTTACAATTTTCTTTATTCTTATTTGAATAAGGCAGCACATAAGAATAGAGTAATGTCAACAAAACACACTGTGATGGTAGCAAAATTGTCTGCACTTAAAACAGCCACATACATGTGCACAAACATTGAGCATATAAGAGCGAGTTTAGACACAAAGCAAAGCAAAGAAATGTGCAAAAAATGTTGTACAGGTATGTATGTAAGAATAGAAAACGCAAACCGCACCATTGCAATACATGAAGACAAACACCCGATGGTGTGAAAATAAAATTCTAATAAATGAGATCCGACACTGTGGTAATAACTAGCAAATTTTTATTTCAAAGTTTAGTAAAAACACGATATTTGTCAACACAGTTTAGATTTTAAAGTCATTCTTGGGTCAATCAATCTCCTGGTGGGCCCGTTTCTTCTTCCCCCGAATGCTTCTCTTGGTGCGCTGCTTGGTGTATTTTTCATCTGGGGTTTCCCGCAGCAGCAACCAGCAGAAATCAGCCATCATAGTGGTGTTCCATCTTCCTTGGTACCTTCTCTCTGCGTCCTTGATGTCCTGGTGAAACCTTTCACCTTGTTCTTCACTGTACGCCCCCAAGTTTTCAGGAAAGTAGTTCACATGGGAGTGCAAGAAATGGACTTTCAGGCTCATGTTACAGCCTTGTTCTTTGAAGGCATTGAGCATCCTGGCAACAATATCCTTATAGTTCTCATCCCGCCTGTTCCCCAAGAATTTGAGAACAACATCCTTGAAGGAATCCCAGGCTTCTTTTTCCTTCTCAGACATCGTTTCAGCGAATGCTCCATCTGAAATGAGTTTCCTTATATCAGGGCCAACAAACACTCCTTCCTTTAGCTTTGCTTCAGAAAGTCGGGGGAACTTTGAGCAAAGGTACCGAAAGCACTCACCATCTTTTGGAAGGGACTTGATGAATTGCTTAATGAGACCCAACTTAATGTGGAGAGGTGGTAATAGAATTTTATCACGAGGTACCAAGCTCTCATGAAGAACATTTTTCTCACCGGGTCTCAAATACTCCCGAATTGGCCAGTCTTTTTTCCCCCAGTGTAGGTCGCGGGCCCGGCTATCCCACAAGCAAAGGAAGCAGGGATATTTGGTGAAACCGGATTGCTGCCCTAATAGCATGGATAGAATTTTAAAGTCTCCACAAATCATCCACTTATGCTCATCATAACGAATCTTCTGAAGAATCAGGGCCAAATTCTCACATTTTTCTTGGAGAATAACAGAGTGAGCAATAGGAACTGAAGCGAATGTGTTGCCATTATGAAGAAGAACACCTTTTATGCTGTCTTTTGATGAATCAATGAACAGCCGCCATTCAGCAGGATCATACTTGAGTTTAAACTTTTCCATCACTCCGTATATATCGTTGCAAAATACCAAATCTTCCTCTTTGCTGAAATACTTCAAAAATTGTGTCTCGCGGTTGCGGTACCAATAAAAAGTTGTTCCTGGTGACAATAGATTTTTCTGTTTAAGCCGAGAACCTAGCAGTTGGGCAGCATCTTTTGGGAGTCCTAAATCCCGGACTAAATCATTCAATTCAGCTTGAGAGAAAAGTTCAGGTTTCGGATCTGGTTCAGTTTCAAACTCGGAAGTACTGGACTCATCGGGAAAAGCCATTTGATGAGTCTCATCATGATCAGAACCGTCCACACAAATATGATCCAAAGATTTGGTGGTTCAGGCACAGGTACTTCGTTGCTATGAGGCATAGGCCTAATTGCTGAGGGAAGGTTGAGGTAACTTATTACGTTCTTATTTTTTAAGTTGTATCCCTTCACAATGCAAGAGCAAAAATAGCAGTCACTGCTGTGGTCTCTTTGTTCACGCCACATCATAGGTATTCTGAAACAAAATGCTTGTTTTTTACCTTTTATCCATAAGCGTAGATCTTCCTCACATGTCTTGCACACTTTGTGAGGAGCCCACGGTTTGTCTTGATCGCCTAACTTCAAACCGAAATAGGCGAAATATACTTTTTTAATAAATGCAGAAATGTTCCTCTGCCGCTTTTTCACGGTATATTCCCCACAAATAAAACAAAAACTGTCCGGAGAGTTGACGCAACCTCTGGCTCTGTGAGCCATCACAAATACACAGCACTGCAAACTACAACTGTAGTGAACCACTTCGGAATAAAGCTGGATTACGACTGAGCAAACAAAAGGTAATAATGAACTTGCAAGAAACTGAAATTTGACAGGAACGTTCATGTCGCAACCACCGTGTTTGAGCGAGCTGCGAACGAGGCGAGGCGAACAGGAAAGAACATGCGCCAGCGCGAGAACTGGATTTAGCCCCCCGCCTCCCAATTGTCCTGTTAATGTATAAAATGAATACAAAACACTCTAAAATATCATGAGGGAGTGTTTCTAGTTAGTTAACCATTACAACCTCTATTTTGGGCCAAGAAAATAAACTGCAGTCGGCTAAAAAGAAATTATGTGAACATTCCTTATATGGGTAAGAAATCTAATTTTGCAAGAAAACGTGACGTGATGGAACATTTTGGCTATTTTTCCTGGATTCAGCACCCCAAAATCTATAGGAATCAGTTGCAAAACTGGAGGCAGTTTTTTGGTAGTGTACCTGTGCTATAGCAAGGCTTTTGACTGTGTAAACTATGAGAAACTCTGGACCACATTAAGAAGAATGGGTATACCAGAACACCTGATCCTTCTCTTGCGCAATCTGTACATTGATCAAGAAGCAACAGTTCGAACGGAACAAGGAGAAACAGAATGGTTTAAAATAAGCAAGGGTGTAAGACAAGGCTGCATACTTTCCCCCTGCCTGTTTAATTTATATGCAGAACAAATCATCAGAGAAGCAGGACTGTATGAAGACAACAGAGGTGTGAAGATTGGTGGAAGACTCATCAACAACCTTCGCTATGCTGATGATACCACATTACTGGCTGAAAGTGAAGATGATCTGAAACATTTGCTTCTCACAATCAAAGAACATAGTCTCAAAATGGGCCTGCACCTTAATGTAAAGAAGACAAAGATCATGACAACTGGCATAATCAACAGGTTCATCGTTGAAGGAGAAGAAATTGAAATCGTGAACAACTTTAACCTACTTGGATCAACTATCAATAAAGAAGCAACAAGCAGTCAAGAAATCATACGACGCATTGCTCTTGGCAGAATGGCTATGAAAGACCTAGATAAGATTCTCAAGAGCAGAGATGTCTCTCTCCATACAAAGATTCGACTTGTTCAAGCCATGGTATTTTCAATAACATCATATGGATGTGAAAGCTGGACAGTGAAAAAGACAGACAGGAAGAAAATTGATGCCTTTGAATTATGGTGCTGGCGGCGAATACTGTGTATACCATGGACTGCCCGAAGAACAAACCAGTCGGTACTAGAGGAGATCAAACCTAAGCTTTCTTTAGAAGCTCAGATGACAAGACTTCGACTTTCATACTTCGGACACATCATGCGAAGAGAGAGATCATTAGAGAAAGACATCATGCTTGGCAAGATAGAAGGTCAACGCAAAAGAGGAAGGCCAGCAATGAGATGGATCGCTACAATAACAGCAGCTACGGGTACCAGCCTGTCAACAATGAGCCGCCTGACTGAAGACCGAACACAATTTAGGATAGCTATCCAGAGGGTCGCCATGAGTCGACTCCGACTCGACGGCACTTAACAACAACAACAAATAGTTTACCCTGTAGCTTCATTGCATGTCCCCTAGTCTTTCTATATTCTGATAAGGTAAACAATCGATCTGCGTTTACCCGTTCCATTCCGTTCATTAATTTATAGACTTCTATCATATCTCCCCTCAGCCGTCTGTTTTCCAGGTTAAAGAGCCCCAACTTTTTTAGCCTTTCTTCATAGGAGTAGCCTTCCATCCCCTTTACCATTTTGGTGGCTCTTCTCTGAACCTTTTCTAAAATCGCTATATCCTTTTTAAGATACGGCGACCAGAATTGCACACAATATTCAAGGTGCGGTCTCACCATGGAACGATATAGAGGCATAATAATATCTTTTGTTTTATTTTCCATTCCTTTCCTTATCATACCTAGCATTCTATTTGCTCTCTTGGCCGCCGCTGCACACTGGGCCGAGGGTTTTAACATGGTATCCACAATGACGCCTAAATCTTTTTCCTGGGTGGAGGTTCCTAATGTGGAACCTTGCATCGTGTAACCATAGTTTGGGTTGTTCTTCCCTAGGTGCATAACCTTGCACTTCTCCACATTAAATTTCATCTGCCATTTTGATGCCCAGTCTTCCAATTTATCAAGATCCTCTTGCAATTTTCCACAATCCTCCTGGGTTTTAACAACTTTAAATAGTTTTGTGTCATCTGCAAATTTGATAACCTCACTCGTTATTCCACTTTCCAGGTCATTTATGAATATGTCAAAAAGCAGCAGACCCAGCACAGATCCCTGGGGTACACCACTATTCACCTTTCTCCATTGGGAAAATTGGCCATTTAGCCCTACCCTCTGCTTTCTGTCTTTTAACCAGTTCTGCTTTCTGTCTTTTAACCAGTTCCACAATAGTACACTGCCTCCTATCCCATGACTCTTTAGTTTTGCCAAAAGTCTCTGATGAGGGACCTTGTCAAAGGCTTTCTGAAAGTCCAGATACACAATATCAACCGACTCACCTTTGTCCACCTGTTTATTCACTCCTTCAAAAAAACATAACAGATTAGTAAGACAAGATCTTCCTTGTCTAAAGCCATGTTGGCTGTCTCCCATTAGGTCGTGACTATCTACATGCTGAGTAATTTTATTCTTTATGATGGTTTCTACCATTTTTCCCATACTGATGTCAGGCTCACCGGTCTGTAGTTTCCCGGATCACCCCTTGAACCCTTTTTAAAAATTGGTGTTACATTGGCGATCCTCCAATCTTCAGGTATTAGAGATGATTTTAATGATAGTTCACAGATTACTGATAGCAGGTCTGCAATCTCAAATTTCAGTTCTTTCAACACCCTTGGATGTATACCATCCGGCCCAGGTGATTTGCTACTCTTCAGTTTATCTAATAGTTGTAAGACATCTTCCCGATGTATCGATATTTCCTTCAATTCTTCCACACCTTTAAATACCACTTCAGTCATGGGTAACATCCCTACATCTTCCTCAGTAAAGACCGAAGCAAAGAATTCATTCAGTCTCTCCGCTATCGCCTTGTCGCCTCTTAGTGCTCCTTTAACCCCTTTATCATCTAATGGACCAACTGACTCTCTCACAGGTTTTTTGCTACGAATGTACTTGAAAAGGTCTTTATTTCGCGTTTTTGCTTCCGCAGCAAGCTTCTTCTCAAATTCTCTCTTTGCCTGCCTAACCCCTCTTCTCAAGTCACTCCCCATCTGTTTCCACATCCAGTTCAAACTTCTCCTACTGATCTACAAGTACATTCATTCTGCTGCTCCTCACTGGAGACTTTTCCTCTCTTATCTCTCCCAACACCCCTCCTCGGGAGCTCCACTCTTCTGGCAGATCCCTTCTATCTGTTTCCTTCTCGTCTACTGCCAACTCCAGACTTTGATCTTTCCACCTTGTTGCTTCCTTCTCCCTGGAACAAACTACCTGAGTCAGTACATCAGGCTTCATCTCTGGCCTTTTTCAAATTCAGGCTAAAAACTCAGCTCTTCGAAGCCGCTTTTTGATCTTGATTCGCTTAGCCTCCTGCTGTCCAACTATGTGTTTCCTTACCATTCCCCTAGACATATCTTAGTCCCCAGTTATTGTGTTGTCTGTCTTGACTAGACTGTAAGCTCTGATGAGCAGGGACTTACATGTCTCTGTACAACGCTGCGGACATCTTGTAGTGCTATACAAAGGATTAGTAATAGTGGTAGTATTAATGATCTCCATGTATTGACATATTTCATGGAAAATGAAAGGATAATTAAATCAGAAGCAGATGCTGAGTTCAGCAAATTCCACTGCAAATGGTTTCATCTCTGATTTTTATAGTCTAGTAATTCTTAATCTCCTTAAAGTCTTGAGATTTTTTTCTCAGTAGATGGCGCTCTTGTACAGAAAAAAAAGCAAGAAACAATTGCAGAATTTTTACCAAATAGATAGACTGTGCTGTTGTCAGGTTCAGGAGAGCTGACACACTTTCATTAATTAAAGCATGTATATATAGCTTAGTCTATTTTTGATTCTCTTTTTCTTGTAACTGCATTTACTTCTCTCTTGGAAGCCAGCTACCGAGGAATTGTGTCAGTCACATACAGCTCTGTACTGTAATTTCTCCTCTATTGAAGCTTATTTTAACTCATATTTTGAGCTGAATGATAACAATTGTCCTGACCGAAAAATACATTTAAATTTACAAGTAAAATTTCACTGGCTGCCTCGGCACAGTTTCTTAACCTTGACCATTTAGAAACGGAGATCAGCAAAGAAACTGTGATACCTTTTTATTGAACTTACTTAACACCTTTGTATTTAGCCTTCAAGAGCGCTGCTCCTTCATCAGGGTGAGGCAGAAGCTGACATGGATGATATAGACTGGGTACATGAGTAAATTACAGTGCTGGTCCAGCAATGCTTGATCTGAAAGCTGTAAAGAGTTGTAAAGTAAAAACTTGGGATGGGGTGGGAGGTGATGTGCTTGATAAATGCCGGGATAACTGAGGGAGACAACCTTTTCGACTGTAGCAGCGCTGAGGTCAGTTTTCAGTTGTCCGTACATTGCATGACTTTGCACAGCTGTTTTATGTTTATGTTTTATTAACATTCGAGTTACTTCCCTTCAATACATATCAAGGCGATTTACAATAAAAAGTACAATACTTAAAAGAGTGGGAAACAGAAATCCATGGCTTAAGATAGGAAAGACTAGGTCACATTCACACTGACGGGAGAGGGAACCTGATTTATCCATGTAAAGTTATGTGTTGATTCAGTCACCTGACACTGCTGATCACCGCTTCTCCTCGATACCCCGTCCTCGCTTGGATTTAGAGGTTCTGTTCTGTCCTGCTTTTCTTCTTCTCTCTCCCATCGCACTTTTGGTGTATGTTCTGGTGGATCCTCCTCTACTGTCATCCCTCTTTCAGTTGGTGCACCTCAGGGCTGTGTCTTGAGACCTCTCCTTTTCTCTCTCTCTACACTCGGTCCCTTGGTGCACTTATTTCTTCCCGTGGTTTTCAGGACCATCTTTATGCTCACAACTCTCAGATCTATCTTTCTGCTACTGAAATCTCTTCAGGAATCTAGTTCTGCTTATCCGACATTGCTGCCTGGATGTCTCATTGCTCTCTGAAACTGAACATGGCCAAAACTGAGCTCTTTATCCTTACCCCTAAACCTACCTCCCCCTTCCTCCCATCTCTATTTCTGTGGATAACACTGCACCTCCTCCCCTTTTCCTCAGCTTGCAACCTTGGGGTTATCTTTTCCACTCTACTCTCTCTTTCTCTGCACACATCCAACAGATAGCTAAAACCTATCACTTCTTTCTCTCTAACATTGGCAACATTCATCACTTCCTTTATATGCACACTACTAAGACCCTCATCCACTCACTAGTCACCTCCTGTCTGGACTATTGTAACCCGCTACTCACTGGTCTCCCTCTAAATCATCTTTCTTCCCTTCAATCTGTTTAAAACTTAGCTGTAGAGCTTATCATCCACCAGTGTCTCTGTGCTCGTGTAACCCCTCTTCTCAAGCCACTTCTCTGTCTCCCTGTCAGTTTTCACATCCAGTTCAAACTTCTGCTTACCTACAAGTGCATTCATTCTGCGGCTCCTCAATACTTTTTCTCTCTTATCTCATGCTACACTCCTCCTTGGGAACTCCGCTCCTCTGGCAGATCCCTTCTATCTGTGCTCTTCTCTGCCACTGCCAACTCCAGACTTCGTTCACTCCATCTTGCTGCTCCATATGCCTGGAACAAACTACCTGAGTCAGTGCGTCGGGCTCCTTCTCTAGCCCTATTCAAGTCCAGGCTGAAGACCCCCCTCTTTGAGGCTGCTTTTGGATCCCGGTGCTCCTCGTTCTCTTGTCCACTACTTACTGTATATGTATCCTGCCATACTCTAGTCCCGAGTTTTGCGATTAGTAGTAGTAGTAGTAGTAAGGTGGCTGAATATCGACATCAAACTTTATAGCTGCTGTTCATGATGAGCAGCTGAATTTCACTGCTCTCCTTACAACTTTCAGCCTTATCTTCAGCTTGCCCACATCCCGCTCAATATTAAAATGCTTAACCTTTGGTCATTAAGGGGCACTTTGACTAAACTGCCTGGAGGAGACCTAAAGCACTACTCCTGGAATAAAATAGAAAGGAATAGACTTTGTTTCTCTAGATCTGTTGCATAGTTAAATGTGTCACATGGACTGTGAGAATGAGAAGCGCATAATATACAAGACACAATATTCAGGCTGCGGGGTAAAATATCACTATAAAACTCAGGATGATTTGAATGTGATTGGCGAATAGGATGACACTTTACACAAATGACATCATAAGTCCCTCAACCAAACAGCAAGAGGATAATTTATAGGTTGCGCCTAGACTTATCCATTTTTTTAATGCAGGTATTTCATACCCTAGGACTGGTGGAAATGCCCGTGCTTGTATTTGTATGGAATGTGCATAAATTGTAATATTTTATAATTTACTCATCTACTTATGTGTTTCACCCATGCTCCACCTAAACTCCACCAGTGTGCATGCCCACAGTGAAAGTACGGGTGATCAGCTCAACATGTATCCTTTCAGAATAGCGAGCCTGTCAAATACATGTGTAAATGCCCATTTGCGTGCATATATGATTAAAATACATAGGTTTAGCAATGTTGTTCACATAGAAGTCTAGGTGGCTTTTTATAAATTTAGCACCCCCCCCCCCCCAGGGGTCAACTCACTTTTTTGGACCATGTGTAATCTGACTCTCATTGCGTGAGGGGAGGTGACACCTTGTGATTTGTATCGCATTGTTCCCCATGCACGTACTCCTAGGGGTATGTTTAACATAGTAACATAGTAAATGACGGCAGATAAAAAACAGTATGGTCCATCTAGTCTGCCCAGCAAGATGGCAAGAGCAGGTGTACATGCCGCTTTGTGCAGGCCACCCCTCCCCATCTCTTAGTTTAGGGGTGAACCCACCGCTCAGTCTAGGACACCCCTATTTGTTGAGAAATTAGATAGTTACGTTTACTTTGATTTTATCTTGTTGCTGTAAAGTTATCCACAGTGTCTGTCCCAGGCCACTTTGAATTCTGTCATTGTATTTTCCCCCACCACTTCCATCGGGAGGGCATTCCAAGCATCCACCACCCTTTCAGTGAAAAAGTATTTCCTGACATTGCCTTTCAATTTACCACCTTGCAGCTTCATGTTATGTCCTCTGGTTTTACAGCTTCCTCATCTTTGGAAGAGGTTTGTTTGTTCATTATTTCTCTTTAAGTATTTAAAGGTCTGAATCATATCTCCTCTATCCCTCCTCTCCCAGAGTGTACATATTTAGGTCTTCAAGTCTCTTCTCATAAGGCTTCTGATGCAGGCTCCAAATCATTTTGGTCGTTTCCTCTGAACAGTTTCCAGTCTTTTTACATCTTTTGCAAGATATGGTCTCCAAAACTGAACACAGTATTCCAAGTGAGGCCTCACCAGTGACTTACAGTGGCATTAGTACCTCTTCCTTTCTGCTGGTGATTCCTCTTTGTATGCAACCCAACATCCTCCTGGCTTTTGCCACTGCCTTGTCACACTGTTTTGCCACCTTGAGATCCTGAGAAATAATTACACCAAGATCCTTCTCCTGGTCCGTGCACACCAACCTCTCGCCCCCTATCACATACATTTCCCTTGGATTTCTGCTTCCCAAGTGCATGACACTGCACTTCTTCGCATTAAATCTTAACTGCCAAGCATTAGACCATTCTTCCAGCTTTTGTAAATCTTTCCTCATGTTATCCACTCCCTCAGGGGAGTCCACTGTTGCAAATTTTCATTTCATCTGCAAAAAGACAGACTTTTCCATTCAGTCCTTCAGCAATATCACTCACAAATACATTGAACAATGCCGGGCTCAGGACCGAACCCCGGGGCACCCCACTAATTGCCCTCCTTTCATCCGAGTGAGCTCCATTTACCATCAACTTCTGTCGTCTGTCAATCAGCCAATTTCTGATCCAGTTCACACTGATAATGTTTTTCTCTGAACTTGAATCTAAGATATTGCCAGTGAAGTGGATAGATGGGGGTGGGTGTGTAGGCATCCTTCAGATCTAGGGAGGCTAGCCAATTGTTGCAGCAAAGTAGTAGGAGGATAGTACAGAGTGTTCATTTTGAAATTTTCCTGCTTGATGTATAAGTTGAGGTTGTGGAGATCAAGGATGGGTCGTAGCTTTCTTTAGGATGAGGAAGAATCAAGAGTAGAAACCTTGATCATGTTGGTTGGGAGGTTATCTCAGTTGCACATGAGCTCCAAGATCTCTTGCTGTAAGATGCTCAGATGCTGATCCAGAACAGGTCTTGCAGGTAGCAGGGGGTTGGGATGGTGGAAAGTTGGTGAAGATGAGCTTGTATCCTCCATGGACTAATGTTGAGAACCCAGCGATCGGTTGTTATGGATTGCCAGGCCTCCCTGAAATGCTGAATTCTGCCCCTTACTGGCAGGTAGTCAAAAACTTGGATTCACTTTGGGAGAGAGAGCTGGGTTTTGAGAATGCTGCTTCCACTTTTGTGGCCGAGAGCATTGTGGTTAAGTTGGAGCAGCTAAGCATTGGGACTGCTGGAGAGGATAGGGCTAGAATTTCCTTTGAGGGTAGAACTGATGGTACTGGTAGTGATATGCTCTCTGGTACTGAGGAACCTGTGACCCTTGAGCTTGTGATGGAGGGGTGGTGAGGGGCCTGAGCAAGCTCTGCCAGCTGGACTGCCAGCTCCCGACCATGGAGGACTGGCAGGGCACATAGTTGTCCAGTTATAGGAGGAGGTCATGATGGTAATCTGAAGCTGGGCATGAGATTTCTAAGCTGGTGTTGGTAGGGGGTCTGTCTCTGGTGATGTGGCTGTCCTGCAGCCTCCCCAACTGTGCCAGGACTGGGCCAGATGGGAGGGAGGGGAGGGAGGAGATCGCCTAGGGGCTGTAGCCATGAGGAGTCTGGATGTCCAGGAATGACTGCTGCTTGATAATGTTTTTGGTTTTTTTAAATGGCAGTCCCCCGATAGCAGCATGCTGCCAGGAAGAAAAAAAAAAAAGGAGGGGTCTGCTTCCAGTGATGATCACGTGAATGCCTTGGTGGGGAGGGGGAGGTTCTCTTTAAAAAGGCAGGGGTTGAGATGATGGAAGATTCGTCGAGCTTTGGGCTGAAGGAGCTGAATAGATTGCTAGAAAAATGCTGAAAACAGGCACAATTACAGAGAGGGTTGAGCCCTGGTGCTTGGTCACGGTCAGAAAAAAAGCTGAAGGACAGAAGCAATGGCAGGGTGGGAAGGAGCGCCCCCGCACAGGCTCGGAGAGGCCTCTATAACATTGGCAAAATGTGTCCTTTTCTTGCTATACACGCTACTATCACTCACTAGTCACCTCCCGTCTTGACTATTGTAACCTGATACTTGCTGGTCTCTCTCTGAATCATCTTTCTCCCCTTCAACCTATTGGAAGCTGCACTGCTCATCTACTGCTAGTGTTACTATGCTCATGTAACCCCTCTTCTCAAGTCACTTCACTGGCTCCCTATCTATCTGTTTCTGCATCCATTTCAAGCTTCTCCTACTGACCTATAAGTGCATTCATTCTGCGGCTCCTCACTACCTTTCCTCTCGTATCTCACTCTACATGGCTCCTCTGGCAGATCCCTTTCATCTGTACCCTTCTCTGTCATTGCCAACTCCAGATTTCGTCCATTCCACCTTGCTGCACCATATACCTGGAACTACCAGAGTCAGTGCGTTGGAATCCTTCTCTGGCCCTTTTCAAGTCCAGGCTGAAGACCCACCTCTTTGAGGCTGCTTTGGGTTCCTGATGCTCCTCATTCTCTTGCTCACTACTTATGTGTATCTTACTATACTCTAGTCCACAGTTTGGCTATGTGTTTTGTCTTGAATAGATTGTAAGCTGTGATGAGCAGGGACTGTGTCTTACATCTATATGTACGGTGCTGCGTACGACTTATAGTGCTATACAAATGATTGGTTGTAGTAGGAGTTGGGGAGGGCCCAGCACCATAGGTGATGTCAGCATCACCATGCAAGTGTGGCTGCAACTCCCTGCTCATCTGCGGAGAATCCCTGACCGTGCACCACCTCATGGAAAGGGAGTGGCCAACAAAGCGACAGCCTAATTCCAAGGCTTGAAATCATCCTTCATCACTGCATCCGCTGCTTCCTGCAGTGAGGATGACAAGAGCAGGGCACCCATGTCCCCCTGCTGCAAGAGGAAGGGGACAGGCACTCCAAGGGTGCATCAGAAGCTTCCATGCAGGAGTCGCAGAAGCTGCAGTCTAATGATGTAACTTTCCGCATACCAGGCAGCGTTTTAGAAGGCGACATGCATCCGTGCCAATACTGTGTGCCTTGTGCGTCTCTAAGAGCTCAGTTTCACAGGCTCAGGATGCACTAAATAAAGCGTATTGCAACGCGCTCTCCAGCTGTGCAGGCACTAACATTGTGTGCTATAGCCACACAAAGATTCAAGGCATGCAGTATTTTAGTGTGTACTTAGCGTGTGTAGCACAGCTAACGCATGCAAGCAGAACAAGGCGGGACCTGGAGGGGGGAAAACCCCCCACATACCTCACCAATGGTGGCTCTGAACAGCCCAGAACCTGAAATATGAGGCCAGATATTCCCACAAAAACACGTGAGACAAGACAGAGACTTCACTTTGGTATTCACCCCCTGGAGAGCCCAAGGCAAAAACACTGTGCCAGGCTCAGTGCTACTCCCCTGCGACCAATGCCTGCAGACATATACCTCAGAAGCGCATTCTTTTAATCTTCAGGAGAGAGCTGGGGAGGGGAAGGAGGGAATGAGGGGGCAAGGAGTTTGAGCAAGGCAAGGAATCCTTTCCAAACTTCTGGCTGCTCAACTGGCCCTTAACAAAATAAGGACAAGGAGCTAAACCAAATTCCCCTCTTCATATGCACTACCTGAAAAAGCACGGGTTTTAAGGGTATCCACAATGAATATGCATGAGATAGATCTGCATACAATGGAAGCAGTGCTTGCAGATCTCTCTCATGCATATTCATTGAGGATACCCTGAAAACCCAACTGGACTAGGGGTACCAGAGGACTGGGTTGAGAATCACTGCTCTAGTGGAACCTTCAGAGTCGAGCTCCAGTGAGGAAGTCTCTCCTGAGTGTGGTTATTCATAAGCTAAATCAAATCTTTCCCAAATTTCACCAGAGCTGCTTTGATGCATCTACCATCTGCTGGAGGCAGAGAAATACTGAAATGTGCCCTTAGCTGCATCGACTAGTATAGCAGAATGAGGTCATCAGAAACCTTTGGAATATTTTCTGTCTCCATCTCTGCTGATAGAGGGACACAACCCACTTGTCTGGACTGGTCTAACAGGATGATACAGAAAGCTAATTTACAACTGCAACACAGACACTCAGAGCTCATAAGGAAGCAGAGATAGCGTGCCATACAGACAATCCCTGAGAGCTCCTGCAAGAGCAGAACATTACTAAAAGTTGGGATTAAAGCACAGTAAGTCTCCACTCTCAGTACTCACCATAAGCAGGTACTCCATCGCCCGATGCGGATTATTAAAGCTTGCCCTCAGGGCCGCTACCACCTTTTGCCGCTCGTACCCCATAGACATGATTTCTGTCACCATCGTCTCATACTCCGATCCCGACACTAACTCAACATCAAAGAAGAAAAAAAATAACTGCAGAGACAGCATCACACCCAAATGCCCATGACCAGGTGAGCGGACGGGTTAGTAAGGAACTAAAGTCATCCCTTGTGCACTTCAGATGTGCAGAGTACATGTGCAGAAAGCATAGTTGCTTACCTGTAGTGGGAGTTCTCCGTATACTGCAGGGGCATGCAGCCACACTGTGTTGTTGATGTCCTGGATGTTGCCATTGTGCCAGGCTCTCCCTTAACCCAGAGAGGTTTTATGGACTTCTGAGCATGCACGCCCTCTCCCGCTTGCAGGTTCTCGCTCTGAGTACCTCAGTTGTTAACATAGCTGACCTCACAACGCGGACATATGCAGGAATAGTCGATGGATTGCAGAAAGGTAACATTTGGTAGTTCGCTGTGATGTTAGTCCAATGTAGCAGGTGCTGGTCTGATGGAGCACTTCGCTTGCTTTGTTTTTGATGGGGGGGGGGATGGAGGGAAGGTCAGGGTGGCTGCATATCCCTGCTGTATACGGAGAAAGCGTAGTTACTCACCTGCAACAAGCGTTCCCCAGGAACAGCAGGAATCAGTCCTCACCTATGGGTGACGTCAGCACCGATGGAGTCCACGCAGAGCAATTCCCCAGCTTTCAAACAAAGCCTTTGGGATTGCTGCCACACATGCATGGTCCTCTTCCCGCCCAAGGGTGCCATCTTGCTCAGTCAGGTCCCTTAGCTCGAGCCCTACCAAGCAGATGGCAAGGGAAGGACAAAAATCCAGCAACTCTTCAGGGGAGGTGGGAGGGTGGTGAGGACTGATTCCTGCTGTCCCTGGAGAACACCTGCCACAGGTGAGTTAACTAAAGGCTGTTAAGAGAGCAGGCATTAGGGAGCATTAACAACAGTGATAAGGGGTTTTTCATGTGAAAAGGGCTCTGGGCATGTAGGAGGTGTTCTGACGTTAACAGGACATCAAACATTAAGGTGTCAAGCATGCACCTTAATGTCCAAAAATGGCTGTAACCATAACGCTGGATGAAGGAGCAGCAAGGAAAGCAATCTAAAAGTGATGGATGGAAGGACAGGTGGGAGCTGATGGACCTGTCAGATGTGTGGGCACCCTACATGACAGCCAGCAAAGTGGACGAGCATGTAAAACGGTGCAATGTCAGTGTGGGCATAGCATGGAAAGATGTGTCCCCCAGCGGAGTTAGAAGTAGCAGGATGTGTACAGCGAAAGGAGGACAGAGCAGGAGTGGTGATGTGCAGATCAGGCACAGGAGAGATGTGAGAAAAGATCCAAAATGCGGAGACAGTACCAGTGTAGCCATAGTGTAGCATCTTGCACAAGAAGACATGACTGCACACAGCTGACAGAGGCAGATGGATGGTCTGAAGAAAGGATTGCGGCTGAGGAGAGAGTGGTATGGACTGGCGGCACCAATATGCTGTAGGTGCCATCCCCAATGTATTTGTACTCTGCGTGAAAATGAGTGCCAGTGCCACTTGGAAGGCCTGATACCAGACATGTGGGACTCACACCTGTCCCGGCCACACAGTCACTATACAACACCCGAGACAAATGTGCAGATAACAACTGCAAAGGTGGCATCCAAACTGGGCAAATGGGGCACATACAGACATGAGGCGATACCTGCAGGTGGCTATCCGAGAGATAGGATGTATCCGCATGCACTGCAGAGATGTAATGGAGCCAAAGCTGTACAGTCACAGTCATGATGTCGCACATGACTCATGTTGGCCAAGTAGGTTACCGCTGTATGCATGTAACTGCCTGTTAGTATACCGCTGTAGCAGTGCAGTCACATGGGGTACATCTTACCGTCAATTGGTAATTTATTTATTTATTTATTTAGACAGTTTTGTATACCGCCTTATCCTTCAATCAAAGCGGTCACAACACAATTGGGGGATACATTTAACACGCGGGGATATGAGACACACACACTAATACTTACAGGGAACATGGGCAATGGAGGGTTAAGTGGCTTGCCCAAGACCACAAGGAGCACCTGTGGGACTAGAAACCACAGTCCTTCTGGTCCAAGGTTGCTGTCCTCTAGTGGGATTTGAACCCCCGACCTTCCGGCCTGAAGTACCTTGCCCCAACCACTAGGCTACTCCTCCCTGATAACCAGGGACTGTACGAACCTGCAGTCAGCTGAGCAATTGGTAGGTTAAGTGATCTGCTCAAGGTCGCAAGGAAGTGTTGTCAGTCCATGAAGGTTGTGGTAGACATAAAATGCGAGACTAACCCATTCCAAAATGTCACATAAGGAATTGTAGTGGGCCTTAAACCATGGTATTTTGTCCCCAAGCCATTGCCATGACCATCACGCCATACCTCCAAGCAGGGGCCTGATATCTGCAGGATGAACATGTCTGACCCGCTGCAATGGGCTGCAGCAGAGCCAATAAAGCCATGCTCTCAGAAGGCCAAGATGAGGAATATCATGTTTGCCGAACCAAAGTGTGGCCAGAACTCATAAAAAAGTAGAAGGATGAGTGTCTGCAACCACAGCAGAGCTAGGACTGTTACAGAAAAGGCAGAGACTGTTACAGAAAAGCCAGAAGTGTTACAGAAAAGGCAGAGACTGTTACAGAAAAGCCAGAAGTGTTACAGAAAAGGCAGGAGTGTTACAGAAAAGCCAGGACAGTTACAGAAAAGGCAGGAGTGTTACAGAAAAGGCAGGAGTGTTACAGAAAAGCCAGGAGTGTTACAGAAAAGGCAGGAGTGTTGCAGAAAAGGCAGGAGTGTTACAGAAAAAGCAGGAGTGTTGCAGAAAAGCCAGGAGTGTTACAGAAAAGGCAGGAGTGTTGCAGAAAAGCCAGGAGTGTTACAGAAAAGGCAGGAGTGTTGCAGAAAAGGCAGGAGTGTTACAGAAAATGCAGGACAGTTACAGAAAAGGCAGGAGTGTTACAGAAAAGCCAGGACAGTTACAGAAAAGGCAGGAGTGTTACAGAAAAGGCAGGAGTGTTACAGAAAAGGCAGGAGTGTTACAGAAAAGGCAGGAGTGTTACAGAAAAAGCAGGACAGTTACAGAAAAGGCAGGAGTGTTACAGAAAAGGCAGGAGTGTTACAGAAAAGCCAGGAGTGTTACAGAAAAGGCAGGAGTGTTGCAGAAAAGCCAGGAGTGTTACAGAAAAGGCAGGAGTGTTACAGAAAAGCCAGGAGTGTTACAGAAAAGGCAGGAGTGTTGCAGAAAAGGCAGGAGTGTTACAGAAAAGGCAGGAGTGTTACAGAAAAGGCAGGAGTGTTGCAGAAAAGGCAGGAGTGTTACAGAAAAGGCAGGAGTGTTGCAGAAAAGCCAGGAGTGTTACAGAAAAGGCAGGAGTGTTGCAGAAAAGCCAGGAGTGTTACAGAAAAGGCAGGAGTGTTGCAGAAAAGCCAGGAGTGTTACAGAAAAGGCAGGAGTGTTGCAGAAAAGGCAGGAGTGTTACAGAAAAGCCAGGACAGTTACAGAAAAGCCAGGAGTGTTACAGAAAAGGCAGGAGTGTTACAGAAAAGGCAGGAGTGTTACAGAAAAGCCAGGACAGTTACAGAAAAGCCAGGAGTGTTACAGAAAAGGCAGGAGTGTTACAGAAAAGGCAGGAGTGTTACAGAAAAGCCAGGACAGTTACAGAAAAGCCAGGAGTGTTACAGAAAAGGCAGGAGTGTTGCAGAAAAGCCAGGAGTGTTACAGAAAAGGCAGGAGTGTTGCAGAAAAGGCAGGAGTGTTACAGAAAAGCCAGGACAGTTACAGAAAAGCCAGGAGTGTTACAGAAAAGGCAGGACTGTTGCAGAAAAGGCAGGGACTGTTACAGAAAAGGCAGGAGTGTTACAGAAAAGGCAGGAGTGTTACAGAAAAGGCAGGACTGTTGCAGAAAAGGCAGGGACTGTTACAGAAAAGGCAGGAGTGTTACAGAAAAGGCAGGAGTGTTACAGAAAAGGCAGGAGTGTTACAGAAAAGGCAGGAGTGTTGCAGAAAAGCCAGGAGTGTTGCAGAAAAGCCAGGAGTGTTACAGAAAAGGCAGGACTGTTGCAGAAAAGGCAGGACTGTTGCAGAAAAGGCAGGAGTGTTACAGAAAAGGCAGGAGTGTTACAGAAAAGCCAGAAGTGTTGCAGAAAAGGCAGGAGTGTTACAGAAAAGGCAGGAGTGTTACAGAAAAGGCAGAGACTGTTACAGAAAAGCCAGAAGTGTTACAGAAAAGGCAGAGACTGTTACAGAAAAGCCAGAAGTGTTACAGAAAAGGCAGGAGTGTTACAGAAAAGGCAGAGACTGTTACAGAAAAGCCAGAAGTGTTACAGAAAAGGCAGGAGTGTTACAGAAAAGCCAGGAGTGTTACAGAAAAGGCAGGAGTGTTGCAGAAAAAGCCAGAAGTGTTACAGAAAAGCCAGGAGTGTTACAGAAAAGGCAGGAGTGTTACAGAAAAAGCCAGAAGTGTTACAGAAAAGGCAGGAGTGTTACAGAAAAAGCCAGAAGTGTTACAGAAAAGGCAGGAGTGTTACAGAAAAGGCAGGAGTGTTACAGAAAAAGCAGGGAAATAACCAGAGTAGGACATAGGTGCAAAATGAACAAGTGGGAATCAAATCCTTGACCCCTGCTTATGGAGACATTGCACTAACCAGTAGGCTACACCTCTGCACCTCTCTACATAGCAATGTCTGGATTCAAAGAGACAGCAGGTCTCTGCCTAAACTGTCTGCCATGTGTGACAGTATAGGCTAGCCTTCCAGCACCCATGAAGCATTGTACACGCAGAACAGCTGATCACCAAATGGAGAATGCACTGATCCATAACATCAGCTCAGTAAGATGCACTGACAGTGTGCGCTGTCTTAACCTATGAGGACTAACAATCCACCATAGCAGGTTCAGTCAGACTGCACCTGCTACCAGGGGCGGCCCAAGGGGGGTGCAGGGCCATGTGCGGAGACTGGGTGCGGGACCTCATTTGCATAAATATTTGCCTAATGTTACCATACGCTAACGTTTAGTAAACATGCCTCTTAATGAGTATATGGATAAAGAAAGACTAAAAGATTTCTACATTACTATAATCCAGTGCCAACCGCCAGGCACATTAGGAACTATTACAAACACTGCCCATTAAGAACCCATAGCAAACCCGCCGTATCCTAACAGCACTACCAGGACTCAAAGCACCAGACCCTACCTATCAAAAGGCAACACTGCAAATATTAAACCAATACATTTCAGAGAATAACAATACATGACCTACTGGGGAAAGAGAACAAGTGGCAATGTCAAATAGGAATTACATAAACAGAATACCTCAGCTCAGTTACACATGCAGAACATAGACCATCACCAAACAAGGAATCACAATTTAGAAACAGGAAGACAATAATTAGACTGGGAACCCCAAAAGCCAAACTTGGAAAGTACAACACTGTAGAAATAAACTATAAATTAATTTTCTCTTGTACTAAACAAAGCGCAGACGTTAATGATGCACATTTCCCAGAGCTGACATATTCTCGTTTATAAATTCAAAATAAAGAGATATTTTTCTACCTTTTGAGCATTTATTTTTCAGTTGCAATTGCTCCAGCCACTTTCTTCTGGTTTCTTTGTGTCTTCTGCTAACTCTCTATCGTCTGCTGCCATTTGTCCTTTCTTCTCTCTTCTAGTTTTTTTCCATTCTTTCTCTACATCTGCTTTAACATACTAATCTTTCTCATTTTGCTCTTTCCTTATTCCTATTTCATCCACTCAAATTCTACCCCTCCATCCTCAATCCCCACTTACTCTCCGAATACCCAGCCAATTGTAGATTTGTCTTCCCTCCCACACAAAATATTTTTCCCCTCTCCATTTCACTCTCCCAGCTCCATCCCATTCTAATCCTCCCCCAACTCCCCCAGCTCCCTTCTAGTTCCAGTCCAACCGAGCATCTGCTCCCTTCTAGTTCCTTCATCAACCCATTTCCAGTCCTAGCCCCCATCAGCCCATTTCCAATCCTATGCTAGCCCCACCATCAGCCCAATTCCAGTCCTAGCTCCCCCATCCATTTCTAGTCCTATCCGAGTCCCTCCATCAGCTCATTTCTAATCCCAGTCCCCCATCAGCCCATTTCTAGCCCCAGGGGCGGTCCAAGGGGGGTGCGGGGCCATGTGCGGAGACTCGGTGCGGGGCCTCATTTGCATAAGGTGCTTCATTTGCATAAATATTTGCATAATGTTACCATACACTAACTTTTAGTAAACATGCCTCTTAATGAGTATAAGGATAAAGAAAGACTAAAAGGTTTCTACATTACTATAATCCAGTACCAACCGCCAGGCACATTAGGAACTATTACAAACACTGCCCATTTAGAACCCATAGCAAACCCGCCGTATCCTAACAGCACTACCAGGACTCACAAAGCACCATACCCTAACTATCAAAAGGCAACACTGCAAATATTAAACCAATACATTTCAGAGAACAACAATACATGACCTACTGGGGAAAGAACAAGTGGCAATGTCAAATAGGAATTATATAAACAGAATACCTCAGCTCAGTTACACATGCACAACATAGACCATCACCAAACAAGGAATCACAATTTAGAAACAGGAAGACAATAATTAAACTGGGAACCCCAAAAGCCAAACTTGGAATATACAACAACACTGTAGAAATAAAACTATAAATTAATTTCCTCTTGTACTAAACAAAGCGCAAAAATTAATGATGCACATTTCCCAGAGCTGACATATTCCAGTTAATAAATTCAAAATAAAGAGATATTTTTCTACCTTTTGTGCATTTTTTTTCAGTTGCAATTGTTCCAGCCACTTTCTTCTGGTTTCTTCGTGTCTTCTGCTAGCTCTCCATCTGCTGTCCATTTGTCCTTTCTTCTGTCTTCTTGGGGTTTTTTTCCATTCTCCCTCTACATCTGCTTTAACATACTAATCTTTCTCCTTTTGCTCTTTCCTCATTCCTATTTCATCTACTCAAAATTTACCCCTCCATCCTCAATCCCCACTTACTCTCCCAATACCCGGCCAATTGTAGATTTTTTATCCCTCCCACACAAAATATTTTTCCCCTCTCCATTTTACTCTCCCAGCCCCATCCCATTCTAATCCTCCCCCAACATCAGCTCCCTTCTAGTTCCAGCCTCACCCAGCATCCATTCCCTTCTAGTCCCTGCATCAGCCCATTTCCAGTCCTAGCCCCCCATCAGCCCATTTCCAGTCCTAGCAACCCCCCAACCCAATACCAGTCCTAGCCCCCCCATCAACCCACTTCCAGTCCTAACCCCCCATCACCCCATTTTCAGTTTAAGCCCCCCCTATAACCCATTACCAGTCCTAACCCCCCATCAGCCCACTTCCAGTCCTAACCCCCATCAACCCATTTCCAGTCAGCCCCCCATAGCCCATTGCCAGTCCTAACCCCCCTCATCAGCCCACAGTCCATTACCAGTCCTAACCCCATCAGCCCACCTCAAGTCCTAACCCCGCCCCAGCAGCCCATTTCCTGTCCTAGCCCCCCCCATAGTCCATTATCAGTCCTAACCCCCCATAGCCCATTACCAGACAGCCCCATCAGCCAACAGCCCATTACCAGTCTTAACCCCCCCATAGCCCATTGCCAGTCCTAACCCCCCCAACAGCCCACAGCCCATTACCAGTCCTAACCCCATCAGCCCACCTCAAGTCCTAACCCCTCCCCATCAGCCCATTTCCTGTCCTAGCCCCCCATAGCCCATTATCAGTCCTAACCCCCCCCCCCCCATAGCCCATTACCAGTCCTAACCCCATCAGACCACCTCCAGTGTTAACCCCCCATCAGCCCATTTCCAGTCCTAACCCCACCCAACAGCCCACCTCAAGTCCTAACCCCTCCCCATCAGCCCATTTCCTGTCCTAGCCCCCCATAGCCCATTACCAGTCCTAACCCCATCAGCCCACCTCCAGTCTTAATCCCCCAGCCCATTTCCAGTCCTAGCAACCCCCCCAACCCATTACCAGTCCTAGCCCCCCATAGCCCACTCCCAGTCCTAATCCCACCAGCCCATTTCCAGTCCTAATCCCCCATCACCCAATTTTTAGTTTAAGCCCCCCCATAGCCCACTTCCAGTCCTAAGCCCCCTTCAACCCACTTCCAGTCCTAATCCCATCAGCCCATATAGACTTAGCTCCCCCAGAGCCCATAGCCCCCCATAGCTCGCCCATAGCCCCCCCCATAGCCCATCACCACTCCTAACCTCCCCCAGCCCATCACCACTCCTAACCCCCCCATCAGCCCATTTCCTGTCCTAGCCCCCCATAGCCCATTACCAGTCCTAACCCCCCCAAAAGCCCACAGCCATTACCACTCCTAATCCCCCCCAGCCCATCACCAGTCCTAACCCAACAGCCCACAGCCATTACCACTCCTAACCCCACCCAGACGATCACAAGTCCTAACCCCCCCGCAGCCCACAGCAATTACCACTAATACCCCCCCAGCCCATCACCAGTCCTAACCCCCCCAACAGCCCACAGCCATTACCACTCCTAACCCCCCCCCCAGCCCATCACCACTCCTACCCCCCCCCCCCCGCGAGATTTGTTTTACAAAAAAAGCTGTCGCTGCCTCTGCCGGGGCCGCCGCGGCAGAATCGAGTGTGCCGCAGGGCCCCCCTTGCCCAGCAGAGCCTGCCCTCCCCGGTATCACCTCTCTCAGCTGCCTCCAGTCACACGCGCCGGCTTTCAGAGCGCGAGGGAATAGTTTCTCCCTCGCTGCTCTGTTAAGCCCGCGGGGGCTGATGGGACTTCCCATCAGCCACCGCGGGCTTAACAGAGCAGCGAGGGAGAAACTCCCCTCGCGCTCTGAAAGCCGGCGCGTGTGACTGGAGGCAGCTGAGTGAGAGAGGTGATACCGGGGAGGGCAGGCTCTGCTGGGCAGGGGGGGGCCCTGCGGCACACTCGATTCTGCCGCGGCGGCCCCGGCCCCGGCAGCGGCAGCGACAGCTTTTTTTTTTTTTTTTTAAATTTTAATGTTGGATCAGAATGTTTTTTGCGCGGGGCCCCCTGAAACGCGGGGCCCTGTGCAAAAAACATTCTCGCTCAATGGACGGGCCGGCCCTGTCTAGTCCTTTCCTAGCCCCACCATCAGCCAATGTCAAATCCTAGCTCCCCTCCACTCAGCCTATTTCCAATCCAAGCCCCCCATGAGCTACTTCCAGTTCTAGCCCCTCCATGAGTCCATTTCAATCCAACCACCACAGCCCATTTCCAATCTTAGCACCCCCAACAGCCCATTTCCAGTCCTATCCTAGCCCCTCCATCAGCCCATTTCCTGTCCTAGCTCCCCCCCACTCAGCCCATTTCCATTCCTAGCTCCCTCCCCTCACAGCCCATTTCCATTCCAAGCCCCCTCCCCATCAGCTATTTGCAGTTCAAGCCCCCTTCCACTCCGCCCATTTCCAGTCCTAGCAACCCCCCCAGCCCATTACCAGTCCTAACCCCCCCCATCACCCCATTTTCAGTCTTAGTCCCCCCATAGCCCATTACCAGTCCTAAACCAACTATCAGCCCACTTCCAGTCCTAGCCCCCCATAGCCCATAACCAGTCCTAGTCCCCATCAGCCCATTTCCAGTCCTAGCCCCCCCATAGCCCATTACCAGTCCTAGCCCCCATCAGCCCTTTTTCAGTCCTAGCCATCCATAGCTGATTACCAGTCCTAGCCCCCCATCAGCCCATTTCCAGTCATATTCCCCCCATAGACCATTTACAGTTCTTATCCCCCCATCAGCCAATTTCCTGTCCTAGCCCCCCATAGCCCATTACCAGTCCTAGCCCCCCTATCAGCCCATTTCCAGTCCTAGCCCCCCATAGCCCATTTCCAGTCCTACCCCCATCAGCCCACTTCCAGTCTTAGACCCCCCATAGCCCAGGTAGATTAAAAAAAACAAACAAACTTGCTGCTGCTGCCACTGCTGCCATGGCAGCGGCAGAATCGAGCGTCCCGAGGGGCCCCCCTGCCTGGCAGAGTCCTCCTTGTGGCCTCAGCTCCCTCAGCATGGCTTTTCAGAGCTGCAAAGGGAGAGTTTCCCTTTCTCACGGCTCTGTTTAAGCCTGTGGGGCTGATGGGAAACAGGAAATCCTGTTTCCCATCAGCGCCAACGGCTTAACAGAGCCGCGAGGGAGAAGCTCTCTCCCTTTACGGCTCTGAAAGCCGGCACTTAGGGAGCTGAGGCCACATAGAGGACTCTGCCGGGCAGGGGGGCCCCGCGGGACGCTCGATTCTGCCGCTGCCACGGCGGCAGCGGCAGCAGCAGCAGCAGCAGCAAGATTGTTTTTTTTAAAATTTACTGGCAGATGCAGAATGTTGTTTGTGCGGGGGCCCCTGAAACGTGGGGCCCTGTGCAAACAACATTCTTGAACAATGGACGGGCTGGCCCTGCCTGCTACTTACTGCTGGGCTGTTTCAGCCAGGCACATACCAACTGTGGCTGGTTCTCTGATCAGTATATAATGCATGTGCACAGAGCAATTTATGTCAGTGACTGGGCTCCCCAGACAGAGATTGCACCCATATCACTGGAGCCAGACATTATCTAGCACTATGTGGATACATAGCTGTGACATGGTCACTGCTCATTCAGAATGAGAGTGCCTTTCTAGCATGACATGCGGTGGCCACCCAGGCCATGCATGTGGCAGATGGGCACAATGAAGTCTCAGCCATTGACCCTATCACCGAGGCAGACACATCCTGCCCAATCCACTCTGTTGCAGGCCATACCCACAATCCTCTGCTCTTCGTCATGCACATTTGCACACTAACACTGGGAACAGCTTAGGCAATGCGAGGCACAGTGAAGTGCAGAAAGCCACATAACAATGGAGAGACATATATACACATACACACACATCACATCGCCATGCTGTGCAAAAGTGGGGATGGTGGGCATTCCTGCCTGCCACTTTGGTCTCCATATCAGCTCAAGCATTGTTAATGTGTGCCCATTGTGCAGATGCTAGTAGTGTGCTCTAACTTTAACGCACATTGTTATTGCCTGCTCAGTGTGCTGGTGCTATCAGCTGTGGATAGTGGAACCTGTTAGTGCGGCTGATGGGTGTTTCTACCATTGCTGGTCAATTCAGTGGGGGTTGCACATGCTGGTGCTGTACCTGCACTATAAGCTAATGTTTAGCCACAGGGACATGCAATACAAGATCCACAGCCAGGACTTGAACCTGTGACCTTCTGCTCATATACACACCAACTATGTGTGATGCACCACAGTGCTGCCAAGTGGATGCAATAGTCCCTGGGACTGACATGCTCCCCATCAGACAGACCTCGGCATGTGCTACAATGTGCATGGCACACAGGACCATGACATGGTTTTAGTCTGCTGCAGGCAGGTGCTGCTGCTCCCGCCACTACCACCCCCACTACATGCCAACATGCCCATGTGCAGTTAGTGGTGGTGGTGCCTAGCCCCAGCGTGTCCAACATGTGGGTTTGGCAGGTGCCTAGGGCACAAGGTCTGGATTGGGGGGGCAGAGGCACACATGGATGGTGTCATGAAGTGACGCCAGCAGTGCCCATGGAGGTAAACGAAAGTGAGCAAAAGAGCAGGAAAAATGACAGCTCAGCTTCACAAATGGGAAAGGGTTGCCAAGAGCAACCGTGGAAAACACATTCACATGGTGTTAGGGAACGCCCAAGCAGAGACGGAGCTCAGAGCTCGTTAGAGAATAGGGAGCAGCTGCAGGGGGGCGGAGCCCAGGCTAACACTAAGCACAATATAGTGAGGACTCATTCACCAACAGATAGGACAGGTGGGAGAATCGAGGATAGAACCCTGAGCACCGGTGAGAGAAGCCGGGATAGAACACGAGAAGGAACACGTGAGAGTGTTGGGAGGACAGTGCCAAGGAAAAGACAGGAGTCAGAGGTTGGTGATTTGCAAAGAGGCTGTGGGGAACAGCAAGGCATTTCTTACCAGTACCCTGTGGAGTATTGCAAGGAGGCAATAAGGAAGGGCAGTCCTACAGCTAAAACTACAAGCTATAAGCAGTTTAACTCCCAACAAACAGAAGGGAAGAGTTCTTACCCTGAGGCACATTTCTTGGAGGTAGAAAAACGCCGTGGGAGAAAGAGAACAGAACAGGGCTATCCCCATCACAGAAAGCAGGAAACTCTAGGAGTTGAAGAGAGACGTATTCTCCCTAAGAGATGGGATTTAGAACACCCAGACTTCCTGTGCACATATGAGGAGCTGTGCAGAGCTCAGGAAGAAAAGTACAAACACTGTGGTAATTTCCCACAAGCCATGAGGGTAGTGGAGGAAGGGAACTGGTTCACTCCTCGGCAGGGACAGTTTGACTGAAAGGGCATTTTTGAGCCAGAAGCACTGTCCGATGAAGGAGAAATGCAACTGGAATTCCCTGAAGAGATTCCACAAGAGATAGACATGGATTGTACTTACACTGTGTCAGATTGTGTTCATTCTTTGTGCTGAAGCAGCCAGAAGGACTAATTGAAGAAACAGCTGAAAAGGTTTCACGTAAGTGAAAAGAACTGTTCCTGTTACTTTTGCTGTTGAGTTATGCTGAAGGAAGCTTATATTTCTGTTCCAGTATTTTTCCCTTTGATTGATGCCAGACGTATGGTTTGCTATACTTTTGTTCCATAGTTTTTGAATCCACCCCGGACGGGGAATAAAACCTAAGTTAACCTTACACTCTGCCTCAACTACAATTATTGGTCTAAGGTACAACTACGGGAACCAGAAGGCTTAGCTACTGCCTTCCCGGGGACGTAACTGCCAGTAAAGCATTGCCCATCAGCCTGTCTAAGCACCTCTTAGGCCTCTGGGCCAGCTAGTGGGTCACAATGGCTATACAGCCCCCTGCCCACCATCTACCTCTGCAGGGACTCCACCTATACATCTTGGGGAGGATGACAGCGACTTCAGTGGTAGTTCCCCTGGAGCCTGCATTTTGCAGCTACCTGGAGGGCTACAGCTGCTGGTGCTATCAACCTCTTCCTCCACAGCTGGGTTCAATGGAGGGGGGGAGGGACCAGCCAGGATATCCCCTTGGACCTCCCCATATGGAACATCAACTTTTTGCAGCAGCAGTATGTCTGTGTGCCACCACTGTCACTGTGGGATCATGATGGACATCATAGATGATAATGCAGATGGAAGGATACCCCTATGCAGAGAAGCTAAAAATGTTAAGGCTCTCCAACCTGGAGCATAGACAGCTGAGGGGAGATATGATAGAGGTCTATAAATTACTGGATGGCGTGGAATGGGTAAATGTAGCTTGGTGTTTATGCCATCAAAATGTGGGAAGTCAAAGGGACAAGTAACGACACTACAGTGTAACCCATTTAAGACTACTAAGAGAATATAGTTTGTCACTCAACGCATAAGCAAACTCTGAAATTCATTACCAGAGGATGTAGTAAAAGCTGTTTGTGTCACTGGTTTAAAAAAGGTTTGGACAGGTTCTTGGAGGACAGGTCAATAGACCATTATTCAAGGGGACCCAGAAAATCCACTGCTTGCCCCAATACAGGCATTGTGGAACCTGTGTGCCTTTTGGGGAAACTGCTGGGTACTTGTGACCTAGATTGGCCACTGTTGGACACAGGATACTGGGTTTGATGGACCTTGGTCTGACCCAGTATGGCATATCTTAGGATCTTATGTTCTAATGTGCCACCTGGGCAGCTGCCTGGTCTACCCTGTGCACCAGCAACTCCCACTGGATGACCCACGTGCCACCTCCTTTGCCCCATTTGCACCATCAACATAGTGCCCTTTCATACTTGGGCATTATGCTGTTGCTGCTAATGGAGCAGTACTATCACTGTCTAGGGTCAGTGCATCACATTGCAGTCATTGAAATAAGCTTTCTCCCCTCTAAATAAACCCTTTACACGAGGTTTTACTTGGCATTAGGGTTCCCAGCGTTAAAGGGCTTTTAAGCACATTGCGCAAGAGGCGTTAAGGGAACACATGCTGTTAACACCCACTTTCTGCCCTGTTGATACCCACTCTGCCTACTGCACCCTTAATGCTGCTGGAGCCTTTAACGCCCATAAAAACAGCTTTTTTGCTGCGTTAAAGGTGCAAGGGTACCGATAACAGGTGTTAATGGCACACTAGCTCCCTTAACACTCTTCAGTAAATATACCCCGCTGTTTAGAAAGGTTCCTTCTAATTCTGTGGCACGATGCAGGTACTATGGTGAGCGCTAACAGTAAATTGGAGAGACTGAGATCGTACTTCACATACCCTGGCTTAGGAGTGAGGTTCTTGACTGTTATGGTATGCACAAAAACGTACCCACTTGGAGACGTTGCCCCAAGTGAAACCATACACAATGTAACCATGTATAATGTTTTATCTTAGGTTCCCAAATGTATGTCTTAGAGGGTCTTTTACTTGCTGGCAGCACATGATCTGGCATGTGTTGAAGACATGCTGGGATAGCGCAGGGTCATGACAGTGTGTGGTGATTCCTGTGCAACCTGCGTTAGGGTTGCAAGTGAACGGGTTACCGGCGGAGAGAGGCATGGTGAGCTCAGCACAGGTAGCGCTAGGTTCACACTGTGTGCTAACTGCATTAGCACGGGTTCACCTAACACCACCTCAATAAGTGGAGTTAAGTGCATCCGGGCTAATGCAGTGCGTGCCAGGGGAAAGTGCACTGCATTAACCACCAGGGAAATACTTTCCACATCCCCGAACGTTCACGTGTTGGTGTAGCAGCTAATGTGCTACAGTTTTGAAACTATTGCTACATTATGTGCAACACCTTAGCATCCTGTAGTAAAAGACTCCCTTAGTGTGCAGGTGCTGAATGTTCCAGAGTCTCTTACTGCTTCATGGAAAGCTGTTTGGCTCTGGGTTCATGAAGGTATTCACCATGCAGCAGCCACAGAAAATGTAATGTTAGAGAGGAATTTTATAATAGTGTGCCTATTTTATGATTATTTTATAAAGACAACATAAAATAAGTATCCAGAACACACTCAAATGATAATGTAATTTACATCTGCTCCAAGGCAGGCGTAAGGTGCATGCGACTCAATGCATGTGTGCGTGGTTTTTTTTTTTCAATTTTTATTATTTTTATTGAATATTTACGTTATGGTTTATGGTTTAGGTACTTGATATACAGCCCTTTACTTATGCATCAGAGCAGTTTACATGTATGTATTTACTAACAGGTACTTTTTAATTCCCTTGTCCCTGAAGGGCTCACAATCTAAGTGTACCTGAGGCAACGGAGGGTTAGGTGGCTTGCCCAAAGCCACAAGGAGTAGCCATGGGACTAGAGACCCCAGTCCCCCCGGCCTGAGGTTACTGGCATACAGCAAAGTTCCCACATAATAAAACAACATTCCAATAAATCAAACAGTCTGTGTTTCCTTTTTTGCCCCTCCTCCTATTCTTTCCTCCCCAGCACCCACGCCCTCATTCCGATCCGCTCCCAGCCATCTTCCCTTGTCTCTCTCAAATACATAGTGACCTCAGCATATGTACGTGCATTGAATCTTCACTCCTGGGGATGCCTACAGACAGCACATGTGTAAGTACGCTGTGGTCATTTTAGAAGCCCTATTCATGAGTTGACGTCTTAAAAACGGGCACGTTAATGTGCAGATCACGAATACATCCCTGGAGCCATTTTACAAAGTCGGGTATATGGAAGTCTCTGGAATGAACATGTCCATGTAGCTTGGGGGCATGCCCAAGGCATTCCAGACATGATACACGTGCTCCCCGCTTTCAGAAACTGCAAGCACGCTTAAACCCACCAGCAGTAACATCCGTGTCTGTTCCTGCTCCAGAGCACAGACAGGCATCAGAAAAGCTCTCATTTTGCCAACAAAATACCCGAGGGAGAAGAGAAGAAGGTACTCTGACAGTCGCAATACCTTTTATGACCAAAAAGAAACCAGAAGGGGAATGCAGACACTCGTGTTCTGGTCAGCATGCCGCTGCACGTCTCTGCTTGCAAAACAGTAGGCAGGGACATGTATGCAGCATGGGATAGACATTCCTGCCACGAAATTTAGAATGGAGACATCTATGTAGTTTTGACTGCTGCTATCCATTTTGGCATGCGCAGGTTTCTGAAATCGGGCTGGAAGCTGCACATGGCTGGCCTTTATTTCCTACATTTCGACCTGCATGACCCAGATAGCATCTAGACGTTATTTCTAAAATGTGCCTTTATACTGTCAGAACTCGTATGCAATCCTAGAAAAACCTTGAAAATGACTTCCTTAATCTCTCAGCTAAGAAGATATGATCGGCACATTATAAAAGAGCTTCACATAGGAAACACACTGGTCTGTTTTTTAATATAAATCAGAGGATCTCTAAAGGTAAAAAGTGGACTGTTGTAGTTGTTGTTATGGAAGGACAGACTAGATAGGCCATGTGGTCTTTTTCTGTCATCATGCTTCTATTGGTATATATAAATGCAATATTTAATAAAGCCATGAGTCTCATAAGGTTTCTGGCTTCACCATTCTTTTTACAATATAGAGAAAGAAATAATTTATAGCCGGTTTTGTGTAATGTGACATTCACAAGTGCAAAGCTGCCCCTGCTTAAAATAGTAAATTTTAAAAAAATGTTTTTTTTTTCAATTTTTTAATTGCAACTTATTTTTTTTTTTTGGTCTATATTCTCGTAGCATTCTGATTATGCCCGGCAATGCCAATCCTTTCTGCTCTGAACTCTTTTCAGTACCAATAACTTGTACTGTCATCATCTGTCATGAAAATTCCCAGAATTACAGTTCAGTTCTAGAATTTAAGTAGTCTGGTGCAAAGAAGTGACTTTGTGTGATAGCGAATTGGACGAAATGCCAAAGGTAACTGACTGGAAAGGTGCCGACCAATGAGAAGAAGAACATCTCATCTTTCATGATCTCTATTGCATGGGAGGACTGGTTTTCTGTGCCCGCAGGGGATGACCTGTGTAAAGGATAGTATGACAGGAGCAGTGAATACCTCCGACAGTAATTGAAGCACAGTTAGTAAGTGCCGTAGGTTGTATGCAGATGCTGACGCGTACATCATCTCTGCTAATGACCCCACACACAGACAAACACACACACAATCAGTTCCAATCCATTATCTTGTAAGCTGCAATTTCAAAACTCAGTGAGGCATTATATATAACATAAATATACATCAGACACATTTCATACTTTCATATGTCCTAAAAATACATGAAAGCAAAATAAAATATAGCCGTTCAGGCGTGAGAATCGCAAAAATGTTCCAGGAGCCATTGTAGAAACTTCTGAGGTTTCACGCATTGGTGCGATCAGGTCCATGTGGCGTGGGGGTGTGGCAGAGACATGTCCTTAGTGGTTCTGAAAAGATACATGTGTATGCGCAACTTTAGAAAATGTCTGCCTATTTCCGTCCATAGGCGGAGTCTTCCATATCTCTACCTGCTGCAAGGCACAAGGCCTTAGAAAAGCTCTCATTCCAGCACCCAGACCCCTGTGGGGAATACAGAGGAAGATACTTACATATTCACAGTATTTTTCCCTCCGTTAAAGAAACATGCTGGTAAATGACACCACCTGTCTTGTGGTTGACACATTGCTGTATGTCTCTACTTGCAAAATGGCAAGCTGGGACATGTATGCAGTATAGGATAGACATTCCCATCCTAAAATACTTTCATGGCAATGTCAATGTGGCTGTGGCCACCGCCATTCATATTGGGCACATACATGTTTCTAAAATCAGACCAAAACTTGAACATAGCCGCCTAGTGACATGTGCAAGTCCATTGGTTTTAGTGGTCGCATAAAGTGTATCATTTGGGGCAGATACAGAGCAATTTTAGAAGACTTTTATACATGCCTGCCTTCACTGTGGCCACTCCCATGGTATTTGGGATGCATTGACCTGAACATCTCAGACAACCTTTCTGAAATGTACCTTCACATCTATTAAACTAATTAAGGCCGTTTAAAATATGTGATAACAATACAGAACAACACACACAACACTAGAACCACACACACACTCTCCCACCAAATGATTGATTTACTTAAAGGTGAAAGGTCAAACCTTGGAGCCACAGCTGAATGCAGGTAGAGAGAGGACCTCAAGAAAATCCTGTGCAAAAATGTAGAAGAAATAAATGAAAAGAATTTAAACACATCCATCACAGTTAATTTGAAAACCCCCCAAAAATTTCTGATCTGTGTGTTGTGTACTAATTAGGGACAATTTTTTCTAAGCATCAGTAGCCAACGTTTTTGCTTAAGGACAGATAAAGGTGTTAAGATTTCGCTGCATTATAGATATAAACCAAATCAAATCTTGGGGTATGTTTACTAAAACATCTTAATGTTACCGGCGCTAGTTGCAGGGATAATGTGAAGAATGCCATATAATGAGTGGGCGTTCCGGTGGCAAGGTAACAAGAATCTCTATCATGCAATAGTGGGCGCCGTGGCACGTTAACGCGCGTTAACCCTAAATTCATGCCAGTGCAGTGTTAGAAGCTATAAAGATGTTGCCCACTGGTTACTGCAATGACCTGCAGTGGTGTTATGTAAGAAGGCTGTCTGAGGCAATTCCTTTTAATCTAAATCAGTGCTGTCTGAGGCATTTCCTTTTTTAAGTTAAATCAGTGCTGCCAGCAAAAACACCCTCACAGTGCCGTAACATAAGGTGCCACATAATGCGCCCTATAATGCACTCCATAGGGCACATTACAAAGTGCCCTGTCCGCCAAGGTGCTTTCCAATGTGCCCTATAGGGCGCTTTATAGGGTGCCCGATAGGACGCCTTATGAGGAACCTTAAGGTTACAGCACTGTGAGGGTGCATTTTGCTGGCAGCAGTGATTTAAATTAAAAGGAAAAGCCTCAGACAGCCTTATTAAATAACAACACTGTGGGATCAAACCCATGACCTCTGCCTTCACAGTCATTGAAGTAACCAGTGGGCTACAACTCTATAACTGCTAAGACACACCTGGTTGGCTACAGAAAGACTGCAGGTCACCACACAACCTGTCTGCTGTGGTTACCAGGATAGAGTAAACCCACCCGTACCCATGATGCACTGCACATGCATATCAGCAGTCTACAGCTGATCACATAATGGGGTATGCACCCCCACAGCACCTTGGCCTGGCAGGGGGAACTGACCATGTGTGTTACTGGCACAGAGTAGCTAGAGACCGTGATATTGTGCGGGTCCTGTGCTCGCCCTGATGGTGAGGTGGGGCACCCAGCATCAGGTCCGCAGCACCTGGCTTGGCTGAGACGGACTATGCTGCAAGTCCCCATCAGTGCCAGTGTGTGATAGGTAGTCCTTGCAGACACACATAGGATGCACCTGTGTCCATCTGTATTTCCCAGTCACGTCTAGACCTTGTGGACTATGGTGCACCCAGAATAGTGCATATCCTGTGTGGGTGCCATGGTTACATATTATAAGTAAAGGGGGGTGTTTGGACCCAAAAGCAGATTATGTAGCACCATCCAACCCGCCCTCTATGGCTCAGGGTGGGGGACAGGATCTCCCACCAACATATCCACCTTCTACATCTCTGCAATGGTGGTAGTAGAGGGGACCATCAACCCCAGTCCTGCTGGAGAACAGGCCTCCTACAGGACAGTCAATGAAGATCTATACACATCACATAAGGCAATGGCAGACAGGCAGAAAGCTAGAAAAGCTCAGCTGCCCCCACCACTATCTGACATTCACCAGCAGAGGGCACAGTCAGTCTCCACCCAGTGCATCCTGCAAGGTGTTCCAGCCATATACATGCTAACTGCAGACAGTCTGCTAGCTAGTACATAGTACATGTTCCTGGAAGAACTGTGTGCACCTAAAAATGGGATGTGAGCACACACACCAAGCAGGTATGTCAGTGATTGGGCCCCAGAAAAGGAAGCCCATAAATATCACTTGAGAAAAATACTGTACAGCACTATGGGGGAACCTAGCCATGCCGTGGTCAATGTTCAGCGTTGACTTTTAAACCCCTATGGAAGGGATCAGGTGAAATTAACTCAATCTCATTATTGGTTGGCTTCCGCTAGCATACTCCCCACTCTATAGAGGTATTCAAACCTTGAGGACTTAATGTGATCCCTTCCATAGGGGTTTAAAAGTCAACGCGTGCTGCAACCCGCATGCGTGGCGTCTTTTGAGAATAGGATTTGCAGTGAAGGGAAAAGTGAGTAACTCATTGGAAAGCTTTCACGACTAACTTTGATTCAGAAGGTTTATATAATTGAATGATTATCATTTTTCATCTTTACTAAGATTATCCCCTGACGAAACGCCAACGGTGAAACGCTACGGCGCCGAATGAATGAGTCGGGATTGAGTTGAAAAGTTTCATTTGGCTATGTCTACCTCGAAAATTGTTGCCCATGATAAAGCATTATGGAAGACATGGATGGAAGAATGTGAACTTTAAAACTGGAACAACATAAGGAAGCTTACAATGAATTACAGTTTTTGCTTCGGAGCGAGAAACATAGTTTATTCCTGTTGAAGGACGCCATAAGCAAAGCTAGGTATTTTTATAGCACTAGTTTGTGCTGTTTTTACTTTTTGCAGTCTTCCTACCTGTCATGTTTTACAAGTGAAGGCTTTTTTACAATTGACGGTAGTCCGCCCGTGATAAATGAAAAACACAAAAATAATAAGTTGAAAATAAAAATTAAAAAAGAACAAGAAGTATGTAAAAAAAATATAAAAAAAGAATAAAAGGTTCATTGGGCGATAGTTAACAGGTCATTGATGTGTTAAAGACTTTTTTTCACTGTATTTAAAAAAAACAGATTCAGTGATAAGTCTTATCTGAGACCTGATCACCTAGGCATCTGCCTAGCCTACCCTGTGCCCCAGCTGCCACACTGCATGTCCCGCCTGCAGCCCCCTATACCCCATTTGCAGCCTCACCATAGTGTCCTCTCGTACTTGGGCACTATGATGTTGCTGCACATGTATCACTACTATCACTGTTCTTGGTTTCCCTGCCTTTGCTGCACATTGCTGACTGAAATGGTCTCTCTCCCCTGCAAATGGCGCTACTTCACTGGCGCTACTTTTCAGACCTTCATTTCACGGCGCTACTGGCGCTACTTTTCAGACCTTCATTTCACGGCGTTAGTGCGCATGGAGCCTCTTCCCGCCCACTCTCCGCCCATTGACCCCTTATCTCCGGCCCTGGGAAGCCGTACTCCGCCCTCTGTGGAGCCTTACTCCACCCTCTGCGCACCTTACTGCCGCTGGAGACATTATCAAGCGATACATGACATTCTCGCACGGTAATGCGCCATTATCATGCGATAACATCACGTATCGCGTGATAACGTCACAGCTGCGACGTTACCGCCGTTTAGTAAACATACCCCCTTGTCTTTATTCATCCTCCATGTTATTTTATTCAAAATATGTTATTCTTTTCATTCTGAAACATGCAATTTGCCTTTGGAGAAAATATCTGAATGCTTTCTTGTCTCACTTTTTCTGAATTATCACAAAAGGAAACTCAAGTCACAACGACTTGTAATTATACATCAAACAATGCAATATGGCTTGAAAAGGCACAAATGTGACTCGGGTCTTTCAAAACCTTTGCGTGTCTTCCTACATGACAAGAGATCAAGTAAATTCAAGTAGCAACAAGAGCTCTGTAGTTTCTATGCTCTGATGCCAGGGTCTCTGAACAGTCTTAGAGTGGAAGGGATGCTAGACATGGAAAGGTTTTGGAAGCCAAGAAGTGGATGAATGCAGCTAAATTAGAATATACCGAATTTCCGAAGTATGGATAACCTGAAACCCCAAGTCACTATAGCGTTCACAGGAGCAGTATGGGAAGTCCTGGGCTATGTAGAGCTCCACAGATGTTATGTGGATATTCTCTAATAGAGAATATCCAGACTAGTTAGATTCGTTTTGTGTTATTTATGGGTTCTATTCTTGCCACAGTGATGGAGATATTGCACCGTGCAGTGCCCTATTACCACCTGGCAAGTACAATAATCATTGCATACTGGGGCATTTTCCCTAACCCTGGCTGTCAGAATCTATTGTTTCACTTTGAATGTGTTGCTCTTTGCCACTCCCCCCAGAAGCTGCTGCCCTAGGTAACTGCCTGGTTTGCCTGGTGGTGGGACCAGCCCTGGCTGACACTGTGGAACTCCATGCTACAAGAGTGTTGTGTTGAGAAACTTTTTTAAATTTAGAAAGCTGATAAACACCTGCTAAAAAGCCATGATTGTAACTCTGAACTGTGTATTTCCAGAAAATCTTTTCTTTGAGAGTTTTTAATTTTGTGAGTAGGCCCCTATTGTGCGAGCAGATGCTTACAAATGAGAGAAACTTCCAGGGGTTACTTTGGTTTCTTGGCTATTTGTCTTTGATATCAACTAGGAATATTGAGGGGTGGAAGGAATTCTTGAAAGAGTATAAGTGTGTACATTTGTTAATGTGATTTTCCTCTTGTTAGGTTTGTAAGAATTTATTTGTGATAGCTGAAATCATGGAAGGCACCAGATTCAGATGTATGAAGTAGATATATATCAACTTCAAGCAGTAACTTGCTCAGATACAGACAAACATCTCCCTCTTGTAAACATGGGATAATCCACATGGAATCTGTGTATCTTTTTGGGAACCTGACAGGTACTTGTGACCTGGATTGGCTGCTGTTGGAAACAGGATACTTAGCTAGATGAATCTTTAGTCTGACCCAGTAAGGCATTTCTTAAGATATGTTCTCTAAAAAATTCTGAACGTTCACATATCTATATGCAGGAATTTTAGCTGAAGGTTTTTTGGGAAGAAGATTTCTGTTGGAGAAAGATATGCCAGAGAGTCTCTGTGTGGGAGAGTTGTGAAAGGATTTGTTTGATACCAGAATTGTAAGTAATTAAGAATTATTACAGAGGAGTGTGCAAAGAGTTTGCATGAAACCTAGAGAGAAAACTTAAAAGTAAATATGAGAACTTTTTTTTTCTTAATGACTGGAAGCAGACTGAAGGAGCCCTAAAGCTCATTCAAGCACTTTTAAAACCGATCGGAATGAGGATTTGAATCGATTGGTCAGAGCATGAGAATTTGAATTGATTTATTAGAATGAGTTTAATTTTGAGCACAGATTTGGTTAAAAGCTTAACAGTGTGTGACTTGCTTTCTATTCTTTAAAGCATTCAACAAAACATCACCCTCCTCAATTGCTGATCTGCTCATTCACACCCCCAACAACAAATCCAGAAGAGCAATCTTGGAAAATACTCTAGTTATACCAAGTGGATCTATGAAACTTAACCAATCAACTATCAATAGAGCATTTACAAGCTATGCCCCCAGGTGTTGGAACAAACTCCCTTCTAACATAAGAGCAATCAGGGCCCTCACGCAATTTAGAAAGGCCCTCAAACATCACTTGTTCCTCATGCACTTTACACAGCTCAATGACTTCCCCCCTACCCACACACTCACTCAGCTCGACGATTCCACCCCCCAGCAATGCAATCGCTCAATTATGTCAACCGTGAGCATATGCACACTAAAACTGCATTATGAATGTACACCTTATGTTATTACAGAACTTTAACTCTTCATGACCAAGAGAGTGCAAACACGCAGTAATCAAACTCTCACTGTAAAACCCGTTATGAGTTCAACCTGTTAAGCTCTTGTAGCATATTTTCATATGTATATAGTTTCCCCAGTTAATTCCATGTTAAAACCCTGTTTTATGTAAACGTAGGACAAAATCTGTATGTCCAAGTGTTTTATTGTTCGATGTAAACCGCACTGATGAGAAATAGCGCGGTATATAAGAAATGTTAAATAAATAAAATAAATAAATACAAATAAATAAATAACACTGGAATCCTTCAAACAGTGAAGGAAATCAAGGCTGAAGGTATAAAACTTCCAGTGCTGTGCAAAGAAAAACCTTAAAAGTGAGCAGTTTTAAAACAGTATACTGCTCACAGAATTTATTGAATCCTGAGACGTATTGAACTGTTTTAGTGAAGAAGAGAGTGTATGTTTGTAAGAGTGAAGGATTGAATGTGTTTATGAAGAAAGAAAAAAACCCATTGCCTTATTTAAAGAATTAAATTTATTGGCAATTGGTATAGTTTTCCTGGACTGATTGGCAGTTGTAAGGATTGATTCTGGCACATACCTAAAGAAAAACGGATTTTTGCACAGAGAGTTCTGTAGGAAGGAAAGACAGAGAATCGGATTATCTTTTGTTTTTGGGAAAAGCAAGTCTCACAAGTAACAGAAATAGAAAAAGATGAAAAAAGCAACACTTTCTAGTTACTGCACACATAGCTAGGGAGGGAGGTTCTTTTTTTTTACTGATTTTTTGAAGACAAGTAGTAGGAATCCTAATTGCAGCTGGACATCGCTGGAGCAGAGGGGATCCTGAAGCCCCAAAGTCAAGAAAGCAGCAAAGACCTGAAAAGAAGATTTGAGATAAATGACTAACACAACAGTGACTATATAAGGGTGGGGGGGTATGTGGGGGGGGGGGGGGGTAACACTAGTGTACTAATAGTTGAATTTTTTTTAAAAACAAAAGGAGTTTTACCGGAATGATGATATTCATTCACCTGCAAAGTTACAGATACTGTAAAAAAGATATTGTTAGAACTGAACTTTTCTTCTACTGAGTAAAGAAACTAATACCCGTTTTTGAAAGAAACAATATTGTACCACTGTTGAATAGAAACATTGTAAGAACTGTTCACAGAAAAATACTTGACTACGTTTATAAATATTGTTAGTGTCAATTCAATTTTTATAAATTAACTTTTGTAAAAATTTCTAATTTAAGTTTTTTTTTTTAATATTGTTTAACTTGTTCAGCTGGTTCTTTGTGAGAGAGTTCTCACCCCTTTGGAAAGTTCAGATTTGAATTTAAGATTCAAGAAGTTGTAAAGTGCACTGAGAAAAAATAATAAATATTTTCTCTGTAAACTGGGAGAGGCTTACCTGAAGTAACCCAGTCACCCGTGACACTCATAACATCCAGGTAAAATACGGTAACGCCCCATGGAGGCTCCGGTTTACACTTGTAAAAAACTATTTTGTGGGATTTCCTATTAAAATTGTCTGTTATAAGAAGTATGGTTAAGTCGCCATACATTTTTCTTTTCTCCGTTGTTTTACTCAGCTTAGGCCTTAAGAGAAATCTCTCCGATCCACCAGGACCATGTGCTTGTGCTCTGTGTGTAGCGAATGGGTTTTTGTCATTTCTTCCACTTTGAAGCCACAGACTTCACTGAATAAATAAATTTGCAAGGTCTCCAGGACAATCATCACCTCAGTCAGCGGAGGACCATATGGTCCATTCTTTAGAGGTGAGATCCATTACAGTTCCTAGAACCCTGCAGCCACGACGGTCCCAGGGATCTGTGCTGGGTCCGCTGCTTTTTGACATATTCATAAATGACCTGGAAAATGGAATAACGAGTGAGGTTATCAAATTTGCAGATGACACAAAACTATTTAAAGTTGTTAAAACCCAAGAGGATTGTGAAAAATTGCAAGAGGATCTGGATAAATTGGAAGACTGGGCATCAAAATGGCAGATGAAATTTAATGTGGACAAGTGCAAGGTTATGCACCTAGGGAAGAACAACCCAAACTATGGTTACACGATGCAAGGTTCCACATTAGGAACCACCACCCAGGAAAAAGATTTAGGCGTCATTGTGGATACCATGTTAAAACCCTCGGCCCAGTGTGCAGCGGCGGCCAAGAGAGCAAATAGAATGCTAGGTATGATAGGGAAAGGAATGGAAAATAAAACAAAAGATATTATAATGCCTCTATATCATTCCATGGTGAGACCGCACCTTGAATATTGTGTGCAATTCTGGTCGCCGTATCTTAAAAAGGATATAGCGATTTTAGAAAAGGTACAGAGAAGAGCCACCAAAATGGTAAAGGGGATGGAAGGATACTCCTATGAAGAAAGGCTAAAAAGGTTAGGGCTCTTTAACCTGGAAAAGAGACGGCTGAGGGGAGATATGATAGAAGTCTATAAATTAATGAACGGAGTGGAACGGGTAAACTTAGATCGATTGTTTACCTTATCAGAATATAGAAAGACTAGGGGACATGCAATGAAGCTACAGGGTAAACTATTTAAGACTAATAAAAGAAAATATTTTTTCACTCAATGTGTAATCAAATTCTGGAATTTGTTACCGGAGGATGTAGTAAAGGCTGTTAGTGTAGCTGGGTTTAAAAAAGGTTTGGACAAGTTCCTTGAGGAAAGGTCCATAAACCATTATTAAGAAGTGACCGAAGATATCAATGCTTGACCCAGTACAAGCATTGTGGAACTTGTGTCTCTTGGGGAAACTGCTAGGTACATATGACCTAGATTGGCCACTGTTGGAAACAGAATACTGGGCTTGATGGACCTTGGTCTGACCCAGTATGGCATATCTTATGTTCTTATGTTCATCTTTTACTATTGATACATAGAAGTTGATTATCACTTTTCTATAAAAGCATAAATTTTCTTGTTTTGAATAAAAATGTTGTAAGTAATCTAATTGCAATTATCTCATTTTGGTGCATTATTAATCATGGTCCTAAAGTGCCTTTCACAAAATACTGAAAAAATCAAGAAAATAAATTTTTAGATTCAATTTTATTTACCTTGCAGAGTCTGACTAATCAAGGTCTTTACTTATAGATGGAGAATGAGAGAAAGGCCTCTGTGAATCAAGCTTGAAGACAGGTCTCTTGCTTGTTCCATCTGTGAAAGTTGCCTTAAAACCGTGAAGTGGAAGTTTATAAAAGGACCTCCAGGTGAAATTTGCGTCTTCCAGGGAAAGATGTCTGGGGGAAAATATTGGGACATTCAAGTTTCGGCCCAGTTTTAGAAACTTGGACATCCCTGACATGGATGGCCATGGTGGCAGCCACATAGACATCCCCGCTACAAAATCTTGGGATGGGGACGTCCAGCCAATAGGTTATGCATGTTCACGCCGGCTATTTTGCCAGTGGGGACATTCATCGGTATTCTGATGAGAAAACATGTGCCCTCGTTCCTCATCAGTTTTCTCTAATTGAAAAAACAACATAGGTGAAATCAGGCTCTCTCTTTCTCTGTGCTCTCTGTGTGCCATGATAACGATAGAGGAGCTTTTCTGATGCCTATTTATGCCTTGGAGCACGAATAGATATGGAGATTTCCGCTAGTGGTCCCTGATGTGGTCACCAATCAGCTGTGCACATCCGTTCTGCCTGAAACACCCCTGACATGTTGCCACTATGCCCCATTCATGACTTGGACATCCTGCACTGAGGATGTCTCCTGAGCCAGCTTCTAAAATGCCTCCATAGATTGTAATTTGGACAACCCCCTTCATCTTTATGCAGAAGTTACTACATCTTTGACTTTGACCGTTGGGCATTTGCTGATTCTGTCCTTTAACTTCATTTATTCTTTCTCTCTTCTGTGCTGAGAAGAATCCAGTGCAGACTGGAAACCAGGACAGGATTAAGGCATAGGCAAGCTAGGTGCATGCCTAGGGCTCAAATTTGTAGGGGAGGCCCTCTCAAATATGGGAATTCAGTAGCTTTCAAGGCAGAGTTTGCCCTCAGCTGTTGCCAGAAAGAAGAGTAGGGAGGAGTGGGGTCGGAGACCAGAGCCACCACAGCCGATAGAGGTCTGTCTGTCATACCCTGTCCTCCAGTCAGCAGGAAGAGTCAGTGAGCAGCAGTGTCTTACCTGTGTTTTCCTCCTCCTCCTCTGCTGTTTTTTTTTGCACTCAGAACCACACAGGACCACGTTTGGAGGAGTTATAAAATGTTTTCAGATTATGACGTGGGACCCAATATGCTAGTTTGCCTAGAACCACCAAAGAGTTAATATGGACCAGTGGCTGCAAAATTAGTCCATCAAAAAGTTTTTATACAAATAGCAATGTGCACTATTTTGAAATAAAACAAAAAAACATAATGGAAAAAAGTGACAAATTTAGTTTAGTGTTTTTTTCCTTTTGTTTCATTTCATCTTTAGCATGTAATATCTTAAAAAATGAAATGCAATCAAACAAAAAAAGAAATGAAAAGCATTGACCCCCCCCCCCCGAAAAGTAAATGAGACAAAGAAAAATGGGTAGCTTGACTTCTAGCAGTAGTACCATGAGATTGCCTCTAGGGGTCGACAGCGCTTGGGCGGAAGCGACTAGGGAGTGCTCCTACCTGCCAGCTAGTCGCCAAGGAATCCCCTGGTAGGCACCTGGGGGGGGGGGGAGTTGGGAGCTCATCTTTAATTTTGGGGAGGGGGGAGGAGCAATGTTTAAGCTGTGAAGAGCTGCCCTTTCATGTTGGGGTTTTGACTTTTCATGTCAGGAAATTTTGGGGGGTGGGTGGGATTTGTGATTGGTGCTGGCCACTTTAAGAGCACCTAAGTGGACTGATGCTCCCAGGGAGGGAAGATAACACTAGCTCAAAGCTGGCTTTATTTTTCCAAGAACAACATAGCTTGTGAAGGCAAGTGCAAGCTGCATTGCTCAATTTACATATTAATGAGGTCCTTTGCATGCATTTACATGCTTTGCATCTCATTATTATGTAGCTCATGTTGTGAAAACTACCAAACACCACCCGATTTTTGCCATCTAACACACATGATTTGTCCAAAATCGTGTGATGTGTGTACCCATGTGCTTGATAAAATATACAAGTACACTGCAGTTCTACCCCTTCTCCACTCAAAATATGCTCCCCAGGAATGCTTATGTATGGTCTGCATAGAAACAGATGCAGTCTTTTCATGTGTCTGCTTTTTGGGGGTCAATTTATAATAGGGCACTTCAGTTAAATGGATAGGAAGGTGCCTGTTTTACCCCTATTTTATAAAGATACAAAGGATACACAGGGTCATCTAGTATACTAAAGTGTGGTAATGGTTTGTGTGCTGTGGCAACCATTACTGTGCATCAATATGCAGCTGGGATAACAACCCCCCGCTAACCAGTTGTGGCAGAGACTGAGTGGTCCAGGGACAGAGCATTCATGTTGTAGATAGCATGGCCATCTTTAATGCATGCTAACCGTCCACGTTGCACTTAGCATGGTGGCATTTCCCGCCACCTCAGTGAATTGCATAAAGTGGAAGTGAAGAAATAGCAGCAAATGGTTTAGTGCAGGGGCGGCATGGAACCAGTATTAAATACATGAGGACACTCCGGGCACACATCCATTTCTTAGCATGTGTCCAACAGCACCCCCACACTCGTTTTTGGGGTGGAACACATGATAAGTACCTGCATTTTTATAAACATGCCCCTTAAATTACAAGCTTTAGCTACTGTCGTTGACACTGGGGAAGGATCACCGGAGGTTCCATTAAAGGAAATTTCTATTTTGGTAAAGCAAAAAATAACCTTTTGACTTCTATGACTCGAGCAAATATGTATGTAATCATAGGAGATTCCCAATTGATATTAAACTGGAACCTTCTGCAATCCCATCATCTAATATCTCCCAATTTAGGACTATTTCAACAATATTTCAAGTTCCCACCTCCTGGATATCCAACTAGGCATTCTTTTAGGAATAATATACACAGTAAGAATGATAATTCCTTATAGTCCCTCCAGTTCAGTCCCTCACCTTTGGGTTGTGCACCTCTTCCCGCAGCATAGAGACTGGGCATGTCAAATTGTAGATATCCTGCTGGCACCTCCCACCAGTTTCCAGTGTGTCCAGTCTCCATGCAGCTGGAGATAGTGAGCCTAGGTGTAAGGCTCACTAGAGGAGCAGATAAGGAGCTTTAGGCAGCTTAGCTAGGGTTTTTAGTTTTTCTTTTCTCCCTATAACGTTTTTTCTTTTGATCTGTAGCTTTAAAGCTCATTAAAGCTTGTTAAAAAAAAAAAAAGAAGAAAGCAAGGGCTGACAGGGGATCGGAAGGGATTTAGAGGAATCTCTTTTCTCCCTCCCATTTATTTCTGTCCCCTTTGCCTGCGCTCCCCTCCTTGTTGGCACGGAGGGGAGTTCTTTAGCAGGCTTTTCATCTCCTTACCGGCTCAGTTTTCTGTGCTGCAGATTTCCAGTCAGAAACTGTCATCGGGCCTTGTTTCTCTGCTGCTGTTGCTGGCTGACAGACTTTCTCAGCTGTGCTGCTCACAGGAAGCCCGTTATTTTTATCAGGGTGCAGAGAGGAACCGAAGGTCTCGGAGGAAGAGGTGTGTTTTTAAATCTTTGCTGCTAGTGTCCTGTGAGCATTTTTGAGGCCTGCTGCCGTGTGTGAAGCATGTTCTGTGGGTTAGCAGAGCTCAGGATCTTGGCGGGCCTTTTTCCCGCCTTTTTTCTTCAGTGCTCTTTTTCTTTGCTGACAGCTTTCTTTAATTAATCCTTGTATTTTTCTGGTTACTTGGAATTAATTTTGATTACTTTTAATTTTCAATGTTTTGGAGCTCTTAAAGGGCTAGTACAGAAAAGTAAAAAATAAAAATAAATAAATAAAAAAGAGAAGATTCTGCACATTGTTGTGTTTGTTGCTTTTTTTGGTGGTCTGCGGGAGCCATTTCCTTTACTATCCAGTCTCTCGGATCCCGTAGCGCTAATGCCTATGTAGCCACAATGCCTGGTTTGTGGCGCCCGTAGGGGCTCGGTCTCGGACATGGGGGGGTGTCGTGGCTGCTGTCGCACCCCCAGGGGCCCTATCGGTGGGGTCAGGTATTGCCTGATGATTCCTCCTCCTGGCTCCGTACGTACCACAGGCAGCCTTGCCTGACCCTCTGAGGGTGGTAGTTGTACCTTCTCTATATAAAGCACACAACACACTTGAGTTTCAAACTCAGGGCTTTATTCCCCGTCCACGAGGTTTTTCTTTCTCTTTGGCAAACAAAACAATAGACCACTTCGGGCATGTAACAGAAATTAAAGGTAGAACTAAAATAGCTTACTTCAGCTTTTAAATGCAAACAAAAAGAAAAGAATTAAACATCCTCACTGTTCCTAACAGCCTTTTCTTTTTGCTGCCACAGCACAGCTCACTTCTAATGGTTTTCTTGAGAGACACGTTTTGTTAGCACACAGCTAGTGACTCTTAAGCACTGGTTATCTTCAAGCATTTACCTTAAGGAAAACTCAGGGTCAATTACAGACAGTGAACATTCCATTGGCTCAGGAACTGCTGGTATATCTGCATTCTCATATTCCATTAATTCAGGTTCATTTGAACTCACGTTTCTGAGATCAACTGTCTCATAAGGATAAGGCTGGCTTGCCTCGTCAAGCAGGAAGTTGTTCTGTCCCTCTGAATCACTGCTTCTCTGGGAACTACCGTAGGGTTTTGAATGAGGCTCATAGGAGCTCAGCCCCTGCTGGTAACTACAAGGATATTCAACAACTTCCCTGGCTCTGTTACTAGAATAATTACGGCCTGCTCTGAGCGTGCTCGGGTCTAGCCTTTGCAACACAGCTGCCCTAGATTGCACTGCTCTAGACGGAAGTTTATCCAACGTGGGGAGTTTAAAGTTGCTAGTAGAATCACCAGCTTTTTCAGGTAAGAGAGCTTCTCTTCTCTTGGGGTTTCTACTACAAGGGAAGAAGTTATTCTCTGTTTCTTTAAAGCTTGTTTGTGACTGGCTTTTCCTATTGCTTCGGGGTTTTACCCAATCAGGTAGGAAACAGCCACTAATAGTACTTCTTGCTCTGTTACCTTGTATGTAAGATTTCCTACGTCTCTCATGCTCTCCACGCATGCACACAGTATCTGGTTTCTGCCTTCCAAATGTTTCACACAGGTCTCGGGACTCACTCAGACCTTCGTATGGGCTCTCCTGCTGATCCAGTAGTTCAGACTCTCTTTCTCTCTCTCTTTCATTCCAGTCCCATTCTTTCCACAGCTTCTGCTGCGCTTGCCGCTGTCTCTCTTGCTGTGACACTTGTTGGCTCACCTCCTCTCCTCTCTAACTATTTGTGAGCGTGTTTTATCACCGTGTCTTTGGGCTCCACCTCCACCCAGCTGATTCCTATCAGGCAATGCAAACTCCCTTTGCTTGCTATCTGGGTGTGTCTTCCCAGCCCTTACCCACGTGTGCCTTGGTTGTCTGTAGCAACCATCTGACAGTTTTCTGTTTACACTGTCATCTCTTCCCTGATCATCGCTACTGATCTGCATTTTCTCAGGCTCCATTAGGTCCACCTTGTGACACTGCGCATCTGAGGCGCTTACTATGGAGCAAGAAATGCAGGATCTGTCTAAAGAAGGCACTGCTCTGGTGACGCAGGGTGCTGCTGCTTCTGTGGAAGGGGAGTCTCTGTGGGAGTCTCCGTTCGCTCATCCTACTTCAAATTTGGCTTTGCCTGGTAATTCCGCTACTCCCATGGTGTCTGGAGCAGCTGTTGAGGGTTTCTTCACAGATTTTGTGCTGCTGCTTCATCAGGTTTACTGTTGTGGCAGCAGGGGGCAGTCATGGATGCCTCGGTTCTTGGAATGGCAGGAGGCCAAGCAGCCACCAAAAGGTTCGGTGGTAGTGATGGTAGACCGGTTAAGAGGGCCCGGTCAGTGGAAGATCAGCCTCTTGGTTCAGACTGGGCGGATGCAGAGGACCTTGAGCTGGAGCCGGAAGATGGGGATGGAGGATTTAGAGGAAGGTGAGATTCAGGAACCTGAAGATCAAGCAAGGATTATCCGGGTCTTTCGAAGGGAGGAGCTGACAGCGCTCATTACGGAGTCCCTTCAGGCTCGCAACCTTTCGTCGGTGGTACCAGCGGAGGATGAGGGTTTGGATGATCCTCTCATTCAGGTGGTACAAAAGTCCCAGGCGTTTTTTCCTGTTCACCATGTGGTTAACAGATGATTCAGGATGAATGGGATGTGCCAGAGGCAGGCTTGCGTGGTGTGAGGTCCATGAATCGTGTCTATCCCTTGACGGATCAAGAACGGGAAGTGTTTCATTCTCCGCGTATAGATGCGGCAGTTTCAGCAGTCACGAAGAAGACTACTATTCCAGTTGAATGCAGTGTGGCTTTGAAGGACGTACAGGTTCGGAAGGTGGGCGCCTTATTGAAGCAAGCTTTTGAGGTTAATGCTCTGGCTCTACAGGCCTCTATTTGTGGAGCTTGGGTGGCGAGAGCATGCCTTTGCTGGTCGCAGCATTTGCAGCAGCCAGTTCAGCAAACGCAGGAGCAGCTAGCTGATGTGACAAGACTAGAGTCAGGTTCTGCATATTTGGCCGATGTCCACTATGATCTTATTAGAGGTTTGGCGAATAGCATGGCTTCCTTGGTTGCTGCACGCCGCTATCTTTGGTTCAGGGACTGGGCGGCAGACAGTACCTCCAAGTCGCGTCTTAGCAAGCTTCCTTTTAAGGGGAAGCTGTTGTTTGGAAAAGCTCTTGATAAGCTGGTCAAGGATTTGGGGGATTCTAAAGGAGGTTGCTTGCCGGAGGATAAACTGAAGCAGGGCCTAGCTCCATTACCTGCCTGTGAGCATCCTCGGGATTTCAGGCATTTTTGTATCTCCCATTTGGGAGGTTTTCAAATAGGACGGTTTTCCTCTCGAGGTCAAACCTTTAGAGGATTCTGGGGAGCGGGCAGAGGATTTGCTAGTCCCTCTTCCTCGGCTTTTTGGAAAGCACAATTAAGCGAGGTGGACCCAGGCAAGAATTCAGCTGGTAGGGGGTCCATATAACATCTGATCAGTGGGTGTTGAATGTCGTTCATGAAGCTTATTCTCTTGAGTTTGCCCGTCTGGTGGTCGACTCTTTTGTCATGTTGCCGTGCAGGGGGGCGAGAAAGGACGATTGCGGTACGGGAGACTCTGGCTCGTCTTTTGAAGCTAGGAGCAGTGGTTCCAGTTCCACGAGAGCACTATGGTATCGGTCGATACTCAATTTATTTTGTGGTGCCAAAGAAAGACGGGGCCTTCTGCCTGATTCTGGATCTCAAGGGGGTAAACCGCTGTTTGTGGGTACCTCATTTCCGAATGGAGACCTTACATTCGGTTATAGTGGCGGGTCATCAAGGGGAGTTCTTAACGTCTCTCGATCTCACCGAAGCATATTTACACATTCCGATCAGGCAAGATCATCAGAGGTTTTTAGAATTTGCGCTACCGTGGGGGCATTTTCAATTTCAGGTATTGCCCTTTGGTCTGGCGATGGCTCCGCGCACCTTCACCAAGATTATGGTGGTGGTGGCGACGGCTCTTTGAAAGTAAACATAGAAACATAGAAACATGATGACAGAAAAAGACCACAAGGCCCATCTAGTCTGTCCTTCCATAACAACAACTACAACAGTCCACTTTCTACCTTTAGAGATCCTCTGTGTTGGTCCCATGCTTTTTTGAATTCAGTTACTGTCCTCATCTCTACCACCTCCACTGGGAGACTATTCCACGGATCCACTACTCTTTCTGTAAAGAAATATTTCCGCATATCACTCCTGAATCTATCTCCCTTCACCCTCATCCCATGTCCCCTCGTCGCAGAACTTGCTTTCAATTGAAAGAGGCTCTCTCCCTGAACATTTATGCCACGGAGGTATTTAAACATCTCAATCATATCACCTCTATCCCGCCTTTCCTCTAAGGTGTACATATTAAGATCCTTAAGTCTGTCCTCATATGCTTTATAATGAAGCCCATTAATCATTTTAGTAGCAACCCTCTGCACCGACTCCATCCTGTTCACATCCTTTTGAAGGTGCGGTCTCCAGAATTGCACACCATACTCCAAATGAGGTCGCACCAAAGACTTATACAGAGGCATTATCACCTCCTTTTTTCTGCTAGCCATTCCTCTCCGTATGCACCCAAGCATCCTTCTAGCTTTTGCCGTCGCCTTTTCTACCTGTTTAGCTACTTTAAGATCATCAGACACAACCACGCCTAGGTCCCGCTCTTCTTTAGTGGACAAAAGTACTTCACCTCCTATACTGTATTGCTCCCTTGGATTGCTGCAGCCCAAATGCATGACCTTACATTTTTTAACATTAAATCCCAGCTGCCAAATTCTAGACCATTCTTCAAGCTTAGCTAGATCCCTCCTCATGTTATCTACACCTTCCTGGGTGTCTACTCTATTACAGATTTTGGTATCATCCGCAAAGAGGCAAACCTTACCCGACAGCCCTTCCGCTATATCACTAACAAAGATGTTAAAAAGAATCGGACCAAGGACAGATCCCTGGGGCACACCACTGGTAACATCCAGTATTAGTTCATCCTTATCTCAACGACTAGTTAATTCAGGCAACATCCAGGGCCAAAATTGTGTGAGTGACAGACAGAGTGGTAGAGCTCCTGCAGAGTCTCAGTTGGATGGTCAATACGACCAAGAGCCGATTTGGTTCCAACGCAAGTTCTAGAGTATTTGGGAGTTCACTTCGACACTCGTGTGGGATCGGTTTTCCTGCCGGATCTCCGAGCCCAGGGCCTGCGGCTTCTGGTGCTTGATTTTTTGAGGACTCCTGCACCATCGGCCTGGCACTATCTCCGCATGTTAGGGACAGTGACGGCGACTCTGGAAGTTGTGCCGTGGGCCAGAGCTCACATGCGTCCCTTACAGAGGTCACTGATCCGTTGATGGTCTCACCAGAATGACTCTCTGTCCAAGCAACTCCCCTGTCCATTGCGGATCAGGAAGTCTCTTCAATGGTGGCTTCATCCGCAGAATCTCGCGGTGGGCATGTCTCTCGAACAACCGCAGTGGATGCCAGTGTAAATTGATGCCAGTCTCGCAGGTTGGGGAGCTCATTGCGGAGAGCTCTTCATGCAAGGCTGCTGGACCGAACAGGAAGCCAAATGGTCCATCAATCAGCTGGAATTGCGAGCGGTAGCTCTAGCACTTTAGGCCTTCGAATCCACCTTACAGGGTCAAGTGGTTTGAGTGCTCTCGGACAATGCCGCGACGGTTTCGTACCGCAATCGTCAAGGGGGCACAGGAAGCGGGGCTCTGGATATGGAGGCAGGAAGTCTCTTCAATTGCATAGAGCCTCGGCTTCGGGGCTCTGTTGGCGGCGCACATTGCGGGAACGGACAATGTGACGGCGGACTTTCTCAGCTGGCTTCCAGTGGATCCCAGAGAATGGGAGCTTCATCTGGAGGTGTTTGCTCAGATTGTCCTCAAGTGGGGATCTCTGGTTATGGATCTCATGGCGATCTTTTGGTCGGCCAAAGCCAGTCACTTTTACAGTAGACGACAAGAACGAATTTCGTAAGGTCTAGATGCCTTACTTCAACAATGGCCCACTCATGGTCTCATCTACGTTTTTCCCTATTGGGCGCTGATGGGATGCGTGGTGCAGCGCATCAAGGCTCATCAGGGAAGAGTGGCTCTAGTAGCTCCAGATTGGCCTCGTCATCCATGGTATGCCGATCTGGTGCGTCTGCTCGATGGGGAACCGTGGCGGATGCTGCTAAGGGAGGATCTGCTGCTTCAGGGTCCTCTACGAATGCCTGAGATACATCAGCTCTCGCTTATGGCTTGGCCATTGAAAGGGCTCGGTTAAGGAAGAAGTGTTATTCCAAGGCGATGATTGACACCTTGCTTCAGGCCAGAAAGAGGTCCACTTCCTTAGCATATGTGCACGTCTGGCATGTTTTTGCGGACTGGTGTGCTCGATGTCAGTTTCCCTCTGCCTCAGTATCTGTACTGACAGTGTTGAGTTTCTTTCAAGACGGGTTCAATAAGGGATTGACTGCCAGTCTGTTAAGGGTGCAGTTGGCAGCTATTTCTGGTTATCGAGGAAAAATGAAAGGAGTTCCTTTGGGGGTCCATGCCGATGTTGTCCGTTTCTTGAGAGCGGTATCCCGTCTACGTCCTTCGCCCAGGGTGTTTTCTCCTCCATGGGCTCTCAACCTGGTTTTAGGAGCCTTGACAAGGGAGCTTTTTGAGTCCTTGTATCAGGCTTCCCTAAAGGATTTGACTTTGAAGACAGTATTTTTGATAGCCATTTGCTCTGCACGTCAAATCTCTGATTTGCAGACTTTATCCTGTCGGGAACCATTTCTGACTTTTTCTAGGGAAAAAGTGGTGTTGTGTCTCATAACTGTCTTTCCTACCAAAGGTAGTTTTGCCATTTCATGTGAATCAGTCGGTCTCTTTGCCCATTTGGGGTGTTTCGGGGGAGACTGTGTCGGACCATAATTTGCGTTTTTTAGACATTAAGAGGGTACTTCGGCGACACTTGAAGGTCTCGGAGTCCTTCCGCAAGTCTGACTGTTTGTTTGTTCTCTTTGGTGGGCTGCGTAAAGGTGAAGCGGTGGTCAAAGCTTCAATTTCCAGATGGGTTTGTGAAGCAATATCGTCAGGTGCCCTTGAGGCTGCGGGCTCATTCTACTAGAGGGCAAGTGTCTTCGTGGGCGGAGCATAGCTTAGTTCCGCCAGTTGAGATTTGCAGAGCAGCCACTTGGTCTTCCTTGCATACTTTTAGTAAACATTACCACCTGGATATTCAAGGGGCGGGAGATGCCTGTTTTGGGTCGGCGGTTTTGCGGCCCGGGTGGACAGGTCCCTCCCAATAGTTTACTACTCTGTTACATCCCAGAGGTGAGGGACTGAACTGGAGGGACGATAGGGAAAGAGAAATTAGACTTACCTGCTAATTGTTGTTCCTTGAGGAACTCCAGTTCAGTCCCAATTCCCGCCCGGGGGTCTTTTGGTCAGTTTCTGTAAAGCCTGCTTTGTGATGCGCGGTGACTACAATCCAGTAGGAGAAGTTCAGCAAATGTGGTCTGTATTCAGGCAAAGTATACCTTGTATTCTTTCTTCTCTCTCCTTTCTGTCCTATTTTTGCAAACGGGAGAGAGAGAGTTATCTTCTCATTTATGGGGTTTTAGTTCAGTGTCAGAGTTAAATTGTATTTAATATTATAGCTACTTATTTGTTGCTCCTTTGAGTCTGCTTTGTCATTAGATCACTGGAAGCTGGTGGGAGGTGCCAGCAGGATATCTACAGTGGTGTCACAGTTCTGACATGCCCAGTCTCCATGCTGCGGAAAGAGGTGCACAACCCAGAGGTGAGGGACTGAACTGGAGTTCCTCAAGGAACAACAATTAACAGGTAATTCTAATTTCTCTTTTCCACTCACTCATTCCATTTAAAAGTGCCCCAGGATAGGATCATTGTACCTGCAACTGAAACTGTAAAACAAACTTTTTAGTGGTAAAAAAAGATTTATTTATTTAATGTCTTTTTTATACCATCTTTCTACAAGTCAAGACAATTTACAGGGTTCTCTGCATATAAATGTCACATAATTACTTAGAAGATGCAATTTACCTGTAACATAGTAACAGCAGGTGAGAGGTGAAAGGCAACATGGTAGGGATTGCGAAACCTAAAGTTAATCCAACTTATATACATGAGATGTATCAAAATTTACAAATTATGGGAAATACTGTACAACTGAAATTCCACTGATAAAAACTTGGTTTTCACTCGCAGTCCTCAAGAGCCACTGATAGGTCAGATTTCCAGGATATTTCTAATAAATTTGCATGAAAGATTTATTTGCCCACTACCCTTACTGTATGTAAATCTCTCTCATGGATATTCATTTGTAATTTCGCACAGTGGCTGCCAAAATTGGGCCTGATCATGGCGACCGATAATGCCACCTCAAGAGGCGGCCAGGTTTGGTGCAAAAAGATGAAGCACCCTAGAGGAATCTCATACCTTTCACCCCCTTCCCCTATGCGGCACCCTTCCCGTTAGTGCCCATTGCCACTGATGCCATCCCTCTCTTGGACCAACAGAAGCAGCAATAGCTGCAAACAGCCCCCCGGAACTTACCTTATTGCGACCATAACAAAATGGCTGCCATACCAAGGTGCTGCCCTCTAGCCTCAAGCTAGGGGGCAGCACTGCGAGATCGTGGCCATCTTTGTTAGTGCCTATGATAAGGGCAGTAGTGGGCCTATCTTTCTCATAGGCCCTACCAAAGATGTCTGTGATGTAGCAGTGCTGCCCCTAGAGTGAGCCTAGAGGGCAGCACCTTGGAATGGTAGCCATTTTGTTATGGCCACAAGATGGGGCGGGAGCGAATAGGATTGCTCCTCCAAGTTCTACCACGAGATCAAGAGTAAGAAGAAAGGAGTGTGCTTGGGGGAGTAGGGGGTGGGATCCAGGGGGCCATGGGACCCCCATTTTGCTGACTAATTAGCCAGGTCCACTTTAAATTTTGGAGAGGTGGGAGGGGAGGAAGAGGCCTCCACCTTTTCAATTATGCATCAGGGAGTTGAGAGGGGGGCTTAGTGAGACTAGTGAGCCAGGATAGGTTTCACTCGGGGGGTGCCCCAATCAGGGCTGGTCCATTCCCTAGGCGAGATAGACGGCCACCTAGGGCGGCTGGCAGCAACACACATGAAGGGCCGTGCTGCTCCCCCACCTGCTGCCGATTCCACCACAGGGGGGGGGAGCTGCAGTAGCTCTATTTCAGAAGGCTGCGGCTCTCTGCTACTGCTTTCTTCCCCGCTGCAGGTCATGCTGAAGGACCGCGGGGAATAAAACAGCGGTAGAAAGCCGCTGCCTAATGAAATACTTTTGCTGCAATCCACGCATGATGCAGTCAGTGGCGGCAGCTGGGGGGGGGGAGGACGGTGACATGGCTTGAAGGGTGCAGTGCAGCCGGGGTTTCTGCCTAGGGCAGCAGAAACCCTTGGGCTGGCCCTGGCACCGATCCCCCCTGGGAAGCTCCTGATGAGGATCGTGAGCTGTCCATGGGGGATCAGTGCTACAGGGAGGCAAGCAATTTCATTTTCAATATTGTTGGTGCTGTGGATCTCAGCACCGTGGCACAGGCAATACTGGGGGGCAAAAAGGCCTGATTGCAGCTGTTTGGGGGCAGCCTGATCATGGCTATTGGAGGAGCATGTTAGCAACCAGGCACAGAGCTGCTGACAGCTCATTGCATTCTATCACTACCATCCTTCCCCATGGGTTTACTGTGCTTCGGCAGGCACTATAGGACCTTTCCTGCAGAATCTGCCAAAGCAGGTAATGCTGAGTCTCTGTGGGAAATCCAGATCTCAGCAGTATCTGCAGAGCTTAAAATCTAATGATGATGAAAAAACATCACACAACCGGGGACTAGATTATGGTAAGATACACATAGGGTTTGGACAAGAGACTGAGGAACATCAGGATCCAAAAGCAGCCTCAAAGAAATGGTTTTTTAGCCTAGATTTAATAGTACTAGAGAAGGAGCCTGATGCACTGACTCAGGTAATTTATTCCAGGCAAATGGTGCAGCAAGGTGGAATGAACGAAGTCTGGAGCTGGCAGTGGCAGAAAAGGGCTTGTTCAAGTAGCTTGGAAGAAAAGGAGAGGAAAGAGATGGGCCGATAATGGGAAGGATAGGTTGGATCTTCTGAAGGCTTTTAGAGGAGAGGTGTAACCAGAGCATGTTTGAAGGCCACGGGAACAGTTGCAGTGGAAAGCGATAGGTTAAGGATATGACAGATGGAAGGCATGAGAGTGGAAGAGAGAGAGAGAGCTTAGACGATGGGTGGAGATAGGAACAGAGCAGCAGGTAGTCAATTTGGAGGAGACATTTTGCACTTTCCTCCTCAGTGATTTTAGAAAAGGAAGAAAGGGTGACAGAAGGCACATTTTATAAAAAATGTAGACATCTGCGTTGAGACGTGGAGGCTACCACATCTATACGTAATTCTCGTGGTATTTTAGAACTGACTGACCTAAATGCGGAGCTGCTTCTAATGTACAGATCCATGTGCAGCGGGTGGAGCAAATTTACAAATCTGCACATGAGAAAGATGGATGGAAGAACCCCAGCAACTTACAGGTGCAAGTGCTGGCGTCACAATGGGCACATGCAAATGTCAGAAACGAGGCGTGCATCCCTCCCATTTTCCAAACCTACAGTGTATGTGCAGATGCTGCTATTTAACTTCAAAGGACTCTTGTCAACTTGTTTCAATTTGTAGGAGAAAATCAGCACTGGGGGATGAAGGAGGGGTACCCACTTAATCTCTCGTTTAAAAGGATGGCCAAAAGAAGCACTTTTAAAATACTTGTTTAAGTCATAGAGCAGATTTAAATTCAGATGCGGGCAATTTTGAGCATACATGTGCATCACCTATATAAAATGGGTGATATATGTGTCAATTTCTGTCCTGCCCAGGCTAGGCCCCCGAAACGCCATAGAATGTCTCCTGGATAAATGTTTACAGATAGACGTACCTGGAGCAAACAGATGCACATTGTAACCTTTCCAAAATCGCATCTTACATGAGGATGAGGTTCGCATGTTTTTTGGCCACCACATCCATGTTGAAAACATAAATAAGGCTTCTAAAATAACCTGCATAGAGTATATGCATGGCTGGACACCTTCTTTGGAGCAGGTGTAAATTTGTGTGCAAAAAGTTGCATACTATTGAGGCTGATTCCAGGTGTCTATTTCATAAATGCACATATAAGATAGGCAGGAATCCATCACCTCGGCTTCTCCCATTAGGGGTGGTACATCAGTACTGCAATTTCAATTGTGAGTGGCAGACCTGCTTGACCCTCGCAAATGAAACCACAATATTAATGCATCTCCCTTGATGGCAGGAAGATAGGTAGAGGATTTCTGTGTCTCTTAGAGGAGCCACTGGCGCCTATGTTGCCTTTATCAAATATGTGCCTTTGCTACTATGACATAGACGCCCTCTTATAAAATTACCCTCATGTGCATGATTTAATAAGCTTTTCCTGTGTGAGGACATAGGGGGCACAGCAAGATGGCAGACACACAGTGATCCTTCTCTGTGCTGGAGTTTGCTTGAGCTTTTTGGCCTACGGGAAAATGGAAGGATAAAGCAGGAGGTCATGGCAAGGCTCGCAGCCCAGTCCCTTTTCTTTCTCCACCAACATGTTTAGGAAGCTTCATGCTTCCAACCCTTCACTGCTCTAGACTGCTGTCTTGTCTTTTTCCTCCACTATGTCATCTGAATCTGTTGATGAGGTGGTGTCTTCCTATAACACTATACTTTTCCTCTGCTCTGGATGCATTGCTTTTCTTATTTCTTGCCCTGTGAGGCATACTAAAACTCAACCCTGGCTGTCTAAAACCCACTATCTTTATTCCTATGCCCACTCAGCTGAGCGCCTCTGCTTAAATCCCGTACTCTTGCTGACTTCCTGCATTTCAAATTCATGCTAACCTCATTCCAGTCATCCATGGCACTCACCAGGCAAGAGTACTATGTCCACCTGACAAATTCTTTTGCCTCTGACCCTTGCCGGCTTTTTGCCACACTCACTCTCATCTTCAACCCCCCCCCCTTCCCTTTCTGCCCAGACCCTAAATGACTTTCTATGGTAAGGCCCACAAGATCAGTCTTGATTTCATCATGGCGTACCTCCACCCCCTTTCCCCCATCCATACTCCCATCCTTTCTCAGTCTCAGTCACCCTTTCTTCCTTTTCTAAAATCACTGAGAAGGAAACTGCTCATCTTTCTTCCTCCAAACTCGCTACCCGTTCCTCTGGTCCCATCCCTACCCATCTAGTAAGCTCTAACACTGCCAGTGTTATCCTTTCCATTTGTCATATCCTCAACCTATCACTTTCCACTGCAACGGTTCCTGCAGCCTTCAAACATGCTGTGGTTACCCCCTTCCTCAAAAAACTTCCCTAAACCCTACCCGTCCTTCTAATTATTGGCCCATCTCCCTCATCCCTTTTTGCTTCTAAACTCCTTGGGCCCAGTATTCGAAGGGCATTTACACAGTTTACAGTCCAGTAAACCACGTAAATGCCCTAAATTGAGATATTCAGTGGCACTTGTATCGTTAGTGCTGTTGAATATTTCCTTCAAAGCCCGCTATGCGCCCCGATGCTCTGCAGTTAGCATCAAGGCATGTTCGGGGTGTTCTGGAGCAGAACAGAAGGTGGAGACTGCCGCTAGCCAGGTAGCGGCGATATTGCACCGCTACTCAGTTAGCGATCCACAGCTTAAACTAGGCTGTTCTCTGAACATTTTGATTTCTCGAGCCCTTCTGGATCAAGCGCAATCTGGCTTTTGCCCTTTACATTCTAAAGAAAAAACATCTCTTGCCAAAGTTTCCAGTGATTGTTCCTTTCCAAATCCAAGGGCCTTTACTTGATTCCCATCTTCTTTCCATCTTTCTGCTGTTGATTACACCCTTCTCCGTGATACGTTGCTCTCTAGTGGATTTAGGGGCTCTGTTCTGCCCTGGTTTTCTTCTTATCTCGTGCATCATTCTTTTAGTGTCTGTTCTGTCAGATCCTCCTCTACCTCCATCCCGCTTTTGATCAGTGCACCTCAGGGCTCTCTCTTGAGACGTCTCCTTTTTTCTCTCTATTCCCGGTCCCTTGGTGCACTCATCTCCTCCCATGGTTTTCAGTATCATCCTTATGCTAATGACTCTCAGATCTACCCCTCTACACCTGAAATCTCTCCAGGAATTCAGGCCCATATCTCAGCCTTCTTATCCGACCTTGCTGCCTGGATGTCCCGGTGTCATCTGAAATTGAACATGGCCAAATCCAAACTCCTTATCTTTCCTTCTATACCCACCTCCCTCCTTCCTCCCTTCTCTATCTCTGTGGGTAACACTCTGTTTCCTCAGCTCGCAACCTTGGGGTCATTTTTGACTCTTCTCTCTGTTTCTCTGCACACATCCAACAGATAGCTAAATCCTGTTCTTTATTTCTCTATATCAGCAAAATTTTTTCCCTTCCTTTCTGAACACATTATTAAGACCCTTATTCACTCTCTGGTCATCTCCCGTCTAGAGTACTGCAACCTGCCTCTTTCTGGCCTCCCTCAGAATCATCTCTCTCCCCTTCAGTCTGTTCAAAACTCAGCTGCGCGGCTACTTTTCCACCAATCTTGCTAGGCTCACATAATCCCTTTTCTCAAGTCCGTTCACTGGCTCCCTATCCATTTCTGCATTCAGTTCAAACTTCTCCCAATGGCCTATAAGTGCATTCATTCTGCAGCTCTTCACTACCTTTACCTCTCTTATCACTCCCTACATCCCACCTTGGGAACTCTACTCCTCTGGCAGATCCCTTTTATTTATGCCTTTCTCTGCCACTGCCAACTCCAGACTTCGTTCGTTCCACCTTGCTGCTCCATATGCATTCAAAAAACTACTTGAGTTAGTATGCTAGCCTCCATCTCTGGCCCTATTCAAATCCAGGCTAAACCCCCACTTCTTCAAGACTGCTTTTGGGTCCTGATCCCCTTATCACCTATCTGTATCTTGCTGTTCCCCTAGATTCCCCCTAGTCCCCAGTTGTTATGTGGTCTGTCTTGATCAGAGTGTAAGCTCTGAAGAGCAGAAAATGTCTCTTACTTATACATGTACAGTGCTCCATATGCCTTGTAGTGCTTTATAAATGATAAATAGTAGTTGTAGTAGCAGTACTAGTGCCCATTGGATACTTATGTTTGGCAGAGAGCTGCAGTGCTAAGTTATCCCGGGATAATGCTTGCTGCGGGCCACCAAATGGAAGGAGGATCGTCATCCTCTTTGGCAGGAGAGAGCTTATTGAGTTTTGAATATAGGAGGCGGCCCCCAGATCTAGTGGGGATGTTCGCTGGTAGAGAGGTGAAGCAGAAGATGCAAGCTCCAAGTCACCTGTAAATGATGGGTTTTGCTGACACAATTGGAGTTTGTGACCCATTGAAAGGAACTGGGGTGACTGATGCAGACTGGTGCAGAAAGCTCCGAGGCCAGCTTGCTTCTAGGATAGATCTCTCATGGTTTTTTCTTTCTGTGCATGCCTGCTTCTGTGAGACTGGAGTCAATTTGGTCTGAAATCGAGAGTCTACTCGTATGTAAGGCTCTATCTGGACAAATTCTTCAACTTTCTTGTCAGTTAACTGGTATGCAATGCACGATTGCTTGGCATACTACTGAGTTAATGCTAAAAAGAGATTGGATGTTTTTGAAAGTAAAGTGGAGAAAGTTTGTAATGAGGAAGTGGCTTTCATTAAGGATAACCTGTCTATACTAGAAATGTGCAAAATACGGATAATATTCTCAGAAGGAAAAATCCATGTTTTATTCATTTTTCTAAAGTACAATTGATTTCAGCTTGGGAAATGTATATGACAGATTTTGAAGCACTCTCCAGAAGCGTCGCCACCCTTGTCTAGAATTTTCTATGTTCCGGGGTCTACTAGAGTTTCTTCAGGAGATGACCAAATGTAGTATTCTCGGATCTCGGAAGATAGTCTGAAGTTGGCTGCATTCTTAGAAACATCTAAGAAAATGGTTTTGGGGTCCACGTTCATTGTATCCTTTGTATTTGAATCTCATCGAGATTTAATTCTTATATTATAATTTAAGCATCGACAAGAACTGTTCCATACTTTAACTATAATGGCAGTTTTTATTGATTTGGTCTCATGCTCTTCAGAATTAAGACTTTATTTTTTTCTCAAATTATCTTGCAAGTGGTATTGTGGATTTTAAGAATTTTGATGTTCTTTTGTTTTTTTATGTATCAGATTTTCAGACTTTCTTGGATCTTGGACTGCACCGGCCCCTTGAGGACTTTAGGGAGAAACACTTTGATTTAACTTTTTCTACTCCTTTGGAATCAAAGGAAACACACAGATATTAGAAAAATCTTAAACTGAAATGGTATGCTTCGATGGAATAATTGATAAAAATATAAATTAACCCCTCCCCCCTTTTCCTGCATATAAAATGGATTTTATAAAAATACCCCACTGGGTAAGTGTGTGTATATATACAGGGTGGCCCAAAAAAAGTGAGAACATCTCGTAAATTAAAAGCTTAAATAGTTTACTTATTTACCTTTTTTTAGCTATATAACGTCTTTATTTCGACAATATAACATATACATATACACACACACAGAGTAACAAGAAAGTGCGGACTTTAACGTGGACCATGTGTAGGTATATTCTGGGGTGGAGTTTAGGTGCACTCGAAGTGAAGGTGTGGCTTTTGTGCAATGATGTTAAATGCGTGCAGTTGCAAACATAGTATCGTTGTGTACATTTTAACCAGTTGCAAACTGGTGTAAATGTCCGTGGCTTCAGTCCAGCTTCAATTTCTGCTAGTTTACCCCCCATATTTTATAAAAACACATAGGTGGCTATAAAGCATGTTTACTAAAGGCTAATGCGTGTTAGCAAACATTAACATGCATGGAGTGCTTCTGTTCCCATAGAAATAAACCAACGGACCGCGATGGCACATAATGCGTGTTAATGTTCATTAACATCTGTTAGTCTCTAGTAAACATGTCCAGTATCATTTTTTATAAGATGGACTAAGTGGGTATCTTCTTACCATCTTAATCCAGGTGACCTGTTATAAATTTACCTCCATATTGCAAAGGTTACCTGCTTATAACTGGAGCAGGATTACAAGTGCTTTGGAGGTGGGATTTAAAGTTATATGGAGAGCAGAAAAATTCACGTACTTTTCATACAACTTTATGTATTTAAATCAAATGCATAATTAGCATGGAGAAGTGAAGATGGCAGCACTCTGTTAACGTTCCTGTATAACCTTTACCCGATGCTGGTTAAGCAGAGGGGTATAGGGCCAGCCAAATCCCCTAAGACGGAAGCCTCTAGTTCCTTGCAACAACAACTACTCAATGGGCACTTCCAGCCTAATCGCTTGAGGGGTATCTTGAAGAGCGAGGCCTCTGCTGCATCTTGAGCGGGTGGAGAGAATGCTTGGAGGCATGTCAGTGTTGGCTGTGAGGTCTGAAGTAGCATCATTTCAAATAGAGGTTACGCCAAAGCAGAGTAGCAATGCAGCCAATGCCTTTAGTCCCTCTGGGGCATTGGAGAATAAAGAGCAGGATGGAGAAATGGAGGCTTCTATTGGTATAACTGAGTCGTTCACCAATATTGCTATGGAGAAAGGAACTTTGTTAGCCGGTAGGCCAGACCTGGATGCTCCACCCAGTGCCAGTCCCCATTGGTCCCCCAAGAGAAGACAGAAGACCTCTACATAACTAAGAACATAAGATATGCCATACTGGGTCAGACCAAGGTCCATCAAGCCCAGTATCCTGTTTCCAACAGTGGCCAATCTAGGTCATACGTACCTAGCAGTTTCCCCAAAAGACACAGGTTCTGCAATGCTTGTACTAGGTCAAGCATTGATATCCTGGGTCCCTTCTTAATAATGGTTTATGGACCTTTCCTCCAGGAACTTGTCCAAACCTTTTTTAAACCCAGCTACACTAACAGCCTTTACTACATCCTCCAGTAACAAATTCCAGAGTTTGATTACTACTAACCCATCTTTTATACCACCATCAACAATCACACTTGGTGACGTAAAGATCAAGGTAACTTCTGAAACAAAATAATTGGGCATAATGTTAGATCAGCAACTGTCCTTCCAACCCCACATAAAAAGAATAACCACATCAGTTTATTATAAACTAAGAATCCTGAAACACCTCCATCCGCTACTCAACCCAGACCGATTCCAAACTGCATGCCAAGCAATGGTCACACCTTTACTGGACTTCAGCAAACATACTCTCTACACACTACAAATGGCCCAAAATACTGCTGCTCAAATAATTACTGGTGCCCCTTATCATTCACACATCACCCCCATATTGATTCAACTGCACTGGCTTCCCATTTCAGCTAGGATCCGATATAAAACCCTCATCACGATATTCAAGATACTCCACAAAGAATCTGCTACATGCCTCCAACCTCTAATCTCAACTAATAACAATGAAAGACTTCGAAGAAGCTCCATCAACTGCTCAACATTGCACAGCTAAAGACAAAAAGCAAACAATCTACTACCTGCAATAGAATATTCATACTATTTGCCTCATCCATGTGGAACAAACTACCACCATCATTGCGAAGCCTATCAGACCTGTCAGACTTCAGAAACTGAAAACAACTCTTCTTGGAAGAATATATTACCCACCCAGAAATGGAGACTCAACCACCATAAATCCTTACTGTAAAATCCCATGATTCTACCCAACAGACTTAACAATGTAAAAAGGACTCATTAAAACAAACATACAACATTGTAAATAGTTCATATTTATTTATATATATACCAATTGTTATCCAGTTATATTGTTAAGCTATTATACTGTTCCAGTTCTCTGTAAAACATCACACTTTTGGTCATGTTAATATGTTGTTAAATGTAACTGCTTTGAATAGTAGAAAGGCTGTATAAAAACAAGTTTAAATAAATAAATAGGTTTCAAAGGGTTGGTGCCCTAGGTAAACCATAAGCTTTACACCCCTCTCCAGCTGTGAAAATTGATTGTTTAGCTTTAAATATCCTACACTTTGTTGCTGCCCCCAGATGTTGTTGCTCTAGGTGACCACCTAGTTTGCCTGATGGTTCAGCTGTCCTCTCCTCCCCTGATTTCAACTACCGGGGATAGTTTCCTACAGCTAATTTGGCTTATGCTGTAGAAACTAGACTGTTCCGTTTCACAATGTTCATCGAATGAGAATGTACTATTACAGAAAGTTGATGCCACAATATCACGGCAGGAAACTTTATCGAGGGAATGCCAAGAGAAGATTTCAGTGCTAGAACAGCAAGCACAGGATGCTAAAAATATTGGGCCTGATATTCAAAGGCATTTACACAGTTTACAAGCCTGCAAACCGTGTCGATGCCGCTTAGAGGGATATTCAGCGGCACTAACACGGATAGGGCCGCCGATATCTACGGGTTCTGCCGCTACACGCCCTGATGCTAACCGTGAAGCACTGGGGTATAATCATGGGCGTTCCAGAAAAGAGCAAAGGCAGCACCTGTCACTAACCGAGCAGCAGCGATATTGACTCGCTGCCTGGTTAGCGACCTGCACATAAAGAAAGGCCAGCTTTTGCCGCGCCTACCTTTACCCGTGGGAGTTAACCGGGCAGCGGCTCAATATTGCTTTTGACCGGCAAGCTTCTGTGCCGTGCGGCCAACCCAAATATTCAATGCTGGTGGCCGGATATGGTCCTGTCATTAAATATCTGGGGTTAAGGTTCAGCAGTGATGGCTATGCGCTTTATATCCCCCCATTGTGACTAACGATAATATTGAATTGCAGTGGAAGACAGAAGGAGTTGAGAACTATACTCGAAAACTGATATACATTTTTTGAACTTCCCTGCAGTTACAATCACTCTAGCCACATTACTGGGCAGACTAGATGGACCGTGCTGGCCTTTATCTGTCATCATATACTGCGACACTGTGCTACTGGTGAAGTTCATACTTGAGCAGGATATGACTTATCCACTACTTTTGTACTTTAAGAAAACAGAAGATCTCTTTCTGGGGCAGCCTGTGCAGATATGTCCGTCTGCGCTATGCTCTGCTCCAGACAGGAGAAGAGCATTTATATTAATGCGACAGGAGCTTGTTGTTCTGGGTGTGACATAGTAGTTCCAGTACCGGAAGAGTAGCCTAATAGCCAAGCGATTAGGTTTGATTCCCTTGTGACCTTGGGTAACTCACTTGTGACCTTGGGTAAGTCACTTTACTCTGGAAGAAAAGGCCTGACAATCTACTTCTGGTCATACCTTGCCAAGAAAACCCAGGGGCTGCTGGGTTACTTGGAGTTGACACTGATTTGACGGCACTAAAAAACCCCCAAAAACCTCTGCAAGTTTATCATCAGTTGTGCAGGGGTCAGATGCCTGTTCTTTCTTCCTGAACAGCTGAGAGTCTTTTGGACATGAAGAAATTCATCGTAGGGATATCTACTCCCAATCTAAGGTTTGTGCTCTGCAGGAAGGGTAAATGAAGGTCATCTTACTTTCCTGTTTTGCCTTTTCTATTTTTCTTAATGCACCTTTTTCTTTGCTCTCCTTCCCCTTCACTTTTTCCTTGTGGCCTAATTTGGCAGTTTAATAGATATGATTCAATGATCTTTTGTTTTTGTTACCTTCCTTATTTCTTAAACAAATTTATACTTCTTTATAAAGTTAAATGTGTATATTTAGCTGGCTGATTTGAACATTTCAATTGACTGGACACACGCATAACTTTGGATGGATAATGTATGCAAGTCTTTTGGTGCCCAATCCGCTGAATATCTGCCTCTAAGTTTTTAATGTGTTCCATTCATGTTGGCTCTCCTTCTAGGTCCAAGGACAAGGCCTTTATTACACTCCTCTCTGACCTTTCCCTTGGCCAACACATCCATTCTTCCACTCGCACTGTTGGTCACTCTTGACCTTCTCCTTGCTCCCTTCTCCTCAACCATTGTCCCCTCTATGATTTCGACCCTGCCTCTCCCCTGGACTGACCACTATTATGTTTTCTTTTCCTTATCACATCCAACAGTTTCCCCACCACCACAGCCATCTGCTTCCAGACCTCCCCTGAAACGACATATTTTCCCAAACACTCTTCTTCAGATTCCCTCTGCTGATGTCATGTTCCCTCAGGATTTCAACTTCCTCCCTGCTGATAGCCAGGTCCAGACCTGGCATACCATTCTTAGTAGTCACCTTGATTGCCTGGCCCCCCTTGAACCTTGTCACTCCCATCGTCCATCGCGCCACCATCCTTGATTCAGTGCTTATCTCTCCCTTCTCTGGGCTCAACTTTGTAGAGCTGAATGCCTCTGGCGTCATCACCGCATCCATACTAGCCTATCACACTATTGTTGCTGTTGTTATCACTACAGGCACACACTCTGTGAAACCCAAAGATCATACTACTCTTTTGCCATTTTGTCCGTGTCCAATTCCTCTAGGCAGCTCTACTCTATGTTCCGTTCTCTTTCCCAGTCCCACACTAATTCTGCAGCATCCATCTCTCCTTCCCTGCTGGATCCAGGCCAGCTTGCTACTTATTTTTCTGATAAAATTATTGCACTGCTCTACATTCCTTGACAGCTCTCATTTCCCACCAGGACCCCTTTCTTCACCCTCTGACCTCACCATCCTCTCTCACTGTTGGTCCTCATTCCAACCCATCACTCCAGCCACCCTGCTCAAGGTTCTCCAATCTTCACAAAAAAACACATGCTCTTCTGATGCCATCCCCTCATCATGCATCACAGAACCTTCATTAGCCCTCCTTCCTTTCATGCTTACTATCCTAAACTCCAGTCTCACATCTGGCATCTTTCCCTCTCCTTGGAAGCATGCCCTTATCCATCCTATTCTCAAGAAACCGTCCCTAGCCAATTGGCATCCAATCTCAAATCTCCCATTCCTCTCTAAAATCCTCGAGGTTGGTCTTTGCACAGTTATCCTCTCACCTTGACTCTACCCACTTCTTACACTCCTGCCAGTCAGGATTTCAAATCAGGCCACAGTACAGAAACCATTCTCCTATCCCTACTTAATAAAATTGACACTGCGCACGACAAGGGTGACATCTCACTTGCAGTTTCTCTAGACCTGTCCTCGACCTTTGATTTGGTGGATCATTCACTTCTATTCTCTCATCTCTCTGACTGTGGGCTCCGGGATTCTGTTCTTCACTGGTTCTAGTATTTCTTATCTTCTCATTCTTTCTCTATAGTCTGTACTGCGAACTCCTTTCCCACCACCCCTCTTACCTGTGGTGTCCCCCAGAGATCTGTGTTGGCACCCTTCAAACTTTTTCTAGCTCCACTTGCCCTGATAATACAACAGTTTGACATCTCTGCTTATTTTTATGCAGATGACAGCTTTCTTCTTTCCACACAAATTCACACTCTCCTAACTTGACTTCTCTAAATTCCTGTTTATTTGCTGTTTCTAGTTGGCATTCTACTAACCATCTACATCTTAATGTTCTGCTATCTGGTTTACCTTTAATACTCCTTGTCCCTCTGTAGCTCCGTTCCTGGCTCAGTCTCCACTCCCCGTAGTTCAGTCCCTCCATTACCTCGGCATTATCTTGGATTCCTCCTTAACATTCCACGATCATCTCTCTTCTTTGGTTCAATGGTCTTTTTTCTCCTTGGATCAGATCCGTGCCCTCCATGCCTTTCTTGGCTCATACTCCCTCACAACTCTCCTTTTGTCATTGGTGATTTCCAGGCTAGATTACTGCAAAGGTGCACTTGCCAGTCTTCCCTACTACCAACTTCATTGTTCAAACTTCTTCAAAACATAGCTGCATGGATTCTTACACATTCTTCTAACCATGACCACATCACACCCATTCTGGTTCACCTTCATTGGCTCCCAATAAAGCATCACATTGATTACAAGATTCTAACTACCGCCCATTGGGCAATCCACACAGGAACCCCACAATACTTAATAGACCTCATCCAGTTTCATACTCCTCACCATCTCCTTAGGACACTACATACCCATCATCTGGCACTTTATTCAGTCTCCTGAGCGCACCTGGAGCAAACACGACATTCTGCCTTCTTTTTCCTGGCCCACGCTTTATGGAATTCTTTACCCACCACTTTATGCTCAGAGCTCTCATTTCCCCGGTTCAAATCCATGCTTCAAACCTATCTTTCCAGCTTGCTTTCAACCTGTCTCCCTCAACTGCCTAGTTAACTTTGCACTCCTCTGTTCTAAACTGTCCTGTCAGTAAATGGCGTTCCTTTTTTCTCTTCTATACAGCCGCTTTTATAAAAATTTTAAACCCTTCTGATGCGTTGTCGCCTAGGGTGGTATATCAAATGATTAATAAAGATTCATCTGAATTTAAATTCCCAGTTTTGCTGATTTATGGGTCTATTCTAGGGAGGCCACAGTTTACCTAACAATTCAATAAAGGCTCAGAATTAAAATGATCAATGTTTTCTCCCCTCACAAAGTAAAACTTTCCTGTGATGTCAATGTGTGCTTTTGAGTCAATTCTTTGAAACACCATAATCCTGTTCTCTTTGTCTGTTGTCATTCACCTCCACAATGACCGATATGTCCCAGGGTCTTTGGATACTTAACTTTCAGACCACGTGGGACAAACAGTCAAAATGAACACCACATCTTCTCAGTGGATTTTGGCCCACAGCTGACCCTCAGCTTCCTGGAGGCTGTGGCTCCAGCAGTTTGGGCTGTGTCCAGAGCTGGTGCAGGGGTATAAGGCACACCTCATCTCTTGCATCCTTCCCTGCCTCAGTGGCTTTTAAAACGGCACCAAAGCACCGGAGTTATCTTCAGCTCCAGCACTGTGGTGCCATTCCTGCTCCCGCTCCCTTGTGATTAGGCTTCCTGTTTGCATGGGGGCGGAAGCTTCTTCCTCCCCCCTGCAAAAGGAAGTGAAATCAGAGGGGGGCAGAAGCATGAATGGCACCACAGTGCCTGAACTTTGGTTCCATTTTAAAAGCGTGGTTGCTGCTAAATGTCCGGTGAGGGGCGGCAGCAATGGGTGCCACCAGAAGGCCAATGCTTTAGACAACCACCTAGTTCGTCTGATGGCAGTGCTGGCCCTGGCTGTGTCCATTCCCTTTGTGTACAGACTATGATTCATTGTTGTGTTTTCTGCATGGCCCCTACCCTAGGATATGGGTATCACACCACTTATAACATCTTAGGAAATCTCCCCTTATCAGAAAGGTCCCCATTTTCACTTATAGGGTCCTATTTACTAGCTGCACTAAGTGTTGAGTTTTTGAAGAACTACCGAGAAGGCTGCTACTGCTGGGAAGTAGTAAGTACTTGCCTGCTGAGAAATTCTCTAAATCTTAGGGAAAATGGAATTCTTTGGGTTAAAACTGATTAAATCTGTGAATTTTAAAATTCAGTGTTTTATTAAGTCAGTTAGGGCATAGTACTACAAGCCAGCTTTCAGTTAAATTAAAGCCAGTTAGAGTATATCTTAAGAGAGAAAATAGAATAGGGTAAATATTCTTTGAATATATAGAGAGAAATTGTTTTCTAGAGACCTTTCGCAAAGAGGCCTTCTAGTTAGGAGGCAAGAGAACTATGAAATTGTTTTAAACAGGTGTTAAAGCCAAGGGACAGAACAAAAGGGCAACTTGAAAGGCTCTTCTAACAAATCCAAGGGCAGTGTGAATCACCCAGGATATTAAGAGATTGCCTTAGAAGCATAGATATAGAGAGGTCATCCCTCCCTCCCATCCCAGGCATAATCCTTGATTTATAGCCTCCTAAACCAGTTAAGAGGAAGAGGATAATCTTGCTCACTTTCAGGTTTAACTGATTATTTTCATCAGCAAGTTATTAGGAGTAGATTAATTGAGGTGAACATTAAAAGTCCTTTATTCTTATTAGGTATAATTGTATTGGTTCAAGTATCCCTAGTCCCCTAGCAACTTTAAAAAACTTAACTTTAAATAGCTAGAAGAAATCTTTACATCTAAGATGCAGACAGCAGTCCAGCAGAAAGATGGGACTATCCAGTCTTTTGCACTGAGTGTTACATGTATGGTTTTCTCTCAGTTGGTGAGAGGTCTTGTGTGTACACTAAGTACAAAGAGCTCTTTGCTCTCAGGGAATGAGTATGATCTCTGGAGGCTAGAGTAATGGATTTGGAGGAGCCAAGACTGACAGAGAGGTATATAGATACAGAGATATAATAGTCCCACCTCCAGTCTGGCAGCCTCTCTACTGCCATGGAGGAGAAAGGTTACTGCCATGGAGGAGAAAGGTCACATGAAAGGTGAGCATCACCTTGGTATGGCAGGAAGTAATCCTGTAGTAGGAGGACCTATCCTCTAGATGATGTAATACCCTCTCGCACTGTGGATATGTCACCAGGGCCATGTGTCCATGAGGGAAGGGTTAGACTGGCCATTATAGTTGGCGATTTGATCATTAGGCATGTAGATAGCTAGGTGGCTGGTGGAAATGAGGATTGCCTGGTAACATGCCTGCCTGGTGCGTTTCAAAGAATGACTATATTTATTTATTTTACTTAGGTACATAAATATTTTGTGCAGTCAAGTAAAAATATATCTAGACAGATCACAAAGTTACACATGGCCTCACGTGCCACCTAGGCAAGGTTTTAGATAGTGCTGGGGAGGAGCCTGCTGTCTTGGTACATGTTGGTACCAATGACATAGAAAAATGTGGGAGGGAGGTTCTAGAAGACAAATTAAGCTTTTAGGTAAAAAGTTGAAATCCAGAATTTTCATGGTAGTGTTCTCAGAAATGCTTCCCGTTCCACGCTCAGGACCCAAGAGGCAGAGAGAGCTCCAGAGTCTCAATGTATGGACGAGACGATGGTGCAAGAAAGAAGATTTTGGATTTGTTAGGAACTGGGTAACAGTCTAGAGAAGGGAGAGGGCTTTTCCAAAAGGATGGGCTCCACCTTAACCAGGGTGGAACCAGGCTGCTGGCATTAACTTTTAAAAAGGAGACAGAGCAGCGTTTAAACTGGATATCAAGAGTGCATGGTTCAGAATGATGTAGCCTTGACTGATCCTAGCAAAACAGGGAAGTCAGGGCATACAGATAGAGAGATTCCAATAAAGGTAAAAATAACCCAGGGGCCTTTAAATAACAATCAGAGTTGAAAGATTCTAAATTAACCCTGTGATCAAATAGCCAGACTGTTAATATTAGCAAAAAACAAACTTTGAAATGCCTGTATGCAAATTCCAGAAGTCTAAAAAATAAGATGGAAGAGCTAGAATATATTGCAATGGTTAGATATAATTGGCATTTCAGAGCCCTGGTGGAAGGATGATAACCAATGGGACCCTGGTACCTAGCTACAAACTATATCGCAATGATAGGGTAGATCATATTGTGGAAGGGGTGGCTCTATATGTCAGAGAGGGCATAGAGTCAAACAGATAAAGGTTTTGCAGAAAACAAAATAGACTGTGTAATCTCTAAGGATTGAAATTCCAGGTAAAAAAAGGGGGGAGAAGGGAGAATGGCAGTGAGGGTGTACTACCGTGGGCCTGGACAGAATGAACAGACAGACGATAAAATGCTAATAAAAATTAGGGAAGCTAGCAAAAGTTACAATACAATCATAATGGGAGATTTCAATAACCATGGTATTGACTAGGTCAATGTCACATCAGGACATGCTAGGGAGATTTCTAGATGAAGCAAATGACTGCTTCATGGAGCAGCTGGTTCAAGAACTAGCATGAGGGGATGCTATTTTCAAAGTAGTGTTCAGTGGAACGCAGGATTTAGTGTGAGAGGTAACTATTTTGGGGCTGCTTAGCACTGGTTGGAGTGGAGGAGTAGCCTAATGGTTAAGAACACTGGCTTAATGAACCCAGAGACAAGGGTTCAATTCCCACTAGCACTCCCTGTGGCATTGGGCAAGTCACTTAACCCTCCATTGCCTCAGAAAAGTCCAAGTTACCAATGTACATTTTTAAGTTTCAATGTAAACCACTTTGATTGAAATGATAAAACCTGTTAAATAAATAACATGATCACATTTGATTTAATAAATGAAGGGAGGATAGCAAGAAAATTGACTCTGCCAGCTTTCACTTTCAAAAAGGAGACTATAATAAATGAGGAGAATGTTTAAGAAAAAACTAAAAGCAGCAAGTGTAAAGGTTAAGAGTTTACATCAGGCCTGGACATTATTTAAAAATAATATCTTGCAAGCCCAGACTAGATGCACTCCATGCTTAAAAAAAATGTGGAAGGAAGGCCAAATGACAGCCAGCATGCCTTAAAGGTGAGGTCAGAGAGCCTGTTATAGCTAAGAGAGAAGCTTTTAGAAAATGGACAAAAATGTCAAATGACACAAATAGGAGACAGCATAAGTACTGGCAGGTTAAATGCAAGGCATTGATAAGGCAAGCAAAGAGACAATTTGAAAAATTTTTGCTGTGGAAGTAAAAGTGCATAATAAAACCTTTTTCAGGTATATCCATAGAAAAACACCTGTGAGGGAATCAGTTGGAACATTAGATGATGGAGGGGTAAAAGGTGCACTGAGAGAATACAAGGCCATAGTAGAGAGACTGAATGAATTTTTTGTTTCAGTCTTTACTGAAGAAGATGGAGGAGAGTTACCCATGTCAGAAATGATATTTAAAGGTGATATATCAGAGGAAGTGAAGCAAATCTCGATTAATCGGGAAGATGCAGTACAGCTAATTGATAAACTAAAGAGCTGTAAATCCCCTGGACTGGATGGCATTCATCTCAGGATGCTAAAAGAACTTAAATATGAGCTAGTAGAACTACTATTAGCAATCTGCAAGCTATCATTAAAATCATCTGTAGTACCTGACGATTGAGAGCGGCCAATGTAACGACAATTTTTAAAAGGGGTTCCAAGGGTGATCTGAGAAACTACAGACCAGTGAGTCTGATGTCAGTACCGGGCACAATGATAGAAACCATTATAAAAAACAAAATTACTGAACAGGGGCAGGGCAATGGACAGGTAGTCTACTGTGGTGCGCAGTATTGCAATGTACGCGTGTTGCATCTTACGCGCGTTACAGTGCATGCACGTTGCAGCACATGCAATACCGTGCGTGTCGTCTGTTTGAGACATGTGTTGCTGTGCATGCACTTTGCAGCACGCACACTAGCGCGCATGTCGTCTGTTTGGGATGTGCGTTGTTATGCGCCATAATCTGACCAAATAAGCGAAGGCACCTAGTCATACCTTATAAGGCAGGTAGGTAGCTCTGTACCGTCACGCACATCTGACGCTCTGCTATGCGTGTTCTCCACAACGCGCATATGATGCAATGCATGTAGGATGCACTACTGCGTGATAATCTAGCAGACACGATGTCTACCTGGTGGAACATGTTTGCATTGTGCTCGTTGTGGTTGTTTGGGATAGTGGTTGCAGCCGTGCGTGGCGCCAATATGGGATGTGGGTTTGGGTCCCACAGGCTTCTTTTCCTTTCTCTTCATTTGTTCAGCTCCCCTTCCCATGCAATGGCTCCAGCTTTGTCCCTTATCCACCCACCCTTCTCTTCACTGTACACTGCAGTGTCCCCTCCATGCTGCCTATCCATCACATGCTAGTTGATACATTTGCTCCCTTTCTTTGGGATGTCTGGGTGGGCAGGTGGCTCAGTGGTTTGGTATTGGTGTCAGTGAGCTGTGTTTGGGCTCTTCAGTCTACCAGTTTAATTCCCTCTTACTTCTTTTTGGATTCCCTGCCCATTTTGCCCTTCTACTCACACCGTCCACACGGCTGGCCCTTCAGACCGACCCCTGATGCCCTTTCCGTCATCTTTGTTTACTCTTCTGCATGCTGTTTCACTGCACACCATTTCATGGTGTGTGTGTGGCTGTGTTACCTGTGGCTCACGTCCCCATTCCAGACTGCGTTATCAGCTGCTTGTGGTCCATGGCCTTACACCTACGGCTCCTTTTCTCATGTGGCACCATGTCTGCAATCCCTCAGCGCGTCTTCTACTGTCAGCGTGCCTTAGATTGCAACCCCTTCGGGACGCGCTGCCGCTTCCCGTTCGCTGTGGTGTTCGCGCGCGGTGGGTCCATGGCGCACTGTACTGCACATTATCGCCTTATAACGCGCGTTACCTGACACAGCTTGCTTTAACGATGCACTGCCCACTCCTTTATATGGGCATCCGTACCATAACCGTGGAAGCTATCATGGGTAACATTACCACGGTTTAGTAAACATACCCCATAGTTTAATGGCAGAAAGCCAACATTGATTTCGCCAAGGAAAGTCGTGTCTCCCTAATTTCTTATATTTTTTTGAAAGTGTGAAAAACAGGTAGATAAAGGTGAGCTGGTTGATATAGTGTATCTCAATTTTCAGAAGACTTTTGACAAAGTCCCTCATAAGAGACTCTTGGGGAAATTAAAAAGTCATGGGATAGGAGGCAGTGTACTATTGTGGATTAGGAACTGGTTGAAAGATAGAAAACAGAGAGTAGGGCTAAATGGCCAAGTTTCTCAATGGAGAAAGGTGAATAGTAGAGTACCCCAGGAATCTGTGCTGGGTCCGCTGCTTTTTAACATATTTATAAATGACCTGGAAATGAGAATAACGAATGAAGTGATCAAATTTGCAGATGACACAAAATTATTCAAAATTGTTAGAACACAAGAGGACTGTAAAAATTGCAAGGGAACCTTGATAAACTATGGTTATACGATGCAAGGTTTCACATTAGAAACCACCACCCAGGAACAGGATTTAGGCGTCATTGTGGATAATAAGTTGAAACCCTCTGCCAGTGTGCAGCGGCAGCCAAGAAAGCAAATAGAATGTTAGGAATCATAAAGAAAGGAATGGAGAAAGAACAAAGGATAATATAATGTCTCTGTATTGATGATTATTGTGTGCAATTCTGGTCGCCATATCTTAAAAAGGATATAGCAGAATTAGAAAAGATACAGAGAAAAGTGACAAAAATGGTAAATATTCCTATGAGGAAAAGCTTAAAATGTTAGGGCTGTTCAACTTGGAAAAGATACAGCAGAGAGGATATATGATAGAAATATATAGAATAATGAATGGAGTAGGATGGGTAAATGTAGATCGGTTGTTTACTCCTTCAAAAAGTAGAAAGGCTAGGGGACATGCAATGAAGGTACAATGTACCACATTTAAGATTAATCAGAGAAAACATTTTTTCACTCAATGCGTAATCAAACTCTGGAATTTGTTGTCATACGATGTAGTAAAACCTGTTAGTGTAGCTGGATTTAAAAGAAGTTTTGACGAGTTCTGGAGGAAAAATACATAGACCATTATTATAGAGGACAGGGGAAATCCACTGCTTACCCATTGGACAAGCAACATGAAATCTGTGCACTTTTCGGGAACCCTACAGGTACTTGTGATCTGGATTGTCTACTGTTGGAAACAGGATACTGGGCTTGATGGACTCTTGGTCTGACCCAGTATGACACATCTTTTGTTCTTAAGTTTAACGTAGGATTTAGTATATGTTTAAGCACTCAGTCTCTCACTTGGTTTGCAGCTTGTCGTGCTGTGAGGGCTTGCGTGCATCAGTGATGCTGAGAGCTAAACTATCGGTAGTTTAACTACTGGCAGGGTCTCCCAAGATGGACAGGTCTCAGCTGAGGTGCCAGACCAAGACAAACCACCCATCTGGGCAGCAGAAGAATGGGATAGTGTTGACGGCGGAGGATCACATTTTTGTGACAACGGCAACAACACCAAACTTAAACTGCGTGGAAGAAAGGCCCGGCAATCTACTTCTGTATCTTGCCATGAAAACCCAGTGGATAGTTACAACAAAACAAATTGTGCTATGGTGCTGGAAGATGAGACCCCCAGGTCGGAAAGCACTCAACTAGCTACTGGGGAAGAGCTGAAGACTTTTCAGAGTAAAGCCAGCATTTCTGATATGGTTGGAACAAAGCCCTCGGGAAGTCTGACTGCTGATGTAGCTGCGCATCAAATGAGAGTCAGAAGCTGTAAAGATGTCTTACACATTGGAACATGGAACGTACGAAGCATGAACCAAGGGAAGTTGGAGGTGGTCAAGAATGAAATGGAACGTGTACAACTTGATCTGTTGGGTGTCAGCGAACTGAAATGGACTGGCATTGGACACTTTGCATCAGATGATCACATGGTCTACTATGCTGGAAATGAAAGACAAAGAAGAAATGGTGTTGCATTTATAATAAAGAAAAAATTTGCAAGAACTGTAAGGAAATTCAATGCAGTCAGAGAACGCTTAATCTCTATTCGTCTACGAGGATTGCCTATCAACACAACTATAATTCAAGTATATGCCCCAACAACAGCTGCAGAAGAGAATGAAATTGAAGAGTTCTATGAACAAGTACAAGCTGAAATTGACAGAACATGCAAACAGGATATCCTGATAGTCATGGGTGACTGGAATGCAAAGGTTGGCAACAAAGAAGGCGGCAAAGTAGTTGGAAAATATGGACTTGGCAACAGAAATAAAGCTGGAGAAAGACTGATAGAATTCTGCAAGACCAATGATCTATTTATCTCAAACACCTTCTTCCATCAACACAAGCGGCGACTGTACACATGGACTTCACCCAATGGATTGTATAAAAATCAAATTGACTACATCTGTGGAAGTCAACGATGGAAAAGCCTATAACATCAACCAAGACAAAACCTGGAGCTGACTGTGGTACAGATCATCAACTACTAGTATGTAAATTCAAACTAAAGTTGAAAAAGAGCAAACCACTCATGAATGCAGCAAAATATGACCTTGAGAATATACCACTGGAATTTAAAGACTGCCTGCAAAATCGATTTGCTGCTTTAGATACAAATGACAGAGCTCCGGAAGAGTTATGGAATGACATCAAGAAGGTTGTGTTGGAAGAAAGCGAGAAGTCTCTACAAAAGGTGAAAAAGCAAAAACGGCCAAAATGGATGACTGAAGAAACTCTGAAAATTGCCCAGAAACGCAGAGAAGCTAAAGCCATAGGAGAAAGAAAGACAATCACAGAACTCAACAGAGATTTCCAACGTGCAGCAAGACAGGACAAGGAAAAGTACTACAACGACGCATGCAAGGAAATAGAAGCAGAAACTATTAGAGGAAGAACAAGATCGGCTTTCCTAAAGCTACGAGAGTTAAAGAAAAAGTTCCAGCCTCGAATTGGAATGTTACAAGATGCTCAAGGTTCTATGTTGAATGATGCTGAGAAGATCAAGAAAAGGTGGAAGGAATATACAGAGTTTTTATATGATAAAGATCAAGTGGACCAACAGCTGTTTCAACCTGTACCTTATGATCGGGAACCATTGGTGATGAAAGAAGAAGTTGAAGCAGCATTGAAAGCCTTATCAAAGAACAAAGCACCAGGCATTGATGGCATTCCTATAGAAGTATTGCAGCAATCTGATGCAGCTGTTACCATACTTACAAGGCTCTGCTAAGAAATTTGGAAGACAACATCATGGCCAACTGACTGGAAAAGATCTGTGTTTATACCAATACTAAAGAAAGGTGATCCAACTGACTGTGAAAATTATCGAACAATCGCTCTGATCCCACATGCCAGCAAGATTCTACTGAAGATTATTCAAAAGAGACTACAACCATACCTGGAACAAGAACTACCTGAAGTGCAAGCAGGGTTCAGGAAAGGGCGAGGAACGAGAGACATCATTGCGGATGTGAGATGGATCCTTGAAAAGACTAAAGAATACCAAAAGGATATCTATTTGTGCTTTATCGACTATAGCAAGGCTTTTGACTGTGTAAACCATGAGAAACTCTGGGCCACATTAAGAAGCATGGGTATACCAGAACACCTGATCGTTTTCTTGCGCAATTTGTACATTGATCAAGAAGCAACAGTTCGAACGGAACAAGGAGAAAGAGAATGGTTTAAAATAAGCAAAGGTATAAGACAAGGCTGCATACTTTCCCCCTACCTGTTTAATTTATATGCAGAACAAATCATCAGAGAAGCAGGATTGTATGAAGACAACAGAGGTGTGAAGATTGGTGGAAGACTCATCAACAACTTTCGCTATGCTGATGATACTACATTACTGGCTGAAAGTGAAGATGATCTGAAACATTTGCTTCTCACAATCAAAGAACATAGTCTCAAAATGGGCCTGCACCTTAATGTAAAGAAGACAAAGATCATGACAACTGACATAATCAACAGGTTCATCGTTGAAAGAGAAGAAATTGAAATTGTGAACAACTTTAACCTACTTGGATCAACTATCAATAAAGAAGCAACAAGCAGTCAAGAAATCAAACGACGCATTGCTCTTGGCAGAATGGCTATGAAAGACCTAGATAAGATTCTCAAGAGCAGAGATGTCTCTCTCCATACAAAGATTCGACTTGTTCAAGCCATGGTATTTTCAATAACATCATATGGATGTGAAAGCTGCACAGTGAAAAAGACAGACAGGAAGAAAATTGATGCCTTTGAATTATGGTGCTGGCGGCGAATACTGTGTATACCATGGACTGCCCGAAGAACAAACCAGTCGGTACTAGAGGAGATCAAACCTAAGCTTTCTTTAGAAGCTCAGATGACAAGACTTTGACTTTCATACTTTGGACACATCATGCGAAGAGAGAGATCATTAGAGAAAGACATCATGCTTGGCAAGATAGAAGGTCAATGCAAAAGAGGAAGGCCAGCTATGAGATGGATCGATACAATAACAGCAGCTACGGGTACCAGTCTGTCAACAATGAGCGGCCTGACTGAAGACCGAACACAATTTAGAGGGTTGCCATGAGTCGACTCTGACTCGACGGCACTTAACAACAACAACAAGCACTCAGTGCATGCTAAAAAGCAGATAATATGTGGATACAAACTGGTAATGCACGCTAAATACCTAACATGAAATTTTATGATGATGGAGTTGAAGAGTGCTCACTGCAGTTATCATGTATTTATAGCAAGCGTTAACAGGAAAACTGGTTAAAGCACTTAACTAAGTTAGTGGTTTGTCCTGCACATTAATATCACAGCTGACTTCCCCCAAATGCTTTAACATGGAGGTTTTGCACTTAATGCATAAGCGTTGGAAAGGGGTGGGCCACATGTTCCTGACACCATTAAAGTTCATGCCACAGGGATCCAATCCACCATAAGCAGAAGAAAAGAAACTGCAATCGCAGCAAAGAACTTTCCTGTCTGCCCAAGTGACATTGGATCCCTGCGGGCAGACCAGTAATGGTCATTGACGCAATCACAGCTTCTCTTCTTCTTCTGCCTGTGGGGGAATGGTATCCCCATGTTGCGCCTACCGCCTGCCGGCTGTGATCATGGCAAAAACCCTTCCTGAGCATGGGCAGACAGGCAGGGTCTTTGCCTGATCGTGGCCGGCAGGCTGCCTGTGGGGATTCCATGCCCCTCGGGCAGAACAGAAAAGGTCTCTGCCCACAAGGTGGAGCTTGGGGTGGAGTTAGGGAGAAGCTTGGGGCAGTGCTTAGGTACCCCAAAATCAAATGTTTCCGCTGTCCCTGACTTATGCTTATTCCAAACGTTAAATATGCTTTAAATGTAAAGCCTTAGAAATAGCAGATTTTAGGGTGCAGAAACCTAAGGGTGCAGTACACAATGGGGGATGACATGTAGATGTTTACCAACCAGGAGAGAGAGACCTTGGGGTAATCATGTTTGAGGCAGTGGCCAGAGGGATGCTATGGTGAGTGCACAGAACAAAGTTTTGGTATGTTTTTAGATCATGTTTGGATTTTTTTGGCTTATCTTTGGATATTCTTGCACTTTGTTTCAGAAATGAATGCATATAGAATCAATTGATGAACATAAACGGGCATGTTTGTAAAGTGTGCTAATGATTAATGACGTCCATCCCCGCTATTCATGCCGACAGCAGCCGGTTGTGCGGGGAAGTTAGGGAAGAGGCAGCCTGGGGCAGAGAGTGGGCGGTCACCGGCCCTGGACGTAGAGGGCCGATTCTAATGTCAGCCCTGTACGTCCAGGGCCAGCGAAATGGCCAGGGAAGTTATTCCACCTCTGAGGTGGAATAACTTCCCCAGTCGTGTTTTTTTTAGCAGCCTGGAGCGTGGAAGGAGCTGGGGAGGGGGCCAGGGTTTATTCCCCTCAGCCCGACCCTGGCTTAGGAGCTCCATTTAAATGCCTGAGCTATCCGGGCAGTGCCTGTACGTGCAGGCTGGGACTGAATCGCAGTCCCAGCCTGCACATATAGGCCTGATTGCGATTCTGATCCCGCGGGGCTAGATGTGCCCCGCGGGATCAGAATCTCGCTCCCCTTTGTACATCCAGCTCAGACAGAATGTGCGGGACAGAATCAGGCCCACAGTTTCTGCCAGCAGAGTCCTGATCCCTCACCAGCAGGAATGACCAAAGATTTCCACTATTGCCAAAAAGCACAGTGTCCATCAGCATGGACCCAACTTACACAGGTGAGAAGAATGACCAAAGCTGCTATGGAGGCCAAAAGGTATGGTGTCTGTCAGTGGGAACCCCATCCCCCACCAACGGGAAGAATGACCTTAGGTAGTCATTGTGGCCAAAACCAGAGTTCTCCACTAGCAGGAACCTGCAGGTGGGAAGAAGGGAGCTGTTCCAGATTCTTGCTGGCATTTTAAGGCCACAGTAAGAGTGGCAGGGTTAGCCTCAGAGTTGGTCCAAGGTGTTGATGCTCCAGGAAGACCTTAAGCCTTATGCCCCCCCCCCTCCCCCGGCTGTCAGAATCTATTGTCTATCTTTGAATGCCTTGCTCCTTACCACCACCCCCCCCAGAAGCTGCCACCCTAGTTGACTGCCTACTTTGCCTAGTGGTTGGGCCTGTCCTGAAGAGCGAGCTGTTGCAAAGAAGAGAAGGGGCAGAGCATTAAGGGAAGGGATGGGATGGCTTTGGTGAGGAAGGGAAGTATTTGGGGTTTCACAGAAGGGATGGGACTCAAGAGGAAGGGAAAGAGTAGAGGTGAATGAGGAAAGAAAGGGGGTGGAGGAGCTGCACAGCTAATCTCACTTAACCCCTCTTCTCAAGTCAGTTCCTTCTCCCTATCTGTTTCTGCATATAGTTCAAAGTTCTCCTACTCACCTGCAAGTGTCTTCATTTAACAGCTCCTCATTACCTCTCCTCTGTTATCTCTCCCTACATTCCTCCTCAACAGCTCCACTCATCAAGCAAATCACTTTTATCTATTCTACTGTCAAGTCCTGACTCTGTCCTTCCACCTTGCTGCACCGTGTGCCTGGAATAGACGACCTGAGTCAGTACTTCAGGTTCCATCTCTGGTTCTCTTCAAATCCAGGCTAAGAACTCTTCTCTTTGAAGCAGCTTTTGGATCTTGATTCTTTTATTCTGTCAACATGCATATGTATTTTTAATCATTCTCTCTTAATTTCCTAGTCCCCTGCTTTTCTGTTTGTCTGCCTTAGCAGATTGTAAGCTCTGTTGAGCAGGGACTGTCTTTAAGGCAGTGGTTCTCAGACTTGTGGTAGGGATCCCAAATGAGGGTCACATCATCAGTGGATGGGGCCAAAGAAACACCAGTCAGCATGTGGCCTCTGAGCCAGTGAACGTTCATAGGCCCTTGTCCCTACCTGGGGTAAGCTTTCTGTTAAACTGGAAAGCCATGCTGAGTACTGGGGTCTGTAAGCACACACTGCTCACTGACTCAAGGGACCCTCTGCTGAGTGCTTCTGCTGTTGCCACTATTGTTACTGCTGCCTTCCTGCTTTAGATGACTGGAGGGAGGGGGAGGAGCTGGAGACCTGCTATTTTGATTTGATCAATTGCTAAAATGGGCTCATTGGGGATAAAAGTTTGGAAAGCACTGCTTTAATGTGTTTTTTGTATGGCGCTGCACAAGCCTGCTAGTGCTATAGAAATAGAGGAGAAACAGTAGCAAGGATGGAAGGGGACGCATGAAAGGCAGAGAGAGAGAAAGAGAGAGCCCTCCATTTCCTACTCCTCACATATCCAACAGATAGTTATAGAGAAAGAAACGACAGGTTTTAGCTAGCAAAATCCGCCCCCTCCTTTCTGAACACACTACTAAAAGACTTGTCCACTCTCTAATTACTTCCCATCTCGACTATTGCAACCTCCTTCTTGCTGGTCTCTCTCTTAGCCACCTTTCTCCCCTTCAATCTGTTCAGAGCTCTGCTGTGCAACTATGTTTTCACCAGCCTCAATATTCTCATATAACTCCTCTTCTCAAATCACTTCATTGGCTTTCCTTTCATTTCCATATCTAACTCAAGCTTCTCCTTCTGACCTATAAGCGCATTCACTCTGTGGCTCCTCAGCACCTTTCCTCTCTTCTCTCTCCCTACACCCCTCCTCGTGAACGCCGCTCTTCTTCTGGCTTGCTTATCTCTTTGCCCTTTTCTTCCACTGCCAACTCCAGACTTTGGTCCTTTCACCTTGCTGCTTCTTGTGCCTGGAACAAACTCCCTGAGTCTGTTTGTCAGGCTTCATCTCTGATCCTTTAAGTCCATGCTTAAGGCTCACCTCTTTGAAGCTGCTTTTGGATCCTGACCCCCTTTCTCCTTGTGTCTCTTTACGCTCCGTTTCCCCTTATCCTTTGTCTTGTCTATCTTAATTAGATTGTAAGCTCTCATGAGCAGGGACTGTCTCTATCTATGTTTGTATAGTGCTGCGTATGCCTTGTAGAGCTTTATAAAGGATTAGTAGTAGTAGTAATAATTGTAGAGCAAAGTTGGGTGGGAGGGGAACAGTGCATGGTTGGATTGAAGGGAAGGAGGGAGAGTGTAGTAGGGAGGATATTGAAAGGTATGGAGGGAAAACAGTGCAAGAGGGACAAGGACTGGGTGCAGGAGGAAAGGAGAAAGTGCAAGGGAGAGAATAACCAACGTGCAACAGCCACACATGCACACAGTCCCCGACACACACACGCACAATCTCCCAACACATGCAGCTTTCAGACACACGCACATACTTCTTCCCCTCCCCCACAGCAAACAAAACATACTCCAACACTTACTGCTATCCCCCAGTACACAAACACACACACGCCCTAACACTCTCTGACATCCTAACCTCACATCTCCACAGATAAACTCTCCCCTTGGAAATACAAATTCATATTATACCGTTGATTCACACACAATTACACATCAGTCTGTACAGGGGCGGCCTAAGGGGGGTGCGGGGCCATGTGCGGAGACTCGGTGCGGGGCCTCATTTGCATAAGAGGCCTCATTTGCATTAATATTTGCATAATGTTACCATACACTAACTTTTAGTAAACATGCCTCTTAATGAGTGTATGGATAAAGAAAGACTAAAATATTTCTACATTACTATAGTCCAATGCCAACCGCCAGGCACATTAGGAACTACTAAAAACACTGCCCATTTAGAACCCATAGCAAACCGGCCGTATCATAACAGCACTACCAGGACTCACAAAGCACCATACTCTATCTATCAAAAGGCAACACTGCAAATATTAAACCAATACATTTCAGAGAATAACAATACATGACCTACTGGGGAAAGAGAACAAGTGGCAATGTCATATAGGAATTACATAAACAGAATACCTCAGCTGAGTTACACATGCAGAACATAGACCATCACCAAACAAGGAATCACAATTTAGAAACAGGAAGACAATAATTAAACTGGGAACCCCAAAAGCCAAGCTTGGAATGTATAACACTGTAGAAATAAAACTATAAATTAATTTCCTCTTGTATTAAACAAAGCGCAGACGTTAATGATGCACATTTCCTAGAGCTGACATATTTCAGTTAATAAATTTAAAATAAAGAGATATTTTTCTACCTTTTGTGCATTTTTTTTCAGTTGCAATTGCTCCAGCTACTTTCTTCTGGTTTCTTCATGTCTTCTGCTAACTCTCCATGGTCTGCTGCCATTTGTCCTTTCTTCTCTCTTCTAGTTTTTTTCCATCCTCTCTCTACATCTGCTTTAACATACTAATCTTTCTCCTTTTGCTCTTTCCTCATTCCTATTTCATCCACTCATATTTTACCCCTCCATCCTCAATCCCCCCTTACTTTCCCAATATCCGGCCAATTGTAGATTTGTCTTCCCTCCCACACAAAATATTTTTTCCCTCTCTATTTCACTCTCCCAGCTCCATCCCATTCTAATCCTCCCCCAACATCAGCTCCCTTCTAGTTCCAGCCCCACCCAGCATCCGCTCCCTTCTAGTCCCTGCATCAGCCCATTACCAGTCCTAGCCCCCCATCAGCCCATTTCCAATCCTATCCTAGCCCCACCATCAGCCCATTTCCAGTCCTAGCTCCCCCATCCATTTCCAGTCCTATCCGAGTCCCTCCATCAGCTCATTTCCAATCCCAGCCCCCCATCAGCCCATTTCTAGTCCTTTCCTAGCCCCACCATCCGCCCATGTCAAATCCTACCTCCCCTCCACTCAGCCCATTTCCAATCCAAGCCCCCCATGAGCCTACTTCCAGTTCTAGCCCCTCCATGAGTCCATTTCAATTCAAGCCCCCACTACAGCCCATTTCCAATCTTAGCACCCCCAACAGCCCATTTCCAAACCTATCCTAGCCCCTCCATCAGCCCATTTCCTTTCCTAGCCCCCCCACTCAGCCCATTTCCAGTCCTAGCTCCCTCTCCTCACAGCCCATTTCCATTCCAAGCCCCCTCCCCATCAGCTATTTGCAGTTCAAGCCCCCCTTCCACTCAGCCCATTACCAGTCCTAAGCCCCCCCACAACCCATTACCAGTCCTAAGCCCACCCCATCAGCCCACTTCCAGTCCTAACCCCTCATCACCCCATTTTCAGTCTTACCCCCCTCCCAGCCCATTACCAGTCCTAACCCCTCATCAGCACACTTCCAGTCATAACTCCCCCATCTGCCCAGTTAAATTCTTACCCCCCCCCACACAGCCCATTACCAGTCCTAACCCCTCATCAGCCCACTTCCAGTCCTAACCCCCCCCATCAGCCCATTTCCAGTCCTAGCAACCTCCCAGCCAATTATCAGTCCTAGCCCCCCCAGAGCCCATTACCAGTCCTAAGCCCCCCATCAGCCCACTTCCAGTCCTAACCCACCATCAGTCCACTTCCAGTCTTACCCCCCCCCCACAGCCCCATTACCAGTCCAAATCCCCCCATCAGCCCACTTCCAGTCCTAACCCCATCACCCTATTTTCAGTCATAGCCCCCCCCTCACCCATCACCAATCCTAAACCCCATCAGCCCACTTCCAGTCCTACCCCCCATCAGCCCATTTCCAGTCTTATCCCGCCGCCCCCATATCCCATTACCAGTTCTAACCCCCCCATCAGCCCATTTCCAGTCTTAGCACCCCTGCCCCCCTAGCCCATTACCAGTCCTAATCCCCCCATCTGCCCATGTCCAGTCCTACCCCCCCATAACCCCCCATAACCCCATTACCAGTCCTAACCCCCCCAAAACCCCATTATCAGTTGTAACCCCCCATAAGCCCACTTCCAGTCTTAGCCCCCCCATAGCCCATTACCTGTCCTAACCCCCCATAGCCTATTACCAGTCCTAACCCCCCCCCCCCATCAGCCCACTTCCGGTCTTAGCCCCCCCATAGTCCATTACCAGTCCTAACCCCCTCCCCCCCATCAGCCCAGCTAGATAATAAAAAACCACAAACCGGCTGCTGCTGCCGCTGCCGCCATGGCAGCGGCAGAATCGAGCACCCCACAGGGCCCTTCCTGCCCTGCAGAATTCTCCTTTCAGCTCCCAAAGCGCGGGCTTTTCAGAGCCGCGAAGGGAGAGCTTCTCCTCTCGTGGCTCTGTTAATCCCGCCGCAGGGCTGATGGGATTTCCCATCAGCCCCGCGGCGGGATTAACAGAGCCGCGAGAGGAGAAACTCTCCCTTCGCGGCTCTGGCAGCCGGCGCTGAGGGAGTTGATGCTGAAAGGAGGATTCTGCAGGGCAGGGGGGTCCCGCGGGGTGCTCGATTCTGCCGCTGCCACGGCGGCAGTGGCAGCAGCAGCCAGTTTATGTTTTTTTTTAAATCTAGCTGGGCTGATCGCTGATGCAAGATGTTTTTTGCGTGGGGCCCCCTGAAACGCGGGGCCCTGTGCAAAAAACATTCTTGCTCAATGGACGGGCCGGCCCTGCACCCAGCTATAAATACCCTGCTGCAACACACTGTATTACAACTGTTTTAATCAAATCTCCCACATGACATGCCCAAGTCTGCCAGTGGAATAAAGGAGAAACATCATTTTATCACACTATATGTTTGTGCTTTACAGCTGTTTTTTTTCAGTTTTGTTAATAGTTATCAGGGCTGGCCTTAAACTGGTGATTCTTGATCTAGAGAGCACCTGCTTTCATGTGGAGCTATTCTGGCTCCAGGGAATCTAGCTCTATCCAGCCCGTTCTTAGCAGGTTTTTGTATTTCTGGTACTCCTAGATCCTGTTTCTTGACTGGTATCAAGTTTCCTTGCCTGGTCTTGAGCTCTGTGGAAAACCCTTCCCGGATTTGACTCCTGTTCTAGAGGATTACTCCAAACACTTTTCTTGCGCCATGTTACTAGCCATTGTTGAATCCTTGTGTGAAATTCCTAGTTATTACTATCAGAGACATTTACCAAGCCTTCCTAAGAACCTGGTTGTCCAGTTAGTGATCCACCAGTTTAGAAATTCTGTGAAACCATGTCTAAGAAAGTAAAAGTGCAATTAGCCCCTGTGCCCGGAAACCTCTCAGCCATCTTTTTTTTTTGGGGCATTATTTGCAGCCATCTCTTAATTAACAATACTGCCCTGAAATTAAAATATACAAAAACAAACCAAACCAAACAAAAAAGCATAGAAACAAAATGAAATCAAAGAAGAAATCTTGCAAACGGGAAACTAAATGAAATTAACTTTTGTTTGTCTACACACCTCTTTAATCCAAGGGACCATCAAAGCCCCGCCTCTAGAGCCGTGCAGACAGTGCTGAGGTGGCGAGAGATAATATTCAGCAGCGATATCTGATTGTCGCTCTAGCCACAGATATCAGAATAGCAGGATCTGCTGTCCAGACAAGTGCCTTTGAAAACTGACCACTATGTTTTTATGCTTCTATGGTTGGCACTGAGCAGAATAACTGATCAGAATGGCTGGCCACGTGGTCTTTATCTGTTATAGGAACATAGAGAATGACATAGATAACGACCTACCCAGACCGCCCTTCCATATCAACCACAGTCCTTTTCGTTTCCCCTTTAGAGATCCTCTTTGCTTGTTCCATGCTTTCTTGAAGTCAGATCCAGTCCATGTCTATATTACCTCTACTAGGAGACTGTTCCGCATATCTCCCATTCTTTCTGTAAGGAAATATTTCCTCAAATTATTCCTGGAGTCTATTCCCTTTCACCTTCATCCTATGCCCCTTTGTTGCAGAGAATTCTTTGAATTGAAAGAGGCTCTCCTCCTGTTTATTTATGCCATGGAGATATTTATGTGTCTCTATCATATCTTCCCTCTCCTTTACAAAGTATACATATTGAGATCTTTAAGTCTGTCCTGTTATGCCTTATACGAAGTCACCCTCTGCACAGACTCCATCCTGTTTATATCTTTTGAAGGTATGGCCTCCAGAACTGCCCACAGTTGTCCAAATGAGGTCTCACCAAAGACTTAAACAGAGGCACTGTCACCTCCTTCATCCAACATGTTAATGATATTACATTATTACACACCCCACATGAAGATGGGGTGAGGAGGCATGCACATTAATGAATGGACTGGAGAAAGGAAAGGAAGATCAGTGGTCTTCATCTGAGCTGCCCTAGAGAACTTAGTCATCAAATATCTGCTTTTTCGGCAGAGTGCTTTTAAGTGACCTTCAGAGATTTTGTGACTTTCTGTTTTTTTTTCTCTTTTCAAGTTAGCTAAAGCAAAGAATTCCTGTTACAGCTGGCTAAAAGTCTTTAATGTTGCTTTATGTACGAACAATGGAGCTATTGAGAATAATTAACAAAGGGGAACCGATGCTGTGCTAGCAGCTGTCGGAAATCTGAAAACCTCACTGCTTGCGTTGTACTGCATAATAAAGAACAATTGCTAAGTGCCATTTCCAAGAAGGAAAAACTCTTCACTCAATGAAAAATAACACGTATATTGTTATTAATATTATAATTTATGAATTTGTACAAAACTTTTCATCCAAAATATTTTCTTGATTATGAGATGTATACATTTAAAAAATGGCATAAAGATTTTGTAAATTTTAGCTATTTTAAAGGAGGATATGCAGTAAATTAGATTGTAAATCCTGCATTGAAAATTAGTTGGCACATCAAAATTTAACAAGGCCAATATTCATTAAAATGTCCGGAGAATAATTTTAAACATCGAATCTATATTCAGCAGCACTATACATATGGAGGAGAATTTTAGAGGAGAAATCCAAGTGCAATCTGGGACGTCTAAGCCAGAACGTGTGAAAAAAATGCAGACATGTCCGAGTGCAGACACGATCTCACTATGAATACCGACCTCCCAAATGTCCAAAAAGATGACAGTGCACTCAGAGGGTGAATAATTTGTTAGAGCTATATATGGAATCTTTCCTAAGAATTAGCTTGGAGATCAGAGAATCCTGGGCGTATGTTTACGAAAGCGTGCTAAAGGAGCAAGTGTGCCGTTTGTGCATGCTAATGGCGCACTTGCACCCTTAGCGTGTCCAAAAAGCCACTTTAGTGCATGCTAATGGTATCATCAGCATAAAGCACCCTATGGGCGGAGAGTAGGTATCCAAGGGGCAGAGGGTGGGGGGGGGGGGTCAATGGGCGGGAACAAGGCCTGCTCCCTTAACGATGGCACCTTAATGCCAGGAACCCTAATGCCAGGAACCCTAAAGTAGATCAAATCCTGTTATATGTAAACTTATCACAATTTGTTGATTGTAATGAGTATTTCTGTTTAATGTAAACCGCGCTGATGAAAAAGAGTGCGGTATAAAAGAACAATAAATAAATAAATAAATAAATAAATAAATAAAACCTCGCGGAAAGGGTGTATTTTGAGGAGAAAGAGCCTATTTAAAGCCTGCAATGTGTCAGGGGAGGCTGAAGGAGGTCTGTATATTAGAGTGCTTGCAAAATGTTTCTATTGAATGATTAGCACATCTATGTCTTCTATGTTTCTGCTTACCTAAAGAGTTGTGTTTAGCTCTTTTTTCACTATAATTATAACCCCTCCTCTGCGTTTAGTTGTCCTTGGGCAATGGTATAATGTATGTGGACAGAGTTAGTTGGCTGATCAGTACTGATTCTGATAACCAGGTTTCACTTAAGCATAGTACGTATGTCAGGTGTATTTTCATTTATAAGATACAAGGTGACTGGAATTTTGTTTCTGATTGATCTTGTGGTTTCACGCCCAATGGTGCTCCTTTTCCAAGTGCTGCTGCTAACTCTTGATTGGGCCGGAGCCGGCGAGCACGTCCTCCTGCTGGCCTGCTCTACCCTGATCGGGGGAGCTGTGGAGGAGGATGGCATTGTCCTTGTGGTTTTGCGCCCAATGGCGCTCCTTTTTCAAATGCTGCTGCTAGCACCTGATTGGGCCGGAGCCGGCAAGCACGTCCTCGTGTTGGCCTGCTCTACCTTGATCAGGGGAGCTGTGGAAGAGGATGACTTACAACCTCTTTACTCCTGTTCAAGTTCTTGGGCTCTCACCACAGTCCTAATTTCGAAATTGATCCCTCAGTTGGTCAGGGTATAAATATATAGAATTCTTCTGATTTAGAAAAGCTGCAGCCACTGTTTCCCTTCAGTGTGCAGCCTCTCAATGACTCAGAGTCCCAGAGTCTCTGTATGTCCCTGAAGTCCTCCTTGGTGAATAATGCCCCTGGCTGATCCCTCCAGCCTTCCAATAGAAACATGATGACAGAAAAAGACCACATGGCCTATCTAGTCTGTCCTTCCATATCAACCACTACAAAAGTCCCCTTTTTTCCTTTAGAGATCCTCGGTGTTTGTCCCATGCTTCTTTGAATTCAGATACTGTCCTCATCTCTACCACCTCCACTGAGAGACTATTCCACAGATCCACCACTCTTTCCGCAAAAAAATATTTCCGCATATCACTCTCACCCCATGTTTCCTCGTAGCAGAGCTTGCTTTCAATTGAAAGAGGTTCTCCTCTTGTGTATTTATGCCACGGAGGTATTTAAATGTCTCAGTCATATCACCTCTATCCTGCCTTTCCTCTAAAGATGTACATAGTAAGATCCTTAAGTCTGTCCTCATATGCTTTATAATAAACACCACTAACCATTTTAGTAGCCACCCTCTGTACTGACTCCATCCTGTTTATATCCTTTTGAAGGTGCGGTCTCCAGAATAGCACACAATACTCCAAATGAGGTCGCACCAATGACTTAAACAGAGGCATTATCACCTCCTTTCTTCTGTTGGCCATTCCTCTCCCTATGCACCCAAGCATTCTTCAAGCTTTTCCTGTTGCCTTTTCTACCTGTTTAGCTACTTTAAGATCACGCCTAGGTCCTGCTCTTCTTTAGTGGACAAAAGTACTTCACCCCCTATACTATATTGCTCCCTTGGATTGCTGCAGCCCAAATGCATGACCTTGCATTTTTTTAACATTAAATCTCAGCTGCCAAATTCTAGACCATTCTTCAAGCTTAGCTAGATCCCTCCTCATGGTATGTACACCTTCCTGGGTGTCTACTCTATTGCAGATTTTGGTATCATCCACAAAGAGGCAAACCTTACCTGACAGCCCTTTCGCTATATCACTACCAAAGATGTTAAAAAGAATTGGACCAAAGACAGATCCCTGGGGCACACCACTGGTAACCTCCTTCTCCTCGGAGAGAGTTCCATTTAGCTGTACCCTTTGTCACCTTCCACTCACCAATTTCTAACCCAAGCAGTAACGTTAGGGTCCATCCCTAGCGTGCTCAGTTTGTTTATAAGTCATCTGTGAGGAACGGTGTCAAAGGCTTAACTGAAATCTAATTACACCACATCTAGGGCTCTCCCTTGGTCCAACTCCCTGGTCACCCAGTCAAAGAAATCAATCAGATTTGTCTGACAAGACCTGCCTCTGGTGAATTCATGCTGCCTTGGATCCTGTAATCTGCTGGTCTCCAGAAACCTCACTATTTTCTCTTTCAGCAGCACTTCCAATAATTTACTCACCACCAAAGTTAAACTAACTGGCCTATAGTTTTCAACTACATCCTTATTTCCGCTTTTGTGCAAAGGGACCACATGTGCCTCTCTCCAGTCCTTTGGCACCACTCCCGACTCCAACGAGGCATTGAAAAGGTCAGTCAGTGGAGCTGCTAGAATGTCCTCCAGTATACTAGGGTGTATCCCATCTGGTCCCATCACTTTGTCTACTTTAAGTTTAGCTAGTTTCTCACAAACACAGTCTTCTGAAAATTGTTCAAGACGTCCCTCGTTTCTGTTCCTGTTTCTGGGTGTTTTCTGAGGTCCTGCTCCTGGTTCTTCATCTGTGAACACAGAACAGAAATATTTATTAAGCAATTCCACTTTATCCTCATCAGCTTCTACATATTCCTCCCCTTCACCCTTGAGTCTGACAATACCACTTTTGCCCTTCCTCTTCTCACTAACATATCTGAAAAATGTCTTATCCCCCCATTTTATTGCATTGGCTATTTCCTCCTCTTTTTGAATCTTTGCTTTCCTGACTACTTTGCTAGCTTCTCTAAGTTTTTCCAAATATAGATTAATTTATTTAGACAATTTTGTATACCGCCTTATCCTTCAATCAAGGCGGTATATAGATACTTGTCTTCCTCTCTCTGTGATCTCTTGTATTTTGTGAAGGCCTCATTCTTCACTTTTTCAGCTACATCTTTCGAAAACCATAGCGGTCTCCTTTTCCTTTTCCTTTTATTTACCATTTTAACGAAAAGGTTGGTTGCCCTTAAAATATCCCCTTTCAGCTTTGTCCGCTGTTTTTCTATATATCACCCAGCTGTTCCCTGAGGTATTTCCTATTTTGGCAAAGTTCGTTTTCCTAAAGTCTAAGACCCTCACTTTTGAATGGATTTTAACAGCCCTAGTCCTAATACTGAACCACACCATCTGGTGATCACTAGATGCAAGATCATCTCCCACTAGTCCAGTATGGCCCCTTCACATGTGGTTCTGTTGCCAGTTGCCTGAATAGTTCTCCCTGTAGAGAATACAGGATCTCCTTACTTCTAGATGATACTGCAGCAGGAATGTGTCAATCAGCATCTGGCATATTGAAATCCCCTATCAGTAGCACTTCCCCTTTCCTAGCAATGCTGTGTATATGTTCAATTAACTCTCCGTCCACCTCTTCCTCCTGTGAGGGAGGTCTGTATATCACGCCAGTGCAAACAGATTTCTTTTTCCCTCTTTCTAGTTTAACCGAACAGTACCTCCTTTCTCCCTTTTAAGCTCTGTAGTTCCAAAGCTTTAATATTATTTTTTACATATGGTGCCACTCCTCTTTTCCTTCTTCCTACCCTGTCCTTTCTGAATAAAGAATAGCCTGGTATAGTTACATCCAAGTCATGTTTTTCTGTGAACCATATTTCTGTAACTACCACTAAATCCAAGTCAGCCTCTCCCATTAAAGCTTCAATATCTGGGATCTTATTTCCCATGCTATGGGCATTTATACACACCGCTTTCCATATGTTGCCCCTTTTACCCATTTCCATAAAGGTATTTAATTTTTCACTTACCTGGGGGCTTTCTTCACCCATCCCCAAGCCCTCGTCCGTAGATTAGCCAGTCTGCTACTGAAGACACGTCAACCTTTCTTGTACAGATGGATGCCATCTCTGCTCTGCAACCCTTGGAACAGCATCCCATGGTACAGGAAACCAAAATGCTCTCGATAACACCATCCATGCAGCCATGCATTCATCTCCAAGATGCGAGCTTCTCTACCTTGGCCTTTACCCTCAACAGGGAGGATTGAAGAGAACACCACCTGCGCCCCTATCTGCTTCACACTCTTCCCAGAGCCATGAAGTCACTTTTGATACTCTCAGTGGGATACCTGGCAGTATCATTTGTGCCGACATGGATTAACAACATTGGGTAATAGTCAGTGGGCTTGATGAGTCTCGGCAAACTCTCCATAACATCTTGGATTTTAGGACATCAAGTCTGGTTGGCAGATGAAACATAGAAACATAGAAACATGATGACAGAAAAAGACCACATGGCCTATCTAGTCTGTCCTTCCATAACAACTACAACAGTCCCCTTTTTACCTTTAGAGATCCTCTGTGTTTGTCCCATGCTTTTTTGAATTCAGTTACTGTCCTCATCTCTACCACCTCCACTGGGAGACTATTCCACGGATCCACTACTCTTTCCGTAAAGAAATATTTCCGCATATCACTCCTGAATCTATCTCCCTTCACCCTCATCCCATGTCCCCTCGTAGCAGAACTTGCTTTCAATTGAAAGAGGCTCTCTCCCTGAATATTTATGCCACGGATGTATTTAAACATCTCAATCATATCACCTCTATCCCTGCCTTTCCTCTAAGGCGTACATATTAAGATCCTTAAGTCTGTCCTCATATGTTTTATAATGAAGACAACTAATCATTTTAGTAGCCACCCTCTGTACCGACTCCATCCTATTCACATCCTTTTGAAGGTGCGGTCTCCAGAATTGCACACTATACTCCAAATGAGGTCGCACCAAAGACTTATACAGAGGCATTATCACCTCCTGTTTTCTGCTAGCCATTCCTCTCCGTATGCACCCAAGCATCCTTCTAGCTTTTGCCGTCGCCTTTTCTACCTGTTTAGCTACTTTAAGATCATCAGACAACCACGCCTAGGTCCTGCTCTTCTTTAGTGGACAAAAGTACTTCACCCCCTATACTATATTGCTCCCTTGGATTGCTGCAGCCCAAATGCATGACCTTACATTTTTTAACATTAAATCCCAGCTGCCAAATTCTAGACCATTCTTCAAGCTTAGCTAGATCCCTCCTCATGTTATCTACCCCTTCCTGGGTGTCTACTCTATTGCAGATTTTGGTATCATCCGCAAAGAGGCAAACCTTACCTGAAAGCCCTTCCGCTATATCACTAACAAAGATGTTAAAAAGAATCGGACCAAGGACAGATCCCTGGGGCACACCACTGATAACATCCTTCTCCTCAGAGTGAGCTCCATTTACTTGTACTCTTTGTCGCCTCCCACCCAACCAATTTCTAACCCAAGCAGTAACTTTAGGGTCCATCCCTAGGGTGCTCATTTTGTTTATGTGTCTAATATCCCCGTGTGTTAAATGTATCCCCCAATTGTGTTGTGACCGCTTTGATTGAAGGATAAGGCGGTATACAAAACTGTCTAAATAAATAAATAAATAAATAAATAAGTCGCCTGTGAGATGAATGCCTCAGTACCCCTCAGAAGAGAGTCACCAAGCACCACTACCCTTTGCTTCCTTGTGGTCACTGATTCTGCAATTTTGGTGTGTTCAAGCTCTGGTTCTTCCCTTTCCAGTGATGCTTTCACATCCTCCACTTCCAGGGCTGCATAATGGTTCTTCAATTCAAGGGCTAGAGAAGTTGGATTGGTGATTTTGCAGGCCCTGGTGACTTGTGTCCAACCTTTGTCATTCTGTAGGCTCCAATCTTCACCTCTGCTGGAGAGCTTTGATGTTGCAAGAAGCATCTCATCAATGTACTTCTCACTGTCTTGAATGCTCCTCAGCCTCGCCACCTCCTCTCTGAGTTCCTCCACTTGTTTCCTGAGATCTTCAGCATGCAGGCATCCTGCAAATGGAACCGGTCCTTCAAATGGCATTGGGACTTCTGTCTGGACAGAGGCAGAAGCTGTAACGGGGGCAACAGCCATTGTTCAGTGTCACCACTCACCCTCCCAGAGGCATTTAGCATGGGCAAGGCAAGTGGGTAGTTGTGTTTCTTAGACTGTGAACTTTAAATGGAGGTTTGGAAAGGCCTCCTGGGTAATGTAGTCCTACAGTAGTAAGAATGAGTCCAAGTTGTGCACGAGTGGTTCAGGTTAAATTAGGATTTATTGCCCCTCCCGGGGTTGGATGTTGATGACCATGAACAAGGAATATATTTACAAAGAAACCATACTCCTGATGTGAACAAAAATAGGCAACTTAAATAATGCTTATCTTCAGCTGTTACGGAATCAAAAAGAATAAAACAGTTTCCCTCCAAAATACTTCTTTTGGCTGTTTTTCTTCCTTCAGCAAAATCCAGTATTATTAACAAAGGGACTGCACATTGTCTGCCACCATATAAGAGCAGTCCATAAACACTTCGGACTCAGGGGGTTGATAAGGGTCCCACTGCATAAAATCACCTTCTTCCTTAAGGTCCCTTAGAGAGGGTTCTTCTGCCTGCCATGCAAACCTCTCCATTCCAATTACAGGGTTCCCTTCCCCCAACCTGCTCTGTGAGTCCGGGTGTTTGGCTTCCTGTGCACACAGCCCTCTGTAATTAAAAGGATACACGTTTCCCTCTTCTGTTTGGCTACAGGGAATTCTGTGTCTGCCTTTAGAATTGCTTTCTCCCAGGAATCTCCCTTGGCTACAAAAAGGTTGGTAAAACTTTTCTCTTCCCTTTGATAAAAGCTTGGTATCAGGGAAATAAGCTTTACCTGCAGGCTGTCTGTTGTGAGCACAGCGTGGTTGTCTTTTCTGGTTCCCAGAATAAACGTCTCTGCTTTTTGGATAGTAAAAATCCCCAGTGCTTTTTGTAGTTGAGCACTGCTCCCTAGGAACTGGACTTGAATATCTTCCCCAGCTCTCTTCCTCTGAGAAGTTCCTCCGAGTGGAATTGGGATTTCTTTCCCTTTTCCCTTCTCTCAGCCACAGACCTTGGCTGCCCTCGGAGTATCTATCTTTCTCTGGTTTTCTCCTTCTTTCAGCTTTCTCCACGCTTGCTGTGCTGCCTTTTCCTTCTGTCTCCGTATCTGAGACTATGTCCGTCTCTTTCTCCTTCCCCTTCTTCTTTTCTATCTTTAACTAAAGGCTTTTTATCTAAGTTTCTTTCTCCGTTGTGCTGAGCCACACCTCCCACCAGGTGTTCCCACTTCCCTGATGAGGCAGGAGCTAGCTCAGGGGATGGGCGTTCCCTAACACTCTGTGACGTTCTTTGTTTAGGGTTTCCATGCCAACCCTCCATGCTTGTTTCAGCACTGACAGTTCTGGTTTCACTTTGCAGTGAATCCTCTGCCTCCCTTGGTTCTGAACCCTGTACTTCACGACATCAGTTGATAGAGCTTAGATATCTGTTAAAGCAATAGAGAGAGAGATTTCCCAAAGTACCAGCTGGTTTCCCAGCTGTCTTTTCAGAGAAAAAGCTGTTAAATCTCTTTTAAGTGTGTTCAAAATGTGCTGTTCCAAGTCCCTGTGTGTAGTTAATTGGGGAGGTGCCCTATAAAGCAAGGCTGCTCACTAGGGATGGGTGGGAGTTGGGGGGGGGGGTAAGGAGGGAACTAACACCCGATGAGGTGTCAGTAGCTTCAAAGAGCTGAGAAAGATACTAAAGCAGAATTTTAAACATACCCCATTGAAGAAAATATTTCTCCTTTTAAACTAAAGCACCAAAAAGAATGTAACTTTATTTTAAAAATGTGCCAAAACTCTTTTAAGAGCTCCCAGGAAGAGAACTAATAATTTAAAAAGACACAAACTGTTACCTTTGCTTGAAATGTATAGCCCCTGAGGAGCCCTTGTGGTGCCTTGGCATAAATGGCCTTGAACACTTGTCCTCTGAAGTCCTTAGATAAGCAGACATAGATCAGCTCCTAGTGCTGCTTCTGCTTTCTCTTCCAGCAGTTCCTGAGAAGACACCCTGTGGTGCGTTGGCTTTAGCAGCCTCACAAACCCCTTTGGAGAGACCCAGAGTTGCACCACTCCTTCCTCTCTTAAGTGCTTGGCCAGAGGCCAGAAGCACCGCGCTGCGGCGCAGTGGTTGTGGAGCCAAAGACACAAATTTGAATCAGCACCGAGGCTTTATAGTCCTTACAGTTTCCTTCTAAAACTATCCTCCTTCCGGCTCAGATTACCATATCAAAGACCTCCCAGCATTACCCCCTCAAATTACCTCTGGAGGGTTCCACTAAGAAATTTAAATTAGGAATTAAAAATTGGCATTTGGAGAAGACAGATTCACTGGTCTCCTCTTTGTCACTGGGTCTCACATTTGGGTGTCCGTTCATTTCCTCTTTTGTGCTGAATGGCAGTACATCAAATACCAATAAAAAATGAATTGCATCTGAGAGAGAGGCAGAAAGCACTAACAGATCAGACTGCTAAGAAAGATTGTGAGTGACCATCTGAACTGGACTGAGTATAGTAAGGGAAATAGCTGATCAGGTCCTTCCTTGAAATAAGATTTGTTCATATGATATAGGCCTTAAAGAATATCAATCTCCCCTGTCCCTCCTCTTCTCTAGGGTATGCATATTTAGGTCCAAGTCTCTTCTCATACATCATCTTGTGCAGACTCCCAATCATTTTGGTCACCTTCCTCTGAACTATTTCAAGTCTTTTTATATTCTTTGTGATATGTGGAGCTCGATTCACGAAGGGGCACGTCCAGGCCGTCGAGACAGCCCCGAGCAAGACGGGCCCATTAGGACCCGATTCTGGACCATGGTAACAAAACATTCCCGCGGTACACAGAATCATGCCCGAGGACGGCCAGGTGTGCCCCTGCCTGCCTGTGGGGATGTCCTCCCTGCAGGTGCCCCTGGCTCACGTGGCTAAGACCCCCCCACTTCCCTGCCACTCTACCCATGACTAGCCAACCGGGGCCTGGATCGGGTGGCAGTGACCCCCTTTGGGGCTGGATGCGGGGTGGTCCACTCTTGGAAATTTTTGTGTCATCTACAAAAAGGCAGACTTTTCCATTCAAGAACTGCTTAATATCCCAGCCAAGGATATTGACATGGTTAACAGGTCTGCTAGCCACATTAATCCCTTCAATATCGGGGTTTCATGTTGTCCTCATTGTTTAAAAAGGAAGCACAAGCATCTATGTGCCTTCATAAAGTATCCACTTAGAACTATCCCCAACCGTGTACAAATTCTGACACAGAAATGTATTTGCAATCCACGGCAGGGCAATGTATGCATGTATTCTATATGTGCACTTGTGTATTTTTTTTTTTAGTAAGATTGTAACCAAAATACAGACACAGTAGGCCTCATTCTATTTTGGATGTCCCAGCCCGCTGTGTATCTGGCAGAACTGGACGCACAGAAGTAGACGGGATTCTGATCCTCGAGAAGAAGAGTGGAGATATTACAGTACTAAGCCAGTTCCTGATACCAATTTCAGTATGCCAGCAAGCATTACGGCTCCTCCTGGAGTATGGGCAGAAGGTAACCCACCAGGTCTAGCCAAGCACATAGCCCCAGTAATTGTGAACCTTAAGCCTGGAGCAGAACCAGTACATGTTAAACAATACCCACTACCAAGACCAGCCATTGAGGGCATTCATCGCCATTTATTAAGATTGCTGGAGTATGGCCTTCTTAAAGTATGTCAATCACCATGGAATACGCCTCTCCTGCCAGTTAAGAAGCCGGGGACAGGTGATTACCGCCCAGTACAAGATTTAAGGAGAGTGAACGAAGCAGTTGAAACCATACATCCAGTTGTGCCAAATCCCTATACACTCTTAGGACTGATAACTGCTGAAGCTACCCACTTTACTGTTCTGGATTTGAAAGATGCATTTTTCTGCATACGATTAGCCCCGATTAGCCAATTGTTGTTTGCCTTTGAATGGCAGGACCCTGTCTCAGGGAGACGGGGCCAACTCACTTGGACACGATTGCCCCAAGGATTCAAGAACTCACCCACCATTTTCAGTGCAGCACTGAACCAAGACCTTTCAAGCTATCCTGTAACCCCTGGGAAAAGAGTGCTTCTTCAGTATGTGGATGACTTGTTGATAGCTACCACCTCAGAGAGTGAATGTGTACAAGCCACAAATGACCTCTTACAATTACTAGATGAAGCTGGATATAAAGTTTCCAGAGCCAAAGCGCAGCTATGCCAAACAGAAGTAAAGTATTTGGGTTTCCGGCTGACCAAAGGAAGCTGACAATTAGGACCAGAAAGAAAAGAAGCTGTGTGTAGTATCCAAACCCCAACCACCAGGAGGCAGGTCAGAGCCTTTCTGGGAGCAGCAGGATACTGCCGAATATGGATACCCAACTTTGCTCAGATTGCTAAACCACTATATGAAGCCACCAAAGGAGAAGAGAAATCACCACTAGAGTGGGGACCTGATCAAGATGAAGCTTTCAAAGCCTTGAAGGAAGCGTTAATGTCGTCACCAGCACTTGGACTACCAGATGTCCAGAAGCCTTTTCATTTATTTGTACATGAAATGCAAGGGAACGCCCTGGGAATGTTGACTCAGACATTGGGACATTGGGAGCGACCCGTAGCATACCTATCAAAACAATTGGACACCGTAGCCAAAGGATGGCCGCCATGTTTGAGAGCTGTAGCAGCCACAGCATTGTTAGTGAGTGAAGCAGACAAACTCACCTTAGGACAGAACCTGCGCGTTACAGTACCACACACAGTGCTTGCCCTTATGGAACAAAAAGGGAATCATTGGTTTACTAGTTCCCGAATGCTGAAATACCAGAGTATGCTATGTGAAAATCCCCGAGTACAGTTGGAAGTGAGCCATGCTCTTAACCCCACCACCTTGATACCAATCAACAAGGACCCACCAGAACATGACTGTATGGAAGTCATGGACACTGTGTTTTCAAGTCGACCTGATCTAACTGATGTACCTATAGAGAACCCTGACCAGACTTACTTCGTGGATGGAAGCAGCCTCATCATCAATGGACGACGCTGTACCGGGTATGCAGTAGTCACCCAGGAGAAGGTCATTGAATCATCAGCTCTTGCCTCAGGAACATCAGCACAGAAAGCAGAATTGATAGCGCTAACAAGGGCACTAGTACTAGGTGCCGGACTTCAGCTGAACGTATATACAGACTCAAAGTACGCTTTCACAACTTTACATGCTCATGGAGCTCTGTATAAAGAACGAGGACTCATTACCTCTGGAGGCAAATCAATTAAGTACGGCCCAGAAATATTAATGTTACTAGATGCAGTATGGGCCCCGGCACGAGTGGCTGTTATGCACTGTCGAGGACACCAAACAGGGAAAGGAGAAGTTGCCCAAGGAAACAGATTTGCTGATGCTTCAGCGCGAAAAGCAGCCATGACAGGCCAAATTTCACCACAAGCAACACCAGTACAAGCAGCATTGTTTCCAGTACCCCTTAACTTGTGGACGCCACGATACACCACAAGGGAATTGGCTATTATTGCACTGAGGAAAAGGGGGTACTGAAAGATGGATGGATTGAGCTGCCACCAGCAGAGGGCAACCAACCCCCAGGGCGAATAGTGATCCCTGAGTCATTGGGACCCGCCTTTGTAAAGGCCTTTCATCAAGCCACACATTATGGGAAAAACGCAATGGAAAAAGTACTCAGGCGCCATTTTTGCATTTCAATGTTGGGAGCCTTGTCAGCCTCAGTAGCTCGCCAGTGCGTAACTTGTGCAAAGAACAATGCCAAACAGGGTCCTACACCACCACCCCGAGCTCAGTCAGGTGGTGTAACCCCTATGCACAACCTACAAATATACTTTACTGAAATGCCAAAAGTCAGTGGATATCACTACTTGTTAGTTCTAGTTTGTACCTTCTCTGGGTGGGTGGAAGCTTTTCCCACCAGGACTGAAAAGGCCAGAGAAGTCACCAAGGTATTGCTGAGAGAAATTATCCCCCGATATGGAATTCCTGCAGTAATAGGGTCAGACAATGGGCCCTCATTTGTATCTCAGATTACCCAACAGTTAGCAAGTGCCCTACAGATACAATGGAAGTTACACACTGCATACAGACCCCAAAGTTCAGGGAAGGTTGAGCGAATGAACCGCACTCTTAAAATCTCAGTTGTCTAAGCTATGTCAGGAGACACACCTGAAGTGGCCCCAAGTTCTCCCAATAGCTTTACTTAGAATACGCTCAGCCCCTGTGAAATCATCAGGATTTTCTCCCTTTCAAGTCATGTATGGTAGGCCCCCACCAATAGTACAGGGGGTGAAAGGGAGTTTGACACAAATTGGTTCAGAGATAACCAGACAAGAACTCCTAGCTCTTAGTTCTGTTCTGCAGACTCTTCATGCGTGGATACAGGACCAGTTACCCATCAACTTGATGGAATCCTTGCATCCCTACAAGCCTGGTACCTCGGTGTGGATCAAAGATTGGAAGAAGACACCGCTGGAACCTCATTGGAAGGGACCATACACCGTTATCCTGTCCACACCAACAGCTGTCAAGGTCGCAGAAATCGAATCGTGGATCCATCATAGCAGAGTCAAGCCAACAGCAGTTCCAGAGCCAGATCAGTGGACAGAAGTGCAGCATCCTGATATTCCTTTGCGACTCACCCTGAGGCGGCAACCAGCGGCCTAGAGTTCCTCTGGGCCGCCTAAGAACTACGGTATTGCACCACAGACAAGTCTTTCGAAGAGGATTGCTGTTTCCAATACAGCAAAGACATTTGTTTTCTTCATCGAATAACTGTGCCTCCACCGACTTTCTTCAGGCCAACTACGGTTGGTAAGTTGGCATACATCAGAACCTTGAGGATCTTCAATCAACATTGACACCCGTTGAATTGCTTCATTAGCAAACGGGTCAGCATTGTGTCAAGAAGTAGTGAACGTCGAGATCAAGATCTTTCAGCGGAGACTCAGAAGGACTACAAACATGCATCTTTGTTTTTATTTTGTTCTGGTTGCCTGCCTGGGGAGCTTTGAACGTACTCTTGCTTTACCCCCATGCACTGCCTGCATTACTTCCACTCGGACTGGAATGAAAGTAACTCAGACTTTGCTTTATCATTCTTACTATACCTGTACTGGTACAGTAAGCCGATGTATATATAACACCACTGAACTGAACATTTGCACCAAGGGTAATACCAAAGTTTGTTTTAACCCACATCAGAACCCATCCTATTATACTCTAGAAATACGATGGGATATGCAGATGGAGCTTTACTTAATGCCACACCCCCACTCACTGATCCTACAAAGGGTGCCATTTTGTATTTTGATGCCTGTGATGCTATAAATAGAGATGGTCGTTCTAGTTGTGCCAATTGGGAGAAAGCATATTCTTATGATCATAAGTATATGTGTCCGGAAGGAACAACCGGGTGGGGGGCATGTACAGGTAAACGAGTTTTAGCAAATGAATATAGCACAGCACCAGTGCAAGACTACTATTGTCCAAAGTGGGAATGTGTGTTCTATGCTACATGGAAAACTGGTATGGTAGAGAACACCAGGGATAATCGAATGGCAGCCCTGTTTAAGCCCTATCTAAAGAATCCAGAAAAATGTAAGAAGGGTGCCTGTAACCCATTAGAGTTACACATAATAAACCCTAGTGCTTGGAAGCAAGGATATAAATTTGGACTACGTATTGCGGGCACGGGATCAGATCCCGGAACCATTGTATATATAAGACTGAATACCCAGGCCCATCGTTCATCACGGTATCATATACACAATACTTTCTATGAAACTATGCATGTAAACAAGTTTGACATTCCCCATCCTTCACAAAATCTGTTCTTAGAATTAGCTGGAGCAGTCGTATCCAGTCTCCACATTTCAGATTGTTACTTCTGCGGAGGAACTAGAATGGGTGATCAGTGGCCCTGGGAGGCCCAAAAATTGAATTACTCAATAGCTTACAATCATACTGAACTGCACAAAACCACCAGTGAATGGGTATTAGCACACCCAATAGTAGGACGTCTGTGTTATGCTCGTACTGGACCCCAGTTCACCTTGAAAGTAGGACAGCTTGTCTGTCTTAGCCAGAGGTTTTATAATGACACCACAAAACAGACGTCTTGGTGGTCAGGGGTTAATGAACCTGAACCTACCAACCCATTAGCAAAATTCCCTGAGCTTGCCAATTTATGGACTAACCTTGCCCAACCTCATGCCTGGCAAGCCCCACCTGGCTTGTATTGGATCTGTGGAACCCGAGCATATGCTCGACTCCCTCCCCACTGGGGAGGGGCATGTGTCTTAGGAACCATCCGACCTTCTTTCTTTCTGTTACCCACAGAACATGGAGAACAATTAGGTTACCCAGTCTATACCAAGAGACAGAAAAGAGCAGCCTTGAAGATAGGCAAATGGGAGAGATGGGATGGGGAAGATTGGCCACCTGAGAGAATTATTGCATATTATGGACCCGCCACTTGGGAGCAAGATGGCACCTGGGGATACCGGACCCCTGTGTATATGATAAACCGTATCATACGCTTACAAGCAGTAGTTGAACTAATTACTAATGAGACTAGCCAAGCACTTACACTTCTAGCTAGACAAAGCACACAAATGCGTACTGCAATATATCAGAATCGCTTGGCACTAGATTACTTATTAGCAACTGAAGGAGGAGTATGTGGTAAGTTGAATTTAACCAATTGTTGTTTGAAGATAGATGACAAGGGTCAAGTAGTTGAAGAGATTGCTGAAAACATGCGAAAACAAGCTTATGTGCCAGTACAAACCTGGCATGGTCTTAAGATACCTAACTGGTTCGAATCTATCTTCTCTGGCCTGGGGGGACTTACTACTTTTGCTATGATAATATTAGTATTTTGAGCCTTGTTTCTGTTGTTACCATGTATAATCCCATGCTGTATGCGCTCTATTAACAGTGTTATCGAAAATACCGTAGAACGCAAGACTGCCACTAAGATTTTGGCCTTATGGCACCCTAATCCTAGTACGTATGGTCGTAATCCGACTCCAGTGTAATTGAGTGATTTAACTCTCACACTTTATTGAAAATAGGGTGAGATTAATCAAAGGGGGGAATGTGGTAGGCGAAGGCCTATGATCCATGCTGCTTGAACTAAACAGACAGGCCTAAGCAGCTTGACCTGTAAGTAAAGCTTGTGGTTAGGCCCAAAGGAGTGAAACCCCCCCCCCCCGAATGTTGCTTCCATAGAATCGAAACTTAACTAAGCATAACCAAGCATAGCTAAGCAGAAACGAAACTTAGAAAAGATGGAAAAACAACTTTAATTGGTACTGATAAGAGTGTGAAAAACTTTTGTGAACTAATTAATTCTGCTGAGAGAAGGGTTACAGTGCCCTGCTTTCCCACATGTTCTAGTCAGCTAAGTGACCTTGGAGGAGAATTGTATCAAGAGTCTAAGAACTGTCCATTGTAATGGGGACTGAAAGGGGGGCAAGCAGGTGCTGAGCCCAGACCAAAGTCCTCATTGGATGACTACGCAGTGGTACCGGGACCAATAGATGGAGCATGAAGGGTTACCGGGACCAATGAGAAGTTTGCCTATGTTCAGAATGGAGAAGAAAGGTATAAAAGTTGTTGTTTTGCTAGAAACCATTGCTCAGCCATTTTGAATGTGATTCTGCTTGAGTCTTGTGCACAATAAATGATTTGAACCTTCTGAACAGACTCCTGGTATTATTGGATTGTTTGCGCTTTGCCGCTACAATACTGACCCACTGTTTTGTTCCGAAGAAACTTTCCAAATGGGAAATATCTGTGAAAACAAACTTATTTCCAGCATAGTTAACCACACACTTACAAGCAAAATGGAGCTAGAACGTGGCTCTGATGATGAAGACTTTAGACCGCAACAGCAAGAAATGCTTCCTATGCAATCACATAGGCTGGGCAACATCAGGAAAAATGTTTATTGGCTGGCCACAAAAGGGAAGAGACTTTTTTGAAAAGTATAATTTCAAGACAGCATCAGCCTCTGATCCAGAAGTGACCAGCAGAGTCGCCCTCTCAGAGACAATGTCCTGAGAGGTCTCAAGAAAAGCGGTCAAATCAAGGCTGTCCAGAGAGGTGATGGAATCCAACTCCTCTCCTTCGGCCACTTCTACCTGAGTCCCCTTGGAAACATAAAATAACTTAGACATAATAATTAGTGCATCAACATTACTAAACAACAAAATTTCTTTCAAATACTTTTTCAGCAGCTCGAGAGGGGACAGAAGCCGCATCACAGGAAAATTCAGGAATCAGAAATTCCTTGCCCTTAATTGAGTCTCCATTGCCTCTAATTTGGTATGACTAACCAAACTATCTTTAACTACTGCCTCCACTAGAGAATGCAATGAGAGCCGAGAGCCTTTGTTTCATTACATGAGACTCTAAAGAGGAAATTAAAGAGCCCAGCTGTTTACATTTGTCCACAGACTCCTCAGAAAACTTGCACAATTGACCCATATTCCAAGTCAATATTGATTCCACTCTCGACAGCTTACCCCAAGCATTCCTCAAGGAAACCTCAGTGGAATGGTCCAATGGCACAACCAAATTTGAAGATGGTGATGCAAGAGAAACTGCCTTGGGGTACCAAACCCCAGCTGGGGGGTCCAAGAGGGAGGGGGATCGCGGAGAGTGTTCGCTTGCAGGCAGAGAAGAACTGGCTCTCTGAGAACCACTACTAGCATCTGGAGCAGACAAGCCTATCATAGAAGGCGGCTGGGGTGGAGGTGTAGGGCAACTGGAGCTCAAGGAGGTTTCAACATCCAAAATATTACTCATGGTTGTAGAAAGAGGCAAAGCAACAGACTGCACATGGAGGTCCATAGGCCCCTTGATTGGGCCTACTCCTCCAGCACCTCCTGATGCCTTGTTCTTCACTTTCTGCTGACCCATAACAATTCAGGGCTCCTTCTGGTGCTCGAAGGGGCTCCAAAGGGGCAGAATGTGCCCTTTTGGTCACACTCCTTCGGTCACGTGCCTGCAGTCACATGCCAGGCACCACGTCTCACAGGAAAACTGAGCTTTTACCTCCAAGGCTGATCACAGGAGGGAGGAGCAGTCTTACAGCTGGTCTCTGCAGGGGTGCAATTTCTAGAGATGCTAAAAAGTGAAGTTACTTACCTGTAACAGGAGTTCTCCGAGGACAGCAAGATAAGTCAGCCACACCTGGTGACATCATCTGATGGCGCCGTACACAGAAGCTACTCTCCTTAGCTCAGAAAAGCAAAGCCTTTCTGAGCATGAGCTAGCAGGCACATCCCACTGGCCCACTCCTAGCCAGCCAGTACGTCCCTAGCTGAGATCTAGCTGCTAGGTGGCAGGCATGCAGCCATGGATCCTGCCCCTTCCAGGGGAGGAGGGTGGATATGTGTGGCTGACTTATCCTGCTGTCCTCGGAGAACTCCTGTTACAGGTAAGTAACTTTGCTTTCTCCAAGGACAAGCAGGATGAGTCAGCCACACCTGGTGCCTCCCCAGCTACCTGCGTGTGCTGAGGCGGAAGGGGGTGGGTGAACTGAAGGTTGAATGGACAACGGGAGCCTTGGTTTCCTTGTAAAAGGTTTATTGTGCATAGAGAAAAACTAACATGGCCTTTTGCAACATGGTAGAACAACATGGAATAGGGCGATAGCTGGTGTCACGACCACCGAGCTGGTGGTAACAGTGCAAAAATAACAACCTTAAACTTTGTGCAAAGTGCAGTAGTGCAAACAAGTTGTGCAAAAAACCACAACATGTGCAGTTGATAATATCGCGCAAAGTATAATTTCAAGACAGCAATCTTATCAGCCTCTGATCCAGAAGTGACCATATGTTGTCCCAGAAGTTAGGAACTGTTTGCGGTGTGCTCCCCAGCCTACTGGTGAGGCATCCATCATGATGACTAGGTGGTGTGATGGTGTTTGAAGGGGCCTGGCCTGGAGCAGGTTCCTGTGTTGGGTCCACCACCGAGGGATATCTTGACTCCTTTGTCTGTCGGATCCAGTGGCTGCAGAGGTGCCATTGTATGTGTAGCTTTGCTAGAGGGAGCACATGAGTAGTCACAGCCATGTGGCCCAGAAAGCATAGCAGAGTTTGTGCTGAGATCTGTTGGGTTGCGCAGATGGTCCTGGTTAGCGCCGTGATGGAGTGCACCTGGGTAACCGGAAGGAAGGCCCTTGCCGTGGTCATGTCTATATCTGCCCCGATGAATTTGAGTCATTGAAAACGTCAGAGCTGTGACTTCTGTCTGTTCACCAGGAAGCCTAATGAGGATAGGAGTTTGATGGTCTTGGCTACTGCTTCCTTGATGCAATGGGGCGACGAGGCATAGATCAACCAGTCATCAAGGTAGGGAAATACTGAGACCTCCTGTTTGCAGAGCTGTGTTGCCAGCACTGCAACACATTTGGTGAACACACATGGGGTTGGAGATAAGCTACAAAGCAAGACCCTGAACTGGTAATGGTTCTCCAGAATTTGGAAGCGCAAGTACTTGCGGTGTCCTGGGTGGATTAGCATGTGTGTACAGGCATCCTGTAGATCCAAGGAAGCGAGCCATTCTCTGGTCTGGAGCAGAGGCAGGATGGATCACAGGGAGTACATCCTGAATTTCTCCTTGTGGATGAACTTGTTGAGCATCCCGAGGTCAAGGATGGGTTGGACACCTGACTTCTTGGGGACCAGGAAGTACCTGGAGTAGAAGCCATCACAGGTTTCGTACGGTGGTACCAGCTCTATTGCCCGTGCCCTCAGCAGTTTCAGGATCTCCTTGGTGATGATGGGGATTTGATGAGGTGGGGGACTGCAGGTGGGTCTGGATCGCTGCCATGGGGTACAGCAGAATCGGATTTAGTACTCCTGTGCTACAATTTTTAGAACCCACTTGTCCATTGTGATGGCACGCCAGGAGGCGGGGCAGCATCGGGGGCCTCCATGCAATCTGAGCTCCTTAGAAAGTCCTGAAGAGCATGTCCCCTGATTTTCATGCCTGAGGAGACATCCGGGCGCAGGCTGAGCAGTCTTCGACTTTGTGGTCTTTCCCCAAACAGCGGAGGCAGCAATCGTGGGCATCAGAGATGCTCATCTTCCGGGCGCACCAACTGCATTTTTTAAAACCTGGCTTTGGCATCGCAGGTCAGTAGAAATGTTTTCTTTCCTTGTCTTTTCTTCTTCTTTGTTTTTCTTTTTTTGGTCTGTTGAAGAGTTTCTTGTGGTGAAGAGGAGAGTAGATTTTTTCCATCTTGTAGGCAAGGCGGAAGAAGAGTTCTGAGCTAAAGAGTGTAGCTTCCGTATACAGCGCCGTTGGATGACGTCACCAGGTGTGGCTGACTCATCCTGCTTGTCCTTGGAGAACAGCAAAAGCACAAGCCTCTCTCCAAATAACTCTCCAAACACACTGCAGGAAAACTGAGCTTTTGCCTCAGATGCTGATCATGGGGAGGAGCAATCTTACAGCTGGTCTCCACAGGGGTATTTTATACCACTTGTGTATTTTATAAAATATACGTGTTCATTGCAACTCCGCCCCTACTTCGCTCAAAAATACCCCAAGGAATTCTTACGTACCGTGTGCATACAAGTACGCACCACCTTATTGATACATATATACTTATATATGCACATATGCCCGTGCAATTTTTTAAAAGCCCTTTTTTGCAGAGAAAACAGGCTTTACACATGGAAAGATCTTTATAGAAATCACCCAGGATTTTGGAGATGATTCAGAAACTGCCTTAAAACGTCTTTGCTTTACTCCTCATTTTCAGAACAGGGAAACATGCAAGTATTCTGTAGTCCAAAATGGAACTTTCAAGGTAGAAATCAAGCTATACTTTTCCTCAGAGTTTGGTGGTGAAGCAGCTGAGATTCAGGCACCGAATCGGGTCTGTGGCCTTAAACGTTAGTGCGTAAAGCTTGCAAGTAAATTGCTGTTCCACCCAGACTCCTTTCCGGACCATGCTCGCTCTACAAGTATGCACCTACTAATTCTAATACTGAGCTGCTCTGCTTTATATGGAAGAACTGACATGGGATCGTGGCACTATGTACGTTCTCTGTTAGAAAGCAGGCCATAATGTCCCCAAACCTATTGATAATACTGATTGGAGGAAGCAAGGGCCTTTAATTAAACTCTGCACCAACTTTGTTTCTTATTAGACTAGGTAGTCTCATCAATAGCACTGAAACCCTGGAGAAAATCAAGTCAATGCTCACTTAACTAATGAGGTAGCAGTTGGACTACCATTGATTGCCAGAACTATCACCACTCCAAAAGTTTATGCAATAAATCATGCTAGTTGCAGTCATCGTATTTCAGTGAGGCCAGTCTGCAGAGAGTTCACTAGCTATAGCACAATGCAGCTCATAGCGTTATCTCTTTTTTCCTTTTACATGAAGATGAGATTTTGAAGTTTCTAATTTGGTTACCCAGTTGTTCCTTTCTCCAAGCCTAATTCCAGCAACAGATAAATCATGGCACTCAATAAGGACGCAGTGCCGGCTGTCGTTCCTACTGGATAGCTCAAAGCTGCACCTATACAGGTCTCCGATGGGAGCCATGGTCTATGCTGCCCGGCCAGAGACATGGCACTGTGGATGGCTGGGCTTCTAGAGGAGAGAGCAACACAAACTGGGGAGAAAACTCTGCCTACCATGAAAGACTCTTGATTCATCTCGTTCGTAAACTCTTAAAAGTAAAAGCCGTAGCTATCTCTAGTTCCCTCACTAAAATTATCGTGATACAGAGCAATATATAGTTTTTCTATACATATGAATTATATTGATATGTCTAGGATATATATTTTCCTCCTTCCTAGGGCATGAATTTCCAGTAATCTTGGGCACCTGCCTGGAACCATCTTGCGGAATATTTATAAATACTCATGGCAAAACAGCGATGGATATACCTTACAATTTGGGATATGCGCTTTCAATATTATCTTTGTCCACTTGAACCTCTGGTGTAAAGGAAAGAAAAAGCTTCTTCTATACTTCATAAACACAGCTGATGCAATCCCTTTTCTGAGCCATGCCTCTTGCAGCTCGGAATGTTTCTCGGTAAGAGAACAGAAGAGAAATTTATTCCACAGTTCGTAAACACAGACTCAACCTCTCTATGTTCTCCCCCTCTGTTTCCAAGATGGGTCTTTTTTTTAAGTGCCATCAAGTCAATGCTCACTCCTGGCAGCCCCTGGGTTTTCTTGGCAAGGTATGAGTGGAAACAGATTGCCAAGGCCTTTTCTTCTGAGGCAATGGAGGGTAAAGTGACTTGATCAAGGTCACAAGGAGTGCCAATGGGAATTGAACCCAGATCTCTTGGGTGCTAGGCTGTTGCTATTTCTTCTTTTCCAGATTAGACCAATTCTGTAATTGCTCCTTCTTTAAAGGTTCATTCCTCCAGCTATTTGTCCTTCTCTGGCCTTCCTGTAGAGCTCTCTCTTTCCCAGGTCAGGCCCTGATTTGTTCTGTTCTTCTCTAAATTCCAGGGTAGACTGGAATGCCTTCTTTCCCTTCTCCCAAGGACTCTGCCCTTAAAAACCATTTGTCAAAGTATTCCGTCTCCTTCTCTACTTCTGGGGAATCTAATCCTTCTCAAACTAAACTCTGTTCTGGGGTTTAAGGTGGGTTGAATTCCAGCCTAGGTTTTTAAGGTAGGCTGGATCACTCCTCTGTTGTGAATATTGTGAAATTGTCATCCAGCATTCCTTCTGCTGTGTTACGAGGGTCTTCCTTTTTCATGTGTATATGAGAGGTACATACAGGTATTATTTAAGAACATTAGAACATAAGATTTGCCATAATGGGACCGACCAAGGCCCATCAAGCCCATTATCCTGTTTCCAACAGCAGCCAATTGAGGTCACAAGTACCTGTAAGGTTCCCAAAAAGGTACACAGAGTCCATGTTGCTTATCCTGGGGTAAGCAGAGGATTCCTCTGGTGCTCTTTAATAATGGGTTATGGACTTTTCCTCCAGGAACTTCTCCAAATCTTTTTTAAAGCCCAACTACACTAAAAGCTTTTACTATATCTTCCAGTAGTAAATATGAGCATCTGATAATGGGTTGAGTGAAAAAATATTTTCTCCATTGCGTGTTCCCTAATCTTTCTACTTTTTGAAGGCGTAAACAACCAATCTACATTTACCTGTTACACTCTGTTCATTATTTTATAGATCTCTATCATATCTCTACTCAGATGTCTTTTTTTCCAAGTTGAAGAGCCCTACCTTTTAAGCCTTTCCTCATAGGGTATCCTTCCATCCCCTTTACCATTTAGGTGGCTCTTCTCTGTACCTTTTCTAATTCTGCTATATCTTTTTTAACATATGGTGACCAGAATTGCACACAATATTCAAGGTGCAGTCACACCATAGAATAACACAGAGGCATTATAATACCCTTGGTTTTATTCTCCATTCCTTTCATTCTATTTGCAATCTCCAGGAACAAGCAGGAATGAGTCTTCACATATGGGTACGTCGGTACCAACGGAGTCTGCGCGGGAACGCTTCCCAGCGTCCAATCAAAACGCTTTTGGAAGCATCCCACCACACCTGCGTGCTGCCTTCCTGCCTTCCCAACTGCCTCTCCTCAGTTTTTGTTTTTCCGCGGAGCCAGCAGGACGTCCTCCTGTCACCGCAGAAAATTCTTCCTTTATTTTTTAGTTTTCTTGTGGTCGCGGCTGCCTTCCCCGACGCCACCGGTACCGCTGGTGTTTTTTTCTCCTTTTTTCTTGTAAATTTCCTCTTTAAGGAATATTTTTTCTTCTTAGTGCCTCACGGTTTTCTTAGGCCTGCTAGGCCTACTCACTTTCCTTCATGGAACCGCCAGTCACTATTCCCAAGAAATGTTCAAACTGCGGCGGTACAAAATTAACCTTAGACAACCCTAATTGGTGTCTGGCCGGTTTGGGTCCTGACCATTTTCCTCCGGAGTGTCCCTCCTGCAATAGTATTGTCGGAAGAAGTCTTCAGCATCGGGTTTCCCTCGATACGCAGTCCCTATCCAGCTTCAGGGCACCGACCACTTCTTCTTCTACACGGCATCAGGTAACCCAAAAACAGTCTATTAAGACTAGCCAGTCCTCGAGTGGTAGATCTCATGCACAGCATAGAGATGCCTCTGGCCTTGCCCTTGAGAACATACTGGTTTTAAAACCCCGGTGGGAGTCTTCAGCCTCCAAAGCCTGTGTGGGGTTTCAGGTTGTTCCTGAGGTTCACCCCTCACAGAACATACCTGTGCCATGCTCGGTGGTGGCATCCGCTTCGAGCGGTACCAATACCCCGGCATCGGCAATGGTGTTGGATGAAACATTCCTCACCGAGGATCGTTGTCTGGCGTCCTCGGTACCTACGGGACCATTGGATATGCTCCAGGCTGACCCTCCAGTATCGGTATCGATCCCGGTACCGATACTAGTACCGACGTCGGTACCCTCCAGATGTGCTTCGATAGACTCGCTTCCTTCGATGCCGAGTCTGGAATCGATCTCCAGTCTGGAGGACTGGGTACCAACTTGCCTTGGTAACGACACCAAACGGTACTGAAGGCATGGTTCCGATGATCCATGTCCGGCACTCTCGGTTTCTTCCATACCGATAGAGTTGTCACCGGCTGACCTTCATCCACTGGTATCGGATACGGTGCCGGAGTCGGTGCCGGTATCCACATTACCATGGCTGTCGGTGCCTTCCATGCTTCCCTCTTCAGGCTCGCTTCCCTCGATACCGAGTTTGGAATCGATCCCTAGAATGGACGATATGCTACCGACTGTTGCTGGTCCCGACCCCCTGCGGTACCGACGACCATTCTCTAGGGATCTCCACCATTCAGGATCTTATATTCCTATAAGGTTAGATAGATCCTCCGGTGCCAATGCTAGTTCTTCAGCAGATCTGGCCTGTCCAAAAGAATTTCCCTCTGGGGATTTTTCTTTTCAAGCTTTTCTCATGGATATGATGAAATCACTTGCCATTTCTATGCCTGGACAGGATCCTACACAAGGCAATGCAGAATCCCTCTATATTCCTGGGACAGCAAAGGATACCATCATGCTTCCTTTGCATCATTCCTTGCAGGATCTCCTTCTACGAATATGGGAAGCTCCTTTAACGGTGCCCCCACCTTCTAGGACAACTGATCTTCTATATCAGGTGCCTTCCTCTCCAGGTTTTCAGAAGATTCAATTTCCTCATCGTTCCATTGTTGTTGAATCAGCAATGAGGCGGGTGAAGAGTACTAAAAAGCACTCTTCTTATCCGCCAGGTCGTGAGTCTAAGACTTTAGATGCCTTTGGACGCCAAACCTTCCAGGCATCCATGCTTTCAGCAAGAATTCTCTCATATATTTTCTATATGGGATTATCTCTTGATGAGGTCACAAAGAAATTACTATCTTTGACTCCTTTTCTTCAAGAGACTATAAGTGCAGACTATTCCTCTCTGATTAGTCATGCTCAGAATATATCTAGGTTCCTTATTCGTGCTTCCCTGGACTCCTTTGAGTTTGTTAGCAGAACTTCTGCTATAGCTATAGGGGCACGACGTAAAGCCTAGCTCCAGGCTTCAAGCTTAGACAAATGGGCTCAAGAAAGACTGGGAAATACTCCTTGCACTGGAGAAAATCTCTTTAACAAGGAGTCTTTACTCCAGGTTGCTCAGTTAACCACTGACATTCCTGTTTACAGGGGCTGTTCTACGCCTTCCTCTTTCCCAGTTGGTAGGAAATGTCCTACCCAACTTTCTTCCCCTAGGGGGAAAAAGTTTTATTCTTCTTCTGCCCATCATTCAGATGTTCCCAAACAGGGGAAACATCGCCCTAGTCTGAAGAAACCACAACCTCAACAGGGTCCACAAACCCAGCAGTCGCAGGGTTTTAAATAAGTCATTTTCCCCTTGTGTTGCTGGTTACAGGGGCAGTCTACTTCTTTTTGCTGAAGTATCTTCACTAACGTTTTCAAGATGTCTCTTCTTGAGACGTTTTTTCCTTTACTCTAAGAGTCTTCATGATGATCCTGCCCTCACTTGACAGGTTTCTCTTCCTTTTCGGGAAAAGAGAAATGACAACTATTAATAAGACAGTTGTTTCCCTGTACTGGCATGTATCATCTTACCTTTCAGAGACTTCCTTTATAGTCAGTCTCCTTCACCTCTGTCTTACCTCCCTCTTGCTACAGCATCTGTTTTGTAAGAGTGGCTCTTTTACACTGGTAAGCCCCTATGGTCCTCTACCTGTTCCACAGGGGGATTCTCCATTTAAGAGTTGTCTCCCCCTTTATTTCCTTAGGGCAGCTCATCAGACACTAGATAGTCCTACTGTGTCTGTTGTCTCTTTTTTCAATCTAAAAAAGATGGGAAAAGAAATTTTTCGCCCATTGCCCTGGTAGTTGCTGCAGATACACTAATTCCTAGTGGTTTAGCCATTGGTTCTGTTCACCACACAACCACGGCTTCTCCTCCACTAGCTATTCTTCTAGCCTCAGTGCTAAACCCCAAACAGGTTATCAACCTCGTTTGGGAAACCCTATTATCACAGACTGCTTGGTTAACTTCTATTCTTTGCCCCTTGTCCTTGGCAGAATAGTTCTTACCCACTGGCTTTTAGTAGCCAGTTTTTTCTTCTAACTAACCTGCAGCATGCTCTCTGCAACTCTACAGAGTAGCTTTGCACTATGGGCCCTTGCTAGAGAGCATCATATCTTGTCTAGCAGATAACCCCAGAGGGTTAGGAGGGGTTTCCCCAGTCATATTTTTCATGTCTGGTAGGTGTTCTCTACCCCTACCATCTCATATAAAATCTCTTTTGAGACCTGAGGCTCAGGCCTTTTCTTCACGTGACAACCTAAAGAATGGCAAATTCCCTGGCTTGGTCCATATCCCCTTGGTCTTCTCGCCAGAGATCTTTTTTGTTTCAGTGGCAGTTAAAGGACCCCTGATACCCATCTGCCCTTGTAGACAGGTCACTATGGTATCTTCCTCCAGTGACGTCCTCTGTCCATTCTCCATACTGCGGTTCTGGAGAAATCTGGACTTGCTGCCTGCAGACTGAAGTTATCCGCTGCCTTTTTCCACGTAGGCCATCCTGGTTATTTAAGAGCTCAAATTCTGAAACGGATTTAGACTCTCTTTTGTCAGGAACACTATTCCCCTGACTTTTTCAATCATAACCAGGGAAGGAAGATTCTTGATGCATCTATTCAAGCGGGTATCACCCTCCTTGCTGTTAGATTAATCTTTTCTCTCCCCATACTCCTATGGGGATCAATTTCTATAGACATTTCTTCATCCACATACCTGGAGACATCTGTCTACATGCCTACATATTCATATACATATTGTGATACAGAAAGCACTTCTGACATGATGGAATGGGAGAGTAGTGAGCCCTCTAGCGGTAAAACTCAGGAAAAGCCAGGTTTCCATAGAAGCAGGAAGCCTTTAGAAAAAAATGCAGCTCAGTCAGGATTATGACGTAAGAGCTAGAGGCAGCTCTAACAAGAGGCAGCTGACTAATCAGGTGGGTGTGCCTGCACGTGGAAGCTGTTGGAGACCAGCTTCAGATTCACTCTTTAAGGGTGGAAGCAAAGTTAGTCGTGGAGAGACACAAGGAGAGACACAAGGAGACAGGCACAAGAGGAACACAGGAAATACAGAGAACACGAGGTCAGACACGGGGAAGGACGTGAAGGAAGACAACGTCCAGAGAGGATACAATCACAGCAGCAGCCACACAAGCCAACAGACAGGAAGGTCTGGAAACCCAGCTTCAGGCAAGAAGGATTCATGTTGGTTCATTCCTTACTACTTTAAAGCCAAGCTGAAGTCTGTTGATGAGCTACCTGAAGACAGGGCTAAGCTATTACCCTGGGGGAAGGGACAAAGCTCTCAACACAGACAGAGCAGTGCTGACAAAAGAGGTACGTCTGTATCACTTCCTAATCAAAGCCTGGTAGAAGAGATAGTAAAGCAGTTAAAATCTAGTGCTAGCCAATGCCAAGATAGCACTGCTGTAAATGCTTCTAATTCTAATGCTTTGGAGAAGTGGCTAAAAGCTGATATAAGTTCTATAAGAGAAAGCTTACATAACAAGTATTCTCCTGAACCAAAGACTGTCACGGCATATGATCAGGGAACCTTCCTAAACCAGTTGCAGGACGTGAGCTCAGCTGTGCTTGATAGGAACTCTCAAGAGCAGTGCTGTAGCATTGACAATGAAGAAATGATTGTTGAAGAACCTTTTGTTCCTAATGATATAGAATGCTGTCAGATGGATTGCTCATACTGTGATTCTGATAAACTGGATCTCCGTTGAAACAAGCTTTGCTGAAGTACTGACAAAGTTGTTTAAAAGGTTTTCAGTTACTGTGAAGAAAACAGTTTATTTCATGCTTTCTAGTTTACCCTTACTTTCTGTTACTCAGAAGAAAGAATTCTTATTTGCTTTATTTACCTATGAACCCTTGTGAAGAGGAAAAACCCTTATAATAAATTTATCTGTTTCAAATTGACCCTCGTGCCACAACACAATTTGTTCCAGGTGTTCTCAAAACTACAAATCCCAGCAACCCTTGCTGGCAAAAATAGTAAAAGGACACTGTCAAACAAATATAGCGGTCGCCCCTGCTATTAAGCCACTGGCCTGTAGGAGGGGAGTTGCGACAATATATATATGTATATATGTATATATATAGATATATGTATATATATATATAGATATAGATATATATCTTTGTTTATATCTATCTGTGTTTCTTCTGCCTATACAGGTCTCTCCATATATATATTGTCACCCAGCAGACCTGGTTGAGAGAAGGGAAAGTGTTTTAAATGAAGGAAAAAGTGCATATAAGCCGCAATATCTGGAGGAACCAGGTAGAGGGAGCCAGAGAGACTCCAGAGCCACTATAGAACCACGCCCCACTGAGCATGATGTAATGCCAGCCAGCTTCCAATCCAGGTGCACAGAGGAACTTCTTAAGGAGGCTCTAGAAGACAGGAAGGGGAGCAGAGGGAGCATTGGTGGCAAGGGCAGCAAGAGCGGCGGTGACAAGACCGGTAGTGGCAAGAGAGGAAGTGGCAGCGGATGGAAAGGCAGCTGTGAAGACAGTTGGAGTGACGGCTGGAGAGGAAACAGCAAGAGTATATGCAGCAGGACTGTGTACAGCTGGAAGCAAGGCAAGACAGAGGGAAGGTTGGAAGGCAAACCTGAATATTTCCTTGCCAAAAGATCACCTAAAGGGAAAGGTGATGGTCTGAGAGCTAAGGAGGAACCGGAGGAGGGTTCAGCTCCTAGAGAGGTAAAAGCTGTTTGTCCAGAGTGGTCAAGGCATTACTGCAGTTGTTGTCCAGAATCCACAGGGTCACAGCAGGAAGCCCTAAGACGTGCTAAACAGGCCAGCCAAAGGAGAGACTGGTATAGGCCTCAACCTTCACTGGAGTCCAAGAGGCCAAGCTCCCAAGGTAAAGCTTTTATTGAATCAAGATATAGAAAAAGCTTGTATGATAAGAAAGGCTTGGATAATAGATGTTTGTATAAGACTGCCACAAAAGCTCCAAGGAGAGAGAACTTTTCTCCATGTAGAATAGCACGAAGCCGACGCCCTAAGAATAATCCAGAACATTGGGCTGTGCTGGAAAAGCTATACAGAGAGCCTGAGTATAGGATACCTGAACCCAGGGACTCAGAGTCCGAGGTGTCCACCTACGAGCAAATGCAAGTGGACCTGGCCAGTGAGGCTTCGGATAACGAAATGGATTGCACATATTGTACTAGTGGAAGCCTGGAGTCTGTGCCAGACTTGTATGCTGCATGAATTATTGCCTAGAATAGTGTTTGAATGAAGCCCAGCGCTAATGTGAAGATAACAGTGTGTCTTTAAGCTTTTTGTTTCACTTTTCTTACCTGAATGAAGGACTTTTGCGTTTGTTGTTAACCAATCCTTTGGACCCTAGCGTAAAGGGAAATAAACGCCTTTATTTTCCCACCACTTGTGCATATGTTTCTTTGAAGATTAGGACCAGGAAACAAATAAGGCCAAAAGTGAAGTAGGCCGCAGGATTACTGGCCAATCTTCTCCCCATAATTTTTATGTCTGAGCGCTGCTTATACACCAGGGCGGTGCTCGTGACAATATGCATATATACTCTATATGTGTATAACTTTAGGAATGTATGTATATATATATATATATATATATAAAAAATCTATATGTCTCTATAGAGATATATCTTTTAGGTAGATATTTATCCACATACTTATCTATCTGTCTGTTTACTTTCAGATATTCATACATTCCTATATGATCCTGACAGATGGGCACCACCCCTATCAATGCTGTACCTGCATACTTAGGGTTCTACACACATAACCACTTCCTGTGGTGATCAACAAATTTTTTCTTACCATAACCTTTCAGGGTTAGGTACCCCTGAAGTTCTCCATGTACCCTTTTTCTTTCCTTAACCCATTCAGGAAAGACATTGAGAAACTTCAGTTTATCTAAAGCTTAGCGCTTCCTAAGTCTGTCCTTAACTTCTTATCAGATACAGGGGTTTCCATACCCTTTCTCTCCTACATGGACTGTTTCTATTGCCAGTCCAGCTGGGTCAGACTCTTTTTTTCTTTTGGTCCTAGGATTGGATTTTTTTTGGACCAACACAGCTTAAGCTTTCTTAATGGTACCTTCTGCGTCTTCCGCTGAAGTCCTACCTCTCTTTCCCTACCCCAGTTTCTCCCTGGGGCTATTTCTCACCCTGAGGGGTTCTGACCTCCACTTGTTTTTCTGCTTTTCTTACCTCTACTTCTCAGTGAGGTACTCCTTGAGGTTTTCCAATGGTTCTTCTAACAGATCCATATCAACCTCAGTAGACTTGCAATTCCAACAAGGGAGGCCCATATCTCAATTTTTACCACTAGATCTCCTCTCTACATGGTTCTTCTCTGTAGAGGTCCTGTTCTAGTTCAGCTGTTCCACAGCACCTTTTCTGTATTCAACTCCTACCCTCCATCCCCAGGATGCCTGAGGTTCTGGGGAGTAGCATGGCTCTTCTACATCTGCAACATGCTAGGACTCCCTCTGGGCATCTCAGCTTGGGAGTCCCCATATGTGAAGACTCATTCCTGCTTGTTCCTGGAGATAGCACAGTTACTTACCTGTGACAGGTGATCTCCGGGAACAGCAGGAATAAGTCTTCACAACCCACCCACCTCCCCTAAGAGTTGTATCTCTCTATCTATCTTTCCTTTCCTCTCTCTCTCTTTGTCTCAGCTTTAAAACTTAACTGAGGAGAGGCAGTTGGGAAGGCGGGAAGGCAGCACGCAGGCGTGGTGGGATGCTTCCAAAAGCGTTTTGATTGGACGCTGGGAAGCGTTTCCACGCAGACTCCGTCGGTACCGACGTACCCATATGTGAAGACTTATTCCTGCTGTTCCCAGAGATCACCTGTTACAGGTAAGTAACTGTGCTTTCTTGGTCGCGGCTGCACACTGGACAGAGGGTTTCAATTTATTCTTCATGATGACGCCTAATTCCTTTTAGTGGGTGTTGGTTCCTAATTTGGCAGTACAGATAGAGGTCAATTTCATACTGGCCATCTCCTCTGTACGGCCGATCAGAATCAGGGTGTACAGAGGTAGACCTGATTCTGATCCTGCAGGGGCTAGACATGCCCATGGGATCAGAATGGGGCCACGGCCTGGACGTGCATGCTGGGCCCTGATTCTGATCAGCTGCACGTCTAGCCAACAAACCCAGTTAATTCAACCAGATTCTTGAATGGAGCCGCAATGCCATGGCTATCTGCATGGACCTTCGGGCCAATGCAGAAAACTAGCACGGCCTTTAAGAACAGATAACGCCACTTTTAGGCACAATTACCACCACAGCCAAATACAGAAAAGAGATGAACACACGCATAAACAGCAAAGGAAAAGCTACCGTTTCACCAAGAGTATTTCAATTAAAGGCAAATGAGTGCACAAATTAAAATGGCATACTAATATTGCCTGTGACTGATGCAGAGAAACATGTAGAGAATTTTGTGACCAGTCTTAGCACCAATATCTTTGCGCCTGGCCTTGGGGTAGCTTAAACATCTAGTTTGTGCCCCTGACAGTATTTTGATGGCATCAGGGACTTTCCCCGATGCCTGGATCATCTGAGAAGAAGTATCAACCTGTTTCTCTGGGAGAGCATGCCAAACTTGCTCCGACTTCTGTGCACATATTTTTGACTTGCTCTCCCAGTTTAACACTGCCATTTGCACCAAGTTTAACCCATGGCTAATTTGCCTATGCACCCTTTTTTGCATGCCAGCGCTGACGTCGTGTGCTATTGGTGCACTGCAAAGAGGTGTATAGAGCTGATTGCCGGCACTGAAGTCACACACTTTCTGCATCAGCCTGTTTCATTGTTTGTTCTGGTGGATCCTCCTCTACTGATTTCCCGCTCTCAGTTGATGTACCTCAAGGGTCTGTCTTGGGTCCAACTCCTTTTCTCTCTATATATTCAAGTCCTTGGTGCACTAATTTCTTCCCATGGCTTTCAGTACCATCTTTGTATTGATGACTTTCAGACCTACCTCTCTACACTTGAAATCTCTCCAGCAATCCAGGCCCAGATCTCTGCCTGCCTATCTGACAGTGCTACCTGGATGTCTCATGGCCATTTGAAATTGAACATGGCTAAAACTGAGCTTCTTATTTTTCCCCCTAAAAGCACTTGCCCCCTTCCTCCATCTCTGCGGATAATGCTCTACTCTTCCCTGTTTCCTAGGCTCGTAACCTTGGGGTCATCTTTGATTCCTCCCTCTCCTTCTCCCACACACATCCAACTTATAGCTAAAACCCATCGCTTCTTTCTCTTTAACATCAGCAAAATTCACCCCTTCCTTTCTGCATACACTACTAAGACACTTGCCACTCTTTAGTCACCTCCCATCTATACTATTGCAATCTCCTCCTTGCTAGTCTCCCTCTGAAACATCTCTCTCCCCTTCAATTTGTTCAAAACTCAGTTGCATGGCTAATCTTCCACCAGCCTCGATATGCTCATATAACCCCTCTTCTCAAGTCCCTTTATTGGTTCCCTATCTGTTTCTGTTTCCAGTTCAGACTTCTCCTACTGACCTATAAGTACATGCACTCTGCAGCTCCTCACTAACTTTCCTCTCTTATTTCTCCCTATATCCCTCCTCGGAAACCCTGCTCTTCTGGTAGATCACTTCTAGGGTTGCCAACTGGCCGGTTTTCAGCCGGCCTGGCCGGCTGCCGGCGCAGAGGCAAAACCGGCCCTTTAAAAGCCGTTTTTTTTGCTCTGGCCGCAAGATCGGGAGCGGCCTGAGCAAAAAAACCAGCTTTTCTCCGCTTCAGAGGGAGCCGGGGAAGCCCGCGCGAGGCCCCGGCTCCCTCTGAACAGCCACCAGCGTGAAGAGCCTTTACCTTCCCAGCATTCGCGGCTTCACAGGAACAGACGCCAGCGTGAAGGTAAAGGCTCTTCACGCTGGTGGCTGTTCAGAGGGAGCCGGGGCCTCGCGCGGGCTTCCCCGGCTCCCTCTGAAGCCTCAGACAGCCGCGATGCTGGTCCGGGGGGGGGGGGGGGCAAGGACTGCATGGGCTGTGATGGGGGGACCTGGACTGGAAAAGGGCTAAGGGGGGGGGGAATTGGACTGGAAAAGGGCTAAAGGGGGGGACTTGGACCGGAAAAGGGCTAAGGGGGGGACTTGGACTGGAAAAGGGCTAAGGGGGGGACTTGGACTGGAAAAGGGCTAAAGGGGGGGACCTGGACTGTAAAAGGGCTAAGGGGGGGGGGGACATGGACTGGAAATGGGTTGTGATGGGGGTGGAGGGGACCTGGACCAGAAAAGGGCTATGGGGGGGGGGGAACATGGACTGGAAATAGGCTGTGATGGGGGGGGGGGACCTGGACTGTAAAAGGGGTATGGGGGGGGGGGGACATGGACTGGAAATGGGGTGTGATGGGGTGGAGGGGACCTGGACTGGAAAAGGGCGAGGGGGGGGGGGGACCTTGGACTGGAAATGGGCTATGGTGGAGGAAGGGGGATCTTGGACTGGAAATAGGCTGTGATTAGGGGGGCTAGGACTGCAAATGGGCTGTGATGGTGCGGGGGGACTCGGACTGCAAATGGGCTGTGATGGTGCGGGGGGACTCGGACTGCAAATGGGATGTGATGGTGGGGGGGCCTAGGACGGGAAATAGGCTGTGATGGGGGACGTGGACTGGAAATGGGCGGTGAGTGGGGGGGGGAGCTAGGAGTGGAAATGGCCTGTGATGGGAGGGCTAGCACTGGAAATGGGCTGATGAAGTGGTGGAATAGGCGGGGAAAGGGGCTGAGGTGGGGCATGGGAGTGTGGGACTCGAAGGGCAGGGATGCTGGGTGGGTCTAGAACTATAAGGGAACTGATTTGGGGGAGGACTAGAATGGATGGGGAATGAGAATAGAGAGGGGAAAAAATATTTTGTGTGGAAGAAAAGTCTATGATGGGCCGGTATTGGGAGAGTAAGAGGGGCTTGAGAATGGAAGGGTGAAATTTAAACGGATGATAAAGGAATAAGGAAAGAATTGGGGGAAAGAGCAAAAGGGAAACAATCAGTATGTTAAAGCAGAAATAGAGAGAATGGAAAACATCTGAAAGAGAAGAAAGGACAAATGGATAGCTCGCAGAAGACACGAAGAAACCAGAAGAAAGTGACTGGAGCAATTGCAACTGAAAAATAAAACGCCCAAACAGAAGGTAGAAAAATACTTTTTATTTTGAATTTATTAACTGGAATATGTCTGGTCTGGGAAGTGTGTATTGCTAACATCTTTGCGTTTTTGTTTAGTGCAAGAGGAAATTACTTTATAGTTTTATTTCTCCAGTGTTGTACATTTCATGTTTGGATTTTGGGGTTCCCAGTTTAATTATTATCTGACCAAGGAAGTTAGCCTACACGTATCCTCGGTAATTTTTGTGGGTGGGGCTGGGGGCGGGGCAGGGGTGGGACTAGGGGCGGAGAATGGGTGGAGCATGGCGAGCCACAGGTGTCGGGTTTTTCTCGGTGAAAAAGTTGGCAACCCTAATCACTTCTATCTGTGCTCTTCTCTTCTACTGCCAATTCCAGACTTCGATCCTTGCACCTTGCTGCTCCTTATGCCTGGAACAAACTATCTGAGTCTGTACATCAAGCTTCATCTCTGGCCCTTTTCCAGGCTGAAAACTCACCTATTTGAGGCTGCTTTTGGATCCTGATCCACTTAGGGGCTTGTTTACAAAGCCGCGGTAGTGGTTCGCGATCGCGATCGCAGCCGCGGCCCCATTGAAATCAATGGGGCCGCGGCTCCGATTACGATCGCAAACCGCTACCGCGGCTTTGTAAACAAGCCCCTTAGTCTCCTATATGTTTCCTTACCTTTCCCCTAGATATATCCCTGCCCTCTGCTGTTGTGTTGTCTGTCTTCACTAGATTGTAAGCTCTGATGAGCAGGGACCATCTTTTGTATAGTGTCTGTACCGCGCTATGCAACTGATCAGTAGTAATAGTAACTCTAGTTTGGGCTGTTCTTCCCTAAGTGCATAACTTTGCACTTGTCCACATTAAATTTCATTTGCCATTTGGATGCCCAGCTTTCCAGTTTATCAACGTCTTCTTGCAATTTTTCAAAATACTCTTGCATTTTAACAACTTTGAATAATTTTGTGTCATCTGCACATTTGCTCACCTCACTTATTATTCTCATTTCCAGGTCATTTATGAATGTGTTAAAATCAGCCTGCATAGTTTCCCCTTCTGTTGATGTTTAATATTTAGTCCAGTGGTTCCACACAGTCCTCTGGGACCCCCAACCCAGTCAGGTTTTCAGTATATCCACAATGAATATACATGAGATAGATCTGCACGCACTGCTTCCATTGTATGCAGATCTCTCTCATGCATATTCATTGGGATATCCTGAAAACCTGACTGGCCTGGGGATCCCAGAGGACTGGGTTGAGAACCACAGATTTTTTAGTCACTGCACTCTGCAGTGTTTCTCAGGAATAAGGACATCCTTCATCCAGCACAGAAAGGGTTAACCTGTATTAACTCTTTTCTATGGGGTAAAGTTTCTATGAATATGGTTTGGGGTTGTGCTAGAACCATGAGTCAGGCTTTCCAATGGGAGAAGATGCAGCAGGAAATAAAAACTAAGAACTTGGTACCCGAAAGTAGGGTGTTCCCTCCTTGTACTAGAGTCCAACTGGAACTGAATGGTATTGTCATTCATACTAAAAGGACTTGGGTATATATAACACTTATTGTTTTGTTAAGTGCCATTGGGTCAGTGTTGACTCATGGTGGCCCTCTGGATAGTTGTCCTAAACTATGCTTGGTCTTCAGTCAGGCAGTTCATTGTTGATAGAGTGGCACCCACAGCTGCTGTTATTGTGTTGACCTTCTACCTTGCCAAGCATGATCTCTTTCTCTAACGATCTCTTTCTTCACATGATGTGTCCAAAGTATGAAAGTCGAAGTCTTGTCATCTGAGTTTCTAAGGAAAGCTTAGGTTTGATCTCTAGTATTGATTTGTTCTTCGGGTAGTCCATGGTATACACAGTATTTGTCACAGCACCATAATTCAAAGGCATCGATTTTCTTCCCATCTATCTTTTTCACTGTCTAACTTTTGCATCTATTTGGCATTATTGAAAATACCATGGCTTGAACGAGTCAAATCTTTGTATGGAGACATCTCTGCTCTTGAGAATCTTGTCTAGGTTCTTCATAGCCATTCTGCCAAGAGCAATGCATCATCGGATTTCTTGACTGCTTGTCATTTCTTTATTGATAGTGTGACAACGCCCGCGGCGAGGCGACTAGGCGGTTGCCTAGTGGGGAGCGCGGGACGTCACTCTTCTTTGTGTAGTTGTGGGTTTGCTTTGTCAGCAGTCCGAATGGAAGAGGAACACAGGACAATTTGTTACTTAAATTGCTTTTATTTATTTCTTTCTGGAACCAACTTTTGGCAAGTGACCTTGCTGAGGCAAATGACCTTGATAAGGCAAACAATATCACAAACTGAAAATATAGGATATTTTCTCCCTTTAGACTTCTCAGCAATATTTCTTCAAGTAGTTACTTCACTCTTGATTACTCTTTTCAGCTTCTTTCATTTACAAAGCAGTGTAACACTTTTTAAATGCACAAGTTTTCCAAAAACTTCTGTAAGACAGTTTTTGACCTTTACTCTCAGCTGCTGCAGATTAGGATATCTCTCCTGTGCTGCCTCCTGGTTTAAAACGCTAGCCCTGTTAAGCCTGGCTTCTTCAGAGATACAATTGGCTGCTTTAAACAATGAGGTTCATATGACTTCTTGTCTGCTTTTCAGCTTGGCACATAACAACACCAGCACAGATATCTTCTTAACCTGTTACTCACAGCTTCTTATAAAAGTATTAAACACGGCTTATACAAATCCCACACTCCATGGATTCCGCAGAGGATATTGGAGAGTCTGAGTATGAGTCTACTTCCATTTCTTCTGGGGTACTATAACACTCAGGGCTTGGGGCACGTTGTGGAATGCTATGCTTCACTTCCTTTAAAAGCCTAAGAAGCTTCCCCCATTTTAACTTCTGGGGTCCCCTTTTTACCGGGTCAAAAGCTCTTGCCCTTCTTCCTCTTAGACACTCCTGTTCAGGACACACACAAATTGCTTTACTGGCAGAAACCCTCTTCCCAACTGGTTTTCTGTACTGCCTAATCACAGACTCAGGACTTGAGCTGTCACTCTCAGAATCAGTCATATACTCTTGACGTTTTCCCCAGCTCCACTCATGCCCACAATCTTTGCACTTGCCTTGGGAGTTATGGCTGGTCCCCTTTGAACCTCCAGGCCTTACAGCTTTATGCTGCTGTTCCTTCCCTTGGCTCCTCTGGACTCTTGGCCTCTCCTCCTGGCTTTTAGCATGCAGTTTTCCTGGAGCACGTCCTCTCTCTGTGTTTCTGCTTGTGTCTCTCTTTTTCCTCGTGTCTCTTGCTGTGCCTCTGCTTGTATTCCTCCGCACTCCTGCCTCTCTCTCTGCCTCTGTATCTCTTGCCTGCCCACTTCCTGAGTGACGCAGGTTAAATATCCTGCAGCTTGTTTCCTTTCCTGGCCCCACCCCCTCTCTGCCTGCACGAGCTCTAGAGGCTGGGTGTGGCTTCAAGCTATCCCTATTAGTGTGTATTCTAGCCTCTTTCCCTGGCTGGGAGCTATGCTGTAGTGAGCCCTTCCCCCGCTCATGAGAAAAAAAATTTTTTTCCTAGTTTTAAAAGGCTCAGCTACCTGCGCATCACCACATATCCCCCCCCTTAAGCTATTACCGGCTGGCGCCACAACCCGCGCACAGCTGGTAATCCCAACTAAAGCTGGTGGGACTTTGTTCTGCTCTGTAGCTACGTCCACAGCCCGCTCCTGCCATGGGCGTAGTACACTGATATGGTACACTTGCTGCCTCCCCTTACCGGTTTCCAAAGTATATGTCTCAGGACCCACCCGTTTTAAAACCTTGTAGGGCCCTCTCCAGGCACTTTCAAATTTGGAACTGGCAGCGGCAACCATTACCAGTACCTTATCCCCTACTCTCAGGACACGCGGTCGTGCTCGTCGGGCATAATAAGCCTTCTGACGGGTCTGACACTCGCTTTTAAATTCTCTTCCACCGCTTCTGCCATATGCTGCAAGCGGCCATTCAAAACAGTTAGAATTTTTGGTACCCTCGGGGGATGATTCGCCACGACCTTCTGACAGGACGGGCAAGACGCGCAAAATCTTGCCGTCTCCCTATAAACACCGGGCCAATAAAACCTAGCCAATACTCTCTCTAAGGTCCCTTGTGCCCCTTCATGCCCTCCCATCGGGTGAACGTGAGCTAATCTTAAAACCATGCCCTTAAAAGCATGAGGTACCACTAACTGCCTCCTAGTTTCACCTGACCGTGTATCTATACTTTCCCTATATAACACATTGTCTTCCAAGAGAAATCTTAGTAGGGTCTCAGATCCTTCTCTGGCATTCTCAAATGCTCGGCTTAAGGCAGGATCTGCCCTCTGTTCCCCGGGAAAGGAGGGAAATTTCTCTTTTAACTCAGCAGGAATCCAGGGCAGTTCCTGTCCGGCTATCAAATCAGCCCTGTTCTGCGCTCTGGTCTTCCTCTCCCGCCTCCTTTTAGGTTTCCCTTTCCTAGGAATATTTTTGGCAGGAGTGATTAAGTCCCCCTGGAAGGATGTCCCTGGCACTGGGTCTTCCTGAGGGCTATTTCCTCTTTCTATGGGCTTATAACCTGTACGGGTAGTAATCATACCTTTTTTACTATCCTTTAGCTTGGGGTCAGCCACCTTTCCTAACTGGGGTAAGGTTTTCTCCCTAGCTGTGGTATTTTCAGTAGCCCTCTTTTCTCCTAGCCTGGGGTCAGCAACCTTTCCTATCTCGGGTAAGGTTTTCTCCCTGGCTAGATTACCTACTTGCGGAAAGGTAGCTGGTTGGTTGGCTTCTCCCTGCAACTCTTCCGCTAAACCCTTCCTGAACTGTGGCCAGTCACGGCCCAGCACTACCTCGTGTGGAAGCTTGGGTACTATGGCCACCTCCATTTGTTTTCTCAGGCCTACTCCCTCTATTACCACAGACTGTACAGGGTAGGTAGAAGCGGCGCCATGGACACAGCGTATCCTAATATGATTCCCAGAGGTCAGTGGCGAGGGTTTGTCTTTCGCCTCTATTTTATGCCAGAGCCTCTGGGAAATCATAGATTGGTCTGCGCCTGAGTCCAATAATGCCTCCGTTGATATTCCCTCTACCTCCACTCTCAACAGGAACCCTTCTCCTGCCTCTCTGTGCTGGGTTGTTATTAAGGCCTTCTTGGCTCTACAGTCCCTCTTTAAATGACCAGCTTCTCCGCACGAGAAACACTTTCTCTGCATTTTATATCCTCTATACAGTTTTACATTCTCTTCTGCACATTCCTCAAGCTTGGCCTTCCTTTCTAGTAACTCCATGTTGTTATTTTTGAAAACACCCCCTCTCTCTGGGCTTAACTTGTTAGCCTCCAGAAAGCGGTCGGTCAAAGCAATGGCCTCCCGGGTGTTCTTGCAATCTTGGAGTACTAGGAAGGTTTGCACACTGCTTGGTACAGACTCCATGTATTGCTCTAGGATAATTGCATCTAATATAGACTCCATATCCTTCACTTCTGGCATCAGCCACTTGTACACCAGGCCTTTCACGCGGTGATACAAGGCCTGAGGCGTCTCCCCTGGCCTCAGCTTGCATGTGCGTAACTGCCTGCGATAGACCGCCGGATTTAACCCCAAGCGATCTTTCACAGCTTGTTTAACATCCTCATAATTTTTAACTAAGCCAGCAGGCATAGCCCTGTAGGCCGCTAAGGCTTCGCCCGTGAGAGAAGCGGCGAACCTTAGCGCCCACTGCTCTTTTGGCCATCCGGCTAAGAGAGCTATCCTCTCGAAAGCCTCAATGTAGTCTTCTACATCGTCTTCCTTCGTGAGGCGCCCACCTGAGAAAGTCCCAGTCCCTGGCCAGTCCCAGCCCTGAAAACCTGCCCCTGCACCTGGCACAGTCCTGGCAGCATCTTCCTTCTTGACTTGGGCCTTCAACCAGTTGGACATGGCTTCTATGAGGGGAGCTTGCTGCGACTGGAACAGCGCCTTCGCCTGCTCCAGGCTCTGCCTAGACAACTCCTGTTGTTTGGCAATCTGGCCAGCGGCCCAGTCCAGGATGTCTCGCGATTCCATGTTTTCCTGTGGAGAGAACAAAAAGACAAAAACACCAAGTGCGGACTTTTTTCTTTTCCTTTTCCCCTGCCTTGGTGATTACTCCCACAGCCCCCCTCTTACACCAGTGCCATCCAGATCAACCCTCCAGCCTACGGGTTACCTGGTTCTGGTGTAGAGTCTCACTTTGTCAACTCCGTCGATCCGGAATCCTGCTCCACCGCCACTCCGGATTTTCCCTTCTGTTTTTCAGACCTGGGGTTGACTCGGCTGCTCCTGGGGCTGTCTCTCCTTTGCCTTTAATCCGGCTTGCCTTTATAGCGTGCCAACTTGCTTCCAGCGAAAAATCCAACTTGCTACGCCACCTGTGACAACGCCGTGGCGAGGCGACTAGGCGGTTGCCTAGTGGGGGGCGCGGGATGTCACTCTTCTTTGTGTAGTTGTGAGTTTGCTTTGTCAGCAGTCCGAATGGAAGAGGAACACAGGACAATTTGTTACTTAAATTGCTTTTATTTATTTCTTTCTGGAACCAACTTTTGGCAAGTGACCTTGCTGAGGCAAATGACCTTGATAAGGCAAACAATATCACAAACTGAAAATATAGGATATTTTCTCCCTTTAGACTTCTCAGCAATATTTCTTCAAGTAGTTACTTCACTCTTGATTACTCTTTTCAGCTTCTTTCATTTACAAAGCAGTGTAACACTTTTTAAATGCACAGTTTTCCAAAAACTTCTGTAAGACAGTTTTTGACCTTTACTCTCAGCTGCTGCAGATTAGGATATCTCTCCTGTGCTGCCTCCTGGTTTAAAACGCTAGCCCTGTTAAGCCTGGCTTCTTCAGAGATACAATTGGCTGCTTTAAACAATGAGGTTCATATGACTTCTTGTCTGCTTTTCAGCTTGGCACATAACAACACCAGCACAGATATCTTCTTAACCTGTTACTCACAGCTTCTTATAAAAGTATTAAACACGGCTTATACAAATCCCACACTCCATGGATTCCGCAGAGGATATTGGAGAGTCTGAGTATGAGTCTACTTCCATTTCTTCTGGGGTACTATAACACTCAGGGCTTGGGGCACGTTCTGGAACGCTATGCTTCACTTCCTTTAAAAGCCTAAGAAGCTTCCCCCATTTTAACTTCTGGGGTCCCCTTTTTACCGGGTCAAAAGCTCTTGCCCTTCTTCCTCTTAGACACTCCTGTTCAGGACACACACAAATTGCTTTACTGGCAGAAACCCTCTTCCCAACTGGTTTTCTGTACTGCCTAATCACAGACTCAGGACTTGAGCTGTCACTCTCAGAATCAGTCATATACTCTTGACGTTTTCCCCAGCTCCACTCATGCCCACAACCTTTGCACTTGCCTTGGGAGTTATGGCTGGTCCCCTTTGAACCTCCAGGCCTTACAGCTTTATGCTGCTGTTCCTTCCCTTGGCTCCTCTGGACTCTTGGCCTCTCCTCCTGGCTTTTAGCATGCAGTTTTCCTGGAGCACGTCCTCTCTCTGTGTTTCTGCTTGTGTCTCTCTTTTTCCTCGTGTCTCTTGCTGTGCCTCTGCTTGTATTCCTCCGCACTCCTGCCTCTCTCTCTGCCTCTGTATCTCTTGCCTGCCCACTTCCTGAGTGACGCAGCTTAAATATCCTGCAGCTTGTTTCCTTTCCTGGCCCCACCCCCTCTCTGCCTGCACGAGCTCTAGAGGCTGGGTGTGGCTTCAAGCTATCCCTATTAGTGTGTATTCTAGCCTCTTTCCCTGGCTGGGAGCTATGCTGTAGTGAGCCCTTCCCCCGCTCATGAGAAAAAAACTCTTTTTTCCTAGTTTTAAAAGGCTCAGCTACCTGCGCATCACCACAATAGTTGATCCAAGTAGATTAAAGTTGTCAACTATATCAATTTCTTCTCCACTAACGACGAACTTATTTATTTTGCCAGTTGTCAGGATCTTTGTCTTCTTTATGTTAAGGTGCAGGCCCATTTTGAGACTATGGGGTATGTTTACTAAACCGCGGTAATGTTACTCGCGGTAAGTTCCCCATCATTACGGCAAGGCATGTCAGTTAACATACGTTACAAAGCACCTTAGACTAACGCGCGTTACAAGGCACCTTACAAGGGCACCTTATAAGGCGCCCTTTAAGGTGCCTTGTAAGGTGCCCTTGTAAGGTGCCCTTAAGCGTTAACATCGCCGCTGTTACATTACCGCAGTTTAGTAAACATACCCCTATGTTCCTTGATCTTGAAAAGCAAATGTTTCAGATCATCTTCACTTTCAGCCAGTAATGTGATATCATCAGCATAGCGGAGGTTGTTGATGAGTCTTCCACTGATCTTCACTCTTCAGTTGTCTTCATACAGTCCTGCTTCTCTGATGATTTGTTCTGCATATAAATTATACAGGTAGGGGGAAAGTATGCAGCTTTGTCATACACCTTTGCTGATTTTAAACCATTCTATTTCTCCTTGTTCCATTCAAACTGTTGCTTCTTGATTAATGTAAAGATTGTGCAAGAGAATGATCAGTTGTTCTGGTATACCCATGCTTCTTAATATGGCCCAGAGTTTCTCATGATTTACATGTCAAAAGCCTTGCTGTAGTTGATAAAACACATATAGGTATCTTTTTGGTATTACTTTGTCTTTTCAAGGATCCATCTTACATCTGTGATGATGTCTCTTGTTCCCCGCTCTTTCCTGAATCCTGCTTGCAATCTTACTGGCATGTGGGATCAGAGCGATTGTGCGATAATTTTCACAGTCAGTTGGATCACCTTTCTTTAGTATTGGTATAAACACAGATCTTTTCCAGTCAGTTGGCCATGATGTCGTCTTCCAAATTTCCTGGCAGAGCCTTGTAAATACGGTAACAGCTGCATCTGATTGCTGTAATACTTCTATGGGAATGCCATCAATGCCCAGTGTTTTGTTCTTTGATAAGGCTTTCAATGCTGCTTCAACTTCTATTTTCATCATCAGTGGTTCCTGATCATAAGGTACAGGTTGAAATGGCTTTTGATCCACTTGATCTTTATGGTATAATGACTCTGTATATTCTTTCCACCTTTTCTTGATCTTCTTAGGATCATTCAACATGGATCTTTGAGCATCTGATAGAAAAAATTCCTGCCTCGAATTCGAATGCTTTCTCGTAGCTTTACAAAAGCCAATCTTGTTCTTCCCCTAATAGTTTCTGATTCAATTTCGTTGTATGCGTCATTGTAGTACTTCGTCTTGTCTTGCTGCACTTTGGAAATCTCTGTTGAGTTCTGCGATTGCCTCTCTTTCTCCTCTCACTTTAGCTTTTCTGCATTTCTGGGCAATTTTCAGAGTTTCTTCGGTCATCGATTTTGACCGTTTTTGCTTTTTCACCTTTTGTAAAGACTTCTCACTTTCTTCCAACACAACCTTCTTGATATCATCCCATAACTCTTCTGGAGCTGTCATTTGTATCTAGAAGCAGCAAACTGATTTTGCAGGCTATCTTTAAATTCCAGTGGTATATTCTCAAGGTCATATTTTGCTACATTCATGAGTAGCTTGCTCTTTTTCAACTTTAGCTTGAGTTTGCATATTAGTAGTTGGTGATCTCTACCACAGTCAGCTCCAGGTTTTGTTTTTGTTGATGTTATAGAGGCTTTCCACAAATGTAGTCAATTTGATTTTTGTACAAATCCACTGGGTGAAGTCCATGTGTACAGTCACCGCTTGTGTTGCTGGAAGAAGATGTTTGAGATGAATAGATCATTGATCTTGCAGAATTTTATCTGTCTTTCTCCAGCTTCATTTCTGTTGCCAAGTCCATAGAAACATAGAAACATGATGACAAAAAAAGACCACATGGCCTATCTAGTCTGTCCTTCCATATCAACAACTACAACAGTCCACTTTTTACCTTTAGAGGTGAACGTTTTACCATATCTTCCAACCACTTTGCCTTCTTTGTTGCCATCTTTTACATTCCAGTCACCCATGACTATCAGGATATCCTATTTGCCCATTCTGTCAACTTCAGCTTGTACTTGTTCATAGAACTCATCAACTTCATCCTCTTCTGCAGCTGTTGTTGGGGCATATACCTGTCTTATAGTTGTGTTGATGGACATTCCTCAGATGAATAGAAATTAAACGCTCACTGACTACATTGTATTTCATTACAGTTGTTGCAAGTTTCTTCTTGGATTATAAATGCAACACTATTTCTTCTTTGTCTTTCATTTCCAGCATAGTAGACCATGTGATCATTAGATGCAAAATGCCTGATGCCAGTCCATTTCAGTTCGCTGACACTTAACAGATTGAGTTCTACACATTCCATTTCATTCTTGACCACTTCTAACTTCCCTTGGTTCATGCTTCATATGTTCCATGTCCCAATATGCAAGACATCTTTGCAGCTTTAGACTCTCATTTCATGCACAGCTACATCAGCAGTCAGACATCCCAAGGTCTTTGATCCAACCGCATCATAAATGCTGGCTTTACTCTGAAAAGTCTTCAGCTCCTCCCCAGTAGCCAGTTGAGTGCCTTCCGACCTGGGGGGGGTCTCATCTTTCAGCACTATAGTGCAATTTGTTTTGTTGTAGCTATCCATTGGGTTTTTGTGGCAAGATATGAGAGTAGTTTGCCAGGCCTTTCTTCCATGCAGATAATTCTAGTGTTGTTACCATTGTCACAGAAATGTGATCCTCCGCCGCCAACACCGTCCCATTCTGCTTCTGCCCAGATCGGTGCTTTGTCTTGGTCTGACACCTCAACTGAGACCTGTCCATCTTGGGAGACCTGCCAGTAGTTAAGCTACTGATAGCTGACAGCATCACTGATGCACACAAGTTCTCACAGTACAACAAGCTGCAAGCCAAGTGAGAGGCTTAACTTTGCTGTGTTTTATATCCGTTCTCTGAGGTCAGATGTGAAGGACTCTGGGACTGTCTAAATACATGCCAGTGCTGGATACAGATTTTGGGATATACAACAGTTTGGGGTTCTGGAAGACAAAGCCTGCCCCTATTGAGTTAAATCAATCTGTTTTTATATTATCTCACTGTGTTCAGACTTAGTTTATTTTCTACTGAAACCCATGTACCTTGGTAAGAAAATATAACCCCACCCCCCGAAAAAAAACCCAGTTAACGTTAAATATTCTAAAAATCCACCTCTTCAAGGCATCTTTGGATCCTGACCTTTTATTCTCCTGTTTATCACCTATATGTGTCAAGACCATCTCTAATCCCCTCTTTGTGTTTCTGTCCTGCATAGACTGTAAGCTCTACTGAGCAGCGACTGTCTCCCATGTATTTATGTACAACAGTGCATACACTTTGTAAAACTATACAAATGATTAGTAGTAGTAATGCCACTTCTAAGCCTCTGGTAGAAGCACAAGTTCTTTTACACAGTGGGAGAATAATCGGAATTCCTGGGCTCTGTGCTCTAAAGGTTTTAAGGTAAGTTTAGCAAATCGTTTGATTTCACGGGGCCAGGGGGATGCCAAAACATAAGACCTTTCCTTTGTTTTCCCTTTACATTTTCCATATGTTCCCTCCCTTCAAAGTAAATAATGAAAAGAAGGATGCGGTTCAGCAGGTCTTTAGCTGAGGGGATGCAGACGAGTTAACCATGAGACATGATCATAATAAGGACTTATACCGCAAAGCAGAAAGTTACATTATCAAGGATGTGATTTGCAAAGGGATTTCCATGCCGGCGCACGGATCACTGTCACAACGGATTATTTACAACACATAGGATAATCTAGAGGAAGAGCATAGGAGTTCTGAAGAAAAACCCGATTGAAACAGAAGTGCTCTCATTTCATGTCCTTTCTAAATTTCAAAAGGTGGTCCAGCCTTTTGATATCACTGGAAGTTATTTCAAGCTTTAGGATCCATAAAAGAATCAATTCTCCCTTAAATTACAGAGGATCAAAAGAATTTATACAGGGCCTTTAAGACCAAGGTCAACATTTTAAAATGTGGAGTAAGACACAAACAGGGCTGGCCCAACCACAATGCAAACTAGGCAGCCACCTAGGATGGCTGCTTCGGGGAGGGGTGACAAAGAGCAGGCATTCAATGCTAAGCAATACATTTTGACAGCTGTGTGTGTGTAAAGTTTGAAGTTTGCCTAGGGCGCCAACACCTTGAACAAACTCTTGGGTCAGCCCTGGGCACAGATGGAAGGTAATTCTATCAGCTGCTACGCAGTTAACATTTAACAAGTGTCTATTGAGCAGGGACCGTCTCCCATGTGTTTATGTACAACTTTGCATACACCTTGTAACACAATACAAATGATTAGTAGTAGTAATGCCACTTTCTTGCCACTGGTAGCAATGCCCTTGTTAATTGTGGCTGTTTTATAAAGTCAAATCTGTATGGATTTGACTTTATAGAATACTAGCGTAACTGGCCACTAATGCACATTAAATTTAAGCCATGGTAACTTACACCAGTTCTAATGTAAATGATGGCATGCATGTTACACGCATTCAGAATTATTTTAGAAATTACACATGGCATACTCTGGCTCTGCTCTCCCAAGTTTCACCCATGTGCATGCCCAGACAATGGGCTCTATGTGCATACTCATAGAACTGCAATCGTGTCCTTTACATGCCTTGACTAAAATACTGTGATTTATGCAGCTCCTTATAGAGTTATCCTCATGTTTATTTTAATATCAGGGGTTTTTTTATACCAGTTTATCATTTCAGTCAAAGTGGTTTACATTGTAACTTGAACATGTACATTAAACAGGGACATTGATAACTTGGATTTTTCTGAGGCAATGGAGAGTTAAGTGACATTCTCAAGGTCACAAGGAGTGCTAGGGGGAATTGAACCCTGAAATTCCTGTGCATACTTCATTTTATGGGGGTAGGGGGTCATGGTGCAAAGAAACGAGCTTTTGTACCAGGTGAGATTTTCAAGGGAAGTTTTGTCCTTGAAAGCACCTATGAGCTTGCACGCCCCAGGGAGAATACAGAATTTGCCCTGCAAAAGTTCTTAACGTACAGTAAAAATGATTGTCAGTTTCATTAAAAAGATGACAAGAGCTTTTTCTCTGGTGTACTTTTACTGCTTGGTTTAAACTTCCAGTCCTGCGGTATGGCTTTGGATTTCAACTATTGAACTAATTCACTGGTTTCTGGATAAAACCCACAGCTCCTGGTATTTATAGTTTTCTGCTGTCAGGGTTCCTTGCTGTCTCAGGGCGGAAGACACTGTTTGTTTCCTATCCAAAATTTTTATTTGGCCAAGTCTCAACGTGAACATAGGTGGCAAAAATGCACAAAGCACTTTCAAACCTTTTTCCCAGGAAACTGCAAGCAACGTGGATTTCCGCTGGTTCTTAAAAAACAATGATTTCATTAGCATTGAGCCCATGGGACCTGTACCCTGAATCTCCTATGGAGTTCCTGAATCTCAGCCATTGCCACCACTAAATTCTGGCATGAAGAAAAGTACCAACAGGCATCTCTAAGCCCCACTGGCTGGCAACTTGGAAAGAACAGCATGACGTACCGGTAGGGATCCCCAGACCTTACCTGTTAATGGAGAGTGCAACCTAAATTTCTGGCAGGCCCCACCGACTGATGGAGAGTGTGACCTGAATTACTGGCTCCAGTAGTTGAAAACCCAGAGAATACTCAACTCTTACAAACTCTTGATCAAGTCGCCCCTGCCAGGCCTTCTAATTCTCGACGTCGTGCCCGCCACCCCTGGTTCCACGCAGGACTTCGTCTTCACCGCTCCCAGCTGCGGAGAGCTGAACATCTCTGGCGAAAATCTCGTTCTACAGCTGCCTATCAACTCTTTAAGTCCAGTCATGCCCACTATCGGTCCTGTATCAATCAGGCCAAATGTTCCTTCTACTCCACCTCCATTACCTCAGCCCCCAATAAGTCGCGGTATCTTTTTGCCACATTGAACACACTCTCCCAACTACATTCCCCCTCTTCTCAAAACTCCTGGTCATCCACGCAAGCTCCTAGCCCTGCCAGCTTGGCTTCGTTTTTTTCCTCCAAGGTCCATGACCTTCGTTCTTCCCTTCCCCTTTGTACCCAGGCCCTGAACTCCCCTCCTCCTGTCTCACCCCCACCGTCCCCGCTGTTATCCCATACTTGGGCCAAATTTTACCCTATCACATCTCCGCAACTCATCCAGCTACTATCTACTACTCACAAAACTACCTGCCCTCTGGACCCCATTCCCTCCTCATGATTTTCAAAGCCTCCCGCTAAGCTGCTTCAACCTCTCCTGACCATCATTAACTCCAGCCTGGTATGTGGCACCTTTCCTCTTCCTTGGAAACACGCTGTAGTCCGCCCCCTTCTGAAATGTCCCTCACTTGATGCTTCCGTACCCGCAAACTATCGTCCAGTGTCCAACCTCCCTTTCGCTTCTAAACTTTTGGAGAAGGTGGTCTTTTCACAACTCTCAAACCATCTAGTCTCCACCCATTTTCTGCACCCCTGACAATCTGGATTTCGTCCCGGATACAGTGTCGAGACTACTATCGCAGCAGTCAAGAATGAAGTCCACACCTCCCACGACCAAGGCAACATCACAGTGGCGGTATCCCTTGATCTTTCGGCCGCTTTCGATGTAGTAGACCACTCTCTTCTTCTTTCTCGTTTGCGGGATGCAGGCATTCGTGGTGCTGTTTATCGCTGGTTTCACTCCTTCTTATTCTCCAGATCTTTTGCAGTCACATCCACTTGTTCTACTACAGACCCTCTTCCCCTCACTTGTGGTGTCCCACAAGGTTCCATTCTAGCCCCCTTACTGTTCAATGTCTTCTTGGCCCCCTTGGCTGTACTCATTCAGCAACTTGGGATTTCAAGCTATTACTATGCCGACAATATCTTTCTCTTGCACCACACTTCATCGTCCCACCCAGATATCACTCCATTAGAAATCTGTCTGTCTTCAATCTCCTCATGGCTCGCCTCCAACTGTCTAGTACTTAATATTGCTAAGACCGCTGCAATCTGGTTCCCCCACAGCTCCCCTGTTCCGTTGCTTACTCCCTCTTTCTCAGGCACCCGTATCTCTTTAGTCTCCAAACTCCGCTACCTTGGTGTCATTCTCGATAGCAACTTTACCTTCCATGATCACATCTCCCACATTTCTCGGCGCTCTTTCTTCTGCCTCCGACAAATTCGGGCCATTCGACCATTCTTATCCCCTCAAGCCCTTACTACCCTTCTACTTTCCCTGGTCATCACTAGATTGGACTTTTGTAACATCATCTATGCTGGTATCCCCCAATATCAACGACACCGATTACAGCTAATACAAAACACAGCCGCCCGGATTATATTACACGCCTCCCCTCGCGATCATATTACCCCGCTGCTGCAACATCTCCACTGGCTACCACTCGCATTCCGGATTTCTTTCAAGACCCTTACATTAGTGCACCGCGCCATCTATCTTTCCCGACCTCAGTACCTCTCCGATTTACTTACTTCCCATACTCCCACTCGCAGCCTTCGTTCCATCCATATCAACCGTCTTCACCTCCCAGCTCCCTCCAAAGCGCACTTACAATCTACCCGGAAATCAGCCTTCTTCTATTTGGGCCCCTCCCTCTGGAACTCCCTTCCCACTTCCCTCCGATTAGAATAATCCTACCCCAAATTTCGCTCCCTTCTCAAAACCCATCTTTTCTCCTTAGCTTTTAATGTTTCTCTATAAATTTCCTCTGACCCCCCTCTTCTCTCCCTATTGCTGTCCTTTCCTGTCTCCTGTACCTCTCCGATTATTGTAACTTCCTTTTCCTTTTCTATTTCGAATTTAATTTGTACTGTAAACTGCCCCGATGTAATGGGGGGGTGGTATATCAAATGTAAATAAACAATAAACAATAAACAACTGAAGTGTCCCTCCAGCCATTGGCTGCATTGTCTGTTGTGCAGTCATTAGGAGGGAGAAAAATTATGGAGGTAAGAGCTCATGGGGATGAGAGAGCTGAGTGATGGGGAGGATGTGGGAGGAAAAAGAGAGAGGGGAGGCAGAGCATTGAGCTAAGGGAAGACTTCCTGAGGGCTGAGTGGGGAAAGCATGAAGGGTGAGTGAAGGGGGGGAGAGTGAATGTCTGTCTTGAACACTGCTACTTGAGAACCCAAAAGATTGTTTACTTTTGGGAGGAGTGGCCTATGGTTGGGGCAAGTTACCGAGGGCCAGGGGTTTGAATCCTGCTAGAGGACAGCAACCTTGGTTTGGAAGGATTGGGGCTTGTAGTCCCACAGGTGATCCTTGTGGTCTTGGGCAAGCCACTTAACCCTCAGTTGCCTCAGGTACAAAAGCCATAGATTGTGAGCCCTTTGGGGACAAGGGAAAAATATATATAGTACCTGAATGTACACTGCTTTGACTGGTAGAAAAGTGGTACATAAGCCTAGTTAAATAAATGTGCAGAATGAGAATATTAGAAACCACTTCCAGCCTTTAGATCCTGGAAAAGGAAGGAGCAATTCTATTCCCAAACACACAGACCGTGTCGTTTTTTCTGAGAGATGGGTTTTCTTGGTAGGATTCCAAGGAGTCTACATATATCTCTCTCTATATGTGTGTGTGTGTATACATATATATAACGAGGTGCTGGGTCCATCTGCTGCTGTGTAGTCTGCTTCAGGTAGCACCCACGCAAGTCTCACCAGCCCTTGCAGATAGCAGGTGGGTGACAGCACCGGCAACAGATTGAGAGAAGGGATCACTATAGGAGCCCCTTGCTATCCTTCCAGTTCTGTTTGCCAAAGTTCTAACCTAGGGTTGCCAACTTTTTCACCGAGAAAAACCCGACACCTGTGGCTCGCCATGCTCCACCCATTCTCCGCCCCTAGTCCCACCCCTGCCCCGCCCCCAGCCCCACCCACAAAAATTACCGAGGATACGTGTAGGCTAACTTCCTTGGTCAGATAATAATTAAACTGGGAACCCCAAAATCCAAACATGAAATGTACAACACTGGAGAAATAAAACTATAAAGTAATTTCCTCTTGCACTAAACAAAAACGCAAAGATGTTAGCAATACACACTTCCCAGATCAGACATATTCCAGTTAATAAATTCAAAATAAAAAGTATTTTTCTACCTTCTGCTTGGGCATTTTTTCAGTTGCAATTGCTCCAGTCACTTTCTTCTGGTTTCTTCGTGTCTTCTGCGAGCTATCCATTTGTCCTTTCTTCTCTTTTAGATGTTTTCCATTCTCTCTCTATTTCTGCTTTAACATACTGATTGTTTCCCTTTTGCTCTTTCCCCCAATTCTTTCCTTATTCCTTTATCATCCATTTAAATTTCACCCTTCCATTTTCAAGCCCCTCTTACTCTCCCAATACCCAGCCCATCATAGACTTTTCTTCCACACAAAATATTTTTTCCCCTCTCCATTCTCATTCCCCATCCATTCTATTCCTCCCCAAAATCAGTTCCCTTATAGTTCTAGACCCACCCAGTATCCACTCCCTTCTAGTCCCATTCTCCCATTCTCCCATGCCCCACATCAGCCCATTTCCAGTCCTATTCTAGCTCTTCATCAGCCCATTTCCAGTGCTAGCCCTCACATCACAGGCCATTTCCAGTCCTAGCCCCCCCCAATCACAGCCCATTTCCAGTCCAAGTCCCCCATCACAGCCTATTTCCAGTCCTAGCCCCCACCATCACATCCCATTTGCAGTCCTAGTTCCCCCCCCCACCATCACAGCCCATTTGCAGTCCAAGTTACCCCCCCCCCCCATAGCCCTTTTCCAGTCCAGGTCCCCCTCCCCATCACAACCCATTTCCAGTCCATGTCCCCCCCCATAGCCCTTTTACAGTTCAGGTCCCCCCCCCCCCCACCCCCTCCCAGTTCTGTCCCGTCCCAGGCCCCCCCCCCCTTAGCCCTGTTCGGGTCCAGGTCCCCCTCCCCATCACAACCCATTTCCAGTCGATGCCCCCCCCCCATAGCCCTTTTACAGTCCAGGTCCCCCCCAACACCTCCCATTTCTTTCCAGTCCAAGTCCCCCCCCCCCCATAGCCCTTTTGCTTTCCAGGTCCCCCTCCCCATCACAACCCATTTCCAGTCCATGTCCCCCCCATATCCCTTTTACAGTCCAGGTCCCCCCCCCCATCACAACCCATTTCCAGTCCAAGTCCCCCCCCCCATAGCCCTTTTCCGGTCCAGGTCCCCCCCCATAAAAAACCATTTCAATTCACTGTCCCCCCCCCCCCTTAGCCCTTTTTCAGTTCCGGTCCCCCCCCCCATCACAGCCCATTTCTTTCCAGTCCAAGTCCCCCCCCCCCTCATAGCCCTTTTCTGGTCCAGGTCCCCCCCCCCAATCCCCGCCCTTTCAGTCATTGGCCCCCCCCCCCCCCGACCAGCACCGCAGCTGTCTGAGAGGCTTCAGAGGCTTTAACCTTTCCCAGCAATCGCGGCTTTACAGATACAGCCGCCAGCGTGAAGGAAAAGGCTCTTCACGCTGGCGGCTGTACAGAGGGAGCCGGGGCCTCGCGCGAGCTTACCCTGCTCCCTCTGAAGCCCTCCGGTGTGTGGGCCGGCCCTGGGTGGGGTTTTTTTTTGGACTTCGGGTCGGAAGAAAAGCCGTTTTTTTGCTCTGGCCGCTCCCGATCTTGCGGCCAGAGCAAAAAACCGGCTTTTCAAGGGCCGGTTTTACATCTGCGCCGGCAGCCGGCCTGGCCACGGAAAAACCGGCCAGGCCGGCTGAGAACCGGCCAGTTGGCAACCCTACACAACTCAGTAGATGTAATTTCCTCACTGCTCCCCCCACAGGTGAGTCATCAGAAAAGTACAAAAACAAATGAATCTCACTACCAGCTATGGACTAGGCCTATACCTAGTTCAGCCCCTGAGGGCCTCAGCTTTCTCCAAAATAACAGTTCCCACTACAGGAGCTGTCTCTCATAGGCATAGCCCAGTCTTCCTACATAGTTCAGTTCCTTCCAACAAGGAAAACAAAACAGTCTTCCAGTTAATCCTCCAGGCAAAATGCAAAACAAAAACATAATTCCATGTTCTCAGTCTCAAAACAGGAAAAAGAAATAGCCACTGTGGCTCAAACAGTGAGGCGAGAAAGAGTAGGGAGGTGCCCCCACACCTCTGTGACTTACTCTCTTGTCACACCTCCCTTCTGCACCACCCTCAAACAATCCAGCAAAACACAAACAAAAAAAACAACAACCCACAAAACAGGAGAAATAAACAGGCAAAACAAAAATAAAGTTCACAGCTTACTGGCCCCTTCTACCTCCATTGCTTCCTTTGATGTAGACGGGTGCAGGGGACTTGCTTCCATAGCTTCTCCCTCCATGTCATCCACTTATTTATTTATTTAACATTTCTTATATGTTGACTTTCATGATATCAAGGTAGTTTACATTGAACAAACTGAAATTACATTGGACAGGGCATTAAAACTTGGAGATAACTATTTTACAGGAAACATGAGCAATGGAGGGTTAAGTGGCTTGCCTAAGACCACAAGGAGCACCTGTGGGACTAGAAACCCCAGTCCTTCTGGCCCAAGGTTGCTGTCTTCTAGTGGGATTTGAACCACTGAACTTCTGGCCTGAGGTAACTTTCCCCAACCACTAGGCCACTCCTCCCTGAAATGACTGACCCCCCTCAGAGGCTGACTGGCTGCCCACAGGAGGCTTTTCTATATGTTTGAATCCCTCGTGGTTCAGCTGTGTCCCCGGGGTCCCTCTCTCCCAGGGAAACTCCCTGGCCTTAACCCCTCCCCTGGTATCCGGGTAACAGTTACCTCCCTCTCCTGCTGTGATTGGCTCCGGGAAGGGAGCACATATTGATTGTGTTCCCAGGGACACTGCAGTTCCTCAGCCTCTCCCCCGTCTCCCTGGTTACAGGAACTTCCCTGCCTCTAACTCTCTGCATGGGATTTTTCCTACCTACAAAGGGTTGTGGCTATTGGTTTACTGCTGGCTTGCGGCCTCCCCGAGCTGTAGGATGGGGATCTGTTCTCTTTTAGTCTGGGACAGAGGGACAGACTAGCTCTGGAGGGATCCTCCCTGCCCCTCCCCCCTTGGTTATCTGGCTCTTGAGGGGAACCTCTGATGCCACAGTACGATTTATATATATCTGTGTGTGTGTGTGTATGAGTATTTTCTCATGTTCTTGTGTTTAACTAATTCTCTGTGGTACGGTAAAGTGTACCACAGTCTCAAGAGGCTAAACATACTGACTTCATGTGTGCTAAATCATGGCTATGTTAATAGGAAGTCTTTTAGCATGCCAATATCGCATATGAAGAGAGCACATACGGGTTAATAGATGAGGCCCTGCAGATCTGTTCTATTATAAGGAATAATACAAGCTATTACGTAATATACTTTTACTCACACCAGCAGGACTGAATGTTGCATTCACTGTACTATCGACTGTAAAGCAGACATCATTTCTATGAAATACTGCATGGGCATGTTCTAGAGCAGGGGTCTCAAACACGCGGCCCGCGGGCCGCATGCGGCCCGCGAGACAACTTTGTGCGGCCCGCGAAAGAGAAAAACAAAAAAACCCCAAAACCCTGACTTCTGCCGTTGCCGCCGTGGCAGCGGCAGAATCAATTGTCAAATAAAAAAAAAAAGACTTCTGCTGCTCAAGCAGCAATATCACCTGTCCTGCGGCCCCTTCCCCTGTGCCCGGAGATCCGAATCTGCTCATCAGCGGCGTGCTTTTCAAGCCGCGAAGAGTATTCCCCTCTCGCGTGGTTTCAATATGTCAGCTCTGGGAAATGTGCATCATTAATGTTTGCGCTTTGTTTAGTACAAGAGGAAATTAATTTATAGTTTTATTTCTACAGTGTTGTTGTACATTCCAAGTTTGGCTTTTGGGGTTCCCAGTTTAATTATTGTCTTCCTATTTCTGAATCTTTTAGTCTTTCTTTATCCATACTCATTAAGAGGCATGTTTACTAAAAGTTAGTGTATGGTAACATTATGCAAATATTTATGCAAATGAGGCCCCTTATGCAAATGAGGCCCCACGTCTTATGCGGCCCCCGGGTTACTTTACAAGTCCTCATTTGGCCCTCAAAGCAATTTGAGTTTGAGACCCCTGTTCTAGAGGATTACATATAAGATATTGATAGGTTCATGCAGCATGATGTACTTTCATCTTTTCATGGGTCAGATTGTGCTGTGCAGTGATAGATGAACACCCCTCGTACTGCTTCAAATCCAGGATTGGATAATCAAATGTCTGACTCAGATTTACACAGGGTTATAGTCCACTTAGATGTGGTTCTAATTGAGCTTGAATGTTTTCAGAAAGTCTGGAATGACTCAGATTGGACCAGGTATGTCTACGGTGCAGGGTGCTAATAGCTGTAGTGGACCTGAGAAACCTAGATTCTTTGCAATTTTGCAGTCGTGATAGCTTTCTTATTGGGCCAAGGCATTGAACCTTTGAGACCATGAAGTCTTCAGATAACCAAAGGGTGATAACTGCCTTGCAAGAGACTAGGGTTGCTTTCTCGACCTGGGAGGAAGGATGTACTGGCTGTTGACATCTGCTGGCTGAATTGGGTTCTGAAGGTCTCAGCCAAAGGCCATCACTGCAAAGAACAAGCAGGAAAGGAGAATAGCAACATAACAAAGGAAAACCCAGGTTTCTGTGAATAAAGGTTCAGCGTGCTAGAGAGAATTCAATGGGGCTGGGGCTCCGATATCGCACGGAAGCTGCTACCGCTGTTTAGTAAACATACCCTGTAGAATCAAATGCTCAACGGTGAACAGCAGAAAAGTACTGGCCATGTATAACATGAGAAGAATAAGAAGAAGGTTTTTAATTCTAGGTCGGCAAGGAACATAAAGCAAATTGTTCTAAAGATTGAAAAGTTTATGACCAAATAACAGCCCATGGACAAGCTACAGATTTTTTTTTCAATATTTTCCTCGTGTTCTTTAGAAAACTATTTTGTGTAACTACCTTTCGAATTCTGTCTCATAAGTATTCTTCAGAAATTGCACACAGGCAGGGGAGGGTGGGGGCACTCGCGAGCCCAAGCAGCATGACTGCATAAGACCGGAGTTTGCTAACCCTTCAGCCCTTCTAATGGTTTTCACTGCCATCTTCACCTGCCACTGATATGAACTAATTGCTGAGTATGATCCCCTAAATGCAGTGATCCTCCTGATATGTGGCTCAGATGCTGGCCCCAATAATTCGTACCTACTCGATGTTGACACCAGGGCCACTGCTTACTGAGGAGACTCCGTGGTGATCGTCAGCCCTCTAACACATCAGTTCAGCATGGCTCGATCCCGCTGCCATTTGAACTCTGTCCTGAGCTCCAGCTGCTGGTTCCTGGCAGGCCCCTCACTACTCTCCTCTGTTGGCTCCGGTTGCTCCTGTGTTGGCTGGTTGCAGTGAATGGGAGCCGTGGCCTGCTGACACCCATGACACATGCTCTGTCATGCTGAGACAATTAATTAGTCTGGACGTCGATCCTTCACACCAGCCAGGATCCTCCGGTCCCATTGACCGACGACGTGTGCAATTTTACCGCAAGAAGATCGGGTTAGGATACTGCTCACAGAGGGAGTACACAACACATACTAAGGAGATGTCCACTGGGTTAGCCATTCCTCATATCCTCCAGTCGCCACTCTTCTCATTTGAGCTGTTCCAAGCCGACACCTTCAAGAACTGAGCAGGTCCCACTTCTTTTTATCGGTGTTCTCCGTCTTTTTTTTTTTTTTTTTTCACCAAGAGCCCAGCAGCCTAAGCGGGCAAAAGACCTGGAAGACAGGGGAGTTTGCATTCTAAGAAGAATCCCTGATTAACTGGTATATGGAAGAGAAGAAGAGAAAAAAGGAAAGAAGAAAAGCAGGGAAGAAAGAGAGAGAAGGAAGGGAAAGGAAAAAAGGAAGACAAGGGAAGAAAAGAAAGAACAAAAAAGGAGAGCGACCAGTGTGGCACACTATTTCACTGAAGTGGCTTCCCCTACTCTTGCTAGATAATAGGGGAAAGCCGACAGTCACCCAGGAACACATGGTTCGGAAGAATGTATCCTTGAAGGATACTAACAAAACAGGGAAGTTAGGACATCCAAATAGAGAGGTTCCAATAAGGATAAACGTTACCCAGATGTCCTTAAGTACAGAGCAAAAAGATTCCAAATTACCCCTATCAACAGATAACCAGATTAATATGATTGAAATACAACCTCTAAAATGCCTGTATGCAAATGCTAGAAGTCTAAAAAATAAGATGGGAGAGTTAGAATATATAGTTCTAAATGAGAGGTTAGATACTATTGGCATCTCAGAGACCTGGAGGGCAACCAATGGGACACTGTGATACCTGGGTACAAGCTATATCACATTGATAGAGCTGATTAAATTGGTGAAGGGATTGTGCTCTATGTTAGAGAGGACATTGAGTCACATAGGATTAAAGTTTTACACGAAACAAAATACGCTGTAAAATCTCTGTGGATAGAAATTCCATGTAAAAAGGGGAAGGCAATGGCAGTGGGGGTGTACTATCAATCGCGTGGCCAGAATAAACAGATGGATAATGAAATAATGAAAGAAATCAGGGAAGCTAACAAAAGTTACAACACAGTAATTATAATGGGTGATTTCAATTACCTGGGTATCGACTGGATCTGTGTCACAGCAGGGCATGCTAGGGAGATAAAGTTTCTAGATGAAATAAATGACTGCTTCTTGGAGCAGCTGGTTCGTGAACCAACAAGAGGGGAAGTTATTTTGGACCTAGTCCTTAGTGGCATGCAGGATCTGGTGCAAGAGATAAGGGTGTTGGGCCGCTTGGCAATAGTGATCACAGCATGATTGCATTTGATATATAAATGAAAGGACAGCAAGGAAATCCACAGGACTCCCATTTAACTTTCAAAAGGGGGACTATGAAAAAATGAGGAAAATAGTTAACAAAAGACTAAAAGGAGCAGTTGTAAAGGCTAAAGATTTGCATAAAGCATGGGCATTGTTTAAAAATACTATCTTGGAAGCCCAGATCAGATGTATTCCATGCTTTAAGAATAATGGAAGGCCAAAAAACTGCCAGCATGGTTTAAAGGCAAGTTCAGAGAGGCTGTTGCGGCCAAAAAAGCAACTTCAGGAAATGGAAAAAGGAGTCAAATGCCAACAACAGGAAACAACATAAGCATTGCCAAGTTAGATGCAAGGCATTGATAAGGCAGGCAAAGAGAGAATTTGAAGAAAAGCTTGCTGTGGAAGCAAAAAAGCATAATAAAAAACTTTTTCAAGTACATTTGTAGCAAAAACCTATGAGACAGTCAGTTGGACCATTTTATTTTTTATTTATTAAACACTTTTATACCGTGCTTTCCCATGGTTCATGTGCGGTTTACATAGAACAGCGGTATGAATGGTACAACAGGAATGGGTACCTATTCACATTACATAGAACGTATATGAACTTTTTACATGGAACATAGTGACCTATTTACATTACGATATGGAAAAAACCATTGGAAGATAGAGGAGTAAAAGGGGTGTTAAGTGAAGACAAGTCCATAATGGAGAGACTGAATGAATTTTTTGCTTTGGTCTTTACTGAAGAAGATGTAGAGAATTTACCTGTGCCTAAAATGGCATATAAAGGTGATGTATCAGGAGAATTGAAAGAAGTATCAATAAACCAGGAAGATGTATTACAAATATTTGATAAACTGAAGAGTACCAAATCACCTAGACCAGATGGTATACATCCAAGAGTACTGAAAGAAATGAAATATGAGATTGCAGACCTACTATTAGTAATCTGTGAACTATCATTAAAAACAATTGTAGTACCTGAAGAGTGGACAATGGCCATTGTAATGCCAATATTTAAAACGGGTTCCAGGGGTGATCCGGGAAACTACAGACCTGTGAGTCTGACATCAGTATGGGACAAAATGGTAGAAGACATTAAAAAAAATAAAATTACTGATCATGTATATAGTCATGGTTTAATGAGAGAAAGCAAACATGGATTTAGCCAAGGAAAATCTTGTTTTACTAATCTCTTATATTTTTTGAAGGTGTGAATAAACAGGAAAAGAAAGTTGAGCTGGTTGATATTCTGGATTTTCAGAAAGCCTTTGACAAGGTCCCTCATGAGAGACTATTGGCGAAATTAAAAAGTCATGGGATTTTGAGGCAGTGTAGTATTGTGGATCAGAAACTGGTTAAAAGATAGAAGGCAGAGAGTAGGGCTAAATGGCTAATTTTCTCAGTGGAGAAAAGTAAATAGTGGAGTACCCCAGGGATCTGTGCTGGGCCTGCTGCTTTATAACATATTCATAAATGACCTGGAAATGGGAATAACGAGTGAGGTGATCAAATTTGCAAATGACACAAAACTATTCAAAGTTGTTAAAACCCAAGAGGATTGTGAAAAATTGCGAGAGGACCTTGAAAAATTGGCAAATGGCAGATGAAATTAATGCGGACAAGTGCAAAGTTATGCACCTAGGAAAGAACAACCCTAACTCTGGTTACACGATGCAAAGTACCACCTTAGAAATCACCAACCAGGAAAAAGATTTAGGCGTCATCATGGATAATACATTGAAACCCTCTGCCCAGTATGCAGCGGAGCTAAGGCAGCTAATAGAATGCTAGAAAACATAAGGAAGGAATGGAGAATAAAATCAAAGATATTATAATGCCTCTCTATCTCGTTCCATGATTTAAACGCACCATGAATATTGTCTGCAAATCTGAGGATATAGCGGAATTAGAAAAGGTTCAGAAAACAGCCACCAAAATGGTAAAGGGGATGGAAGGATACCACTATGATGAAAGACTTAAAAGGTTAAGGCTCTTCAACTTAGAAAAGAGAAGGCTGAGGGGAGATATGATAGAAGTCTATAAATTAATGAATGGAGTGGAATGGTTTATTTTATTTATTTAGTAAACATTTGTATGGTTTAACATAGATCAGTTGTTCACACCATTAAAAAGTAGAAAGTCTAGAGAACATGCAATAAAGCTACAATGTAACCTATTTAAGACTAATAAGAGAAAATATTTTTTCACTTAACGCGTAATCAAACTCTGGATTTCGTTACTGGAGGATGTAGTAAACGCTGTTAATGTATCTGGGTTTAAAAAAGGTTTGGACAACTTCCTGGAGGAAAGGTCCATAAACCATTATGTCACCCACCTACTTACCCCGCTAGGAGGCAGCCTAGGGGACTTTCAGTGGGGCCTCTTCTATAATGTAGCTGGGGCTCTTTTAAGGCCCCCTGGGAATTATCGCCCACTAGCCGTTCTAAAGGTTGTAGTTGTGACGAGCAGCCAGGCTTTTTAGTAAGAGGTATTTTTATTATCCCTTTCCGGGTGGATTCTTGCACGTGAGAAATTAACAGAAACAGACCATGTTTTCTGGTACAAATAAAAATACTACTGGAACCAAAAGCGCTTCATTTCAGCTTAACTCAAAATATAACAGCTACTAAATTTATACAGGTAGTTTTCAGAAATCCTTTTTCTTTAAAAGGTTATCTTCTTAGCACAGCTTAACATAAGGAAGACACATCATTAGCCAGGGTCAAAGCACATTCCATTTGAGATACCTCTGTATTATCTTCAGCTAATTCAAAGTCCATTGCCTCGTAGCTTCCCTGGTTGCTACTCTCTGAACAGCTGTGTCTCCTTTCTTGGCTGTGCAAGCTTCTGTCCTCTGCAAGACTTCCCTTCCCCCCTTCACCAAGGTAGGATGGGAAGTTACCGTATTTCTCACAGTCTGCCCCTAGGGGACCCAACCTTCCTAGTTGTGTATAGGGAAAACTTATGCTTCTAAGGCCCTCTCTATTACAGGCTTTCAGCCAGTCCTCAGGGAGGATTTCTCGCGAGCTTTTACAGCATGGAAAGTCAGCGTTGATACTTCTAAAAGCAGGCTTCTTACTGCCTCTAGCCACTGGCTGGTTCTTAAACAGGTAAGTGCCCCTTCTAAACCCCTTACTGTTTTCTGGGTACCTGTTAGCAGAAGGACCGTCTCTCAAGGGCTTCTCTTTCCTGCTGGATTGAATTCCTCTGTGATTCTTTTCACTGGCCTCTTGCTCCGTGCTTCCTAGCACCCTGCAATTGCCCTTGGATATTCTTTCCTTAGGAACTTTATTCAAACTCCAATGAGAAGTATTCTCCTTTTCTGCCCCAGCTGTTGTAGTATCCTTAATGTCTCTCTCCTCTGAGAAATCCCAGTTAGCTCCTCTCTCTGAGAAATCTTGCTTAGTTCTGCTCTCTGAGAAATCCTGCTTAGTTCTCCTCTCTGAGAAATCCTGCTTAGTTCTGCCGGTAAGTGACTCTGTATGCATTTTAACTGCGTCACTACCTGCATTCTGTTGAACTTGCCCTGCTCTCAGCTGCCTTTCATTAACTGATTGAGGATGAGGTAATCCTTTGCAGGAGCACGTTCTACCTCTGGTTACCTTTGTTTTCCATGGTTGCTTATAGCAACCCTGCAGCATGTGCTTGGATCTGTCAGTTTCAGATCTACCTAGCCCTGCCCTTTCTGTTTCCATAGGTAATTCCTGCTCTACCCTGTGACAATTATTATAAAGGACCTGGGAAATCTACTGCTTACCCCAGCACGAGCATTATGGAAGCTGTGGACTTTGGGTACCTGCTATTTACTTGTGTCTTGTATTGGCCACTGTTGGAAACAGGATACTGGGCTTGATGGACCTTGGTCTGACCCAGTATGGCATTTCTTTTTTTTTTTTTTTTTTTTTTTAATGTTTATTTTAAATTTTCAACACCAACCATAGTACAACAGTACACTAAAATAAAAGAACAATTCCACACTACACACTCCAACCGAAAACCCCCCTACCTCCCTCCACTCCCCCCACCCCCCCTTTCCCACCCCTCTCCCACCCAGCCCCCCCGTCTCCCCATGGGCAGGAAGAAGAAGGAACGGATCAATCCTAGACTTCTACAGCAGCAAAGTTGCACAACTGAGTAGGGACTACATCACTTTTAACCCCATCTTGCCAACGCGGCAAACTCATCTAGGCATTTCCATTTGTTAGTCCGCCCTTTTCGACACCCACCTCCCAATGCTCGGGGCAAACCCACCCGTGCCTTTCCCCTCCGCATATCGCGTGCCTCCCGCCCTTTCTCATAACCGGCATATAAACACACCATGTTCCACCATTGCAGCTCTCCCAATTGGGATGAGTCCTTCCAATAAATCAAAATCAACTTGATGGCAACAGCCATCATAAAGTCAAACAGAAAGGACTTATCCTGAGGGACATGCAAAGCCTGGTCTTGGGATCGCAAGAAGACAGTCTGCCAGGTCAGCCGCCCCTGTATGCCCAACACTACCAACATCTTGCCCCATACTGACTGCCAAAACAGCTGAACATGAGGACACGCAAAGAGCATATGTTGAAAAGTCCCTTGTGCAATATTACAAGACCAGCACTTACCCGCTCTGCTCGCGTCCCATTTGCTAAGCCGCACCGGAGTAATAAAGGCTCTATGCGCCAAGAAGTAGAGCGACTGAAGCATCGAAGCTCCCTGTGTGACCCTACCCACCGGACCCCATATCGCTTCCCACCCCCCTTGTGATACAGGAGCCCCCAAGTCTTGCTCCCACGCTCTCTCCAGCTTCTGAAGGTCTCCAGAGTCACGTTCCCTCAATAGTGCATATAGTTTAGAGGAGGCTCCCCGTAGCCCTGCATGCTGCTCTAAAAGGACCGGGAGCTGCCACTCTTCTGCAACCACATCCGGTACAACTCCAGCATGCGACAAGCAATGCCGCAGTTGCAGCCACCGAAAACTCTGACTGCCTGCTAACCTAAACTCCCTCTGCAAATCTGCAAAGCTTTTCCACCGGCCGCCTTTCAACAATTGACCCAAGGACCAGATCCCTTTCGCTTGCCAATCTCTCCAATTAAGCGCCTTATGAGCAATCTTGAAACGTGGATTAAACCAAAGGGGCATTTGGCCCGATAGTAGGCCAACCTCCTTCACTACCCGCTCGAGGACCCGCACAGAGTCTTGGGTATCTCTCACTACCCTAACCGCTGGAAAAGAGTCAGGGAGCTGCATACCAACCAACCGATCTAGACCAATAGGCAGGACGAGCCGCTCCTCAACCTCTAGCCAAGTCGGCTTAGCGCCTTTACACTCAGGCGCCAGCCAAAGCGCACCTTGCCGAAGCCGAAAAGCGTGATGATAATTACAAAAATCAGGAAACTGCACTCCTCCCTTATTCTTTGCTGCCTTAAGCTTCCGGAGAGCTATCCTGGGAGTTCTATTTTGCCACAGGAACCTGGACAGGTAACGATCAACAGAATGGTAAAATGGCTGCGGAAACCGTAACGGAAGCATCTCCAATATATAATTAATTTTGGGAGCCAACACCATCTTGATAGACTCCAGCCTACCCCACCAAGAGAGGTGCAAGGGGGACCACTGCATCGTAAAGGATTTGATCATCTCCTCTATATTTTTAGTATTCACCTGTATAGTTTCCTCAAGCCCAAAGCAAAACCGGACCCCTAAATACTTAACCGCGTCAACCTGCCACGCAAACGCACACAGCTCTATCAGTGCTTTACACATCTGCTTATTCAGGGGGAAAGCCAAAGACTTGGACCAATTAACCTTATACCCCGACAGTCGCGAATAACGCTCAATCAAGCTAAGCAACCCTTCCACCGAGTAAGGGCATACGAAAAGCAGGAGGTCATCGGCAAAAGCAGAAAGTTTAACCTCCAAGTCCCTGATTTGCAATCCCCGTATTTCCTGAGATTGCCTAATCTTCAAAAGCAATGGTTCCAGGGCGAGATTAAACAGAAGAGGGGAAAGCGAACACCCCTGCCTAGACCCCCGAGACAAGAGCAAAGGAGCCGAGAGAACCCCGTTGGCCAGCACTCGAGCAGAGGGGTGAGAATATAACACTTGAATAAATCGTCTGAATCGCTCCCCAAAACCAAACCATTTTAACGCAAGATCCAAAAAAGTCCACTCTAACCTATCAAAGGCTTTTTCAGCATCGAGTGAGAGTCCTAACATCGGTTCCTCCCTCGAAGCTGCTACGGAAAACAAATTCAACAGTAATCTAGAGTTATCCGAGGTTGCACGCCCGGTAATGAAGCCACATTGATCCACATGAATTAACTCAGGCACTACTTGGGCTAGCCGTTTAGTCAAAATAGCTGAGAACACCTTGTAATCGGCGTTCAACAACGAGATAGGCCTGTAGTTGCCCACTCGCGTGCTATCTCTCCCGGGCTTCTCAAGAACCACTATTACTGCATCACTGAATAATCCCGTATGGGGCAATTGCGCCTCTATGCTATTAAAAAAATCAAGCATAAAAGGGGCAAGATCTAACGCAAATTCCTGGTAAAACTCCGTTGGGAGCCCATCTGGGCCTGCTGCCTTGCCCTTACTCGCCCCTTTCAACACCTCTAAAATCTCTTTAACTGTTATATCGCTGTCTAACCCATCCGCCTGATGGGAAGTGACCTTTGGATGAGCCGTACCCCCAAACAGGGTCTCAAAGTCCTCAGCGGAGACTTGACACTCAGCTGTATACAGCCTCTCATAGAATCTCCGGAACTCTTCAGCTATGACTTCATTTCCCGTAAGTGACTCTTGCCTGTCATTAACTAAGACTGAAATGTTAGATCTCCGAGCACGAGGCTTTAAAGTACTAGCCAATAACTTTCCCGCCTTATTATTCTCCAGATAACAATTAGCCCTCTGCGAAGATAGGATTTGCTCAGCCTCCCTACTTAAGATCTGATTATACTGGTAGCGAAGGCGCTGCAGCCGAAGCAGAACACCCGCCTCTGTTCTATTAATTAACAAGCGCTCCCCAGCCTTAATCTGCTCTTCCAGCACAACCAACTGTGCTTTCTGGGCCCTGCGCAGACCAATATGGAAACTGGCAATTCTGGCTCTGGAGAAGGCCTTAAACCCTTCCCACCATGCCCATCCAGAAGTATCTTTGGGCAGATTAGCTTCAAAGTATTCCTGAATACTCCGACGCATATAGGCACAAAAATCGTCATTTTCCATGAGAGTCCTATCAAAAAAAAAGGCCGGCGCCGGAGGGGAGGCCTCCTCTAACTGAAAGGCACACCAGACCGCCGCATGGTCTGAGATGTGTATGGGGGCAATCTCGGACTGCAATACCGACACTGCCAGGGACTGAGAAATTAAGAAAAAATCCAAGCGAGAATGGGAGCCATGCGGCAAAGAGAAAAAAGAGTATTCCCTGCCCCAGGGATGCAGAAGTCGCCATATATCTACCAACCCGGCGACCCTGATAAACTCCTGCAGGACCTTGACAGCCCTCAGGCACCTATGAGAACGATAAGGGGTACAATCAAGCAGAGGGTCAAGAACCAGATTAAAATCGCCCCCAACAATTACTTCATGACCAGAGAGCTCCTGTATCTCAAAGGCTAACCCCCTGAAAAACCCGACATCATCCGTATTTGGGCCATAGACCACTATTAAAGCCAATTTTTTCCCATAGACCTGGACTACCCCTGACGCCCATCTACCCTCTCCATCAGCTCGCTGCCTTTCAATGGCCAAGGGCAAATTTTTCCTGGCTAGAATTGCTACACCATTTCTTCCTTGACGCGCAGCCGAGTGCGCTACAAGCAAATAATGGCCCAGACCCAACTTTTTAGTTTCCCTCTCGGACAATCGCGTTTCCTGTAACAACACTACATCTGCGTGCTCTCTCTTGCAATATTGCAATATTTTCTTCCTCTTAATGGGATTGTTAATGCCCTTCACATTCAATGTCAGTATTTTAAGGGGCGCCATAGGGCAAGATGTTTCGCTCGCCCACCATGGGGCGACAAGTCCTGTTCAACTGCCCGCCAAGCTCAAACACAACTCTGCTGCTGCGCCCAGTTCCCAAAGAATACCCACAGAGCCCGATCCCTCCCCCCCCCCCATGCCCCAGAGGAGACACCATGCCCGTCCCAAAACGGGTAGCAAATGGGTGAACCATCCTGGTCAGAGAGCCACTCTCATCCCCCCCCCACCCCCCCGCAAACATACAACTACAGCACAATACCCCTTTGACAGAGAACCATGACATACCATAATCTTTTCCTGGCAAGTAATGCAATGGCCTCGCTGCATGTAAACAGCTTGTTTGGCCCTTGTACCATCCAACCCCCACAGCACATTAAACCCAGCTACTACACCCTATACCAACTAAATGCATAGGAAGGAAAAAAAAGAACAGAACAAAGAATAGCAATCATCATAGCATGGCAGATCGTATCAGAACACTCTCCAGTTTATACGCTGTCCAACATATGCATGCCCAGTTCTTAGAAGATGAAAGTTCCATGGGCGCAAGGCCGGGCTGGACTTCTTCAACACTCTCGCAAGATAAATCTCTCACATAGAGTTCCAATCTCAACGCATGATTTCAGCTTCCTTGTCTTCCAAAAATTTCCCCAGGGCTTCTGCGTCTTCAAACATCCTCGTCTGGTTGTGTAAGGTCACTCGCATCCGGGCTGGGGCAAAAAGGCCATAGCGGGCTTGTAAAGCTTGCAGACGTGGTCTGTAGGCTAGTAGCTGTTTTCGCCTTTCCACTGTCGCCTTATGATAGTCAGGAAAAAAAGCCACGCTATGCCCCTCAAATTGGATCGAGCAGAGCGTTCTCGCTGCCGCGAGGATTTGCGCCACTTGACCGTGCCTCAGGATGCACATGATAATCGGCCGAGGTCTCCGAACGTTGGGGCCCGGTTGCGCGGGGACCCGGTGGGCTCTTTCAATCTCAAGTGGGTAGTGAAAGTCCAATTTGAGTAGCTTGGGAACCAACGTGCACAGAAAAGCAATGACATCCGTTCCCTCGGCCCCCTCGGGGACCCCGAAGAGGCGCACGTTGTTTCGTCGTGTGTGATTGTTCAGGTCCTCTAGGCTGCGTTCAAGAGCAACCAGTCTTTTGGTGTTTGCCCCCACGGCCTTGAAGCGCTCCTCGTGGACTTCCACGGTGCACTCAAGCTTTTTTAGTTGCGCCGTCAAAAAGTTCATTTGCTCCCGCATCTCCTTCAATTCCGCTATATCGGCCTGTACACCAGTTAAAGCTGCACCGTTGACCGCTACCATGCCTTTCACCTCCCGAATTTCAGCCAACACCTCTTTTAGGCCGGTCACCTCTTCCCCTGCCGCCGCCATTTTTTGCGGTGAGGGCGGCTCGGCTTTTGCTCTCTTGCCGCCGCCACTCACCGTTGTGGAGAATTCCAGCCGCGTAGGCTTGCTGGCCGCCATCTCATTGACCGCCCGGGACACTGGAGAGGTCTCTAATCTCGATTTCGCTACTGCCAGGGGATGTACGATGCGCGGGGGGTGAGGAGCTCAGGAATCAAGCGGCCATCTTAACTCGTGTTGGCTCCGCCTCCCCCAGTATGCCATTTCTTATGTTCTTATGCTGGATAGCTGGTGCCAGCATGGTGCCTTCCGTCTACTACTAGTCTCACCATTAGAGTGAATGAGACAGCTCTTCACAGATGACTGGTAGGGAGAGTGGGTACAAGAGCTCATTATGTCAGACAAGGGGTCAAATGCTGTGGCCCTATCCTGATTCTCCCTCACCGATGAACCTGCAGCCTCAGCTACATTGCCTTCAGACCCAGCTCACTGTTCTGTTCCTAATTCCGAGGACTCCTTTGCTTCATCCTCACTGGCCACTAGAACAGATTTCACTGAGATCTTCCAGGAACTTAAGCTCTTTCGTTTGGATTTCTCCAAAGCGGTGAGTGATATAAAAGCTGAAATCAAGTCCCTGGATTACCGGATCACCCAGAACAAAATTTTGATTGGAACCTTAAACGGAGCCTTATTTACCATCATTAATGTTTATATTCCTCCATCCCAGATCAGTGACACACTGGTATTTTGGAAACAGCACAATCCCTTATCAGGAAGAGGTGTTGATAGGAAGGGACTTTAACGGTGTTCTGTCTGGCACTGACTGGACTGGGAGGGGAAGCCAAGCCACCACGAACCCAAATAAGCTTAGACAAATGATTACCTGGTTGGACCTCTGCAATGCCTGAAGGGCCATGCATAGTGGAGAGAGAGATTATACCTATTACTCCCCGGCCCACCAGAGCTACTCCAGAATTGACCTCCGGCTTGTTTTGCACAGTTTGTTATTCATATTCTCTACCACTATCATTGGCACTATGGGGGTCTCAGACCACATGACTATTTCTTGGAACTAAGAGAGGGGAAGATAGAGACTCCTCCCCACATCTGGGCCTTCTATAGATGATTCCTTAAAAATAAGGAGTTTTTGTTTGCAATATAAAAGGAGTAGTGAGAGTATCTTGCCTTCAATGATACCGACAACTTATTTGCCTTTACCTTGTGGGAAGCCGGCAAAGCAGTTCTTTGTGGACAATTGATAACTTACACATTGTTTCCGTGTAACTTAGTTCTTATGTTCACTGAATGTTCTATGTAATGCAATATTGCACTGTTTGCTATATTGTTGTGTAAGTTCCTTGTAAACCGCCCCTGATCTCTGGAAGGGGCGGTATAGAAAAGCACACAAATAAAAATAAAAAAATAAATTGATATCCCTATTCAGTGGGTTCAAAAAGAGAGAGCTCACTAGACAGGAGGATCTCCGAAAGACCATTGAAGAACTGGAATGATTCCACCATAAAGGTGGTGATCCCCAAGTATGGTAGTGCCTGGTGTGCGCAAGGGGAGACTTATTTACCTTGGAAACTAAGTTGATAGCCTAGATCAGAGGTTCCCAACTCCAGTCCTGGAGGGCCAAACAGCATTCAGGTTTTCAGGCTGTTCCTAATGAATATGCATGAGATACATTTGAATACAATGGGGGCAGTGCATGCAAATGCATCTCATGCATATTTATTAGGGACAGCCTGAAAACCTGAATGGTGTTTGGCCCTCCAGGACTGGAGTTGGGAACCTCTGGCCTAGATGATGCTTTGAACCAAGAGACACTTTCACGAACATGGGAATAAGGTGAACCAGTTGCTCCTTTGGCAGTTAAAGTGGCAGAGGATGAAACAAAAAATTGACGCCTTCTTCTTGGCTCATGGTACCATACTATATGGATCCCTGGAGATAGCTGACATGTTTGCCAACTTCTACAGGGATTTATATTCTTCCAAGTTAGGGATGGATGGGGCAGAGATCCGGGAATGGTTGATGGCTGCAGATCTCTCCTGTCTATACCCCTCCCCCCCCCCCCCGAGGCGCAAGAGGCTCTAGAGCATCCTCTCTCATTAGAGGAGGTGTGTTTAGCAATCCAGTCGTTAAAAGCTGCAAAAGCCCCAGGACTGGATTTGTTATCGACCAAAATATACAAGACCTTACCTGAGCTCTTTGCCCCAGCTCTGGTCTGAGCTTTCAATGACGTTCTAACCAAGAAGGTGCTGCCAACTTTGTTCTATCAGGCCAACTTTGTTCTATCAGGCTAATTCCCAAAGATGGTAAAGACCAGCTAGTATGGAGGAACTACAGACTCATCTCTCTCCTAAACCTTGATTATAAAATCTTTACCAAAATACTCTGTGCCTGTTTAGAATTGAAGATACATGATCTTATTCTCCCGGATCAAAAGGAATTTATAAAACTCAGATATGGATTTAAGAATGTCCAGTGGTTGATGAGTTAGAGGGAGATCGGAATACTATGCTATCTTTTCACTTGTTGCCGAAAAGGCATTTGATAAGATTGAGTGGTCAGACTTGTTGGAAGTACTGTGACAATTCAGATTTGGGCCAAATTTGTGTGGCTGAATAGAGGCCATGTATGCCAGCCCCTGGCCATGGTTTTAGTTAATGGTTTTCGCTCAAACCTTTCCAGCTCAACCGCGGAACCTGACAGGGCTGTCTCTTATCGCCCTTACTTTTAGCGCTCACCATAGACCTCTAGCTTGTCATATTCAAAAAAGGGTGATTGAAGCAGTTCTCTAGCGTTTCTGGCTTCACTATAAGGCAAAAAACTGCTCTACTCCTCTGTCTGTCTGAAGCAGTGCCATCTGCATCTGAGATGCAGGGGTAACTTTTGCAAGGTTGACCACTTCAAATACCTTGGCATACAGATCCCTTGAGTCCTATCTTTACTCCATCCACTGAACTATCATACATACTTAGATTTATTTTATTTAGACAGTTTTGTATGCCACCTTGTCCTTCAATCAAAGTGGTCACAACACAATTGGGGGATACATTTAACATGAGGGGATATGAGACATGTACACTAATGCTTACAGGGAACATGGGTAATGGAGGGTTAAGTGGTTTGCCCAAGACCACAAGGAGCACCTGTGGGACTAGAAACCCCAGTCCTTTCAGCCCAAGGTTGCTGTCCTCTAGTGGGATTTGAACCCCCAACCTTCTGGCCTGAGGTAACTTGCCCCAACCACTAGGCCACTCCTCCCATTAAGGGCTCATTAAGGAATTAGAATCCTTGAGATTCTATTTGGTAACATGGCTAGTTAAGATACTCATCCTCCTAAAGCTCCTTTTCCTGTTTATGCAACTACCAATCCAGGTCCCTTGTAGCTTCTTTAAGATGGTCAGAAGGACTCTCTCAGCTTTTATATGGTAGGGTAAAAAACCCTGGGTCAGTTGGCCCACTCTTACACTACCCAAAAGCAATGGAGGCCTAGGCTTCCCTGACCCAGATTATAGTACTGGTGCTCGTGCCTGCGTGTTGCCTTCTTCTGGATGACTAGCTCGGACTCTGACTGGGTGAGCTTAGAAAGGACATAAATGATTCCTATTCCCCTTAAAGTGGTTCCATTTTTGCGAGAGACAGCAGAAGTCCACCGGGTATTTTCCCACCCCCTCCTGGCATGTGGAAGACCTGGCATACTCTTTGTAAAAGACAGAAATTATCTCCTTGGTTCTCTCCTTTCACTCCAATCTTAACTTTAGTGAGAGACTTTGGTGGGATGGTTTTGAACTGTGGACAGAACCTGCATTTACCTTCTCTGTTTGATAGTCCCTCTTTTGTCTCCAAAGGCCGGCTGAGGTGGTCTGGGGAACATCATTGACTTTCTTCCAATACTTCCAATTGCATCATTGTTTTGGAGCCATCGAAGTGGCGCGTTTGCCCAAGCAGTGGGAGTAAATTATTTTCGAGTCCTTGTGGTTAAAATCTCTTCTGGCCCAACTATACAAAGCTCTCACCACAAACTCCCCAATCCATACTTGTGATTTAGCCTACAGGGAGGCCTACAGGGAAGCATTGGGGTATAAGCAGGAGGAATTTTGGGAAGAGGTGTACCAGTACTCTCAATCTTGCTTGATTTCCCTGTCCTTAGTGAAAACTCCACATTCGAATGCAGATGTCAGTAACTGATTAATCTTTTCCGATGGGGAAGAAGGGACAATCCCCTCTGTTAAAGGAATTGTAGGAAATGGGGTGACTTTGAACATATGTGGTGGTCCTGTCACAAACTACAGGTCTTCTCGTTTCAAGTGCACAAGAGTATTAGCCAGACCCTCAGAGTGATATTCCTCCTCTCTTGAATCCTGTGTGATGGGACATCTTCCCCCATGTCTCTTACCTGAAGGACCATGATGCCTCTCTAACTGCTTGCTCCTTGCAGCTTTCAGTGTCATCGCATGCTATTGGAAGCAGGCCTGGTCACCTACACAGGAAGAATGGTTAGTTAAGGTTGGGATGTTTACCGAATGGAGAAACTCACAGTGACCTCCGAAGCAAGCCCAAGACAATGACGGAACTGTGGACTGGATTCTTTCATTCAGAGGCTTACATGCCTCACACAAATGACAAGATGGTGTCAAAACAACAATCTCTCAATAAACTACAGCAAGACCGAGGCACTAATCATCACTCGTAACCCGGACTTCATCCACCCACCAGACATCAAGATACAAAACACAACCATACCGATAAGATCATAAGTAAAGTACCTAGGAGTGACCCTGGACAAGGAGCTGAATCTCAAGCCACACATAAGCAATACCATCAAAAGTGCGTACTACAGGATGAGAATCATCAGAAGACTTAAACCCCTCCTCGCCCATGAGCACTTCCGTACAGTATGCCAGGCTCTAATAACCCCCATACTAGACTTCTGCAACCCTATCTACCTCGGACTAGCAAAACAAACACTCAGACCACTACAACTAGCACAAAACACGGCAGCCCGCATAATAACTGGATCAACAAGACAAGAACACATCACACCCATTCTGAAAGAACTACACTGGCTCCCAATCAACTCACGCATCAAATACAAAACAATCATAAACATATATAAGATCAAACAACACTCTTCAGCCAACAGCCTACACACCCTCATACAACCAGACACCAGCACATGCCCAAGAAGAAAAGGAACCTCCAACCGTGTTAACACCCCTAAGGACTTCAGAAAAACACACAAGGACACCACAGAACGAGCACTCTCCCTGGCTGCCCCAACAATCTGGAACACCCTCCCAGATGATCTGAGATCAACGACGGACCTTAAAGACTTTCACAAACAGCTGAAGACAACCCTATTCACAGAGCATTATGGACATGACAAATGATCTACTAACCAGCAAGAACAATTAATATACCACCATCCCGAACCTCAGATAGAAGAATGTATAATAGCACATGATGTAACATAGCACACAATGTATAAAAGTATGTATAATAGCCCACAATGTATTATTTATTTATTTATTTGCATTTCTTATATACCGCACTATTTGCGATCAGCGCGGTTTACATAGAACAAACAGTATCCGACAATATACAAAAGTCAGGTCATTACATTGAACAGGAACAAGTAACTTGGACAACAGGGTAAACTATATACATCTGCGATACGTTGAGTAAGGTAAATTAAATACATGTACAAATGAAATTATTAGGTATTGGTTATACTTGGGGGTGCCCTAATAATGATGGCTGGGGTTCAGGGGAGTCAGTGAGGTATTTGATAAAGAGAAAGTGTTTCAAGGCCTTCCTGAACTGGCTCAAGTTGGGGATTGCTCTGATGTATGGTGGTAGGGAGTTCCAGAGACTTGGGGCGCATAGTCTGAAGGCTCTATTCGATGTTGCTTTGGTGCATTTTGTCATGTCTCTCGGTATAACTAGGATGTTGGCTGCTGAGGATCTCCTTAGCCTGTTAGGTGTGGGTGGATGGATGATGTCCCTTAGTGAAGAGGAGGAGAGCCCCTTGGTGGCCTTGAATGTCATCACTAAGATCTTGTAACTGATCCTGGCTTGAATGGGGAGCCAGTGAAGCTGCTTTAGGAGGGGTGTGATATGTTCTCTTCTTGGAGTTCCAAAGAGAATCCGCGCAGCACTATTCATGGCATGTTGTAGGGGGTTCAAGGTGGCCTGAGGGAGTCCTTGTAGGATGGCGTTTGCATAATCAAAGTGTGGAATAGTGAGGGCTTGATAGATGGTGCGGAAGTCGCTTGGTTCAAGTAATGGGCGTAGGTGTCTAAGGGATCTGATCTTGAAGTAGATCGCTCTGACGGTGTTGGCTATGTGTTGCTTCATGTTGAGATTCTGATCCAGTGTGACTCCGAGATAGCGTATAGCTGATTTTACTTGCAACTCGGCGTTGTTCACTTTCAAGTAGCTGGGTGGTGTGAACTCTGGATTTCTGGAGATGAACAAGACCTCTGTTTTCTTGTGTTGGATGCGCAGATTTTGAGATAGGAGCCATTCGGATATTGTGTTGAAGCACTTAGTCAGAGGGGTAAGGTCTGGGCAGTCCAGGGATATCGGCAGGTAAAGTAGGACATCGTCGGCGTATATCATGCAACTCACATTGAACGATCTGATGATGTTACAGATGGGTTGGATATAGATGTTAAACATAAGTGATGATAGGGAGGATCCTTGAGGAACTCCTTGACTTTGTAGGAATGGTTCAGATGTGGACCCATTTGCTACCCGTTTTATAGCGCACTCTGTACATAGCTCAACCTAATCAAACACACAACTCATCAGACACACCAAACTCGATATTCCTTTCACTGCATGAAAACACATGATCACTTCTTTGATTGTTTGCTGTGAAACCGCTTTGATTGTAGGAGAAGGCGGTATAAAAATACTGTTAAATAAATAAATAAATAAAAATTCCTTCTGACTGAGATGGAAATTTGCTTGTGCTTAGCCCTGTGCTAACAACTCTGGGAGCCCTGTGGTTACTTACATTCGACCCTTGGTACCACTACCTCCGAGTTGTTGCTGTTTGCCCTCCCATGGTGTCCTTAGGGTATATTTCTAGTGTATTAATGAGATGCCTATAATATGATTATCATTGCTCTCCACATAGCCCTGGGTACTTATGATGTGCCTTCAGTATCCCTCTGATATTAAGCTTCAGGAGCTAGGTAGGAGGGAGCATGGGGGGGAGCAGATTGTGTGTGTGTGTGTGTGGGGGGAACCTTCAAAGAAACATCAGGGGGGTTGAGGAGGAGTCACTACCACTAGTACAGTTGGATTCCTTTATGGGCCAGAGCTCAATGGTGCCCACTGGTGTTATCCCAATTTCCTGTTCTCATAGCACCCTCTAAGGGGTGACTCTGCTGGTAATTCTCTTCTCGATCCCCATCACTGGGCTTCTCTTTTACCCTCTCCTACTTGCTCTATCTTCCCTCCATGATGTGAGCCTGATGATTGTTGAGGGGGGGGGGGGGGGTCGGGGGAGAGTTGCTCCTAAGTTCATCACGTTGAAGGAAGCTTCTTGGAGGGATTTGTTGTTTTCCTTACCCTGGGTAGGACACGTGTATATCTCTTAGGAGTAAGGTGGTTACTTATGTACTTGTGTTTTATGTGATTATGCTCAGCTTCACTAGCTGCTACTTAATTTGTTGGTATTATTACAGTTTCTGATGTTTGGAGTTGTAACCTTCCTTTATTTGACCAATAAAAATTATATACAAAAAAAAATACACACAGTACTATTGTCCCAAGAGACCCCTGTCGTTTTCTACCAGTACAGACACTGTGGCTGCAAAATACAGACTGAATTTGTTATTTATAGACCTTTAGAAGAAAATGTGAGGGGAAAAAACCCTCCCCATTGCTCTTAGCAACATGAACCTTCTGGAGGTTCACAGCTTAACAATTGCAGTACTATTCAGAGATCTTTTCTGCTTCCCACTGCAAGAGGGCAAAGGATGAACCTGAAAGCCAGCATCACTACGGCAGACAAGCATCTGAGCCTAATCACACGCACAGCGGCATTCTACGAGGGAGTGAGCATCTTCTTTTAACGAAAGCTGATCCTGGTCATGCTGCTTGATTTAGAAATAGTGAACGATTATCCTTAAACAAGGAGATGGCACAATAATGGTGGCAAAGACAAGAACAGTAGCAGAATTTTAAAAAAAGCCTGGGATAAGTACAGATTACGAAGGCAACACAATAAGAATTAAATTGTGGAAGACCAGATAAGCCTTACTGCTTGTTTTACTTTGTCCTTTTCTTGGACTCTATAATCAGGGGCTAAAAGGCTTTAACTCTTCCTGGTTTTTCTTTGATTTATTATTTTTATTACTGTGTGGTAACTCAGAAATGGCTTTATTTTCATTTTCCTTCTTGTATATTGCTAAACCTCTGAACCTATTATCCTTAGAGCTAATGTATATTTTTGAGATGTGAAGGAGGTTAATTTAGAAGACTTGTGTGGTATTTGCACGTGTAAACAGCAGGATTAAATGTGTAAATGAGCAAGTCTATTTAAATACTAAGTTTAGAAAAGTCACCACTGAGACATGTAACCCCTGTAGACTGTGACCATTGACTGGATATGGATTCTTACTGGGGAGACCCAGGGTACATACATCAAGAGAAGTTTAGGCCCACCACCAGTGGTTTACAGGGATTTTGACTGGAGTGGAAGAGTAGCCTAGTGGTTAGAGCAGTGGCCTAGTTTGATTTCCACTGGCACTCCTTGTGGCCTTGAGCAAGTAACTTTATCTTTTATTGCCCTGGAAGAAAGGCCTAGCAATTTACTTCTGGTCGCACCTTGGCAAATAAACCCAGAGGCTGCTGGGTTCCCAGTACTCCGCATTGACTTGATAGCACATATAACATAGGAACGGGGCTGGGAGGCTCTTAGCCCCAGAATCGTTCTCTCTGCCATGTCCAAAAGCCCCCAGTCCCGTACAGGGTTTGCTCTGAACCATTGACATTTAGAGAGAGTCTGTAAATGGTTAAGTGAAACAGAGAACTGATAAAAATACAGAGTATGAACTAGTAAAAGTCCCGGTTTACCTTTTCTCCACTATTAGGAAAACTCCTCTTTTTCCCACCAGGGATTCTCCTATGCAAGGGGAATCCAGTAGTTTGCAAATATCAGTCAAATACCTTGTAGCTTCTTTATCTTTATTGTCTTGTTTAATATACTGCGCCTTCACATGGGTATCAGGGCAGTTTACAATATACAAAGTAGCTGCAGGAAGAAACAGAAAGAAAGAAATTCCTTTAGCCGATAGGAAAGAAAACCCAATCACATGGGAGAAGAGAGGGCAAGGGGGAGAAGAGGGGAGAAAGGAGACAAAAGGGAGGAGGGCTAGGAACTGGGGGAAGGAAGATCGAAGGCCAGTTGGAATAGGTGAGTTTTGAGCATGGATTTAAATTTTGGGAAAGATAATTCCAGTCTAAGATCAGAGGGAAGGGAATTCCAAAGCGTGTGGCCAAAGAAGAAAAAAAAGTGGAATTACGAGTGGATTCCAGGAGGGCTTGGGAGGCAGAAGACAGGTGCAAACGGTTAGTGTGAATGGAACAGAGAACACGATGTGGGGATTGGAGGTGGAGGAGGTCTGAGAGAAATACGGAGGTGCCAGTGTACAGGACCTTGTGAACCATGGTGAGCAGTTTATATTGTATCTGAACTCTGAGGGGGAATCAGTGTAGTTGTACGAGAAACGGAGTGATGTGGTCAATGCGGGAAGCGTGGGTGATCATCCGGGTGGTAGTGTTTTGTTGAAACTGGAGATGGTTTAACTGATACTGGGGGAGAGTTGCAAGCACCACATTACAATAGTCGATCCGAGAGACAACAAAGGAAATGAGAAGAGTGGTCAGAGATGAAGGAGTCAGGAATGGGCGAATAGCCCAGATTTGGTGAAGGGAGTAAAACGAGTGGTGGATGAGGTGGGAGAGGTGATCCCAAAAGGAGAGAAAGTATTCGAGAATAACATCTAAATACCAGAGGGAGGGAACCAGTGAGATAGGGATGCCAAGGAGTAGGGTAGGAGCCAGTGAGGGAAGAGGACCACCAGCAGTGAACCAAATTGCAGCAGTTTTGGTTGGGTTAAGTGCAGAAAGTTAGTAGACAACCAGGAGGCCACTTGTGAGAGGCAGGAATTAAGAGGCGAAAGATCAGGGGCAGATGGTTTATTGTGTTGCGGGAGGATGATGTCATCCATGTAATAATACGTCGATATGCAGCACTGTTGGATCAAGAGTATTACGGGGACTAGAAAAATGTTGAAAAGTAGTGAAGCAACACTGACTCTTAGGGAACACCACAAGGGAGGGGTGTGAAAGATGAAGAGGAGTTACCAGAGAGAACCTGGATGCAGATTCAGGCAGTGGGCACTTTGGCTTGATAATTGTATATTGTCCACTAAGGATTGAGAACGGTCTGTGGGAGGAATTGTTGAGTATGATTGTGACTATATGTACAGTATGGAACTTAGTGATTTTTTTTTGTTTTGGGAGATTTTAATGCACCTGTAGAGGTGAGTTCTACTTTTTTAAAACTATGTTATTGTTGGATACTTTAAGACATGAAGATTAGTCACAGATGGTGACATCTGAAACTCATCAGTTGAGTCATATTTTGGATTTTATTTTCTGTCCTGAGTATTTTTAATGAAGGGGTCTTCAGATTAATTCTGAATGTTCTGCACCTTGGTCAGATCATATTTTTATTATATTTTCTTTTATTCAAGGCCAACCGATGCAACAGGTAGCTGTGTCAGGTATGAGGCAGAGAAGGGGTAAGATTGATGGGACCGTTTTTTGGAATCATGTTATTTTGAGTAAGAAGGCTGCTGGCTACTACTGACTACCACTACTGAACATTTGTATAGCGCTACAAGACGTACACAGCACTGCACAGACACATGTAAAAGACGGTCCCTGCTCTTCAGAGCTTACAATCTAGTCAAGACAGACAACACAGTAGCTGTAGACATGGGCTACGTCTAGGGGGATGGTAAGGAAACACAAAGGAGATCAGGTGAGTCAAGATCCAAAAGCAAAAGTGAAGAGGTGAGTTTTCAGCCTGGATTTGAAAAGGGTCAGAGAAGGCGCCTGACGTACAGACTCAGGTAGTTTGTTCTAGGCATAAGGAGCAGCAAGGTGAAAGGAGCGAAGTCTGGAGTTAGTAATAGAAGTCCAGATGTCAGACTGTTTGGGGTGTTGGCATCTAGCTATTGATGCTGTAGTGCAATTGAAGAACGTCCAAGCCAGGAATAGGAAAGAAAATCCATGGTTTTCATCAAATTCAGCAGCTGTTAGGCGTCAATTACAAGATTTGGAGCATGTGTGGGTAAAGTCTGGATTGGTCAAAGATGTGGAGAATAACAGCTAATGAGTATGCTATTCAGAGTGGCAAGAGAGAATTGTTCTTTGTCTATAGAGAAAGCAGGAAATAAATTTAGGGAGATGTTTTGTGTGATGAGATGCTTGCATGGTGTTAATGTTGCCTTGGCTGGCCAGCAGCTTGTGAAATTAATGACTGATCAGTTTGCAGATTTTTTGTGAATGAAAGTTCAGGACTGCAGCAAGGATTGAACTCCCATTCAGTTGTTAGTTTAAAGGAGATAAGGGCTAAGGATTTTCAGGGAGGGACTGGATGTGAACTTAGGGTTCACAGCAGCTTCTGTGGTTAGTGCATTTGAACTATTCTCCAGTGGATCCTGTGCCAGCAAATTTATCGACATGTCCTGATGTAATCTTGTCCTGGTTAAAGGCTATCGTGGATGCGTCATTGCAAGAAGCTTGTGTGCCTTCATCGAAGGAATCTGCACAGGATTGGATGTGACCGATCGGCTAGTTTTAGACTTATATCTCACATATCTGCTTTAACTAAGATTATAACGAGGCTGCTTGTTAGATAGAAGCTTTTCTGAGATGCTGTTATTTTGATGTTGACTTTAGAAGTCTTTATTGACAGCAGTAATGGATTTGATCTATAGGTATTTGGATAGGAAAAAGGCAGGTGTTATTAATTGTCTTGGACCTCACTGCTGCATTTGATCTGTTAGATATAGCAGAATTAGGAGGGGATGATTTTAGCTTGGCTTAGCTCTTTTCTTGCAGAAAAAGCATTTCAGGTTCAGGTTAATTGGAAGTTGTGTGGGAAGAGGAGAGCTCATCGGAGGGTATCACAAGGCTCAGTACTCCCTCTCCTTCTCTTCAACAGCTTTTGGCAGACTTTGGCTGAATAGGTTTGACATTATGAATGCTCTATATTCGTATATGCTGATGATATACAAATTCTTTCTACTAGATCCATGTCCAGCAGAAGCTATTTTCAGGGTTAATCATTATCTAGGAAGGTTATGACTTGGTGCAAGGAAAGGCTACTAGCTCTTAATTCACAAAAAACGGAGGTTTTGTTATTTGGAGGGGAAAACTGGGTGAGTTCTTGATGTTTGGTGACATTGCTGTGTTGCCTAGAGGCACAGTCAGAAATGTGGGAACTGTTGGATAAGAATGTGACTTTTGAGGCTCAGATATTAGCTATTGTGCGAAATGGATTTTTCAAGCTTTAATTAGCGGACTACATCTGCTTTGTGTACAGTAGTACATTAATTTGTAATGAGCACTTTGGATTATTGTAATCTACTCTATATTGGACTTCCTAATAAACAGTTAAAAAGATTTCAAATAGTCCAGAATGCAGCAGCTCAGCTGATTGCCAGCTTGTGGAAGCATGACAGTACTCAGCCGGCAATGCTTTGAGCTACATTGACTGCCTATACGACAGCGGAGTACAGGCCAAGGGTTTGATGTTGCTCCTTAAATTGCTACAGAAGAGGGGGTCTTCTTATTTAAAGGATAGTATAAATTGGTATGAACTGTACAGGCCTCCGTGATCGAGCCAAGGGAAACAATTACATGTTCCTGTTAAGTCAGGTCCTTTTGGAATGTTAGCGGTCACATGCTTTTATGGTGATTGTGGAACAAGCTTCTGTTGGCTCTGTGAACAGAGTCTGACTTTCTGAGTTTTCGGAAACATCTTAAGGCTTTTTTGTTTCAGTTCTCAGTTTGCAGTTAAGTGGAAGCAAATTATTGTTGGGTTTTGGGGTGCGGTGTATGCTCATAGTTCCGGTGTTGCCATCTATGTTATTTTGATGTTTTTATTGTTTTATTTGAATATTATTATTCTATTTTATTTTTGTGAACTGTGTGGAATGTATGCACAGGAATGTGGTATTGAAACTTTGTTTTAAATAAATAGTGTTGAAAATCAGTGCTAAATTAACCAGAGTCAGCCATGCCACTAGGCGGACTAAATGCCTACTTAGCGGGTAGTAGCTTGTCTCTCCACTGCCTTTCAGAATAAGCTGCTTCTCAATCCCTGCTGCTTTCCATCCTCTCCAATGCCATAAACCACATGTATAGGTGCTGCCCAGTAGGTATTTTCTTGTGGTTCTGCCCTTGGAATGCTCCAAATCCATCCTCCTTATGTGATGCATAGCATAATATGTAGAGGTGGATATTTTAATTTTGCTGTATGTATTTTGCCACCAAAAATGGGGAAAAAAAGCACTCAGATGCTCGATGCAACAGCAAAGATCTAAGGGCTTCTTAAAAATTGAGGGGATAATATCTACATTGCATTCAGTTACAAAGTTATCTATTTGGCTCCTAACTCCAAAAGTTAGGCTCTCAAAACCTTTGAAAATCAGCCTATTAGCTAATACAAAGGAAAAACATACGCATTAAAAGAAAATATCAGCATGAGAGGAATAAATCATTATTTTGACAAATCAACAGATCTTTCATATTTCTTTCCTTTTATTCATTTAGTGCTGCCATTTCATCTCCGTAAAATGTACTGATGCCGGGAGATGGTATAATTAGAGATAATTTTCTATAAAGCTCTATCGTGCAGCGCTTCAAATTATATGCAATATTTCGCACACTCAGTGAAATAATCGGAGTTGCTGAAATACACAAATCTGTTCTAGGAAGTGTCACGCTTGACATGTCATTCGTTAGTTGCCTTTACGTTAGCAACAGCTCTTGACAGGTTACTGTAATTTATGATTTTTTCTTTGAGAACAAGTCTCAGCTGTGTATTATTCCCATGTAAAAGGATGAAAATGTTTTTTTCTGTCAACAAGCTGGATTGATCAGGCACACAAGTGCTGGCCTCATTGCAGGCCATAGGGACAGAAAAGCCCCAGAGCATAGACGTGAACATGCGTGGCTCTTCCAGTGAACTCCTCAGTCCCTCATTTCTGTGCTTTCTGTGGAACTCCCCTTTGCCCTAGGGTGGCAGGCTGGCTCTACAGGGGCCAGGTCACAGAACAGTTTTATCCTGGGTCTCTCCTTCACTCAACCAACACACACTCTTAACAACAGGCAGCAGATTTTCAGCAGGTAGAAGACCCTTGACGCGTAAATTAGAAAGGCTCATGACTGAATAGGGTGCTCCAATTCTCTTTAGTACAGCAAAAGGTTCAATTTGACCAGTGTCAGAGTGACAGTCTATGGCAATATGGGTTGTGCCATTTTGAAGTATTTGTATCTATGATCCCAGTTTAAATATTTATCAGTCCTGCTGCTGGCAGAGGGACTCAGGATGATGGCTCCTGTGCACCTAGTAATGTCTGTACTCCCTCCTCTCTGGGATCCTATCCCTCTAATCCAGCGGTTCTCAACCTGTGGGTCGCGACCCCAACGGGGGTCGCCACAGGATTTAGCGGGGGTCGCTTAGCCTCCACCAAGTTTAAAAAAAAAATTAAGATGTGCACAAGTTGCTGCCGCTGCCGAGTCCGCTTCTCGGCAGCAGCAAACTCCGGCAAACTCACCGCCTTCTTCTGCAGCCGCGGCTCCCTGCCTCTTAGGGAACCGCGGCTGTACTTGTAAAATCGTTGCGGAGCCCTTCCTGTCTCGACGGGCTCCGTGCAGCATTGTCCCGCCTCCAAAGGAAGTGGTAAACAACATACATTGGAGGCGGGACAATGCTGCATGGAGCCCATCGAGACAGGAAGGGCTCCGCCAAGATTTTACAGGTACAGCCCCGGTTCCCTTAGATGCAGATAGCCGCCGCTGCAATAGACGGGAGGCAGACAACCTGCAACACGGCTGACATCGACAGAGGGGGGCTGACATGGAGGGAGGGGGGCTGACATGGACAGATGGAAGGATGGGGCTGACATGGAGGGAGGGAGGGAGGGAGGGGCTGACATGGAGGGAGGGAGGGAGGGAGGGGGCTGACATGGACAGATGGAAGGATGGGGGCTGACATGGTGGGAGGGGGCTGATATGGATGGATGGATGGATGGAGGGAGGGGGCGGACCTGGACAGCTTGAAGGTTGGGGCTGACATGGAGGGAGGGTGGGGGCCGATATGGATGGATGGATGGATGGAGGGAGGGGGCTGACATGGACAGATGGAAGGATGGGGCTGACATGGAGGGATGGAGGGGGGCTGACATGGACAGATGGAAGGATGGGGCTGACATGGAGGGAGGGAGGGATGGGAGCTGATATGGATGGATGGAGGGAGGGAGGGTGGGGGCTTATATGGATGGATGGATGGAGGGAGGGAGGGGGCTGATATGGATGGATGGAGGGAGGGAGGGAGGGGGCTGATATGGATGGATGGATGGAGGGAGGGAGGGGGCTGACATGGACAGATGGAGGATGGGGGCTGACAGGGAGGGAGGGGGCTGACAGGGAGGGAGGGAGGGAGGGGGCTGATATGGATGGATGGAGGGAGGGAGGGAGGGGGGCTGACATGGACGGATGGAAGGATGGGGGCTGACATGGAGGGATGGATGGAGGGAGGGGGGCTGACATGGGATGGATGGAGGGAGGGGGGGCTGACATGGACGGATGGAAGGATGGGGGCTGACAGGGAGGGAGGGAGGGAGGGCTGACAGGGAGGGAGGGAGGGATGGGGGCTGATATGGAAGGATGGAGGGAGGGAGGGGGCTGACAGGGAGGGAGGGAGGGATGGGGGCTGATATGGATGGATGGAGGGAGGGAGGGAGGGAGGGAGGGCGGGAGGGAGGGGGGCTGACATGGACGGATGGAAGGATGGGGCTGACATGGAGGGATGGAGGGGGGCTGACAGGGAGGGAGGGAGGGATGGGGGCTGATATGGATGGATGGAGGGAGGGAGGGATGGGGGCTGATATGGATGGCTGGACGGAGGGAGGGGGGCTGACATGGACGGATGGAAGGATGGGGGCTGACATGGAGGGATGGATGGAGGGAGGGGGGCTGACATGGACGGATGGAAGGATGGGGGCTGACATGGAGGGATGGATGGAAGGAGGGGGGCTGACATGGACGGATGGAAGGATGGGGCTGACATGGAGGGAGGGAGGGAGGGGGCTGATATGGATGGATGGAGGGAGGGGGCTGACATGGAGGGAGTAGGCTGCAAAGGGGAGAGACATGGGGACATACTGGACAGACGGGATAAATGCTGGACAGAGGCGAGAGATCTAATCCCTTCTGAGTAACTAATAGGCAGTCACCCTGCTGCACCTTCTCCAGTAGGCAATGTCCTCTTCTGTACAGCAGATTTCTCCGTTAGGTTTGTCTAGCAAACCAGCTCTCCAATCTCTCTCTCCACACTCAGACAGAGGAATGGGTAAAACCTCTGACATGCTCTCCAGTCTTTCATCTATTGCTAATAACAGTTCCCCCTCCCCCTCCTTTCCTTACTCCTCCCCCACTCCTTTTTTCCTCTCTCCCTCCTTATTTCTTCTCCCTCCCCCTTCCCCTCCCCCTCTCCTTTCCCCTTTCCCCTTTCCCCTTTCCTCTCTCTCTTTCCCTCTGTCCTTCCCTCCCCCTCCCCTTCCCCTCTCTTTCCCCTTCCCTTCTCCTCTTCCCTCTTTCCCCTCCCCTCCCTCCCCTCACTCCTTCTTTCCTCTCCCTTTCCTTCCCCCTCCTTCTTCATCCCCCTTCCCCTTTTCCTCCCTCCCCTTTCCGTCCCTCTCCCCTCCCCTTTCCTTCCCTCCCCCTTTTTACTTTCCTCTTCCCCTGCCCCCTTGTCTCCCTCTCCTTTCCCTCCTTCCCCTTCTCTCCCTTCCCTTCCTTCCCCTTCTCTCTCTTCCTTCTCCTCCTCCCTTCTGTTTCTACACTCCCCCTTTCCGGTCTTCTCCCTCTCCCTCCCTCCCCCTCTCCTCCTTCCCTCCCTAATTCCCCTTCCCTCCTAGGATGATATGCAATTTATCTTTTTTGATCTATTTCATATATTACATTATTTCATGTTTTTATGATATGTATTGTCATGGGGCAAGGCAAATAAGAACAGAAGAAATGCAGGAAAATGCTCGGGGTAGTTTTAAAAGGCACACTGAAAAGCACATGGCTAGTGGTTGCCATGAGCAACGAATGAAAACACAAGCTCAGGTTGCAGGAAAACACCTAGAGAAAGCATTACGTAATGGCTCATTAGGAAGACAGAGACAGCTGCAAAGAATTGAGCCAATGGAAGTCTCAAGCTATGACGCACTTAAAATAGAGCCAGCTTGGAGCATGAGGGAGAAAGGCGAGAAGGGCCAGAAGAAAGGCGAGAAGGGCCAGGAGAAAGGCCAAAGGGAAGGCAAAAGAGAAAGGAATGGAGAAAGTTACCACAGAAGCCCAGAAGCAGCTTGCAGAGAAATAGGACACAGAAACACTGCAGCCAGCAGGAAAGCCGTCCACAGAAGCCAAGGTAAAGGAAGGGATAGAGAGAGATCCCCAAATCCATACCTGAGTGTTTCTGACGTGGAGTCTATCTGCTCTGAAGGAGAGTTTGCCCCAGAGGAATCCTCACAGGTCAGTGCTTTAAACCAGGGCTATGATAAGAAAAAGCCTGGCTGGGAGCAGAAGAGAATTACCCGTAGCAAACTAAGAGAGAGAGAGATAGATAGCAGGTTCCGGTTTCACAGTCCTAAGCAAACAAACCGAGGCCGGGCTGAAAGAGGCCACAGTGAATGGAATAGAGGGGCACTGGAATTCCTGCCTAGAGGTCTTGAAGGGGAAGATCCTGTGAGGGCAGAATCCAGTCTCTTTGGTAACCAGCCTTTCCTAGCTGATAGAGGGGAGAGAAGCTTCAGCCACAAAGAAAGAGAGTTCAGTAATACCAATACAAGTTACAGCCCTGAGCAAGCTTTTACAGAAGACGTTCCAGAGGAGATGGAATATGATTGTGGTGCTGATAATAGTGATTGCTGTAAGATGGACTGTACGCTAGTTTTTTCTGACGGTATTACATCTTTTTGCTGAAGACCCTGTTCAGGTGAAATCTGTGCAGGAGGCACTGATTTCAGCCACGCAGTTTTTCTGAAGAGTAAGAAAGCTGTTTTCCTCCCTGTTTATTTTGTTAAAGCTGAAGCAAAGCATTTCTGTTATCATTAATGATCCTTTTTGTGTTACACCAGCATGATGGTTTATTTCCTTTTGTAACCTGCCACAAGAATCCTCCCGGGAAGGGGAATAAAACCTCTTGAAAGCATAGTCACTCGTCGTCCGCAACTACTTTCTTACTGACTGGCTATTGGGACATTCCAAACCCAGGGGACATAACCAAGTCCTTGCTTGTAATAAGAGGACCCACACTACATCCCTCCAGCCTTCTATCCTAGGAGCCTAGGGGGTTGGTGACAGTATAAATTGTTTATTTCTCTTGTACTGGTTTTATTGTTTTTTTATTTTATCTTTTAAAAATAGTAACATAGTATATGACGGCAGATAAAGACCAGTATGGTCCATCTAATCTGCCCAGCAATATGGCAGGAGTAGGTGCACCCCTACCCATGTCTTTGCTTAGTGGTGCACCCACCAGGAGCAGGTGCACCCCTCCCCATGTCTTCACCCCTCCCCATATCTTTGTTTCTTTGTTTGTAAACGGATGTGAATGTTTCATGTTATAGAACGGGAAAGAGCTTTAGTAGCACTCCTGCCATTCTCCTTGAGATGGCCTCCTACCAGTTGTTGGTAATGTACTTGTATTTTTATTTTTTACTCAATGTGTTATTAATTGATACTCTTCCTGGTTTATATTTATGTGCTGTTTTATAATTTTCTTTTGGTTTTATCTATGTTTTTAGACCCCTGAGGAAGGCCTAGTGCCAAAACCTTTTAAAGTTGGGTCCTTAATAAAGACTTTTAAAGTTTTCTCCCAGTGTGGCCTGGTCCTTTTTCTCCACCTGGTTCTTGGACTGTACCCATCTGTGGAGAACGCACTCTCTTTCTCTCCTCTCATGCTCTCCAGTCTTCACAAGCAGATAATTCAAGGTTCAAGGACTGATTTCACACTGGAGACAAGTAAAATAGAAGAAAGCCCACACACACATCAATCTTCACACCTTATTGTCTTCATACAATCCTGCTTCTCTGATGATTTGCTCTGCATCTAAATTAAACAGGTAGGGGGAAAGGATGCAGTCTTGTCATACACCTTTACTGATTTTAAACCATTCTGTTTCTCCTTGTTCTTGATCAATGTAAAGGCTGTGCATGAGAACAATCAGGTTGTGCATGAGAACAATCAGGCTGTGCATGAGAGCAATCAGGTTGTGCATGAGAACAATCAGGCTGTGCATGAGAACAATCAGGTGTTCCGGTATAATCTTGCTTCTTAATGTGGCCTAGAGTTTCTCATGGTTTACACAGTCAAAAGCCTTGCTATAGTCAATAAAACACACTTAGATATCCTTTTGGCATTCTTTTGTCTTTTCAAGGATCCATCTCACATCTGCAATGATATTTCTTGTTCTTTGCCCTTTCCTGAACCCTACTTGTACTTCAGGCAGTTCTCGTTCAAGATATGGTTGTAGTCTCCACTGAATGATCTTGAGTAGGATCTTGCTGGCATGAGGGATCACAGAGATTATGTGATAATTTCCATAGTCAGATCACCTTTCTTCAGTATTGATCTTTTCCAGTCAGTTGGCCATGATATTGTCTTCCAAATTTCCTGGCAAAGCCTTGTAAATATTGTAACAGTGGCATCTGATTGTTGTAATACTTCAGTGAGAATGTCATCAATGCCCAGTGCTTTGTTCTTTGATACTGCTTTCAATGGGCAGTGCAACACTTAACACGCCCCTTAATCTTTGTGGTAAAATGACTCTGGGTATTCTTTCCACCTCTTCTTGATCTTCTCAGCATCATTTAACATAGATCCTTGAGCATCTTTTAACATTCCAATTTGAGGCTGGAATTTTCCCATTAACTCTCAAAGCTTTATGAAAGCTGATCTTTTTCTTCCTCTCATACTTTTTGATTCTATTTCCTTGGATGCGTCATTGTAGTACATCCCTTTGTCTTGTCTCTGTTAAGTTTTATGATTACCTCTCTTTCTCTTCTGGCTTTAGCTTCTCTGAGTTTCTGAGCAATTTTCAGAGGTTCTTTGTTCATCCAACTATGGTTGTTTTTGCTTTTTTCACCTTTTGCATAGAGTTTTCACTTTCTTTGAGCACATCTGTCTTGATGTCATTCCATAACTCTTCTGGGGCTCTGTCATTTGTATCCAAAGTGGTGAATCAATTTTTCAGACAGCCTTTAAAATACTGGTGGTATATTTTCAAAGTCAGCCAGAAACAGGAGAAGGAGACCTCTAAAAGGTGAACCAGGGAGAAACAACAGAAATAGAGTTAGACAATGGCCACTCATAAGAACATAAGATATGCCATACTGGGTCAGACCAAGGTCCATCAAGCCCAGTATCCTGTTTCCAACAGTGGTCAATCTAGGTCATATGTACCTAGCAGTTTCCCCAAAAGACACAGGTTCAGCAATGCTTGTACTGGGTCAAGCATTGATATCCTGGGTCCCTTCTTAATAATGGTTTATGGACCTTTCCTCCAGGAACTTGTCCAAACATTTTTTAAACCCAGCTACACTAACAGCTTTTACTACATCCTCCGGTAACAAATTCCAGAGTTTGATTACACGTTGAGTGAAAAAATATTTTCTTTTATTAGTCTTAAATAGTTAACTATGTAGCGTCCCCTAGTCTTTCTATATTCTGATAACGTAAACAATCGATCTAGGTATAGACAAAATTGTTCTGCGTTAGTGGATTTTAAAATTCAATCTAAATCCCTTAAAAAGGCTTTTCAAATGAGGGATTATCCTGAGAAGATACTTAACCAAGCATATACGAGAGCGTTATATAACGATAGGAGTTGGCTGTTATCCCCTAGGGCGCGGGAAACGAGAGGGGATGAATGTGTGAATTTGATCTCTAGGTTTTCCCCTCTCAGTACTTGCATTCAACGTATTGTACAAAAACACGCTAATGTGCTTCAAACAGTATCTGCTACTACTACTACTACTATTATTCATCACTTATAGAGCGCCACGCATGCAGTGCTGTACAGCTAGCCAACAAGAGTTAGCCAGAATACAAGAGACAGTCCCTGCCCGTCAGAGTCATGCTCATCAGAGCTTACAATCTAGTGAGAACATTACAGAGCATAGGTCGGATTAGTGCTAGGCACAATATGGTCAATACGATATGGTCGTGAGAGTTGACGGGGGTTAAGATAGAATAAGGATAGAAGTCAGGATCTGAAAGCGATGGTGAAGAGGTGAGTCTTCAACCTGGATTTGAAGAGGGCCAGGGAGGGTGCCTGGCGTATAGACACAGGTAGGCTGTTCCAGGCGTGAGGTGCAGCAAGGTGAAAGGAGCGAAGTCGGGAGTTAGCGGTGCGGGTGAACGGCATAGATAGAAGTAATTTGCTAGCGGAGCGCAGGTTCCGAGAGGAGATGTAGGGAGAGATAAGAGATGAGAGGTATGAAGGGGCCGCAGAGTGAATGCATGTATAGGTCAGTAGGAGAAGTTTGAATTGGATGTGGAACTGGACAGGGAACCAGTGAAGCGACGTGAGAAGAGGAGTAATGTGGGCATGACGAGACTGGCGGAAGATTAGCCGAGCAGTGTGATTTTGTATAGATTGAAGGGGAAGGAGGTGGCTGATGGGGAGACCAGCACGGAGTAGGTTCAATAATCGAGGCGAGAGGAGATTGAGGAGTGGATTAGCATTTTGGTGGTGTGTTCAGAGAGGAAGGGGTGGATTTTGCCAATATTGAAGAGGAAGAAATGGTAGGTCTTAGCTACATGCTGGATATGTGCGGAGAAGGAAAGAGAGGTGTCAAAGATAACCCCTAGGTTGCGGGCCGAGGGAACAGGAAGGATAGTAGCTCCATCCACATAGACTGAGAAAGGGGGAAGAGGAGGGGAGGAATTGGGGGAAAGATAAGGAGTTCAGTTTTAGACATGTTCAGTTTCAATCGGCGAAGAGACATCCAGGCAGCGATGTCGGAGAGGCAGGCAGAGATCTTGGACTGGGTTGCTGGAGAAATAGTAGGTGTAGAGAGATAGATTTGGGAGTCATCGACATAAAGATGGCACTGAAAGCCATGGGAGGAGATAAGCACGCCAAGGGCTTGGGTGTAGAGAGAGAAAAGGAGGGGGCCCAAGACTGATCCTTGGGGTACACCTACGTGGAACGGGGTAGGGGAGAAGGAGGAGCCACCAGAGCATACACTGAATGAGCGATGGGAGAGGTAGGAGGAGAACCAGGAAAGTACCAGGTTCTTGAAGCCAAGGGAGGAGAGGGTGGTGAGGAGAAGAGTGTGGTCAACGGTGTCAAAGGCAGCGGAGAGGTCAAGAAAAATGAGGATAGAGTAGAGGCCCTTAAATTTAGCCAGGAATAGGTCATTGGAGACTCTTGCGAGAGTCGTTTCAGTGGAAGGTAAGGGACGGAAGCCGGATTGTAGTGGGTCCAGGAGGGCCTGGGAGGTGAGGAAGTCAAGGCAGCGGCGGTGGACTGCACGTTCTAGTAGTTTGGATATGAAGGGAAGGAGATGGGTCGATAGTTAGAAGGGCATGTGGGATCAAGTGAGGGTTTCTTGAGGAGAGGTGTGACAACAGCATGTTTGAAGCAGGGACAGTTGCAGTAGAGAGTGAAAGGTTGAGGATATGAGAGATGGTGGGTACAATGGTGGAGGAGATGGGGTGTAGGAGATGGGTGGGGATAGGGTCAGATGAACATGTGCTGGGTTTGGAGGAGGTAAGAAGGAGTGCGATTTCTTCTTCAGAGATCGGAGGGAAGGAGGAGAGGGTGGCAGAGGAAGTACGGATGGGGGGAGAGAATTGGGACGGGGGGAGGTAGATGAGGGGGTGGGGAATTGGAGGGTAATCTTGTGGATAGCTTGTCGTGGAAGTCCATCTCTACCTTTCTCACTGACTTTGACTCCTGGTTCTCTCTATTTCTAGATTCTTCTTCCCCCTCGCTTATTCTTGGTGACGTCAATATTCATGTTGATAACCCTTCTGACCCATATACTTCTAAACTCCTTTCTATTTCCTCCTCTTTCAATCTCCAAGTTTGCTCTTCTGCTCCTACTCAACAGCATGGTCACTGCCTTGACTAAGTTTTCTTCTCTAACTGCTTACCCTCCATTTTCCATACCTCATTCCTTCCCTTTTTAGGAATCTTCATACTATCGATCCATTGTCTCTTTCCACTGTTGTCTCATCACCTCTTTCTTCCATTTGTTATGTTTTTTTGAAAGTGTGAATAAACAGGTGGACAAAGGTGAGTCGGTTGATATAGTGTATCTGGACTTTCAGAAAGCCTTTGACAAGGTCCCTCATCAGAGACTTTTGGCGAAACTAAAGAGTCATGGGATAGAAGGCAGTGTACTATTGTGGATCAGGAACTGGTTAAAAGATAGAAAGCAGAGGGTAGGGCTAAATGGACAATTTTCCCAATGGAGAAAGGTGAATAGTGGTGTACCCCAGGGATCTGTGCTGGGTCCGCTGCTTTTTGACATATTCATAAATGACCTGGAAAGTGGAATAACGAATGAGGTTATCAAATTTGCAGATGACACAAAACTATTTAAAGTTGTTAAAACCCAAGAGGATTGTGAAAAATTGCAAGAGGATCTTGGTAAATTGGAAGACTGGGCATCAAAATGGCAGATGAAATTTAATGTGGACAAGTGCAAGGTTATGCACCTAGGGAAGAACAACCCAAACTATGGTTACACGATGCAAGGTTCCACATTAGGAACCACCACCCAGGAAAAGATTTAGGCGTCATTGTGGATACCATGTTAAAACCCTTGGCCCAGTGTGCAGCGGCGGCCAAGAGAGCAAATAGAATGCTAGGTATGATAAGGAAAGGAATGGACCCCCATCATCTTTTCTCTACTCTTAACTCTCTCCTCAAGGCATCTCCCCCTCCAACCCCCCTTCTCTTTCTGCCCAAACCCTAGCTGACTTTTTCCACAACAAAATCTACAAGATTACTCTCCAGTTTCCCAGTAGAACAACTTCATCCCCTCTTCCTCCATAAGAACATAAGATATGCCTTACTGGGTCAGACCAAGGTCCATCAAGCCCAGTATCCTGTTTCCAATAGTGGCCAATCTAGGTCATACATACCTAGCAGTTTCCCCAAAAGACGCAGGTTCTACAATGCTTTTTAGCCTTTCTTCATAGGAGTATCCTTCCATCCCCTTTACCATTTTGGTGGCTCTTTTCTGAACCTTTTCTAATAACTCTATATCCTTTTTAAGATACGGCGACCAGAATTGCACACAATATTCAAGGTGCGGTCTCACCATGGAACGATATAGAGGCATTATAACATCTTTTGTTTTATTTTCCATTCCTTTCCTTCTGATACCTAGCATTCTATTTGCTCTCTTGGCTGCTGCTGCACACTGGGCCGAGGGATTTTAACATGTTATCCACAATGACGCCTAAATCTTTTTCCTGGGTGGTGGTTCCTAATGTGGAACCTTGCATCGTGTAACCATAGTTTGGGTTGTTCTTCCCTAGGTGCATAACTTTGCACTTGTCCACATTAAATTTCATCTGCCATTTTGATGCCCATTCTTCTAATTTATCAAGATCCTCTTGCAATTTTCCACAATCCTCTTGGGTTTTAACAACTTTAAATAGTTTAGTGTCATCTGCAAATTTGATAACCTCACTCGTTATTCAACTTTCCAGATCATTTATGAATATGTCAAAAAGCAGCAGACCCAGCACAGATCCCTGGGGTACACCACTATTCACCTTTCTCCATTGGGAAAATTGGCCATTTAGCCCAACCCTCTGCTTTCTATCTTTTAACTAGTTCTTGATCCACAGTAGTACACTGCCTCCTATCCCATGACTCTTTAGTTTTGCCAAAGGTCTCTGATGAGGGACCTTGTCAAAGGCTTTCTGAAAGTCCACCTGTTTATTCACACTTTCAAAAAAACATATCAGATTAGTAAGACAAGATCTTCCTTGTCTAAAGCCATGTTGGCTGTCTACCATTAGGCCATGACTATCTACATGCTGAGTAATTTTATTCTTTATGATGGTTTCTATCATTTTTCCTGGTACTGACATCAGGCTCACCGGTCTGTAGTTTCCCGGATCACCCCTGGAACCCTTTTTAAAAATTGGTGTTACATTGGCCATCCTCCAGTCTTCAGGTATTAGAGATTATTTTAATGATAGTTCGCAGATTACTAATAGCAGGTCTGCAATCTCATATTTCAGTTCTTTCAACACCCTTGGATATATACCATCCGGCCCAGGTGATTTGCTACTCTTCAGTTTATCTAATAGTTGCAATACATCTTCCCGATGTATCGATATTTCCTTCAATTCTTCCGCATATTTAAATACCACTTCAGTCATGGGTAACATCCCTACATCTTCCTCAGTAAAGACCGAAGCAAAGAATTCATTCAGTCTCTCTGCTATCGCCTTGTCGCCTCTTAGTGCCCCTTTAACTCCTCTATCATCTAATGGACCAACTGAGTCTCTCACAGGTTTTTTGCTATGAATGAACTTGAAAAAATCTTTATTTTGCGTTTTTGCTTACACAGCAAGCTTCTTCTCAAATTCTCCCTTTGCCTGCTTTATCAATGCCTTGCATTTGATTTGCCAGTGCTTGTGCTGTTTCCAGGTTTCATAGTTTTCCATTTTCTGAAAGATGCTTTTTTGGCAACAACAGCCTCTCTGACCTCACCTTTAAACCATGCAGGCAGTTTTTTGGACTTCCTTCCACTTTTCTTAAAGCGTGGAATACAGCTGGTCTGGGCTGCCAGGATAGTATTTTTCAACAATACCCAAGCTTGATGTAAGTCTTTAACCTTTGCAACTGCTCCTTTTAGTTTTTTCTTAACTATTTTCCTCATTTTATCATAGTCTCCCTTTCGAAAGTTAAAAGGTAGTACTGTGGATTTCCTTACTATCCCTTCTCCACTAATTAAATCAAAGGCAATCATGCTATGATCACTATTGCCAAGTGGCCCCAACACCCTTATCTCTTGCACTAGATCTGCTATTCCACTAAGGACTAGGTCTAATATGGCTTCCCCTCTGGTTGGTTCATGAACCAACTGCTCCAAGAAGCAGTCATTTATTTCATCTAGGAACTTTATCTCCCTAGCATGTCCTGCCGTGACACTGACCCAGTCAATACCGGGGTAATTGAAATCACCCATTATTATTACTGCGCTGTAACTTTTGTTAGCTTCCTTGATTTCTTTGAGTCATGACAGAAAATTATTTTAGTTCCAAAGGGATATTTTACAAGCAAATAAAAGGAGTCACCATGGAGTCCTCGATGGCGCCAGACATCGCCAACTTATATGTAGCCAATTTTGAGAAACAACATTTGAGTTTTCATCCTTTTAAATCACACATTCTACTTTGGAAACAATATATAGATGATGTTTTAATGATATGGGATGGTACTGAATCTTCACCACAAGCCTTTTTTATCTGGCTAAATTGCTGCATAATGGTTCTGGAAGTGGAGGAGGTGAAAGCATCCCTGAAAAGGGAAGAACCAGAGCTCAAGTACCCCAAAGCTTCAGAATCAGTGACCACAAGGAAGCAAAAGGTAGTGGTGGTTGGTGACTGTCTTCTGAGGGGTACTGAGGCATCCATCTGCTGACCAGACTTGATGTCCAGAGAGGTATGCTGTCTGCCAGGTGCCAAAATCCAAGATGTTACGGAGAGTTTGCCGAGACTCGTCAATCCCACTGACTATTACCCAATGTTGCTAATCCATGTCGGTAAAGAAATATTTCCGCATATCACTCCTGAATCTATTCCCTTTCACCCTCATCCTATGTCCCTTCATAGCAGAGCTTGTTTTCAATCGAAAGAGGCTCTCCTCCTGTGCATTTATGCCATGGAGGTATTTAAATGTTTTAATCATATCACTTCTATTCCGCCTTTCCTCTAAGGTGTACATATTAAAATCTTTAAGTCTGTCCTCATATGCTTTATAATGAAGACCACTAACCATTTTAGTAGCCACCCTCTGTACTGACTCCATCTTTTTGAAGGTGTGGTCTCCAGAATTGCACACAATACTCCAAATGAGGTCGCACCAAAGATACAGAGGCACTATCACTTCCTTTCTTCTGCTAGCCATTCCTCTCCCTATGCACCCAAACATCCTTCTAGCTTTTGCTGTCATCTTTTCTACCTGTTTAGCTACTTTAAGATCATCAGACGCAACCACACCGAGGTCCCAGTCTTCTTTAGTGGACAAAAGTACTTCACCCCCTATACTATATTGCTCCCTTGTTTTGCTGCAGCTCAAATGCAAGACCTTGCATTTTTGAACATTAAATCCCAGCTGTACTTGTCCACTATCTAATTACTTCCCATGTCGACTACTGCAACCTCCTTCTTGCTGGTCTCCCTCTGAGTCATCTCTCGCCCCTTCAATCTATTCAGAACTCTGCTGTGTGACTAATCTTTTGCCAGCCTCAATATACTCCTATAACCCCTCTTCTCAAGTCACTTCATTGGCTTCTCTTCCGTTTCCGTATCCAATTCAAACTTCTCCTTCTGACCTTTAAATGCATTCCTTCTTCTGCTCCTCACTAACTTTCCTCTCTCCTCTCCCCCTACACTTCTCCTTGTGAACTCTGCTCTTCTACTGGCTTGCTCCCTTCTTTGGCCTTTTCTTCCACTGCTAACTCCAGACTTCAGTCCTTTCACCTTGCCGCTCCTTATGCCTGAAACAAACTTCTGGAGTCTGTATGCCAGGCTTCATCTCTGCCCCTTTTCAAATCTATGCTAAAGGCTCGTCTGTTTGAGGCTGCTTTTGGTTCCTGATCTCTTAGTCCCTTGTGTCTCCTTACCCTTCCCTATTCTTTTTTTTTTTTTAAAGCTTTATTTAACTTTTCTAAAACCATACACAGAAAATACAAATCAAAACAAGCCATCGAAAAGAACCACACACAATAACCCCTTACAAGAAACAAAAACAAAACTAGTCAAAAACACCCCCCTCCCTACCCTTCCCTATTCTATCCTTACTCCTATCTTTTGTCTTGTCGGTCTTGATTAGATTGTAAGCTCTGACGAGTAAGGACTGTCTCTATCTGTGTTTGTACAGTGCTGCCTATGCCTTCTAGTGCTTTATAAATGTTTAATAGTAGTAATAGTAGGTTAGCTCCTGCAGCTTAAAGATAGGTGAGGGTTTCTCTTGCCTATCTTTTAACCACAGGTCCCTAACCGGGCAGCATGCAATATCGCTGTTGCCCAGTTATGGACTGTCGCTGCCTCCACCCCTCCCCAGAATGCTCTCGACACGCCCCGATGCTAAGTGGTTAGCATCGGGGACCATAAAGGAGAAGAGAGGGGATATTCAGTGGCACTATTTATTTATTTATTTAGCAAACATTTTTATACCGCACTTTCCACATGATCAAGTGTGGTTTACAAATAACTATATTCTGAAAAGTACATTAAACATTGTCTTATTCAGTTGCATGGAACAAGGATAACTATTTACATTGATGAGGATCAAAACTTAACATAACTATATACAAGGATGAGCATAGATTGTTTTTGCTTCTTCTGTACAATCGTACTAGGGTGGGAACACCCTTTAACTATATACGATGTGTGAGCATAGTTGATGTTTTGTTTGCTCAAGCAGCCCGCTGCTGGTTTCTTTCTTATGTTTGACTCAATGTTAGACTTGCTGGTTGGTCTGCTTTTTGACTTGTTGTGCCATCGACTTGCATGTTAGCGTTTGGTTGGGAGCCATAGTTTGAGGTGAATAGGAATGTTTTGATTTTTTGTGGAAGATTTTAATTTTGTTTTGTTCTCTGATGTACTCAGGGAACTCATTCCAGAGGGTTGTTGCAGCATGGGAGAATGCTTTTTAATTTGTTAATTTTTTGGCGTTTCTGAAGTCCTTTGGGGTTTCAAGTTTATGCTTATATTTGTTTCTTTGGGTCCTTTTTGAGAATTCAGTTGTGATTAGGTTCTTCAGGAACGATGGGGCTATGTTGTGTATTATTTTGAAGGTGGTGACCAGAATTTTGTAACTTATGCAGCTGTGTATGGGTAGCCAGTGTAAGTCCGCTAATATAGGTGTGATGTGTTCTATGGCTCTAATGTTTAAGACTGATCCCATTCAGTGGCAGTTACAGTAATGGCCAAAACATTAAGGCAGAGTCCAAAATATCAGAATTTTATTAGAAAAGTACGTGTTATTGTCACTTTCATGGTCAAAAACTTTAAGAACCAAAGATATATATGTCATTTTCAAAGTTTTATTCAGGAAACAGTATATGTGTCAATATTTGATAGGGTGTCCATGATTTTTTCAGCACAGCCTGGATTCTTGTAGGTATACTGTTAACTAGCATTTTACAGTATGCCGGAGTGATTTTGTTGACCCATACATGCTTGAGTATGTCGTTTAAATCTACTTCTGAAGTTGGATGGTGTGCTGCCACCTTTTTCTTCATAAGATTCCAACAGTTTTCAATTACATTGAGATCCGGAGAGTTTGATGGCCAACTTGGTAGCAGTTCGATCTTGTTGTCCACGAACCATTTTTTGACTGTTCTTGCAGTGTGGCACGGTGCCGAGTCCTGCTGAAATATAGTTGTGCCAGAAACATTCATGTGTATTTTAAATTTACTATTCAGCACAGATATGTATTTTGCAGTATTTACTCTTTCACCTTTCTCAAAAATGTGCAGGCCACATCATCCATTCACCGAGATACCACCCTATACCATGACCGATAGTGGGTGTTTAACAGTCTCGATCGTGTACTTCGGATTTAGTCTCTCGCCTGCTGGTCGACGGACGTAGTTGTAACCACTCCCACGTACTTGTTGAAATGTACTTTCATCAGTGAACATTACCCTCTCCCACCATTCAGCAGATTTGTCTTTCATCTTGCTACAAAACTGTATGCAGGCAGCAATTTGTTTCCTGGTCATCATAGGCTTTTTGGGAGGTCTTCTGGCCACGAGTTTGAATTCATCCACAAGCCATCGTCAGACAGATCTGGCATTTATCTTTATTCCTTGATCATTAGCTAAACTGTTTAATGTAAACCTGTTTAATGTATACCCAGCTGTTCATTGTAAGCACCGATCAATATTTGGTAAGTGTAGTTTCTGTTCATTGTAAACCGCGCTGATGTCGAATAGTGCGGTATAAAAGAAACTGTAAATAATAAATAAATAAATAATAACTGAGCCACACGTTGAGATGAAGTATGTGGACTAGATGTAATGATGCTTTTGAGGAATCGGTCATCTTGTCCAGTAGTTATCCTTCTGTGCCCACATTTCGAACGATGTGTATGGCCACCTGATTTCAGAACATTCTGAACTGCACACCTTGATACATGCAAATGTTTTGCAGTAGCACATTGTGAATATCCTTTAGCATGGAGTGAGACAACTTGTCCCTTTACAAAGTCATTAATATCGCACTTTCTACCCATCTTGATTGTATATTTTACATGTAACTTTCAATCTTTTCCTAGTTGTAAAAATTCAAAACTTCATCCAAGAAACCTACTACAGAGTGTAAGTAAACTAAAATGGACGCCAGACGCATGGTGTGACTAATCGCCATGCTGATTAAATAAGTAAGCACATGTGACATCTCCACAGTACATTATTTAACAATAAATTGTAGAAAAAGGTACCTGCCTTAATTTTTTGGCCACTACTGTACATGGTTTAACCATTTAACCGCCTTTTGAATACCAGGCCCTACATCTCTTATGAAGCCGCCCTTTGAGCCAATGAAGATGGCCTCATTCAAGCATTTTACATGCAAGTACATTTTCTAATAACAGTTTCCTTGCCTAGGTTTGACTTTAGAGAATACTAGCATAAGTGGCTGTTAATGCATGGAAATTTAAGGTGGGATCACTTACAGCTGTAGAGCTGGTATAAGTGACAGCGCTGATCTAACGTACGTACATCATGCCCCGTTTTTTAAATAAAAAGTGCACGGAAATGTCCTCTCTGCCCACATTGTATTCTAGCTCCACCTTTCTGCATATTCACAGTGAAAGTGGGCACCATGGTTTCTGCATGCATACTGAAAGAATAGTACCCACATGTTCCCTATTCATGTGCGTTAATACCTGGAATACAATGATTTACATGTGTAAATGGAATGTAAATTTCCATGGCTCCTTACATAATTACTTCATATGGGGCAATTTTGGTACAGCCTGTCACCACCAGGGGTCACTCAAATACATCCTATACTCCAATTCAAGTTATGCCAGTAGGCTGGCCACCACCTCAACCAGCTGTTCCAGTGCTATAAGGCCAACACACCAGTTTAGTTTTGCAATTATTCTTTACTAAAGCACATCAGTCAGGGTTATGCCAAACTTTTACATAGATTCTCAATGTTTAATAAACGCTGAGGATATCAGTGTCCCACATCCTGCATATCCTCCAGCCACTGCTCCATATGGCATAGTTCAAGAATCTACTCTCTGTTATTAGAGTTACAAAGGCAGTGTTTAAACAACAAAAGCTTTCAAGTTTCCTGCCACCAGCCAGCACTCTCAGTTTCTGATCAGTGTAAGGAGGTTCTACACCAGTGGTTCGCCACCCATCCCTCTGGGACCCCAGGCCAGTCAGGTTTTCGGGATATCCACAATGAATATGCATGAGATAGATCTGCATGCACTGTTTCCATTGTATGCAGATCTATCTCATGCATATTCATTGTGGATACCCTGAAAACCCAACTGGACCAGGGGTCCCAGAGAACTGGGTTGAGATCCACTGAATTACACCATTCACATATCTCCTTTTCTCGGGCTGGTAAAGCCTTGGCTGCCTATAGTCCAGTCCTCAGCTTCCAGGCAGCTCAAGCAAGTTCCTCTGCTCCTGCAGTCACACTGCTCCTGCCCCAGGAGAAACAACTCCCCTCTTACTCTCCTTGAGGGGAATATTCCACTGGAGTTATTTCATGTCCAGATGGTCTTCCTCAGTCAGCTGCTCTCCACTCACCGGTATCTCTCTGTCACAGTTATGTTCGGCATTCCTAATAGGGGCTATACATTTCAAGCAAAGGTAAGAGTTTGTGGCTTTTTAAATTACTAGCTCTCTGCCTGGGACCTCTTAAAAGGGTTTTGGTACATTTTTAAAACAAAGTTACATTCTTTTTGGTGTTTTAGTTTAAAAGGGGAAATATTTTCTTTAGTGGGAGAGGTTTAAAACTCTGCTTTAGTCAGGGCTGGCCCATCCATTGTGCAAGAATGTTGTTCGCACAGGGCCCTGCACTTCAGGTGGCCCCGCGCCAACAGCATCCCGCATGTAGAACTGGCAGGCAGGGCGGCTTTAGAGGGAGCCGGAGAGGCCCTGGCTCACCTCTAACAGCTGCCAAAGTGAAAAGCGTCTTCTTTCTTCACTTCGTCAGCTGTACTGTAGTTTAGGACGCTGCCGCGCTGAGAGCCGGGAAACAGGAATTCCCCTTTGACCTCAGTGCAGCAGCATCGTAAACTAGCTACTGAATTGAAGAAAAAAGGTGCTCTTCACTTCAGCAGCTGTTAGAGGTGAACTGGGGCCTCTCCGGCTCTCTCTAAAGCTTTTTAGATAGCCGCGAGGCTCTTCGGGAGGGGGGCTTGGACTGGAAATGGGCTGAGTGGGGGGGGGGGGCTTGGACTGGAAATTGGGGAGGGGGAGCTAAGACTGGAAATGGGCTGAGTGGGGGTGAGACTTGGACTGGAAATAAGCTGAGTGGGGGGGACGCTAGGACTGGAAATGGGCTGATGGGAGGCTAGGATTAGAAATGGGCTGTTGGGGGGGCTTGGATTGGAAATGGACTGATGGAGGGGCTAGGACTGGTAATGGGCTGATTTGCGGGGCTTGGATTGGATATGGGCTGAGTGGGGGGGAGAGCTAGGACTGGAAATAGCTGATGGGGAGGGGGCTTGGACTGGAAATGGGATGAAGGGAGGGAGCTTGGACTGGAAATGGGCTGATGATGGGGCTAGCAAAGGACTCGAAATGAGCTAATGGGGGGCTAGGTTTGGAAATGGGCTGATGGAGGGGCTAGGATAGGACTGGAAATGGATGGGGGAGCTAGGACTGGAAATGGGCTGATGGAGGGGCTAGGATAGGACTGGAAATAGGCTGATTGGGGGCTAGGATTGGAAATGGGCTGATGGAGGGTTATTTATTTTTATTTATTTATTTAGCAAGCATTTGTAGCCCGCTCCTTCCAGCGATCAGAAGCGGGTAGGATTACTATTGTGAAACTGCCGAATCAAGGCAGGTACAAATTTTGTTTACATACAGATTGTCAGAAAAGCACATCATACAGAGTTAACACTTCTTAGCTATGGGGGAGTTCATTTACATATATACATAAATACATATATACAGGATAATCTTCTTGGACACAGTGGTCAGGGGCTGCTCCATCTGTGGGTTTAGTTCAGGTTGAAATGTGATTGGAAAATGTGCGTTTTGAGTTTCTTTCTGAAGTCTAGAAGGTCATTGCTAGCTCGTAGTTCTGGTGGGAGTTGGTTCCACAGTGTTGGCGCCGCATATGAGAAAGCCCTGTGGCTGGTGTTAGCTTTGGCAGATCTTATATCTGTTGGAGTGTGAAGGATGTTGGAATTGTGGGTTCTTCTGTTTCGGGTAGGAAGTTGCAATCTTACTAGGTTGTTGAGGAAGGAAGGTGCTAAGTTGTGGATGAGTTTGAAGGTGGTTGTTAGTATTTTGTATTTTGTGCGAGCTGTTATGGGTAGCCAGTGTAATTGAATTAGTACTGGTGTGATGTGGTCACTTAGATTTTTCTTCATTATGACCCTGGCAGCTACATTTTGTGCCATTTGTAATATGTTTAGGGTTTTTTTAGGTAAACCTTGTAGGATTGCGTTGCAGTAGTCAAAATGTGGCATGATGAGTGCTTGGGCCACTGTTCTGAAGTCTTGGGGATCAATAATATTCCGAATGGGTTGGAGCACTCTAAGCTTGTGGAAAACTGCTCTGTTGGTCTTTCGGAGGTGTTTTTCCATCTTTAGGTCACAGTCAAATGTGACTCCTAGATACTTTATTTCTTTTTTTGTTTGGTAAGTGTTGTTACATAGTGTTATTGATTAGGATTAGGATTGGAAATGAGCTGATGAGGGGTTTGGATTGGAAATGGACTGAAGGGGGGCTAGGACTGGAAATGGGCTGATGGGGGCACTAGAAGGGAGCAGATGCTGGCAGGGGCGGCCCAAGGAGGGTGCGGGGCCATGTGCGGAGACGTGGTGCGGGGCCTCATTTGCATAAGGTGCCTCATTTGCATAAATATTTGCATAAGGTTACCATACACTAACTTTTAGTAAACATGCCTCTTAATGAGTATATGGATAAAGAAAGACTAAAGGATTTCTACATTGCTATAATCCAGTACCAACCGCCAGGCACATTAGGAACTACTACAAACACTGCCCATTTAGAACCCATAGCAAACCCGCCATATCCTAATAGCACTACCAGGACTCACAAAGCACCATACCCTACCTATCAAAAGGCAACATTGCAAATATTAAACCAATACATTTCAGAGAATAACAATACATGACCTACTGGGGAAAGAGAACAAGTGGCAATGTCAAATAGGAATTATATAAACAGAATACCTCAGCTCAGTTACACATGCAGAATATAAACCATCACCAAACAACGAATCACAATTTAGAAACAGGAAGACAATAATTAAACTGGGAACCCCAAAAGCCAAACTTGGAATGTACAACAGTTTAGAAATAAAACCATAAATTAATTTCCTCTTGTACTAAACAAAGCACAGACGTTAATGATGCACATTTCCCAGAGCTGACATATTCCAGTTAATAAATTCAAAATAAAGAGATATTTTTCTATCTTTTGTGCATTTTTTTTTCAGTGGCAATTGCTCCAGACACTTTCTTCTGGTTTCTTCGTGTCTTCTGCTAACTCTCCATCGTCTGCTGTCCATTTGTCCTTTCTTCTCTCTTCCAGTTTTTTTTCCCCATTCTCTCTCTATATCTGCTTTAACATACTAATCTTTCTCCTTTTGCTCTTTCCTCATTCCTATTTCATCCACTCAAATTTTACCCCTCCATCCTCAATCCCCACTTACTCTCCCAATATCTGGCCAATTGTATTTGTCTTCCCTCCCACACAAAATATTTTTTCCCTCTCCATTTCACTCTCCCAGCTCCATTCCATTCTAATCCTCCCCCAACATCAGTTCCCTTCTAGTTTCAGCCCCACCCAGCATCCGCTCCCTTCTAGTCCCTGCATCAGCCCATTTACAGTCCTAACCCCCCATCAGCCCATTTCCAATCCTATCCCAGCCCCCCATCAACTCATTTCTAGTCCTTTCCTAGCCTCACCATCAGCCCATGTCAAATCCTAGCTCCCCTCTACTCAGCCCATTTCCAATCCATGCCCCCCCATGAGCCTACTTCCAATTCTAGCCCCTCCAAGAGTCCATTTCAATTCAAGCCCCCACCAGAGCCCATTTCCAATCTTAGCACCCCCCAACAGCCCATTTCCAGTCCTATCCTAGCCCCTCCATCAGCCCATTTCCTGTCCTAGCCCCCCCCACTCAGCCCATTTCCAGTCCTAGCTCCCTCCCCTCACAGCCCATTTCCATTCCAAGCCCCCCTCCCCATCAGCTATATGCAGTTCAAGCTCCCTTCCACTCAGCCCATTTCCAGTCCTAGCAAACCTCCCAGCCCATTATCAGTCATAGCCCCCCCATAGCCCATTACCAGTCCTAAGCCCCCCATCAGCCCACTTCCAGTCCTAACCCCCCATCAGCCCACTTCCAGTCTTACCCCCCCCCGCAGCCCACCAGTCCTAACTCCTCATCAGTCCACTTCCAGTCCTAAGCACCCATCAGCCCACTTCCAGTCCTAACCCCCCCATCAGCCCACTTGTAGTTTTAGCCCTCACATAGCCCATTACCAGTCCTAACCCCCCCATAGCCCATTACCAGTCCTAACACCCCCATCAGCCCACTTGTAGTCTTAGCCCCCCCATAGCCCATTACCAGTCCTAACCCCCCCATCAGCCCACTTGTAGTCTTAGCCCCCCCCCCATAGCCCATTACCAGTCCTAACCCCTCCCCCCCATCAGCCCAGCTAGGTTAAAAAAAAGAACGCAAACTGGCTGCTGCTGCCGTGGCAGCGGCAGAATCGACTATCCCACGGGGGCCCCCCTGCCCTGCCGAGTCCTTCATGCGGCCTCAGCTCCCTCAGCACGGGCTTTTCAGAGCCGCGCGAAGGGAGAGTTTCCCTTTCTCGCGGCTCTGTTAACCCCGCCGCAGGGCTGAAGGGAAATCCCATCAGCCCCACGGCGGGATTAACAGAGCTGTGAGAGGAGAAGCTCTCTCTTCGCGCGGCTCTGACAGCCGACGCTGAGACTGTATGGAGAACTCTGCAGGGCAGGGGGGGCCCCGCGGGATGGTTGATTCTGCCGCTGCACGGCGGCGGCAGCAGCAGCAGCCGGTTTGCTTTTTTTTAACCTAGCTGGGCTGATGCAAGATGTTTTTTGCGCGGGGCCCCCTGAAACGCGGGGCCCTGTGGAAAAAACATTCTTGCTCAATGGACGGGCCGGCCCTGGATGCTGGGTGGGGCTGGAACTAGAAGAGATCTGATGTTGGGGGAGGACTAGAATGGGATGTGGCTGGAAGAGTGAAATGGAGAGGGGAAAACTATTTTGTGTGGGAGGGAAGAAAAATCTACGTTTTGCCGGGTATTGGGAGAGTAAGAGGGGATTGAGGATGGAGGGGTAAATTTGAGTGCATGAAAACGGAATAAAGAAAGAGATGGGGGAAAGGGCAAAAGGAGAAACATCAGTATGTTAGAGCAAATGTAGAGAGAGAATGGAAAAAACTAGAAGAGAGAAAAAAGGACAAATGGACAACAGGCAATGGAGAGTTAGCAGAAGACATGAAGAAACCAGAAGAAAGTGACTGGAGCAATTGCAACTGAAAAATAAAATGCACAAACAACAAAAGGTAGAAAAATACTTTTTATTTTGAATTTATAAACTGGAATATGTCAGCTCTGGGAAATGTGCATCTTTAATGTCTGCATTTTATTTAGTACAAGAGGAAACTAATTTATACTTTTATTTTTGCAGTGTTGTACATTCCAAGTTTGGCTTTTGGTGTTCCCAGTTTAATTATTGTCTTCCTATTTCTAAATTGTGATCCCTTGTTCTTTGTGATGGTCTATGGTCTTTGTGATGGTCTATGATCTGCATGTGTAACTGAGCTGAGGTATTCTGTTTATGTAGTTTCTATTTGACAGTGCCACGTGTTCTCTTCCCACAGTAGGAGATGTATTGGTATTCTCTGAAATGTATTGGTTTAATATTTGCAATGTTGCCTTTTGATAGGTAGGGTAATGGTGCTTTGTGAGTCCTGGTAGTACTGTTATGATATGGTGAGTTTGCTATGGGTTCTAAATGGGCAGTGTTTATTGTACTTCCTAATGTGCCTGGAGGTTGGCACTGGAGTATAGTAATGTAGAAATCTGGTAGTCTTTTTTTATCCAGGCACTCTTAAAGAGGCATGTTTACTAAAAGTTAGTGCGTGTTAACATTATGCAAATATTTATGCAAATGAGACCCTTATGCAATTGAGGCCCCACACCGAGTCTCCGCACATGGCCCTGCACCCCCCTTTGGCCGCCTCTGGCTTTAGTATCTTTCTCAGCCCTTTGAAGCTACTGACACCTCATCAGGAATTAGTGGGCCTGATTGACTTTGAAAGAACTGGGATCAGCTGAGGCCTGCATAAAAGGCTTCAGAGCCCTGCACTGTTGAGGCATTCCTAACAGGGGCTATACATTTCAAGCAAAGGTAAGAGTTTGTGGCTTTTTAAATTACTAGCTCTCTGCCTAGGAGCTCTTAAAAGGGTTTTTGTACATTTTTAAAACAAAGTTACATTCTTTTTGGTGCTTTAGTTTAAAAGGGGAAATATTTTCTTTAGTGAGGTAAGTTTAAAACTCTGCTTTAGTATCTTTCTCAGCTCTTTGAAGCTTCTGATACCTCAACAGGTGTTACTTCCCTCCCTACTTCCCCCCCCCCCAACTCCCATCCACCTGTAGTGAGCAGTCTTTATAGGGACCTCCCCAATTAACTACACACAGCACATTTTGAACACCCTTAAAAGAGATTTAATTGCTTTTTCCCTGATGGGACAGCTGGGAAAACGGCTGGTAGTTTGGTAGGTCTCTCTCTCTTTTGCTTCAACAGATACCTAAGCTACACCAACTGAACAATGGCTGGAAAAAATTGTATCGGAAAAGCTGTTGCCCCATTACAGCTTCTGCCTCTGTCCAGACAGAGGCCCCAATGCCAGTTGAAGGACTGGTTCCATGTGCAGGATGCCTGCATGCTGAAGCTTTCAGGAAACAAGTGGAGGAATTCAGTGAGGAGGTGGCTAGGCTGAGGAGCATTCAAGACAGTGAGAAGTACATTGATAAGATGCTTCTTGCAACTACCAAGCTGTCCAGCAGAGGAGAAAATGGGAGCCTACAGAATGACGAATGCTGGACACAAGTCACCAGGGCCTGCAGAATCACCAATCCAGCTTCTCCAGCCCTTGAATTAAAGAACCATTATGCAGCCCTGGAAGTGGAGGAGGTGACAGCATCCCTGGAAAGGGAAGAACTGGGGCTCGAGCACCCCAAATTTGCAGAATCTGTGACCACAAGGAAGCGAAGGATAGTGGTGGTTGACGACTCTCTTCTGAGGGGTACTGAGGCGTCCATCTGCCAACCAGACTTGATGTCCAGAGAGGTATGCTGTCTGCCAGGTGCCAAAATCTGAGATGTTATGGAGAGTTTGCTGAGACTCATCAAGCCCACTGACTATTACCCAATGTTGCGAATCCACAAATGATACTGCCAGATATCCCTCTGAGCATATCAAAAGTGACTTCATGGCTCTGGGTGAAGCAGATAGGGGCGCAGGTGGTGTTCTCTTCAATCCTCCCTGTTGAGGGTAAAGGCCAAAGCAGAGAAGCTCGCATGTTGGAGATTAATGCATGGCTGTGTGGATGGTGTCATTGAGAGCATTTTGGTTTCCTGGACCATGGGATGCTGTTCCAAGGGTTGCAGAGCAGAGATGGAGTCCATCTGTCCAAGAAAGGTTGACGTGTCTTCAGTAGCAGACTGGCTAATCTACTGAAGAGGACTTTAAACTACATTCTTTGGTATGGGTGAAGAAAGCTGCCAGGTAAGTGAAACATTAAATACCTTTATGGAAATGGGTAAAAGGGGCAATATATGGAAAGCGGTGTGTATAAATGCCCATAGCATAGGAAATAAGATCCCCAATGCTGAAGCTTTAATAGGAGAGGCTGACTTGGATTTATTGGCAATTACAGAAACATGGTTCACAGAAAACCATGACTGGGATGTAACTATACCAGGCTATTCTTTTTTCAGAAAGGACAGGGTAGGAAGAAGAGGAAGAGGAGTGGCACCATATATAAAAAATAATATTAAAGCTTTGGAACTACAGAGTTTAAAAGGGAGAGACGAGGCACTGTGGGTTAAACTAGATAGAGGGAAAGAGAAATCTATTTGCATTAGCGTGATATACAGACCTCACTCACAGGAGGAGGAGGAGGATGGAGAGTTAATTGAAGACATACGCAGCATTGCTAAGAAAGGGGAAGTGCTACTGATAGGGGATTTCAATATGCCAGATGTTAATTGGCACATTCCTGCTGCAGTATCTTCTAGAAGTAAGGAGATCCTGGATTTTCTACAGGGAGAACTATTCAGGCAACTGGTAATAGAACCCATACGTTAAGGGGTCATACTGGACTTGATGCTTACCAATGGTGAAAGTGTTTCTGATGTTATAGTGGGAGATCATTTGGCATCCAGTGATCACCAGATGGTATGGTTCAGTATTAGGACTAGGGCTGTTAAAATCCATTCAAAAGTGAGGGTCTTAGACTTTAGGAAAACTAACTTTGCTAAGATGGGCCAATACCTCAGGGAGTCGTTAGTGGGATGAGAACAGCTGGGGGATGTAGAAAAACAGTGGGAAAAACTGAAAGGGGATATTTTAAGGGCAACCAACTTTTTTGTAAAAATGGTAAATAAAGGTAAAAGGAAAAGGAGACCACTATGGTTTTCGAAAGAAGTAGCTGAAAAGGTGAAGAAAAAGGGAGGCGTTTATGAAATACAAGAGATCACAGAGAGAGGAAGACAGGCATTTATATTTGGAAAAACTTAGAGAAGCTAGCAAAGTAGTCAGGAAAGCAAAGATTCAAAAAGAAGAGGAAATAGCCAATGCAATAAAATGGGGGGATAAGGCATTTTTCTGATATATTAGTGAGAAGAGGAAGGGCAAAAGTGGTAATGTCAGACTCAAGGGTGAAGGGGCGGAATATCTAGAAGCTGATGAGGATAAAGCAGAATTGCTTAACAAATATTTCTGTTCTGTGTTCACAGATGAAGAACCAGGAACAGGACCTCAGAAAAAACCCACAAACTGGAACAGAAGTGAGGGGCATCTTGAAGAATTTTCAGAAGACTGTATTCGTGAGAAACTACAGTAGCTAAACTTAAAGTAGACAAAGTGATGGGACCAGATGGGATACACCCTAGAAAACTAAGGGAACTTGGGGATGTTCTAGCAGCTTCACTGACTGACCTTTTCAATGCATTGTTGGAGTCAGGAGTGGTGCCAAAGGACTGCAGAGAAGCACATGTGGTGCCTTTACACAAAAGTGGAAATAAGGATGTGCTTGAAAACTACAGGCCAGTTAGTATTTCTTCGGTGGTGAGTAAATTATTGGAAGCGCTGCTGAAAGAGAAAATAGTGAGGTTTCAAGAGTCCAGTGGATTACAGGATCCGAGGCAGCATGGATTCACCAGAGGCAGGTCTTGTCAGACAAATCTGATTGATTTCTTTGATTGGGTGACCAGGATGTTGGACCAAAGGAGAGCCCTAGATGTGGTGTATTTAGATTTCAGTAAAGCCTTTGACACCGTTCCTCACAGGTGGCTTATAAACAACCTGAGCATGCTAGGGATGGAGCCTAAAGTTACTGCTTGGGTTATAAATTGGTTGAGTGAGAGGTGACAAAGGGTACAGCTAAATGGAGCTCACTCTGAGGAGAATGAGGTTACCAGTGGTGTGCCCCAAGGATCTGTCCTTGGTCCGATTCTTTTTAATATCTTTGCTAGTGATATAGCAGACGGGCTGTCGGGTAAGGTTTGCCTCTTTGTGGATGATACCAAAATCTGCAATAGAGTAGACACCCAGGAAGCTGTAGATAACATGAGGAGGGATCTAGCTAAGCTTGAAAATGGTCTAGATTTTTGCAGCTGAGATTTAATGTTAAAAAATGCAAGGTCTTGCATTTGGGCTGCAGCTATCCAAGGGAGCAATATAGTATAGGGGGTGAAGTACTTTTGTCCACTAAAGAAGAGCGGGACCTAGGCGTGATTGTGTCTAATGATCTTAAAGTAGCTAAACAGGTAGAAAAGGTGACGGCAAAAGCTAGAAGGATGCTTGGGTGCACAGGGAGAGGAATGGCCAACAGAAGAAAGGAGGTGATAGTGCCTCTATATAAGTCTTTGGTGCGACCTCATTTGGAGTATTGTGTGCAATTCTGGAGACCGCACCTTCAAAAGGATATAAACAGGCTGGAGTCAGTACAGAGGGTGGTTACTAAAATGGTTAGTGGTCTTCATTATAAAGCATATGAGGACAGACCTAAGGATCTTAATATGTATACCTTAGAGGAAAGATAGGATAGAGGTGATATGACTGAGACGTAAATACTTCTGTGGCATAAATGCACAGGAGGAGAGCCTCTTTCAATTGAAAACAAGCTCTGCTATGAGGGGACATGGGATGAGGGTGAAAGGCGATAGATTCAGGAGTGATACGCGGACATATTTCTTTATGGAAAGGGTGGTGGATCCGTGGAACAGTCTCCCAGTGGAGGTGGTAGAGATGAGGACAGTACCTGAATTCAAAGAAGCATGGAACAAACACAGAGGATCTCTAAAGGGAAAAAGGGTACTGTTGTAGTGATTGATATGGAAGGGCAGACTAGATAGGCCATGTGGCCTTTTTCTGTCATCATGTTTCTATGTTTCTATCTCAGGGAAAGTGTACTCAGCATTCCCTGTTCTGGGAAACTCTCTCCAGTTCCATCCTCTCCTGGGTATTTTCTTTGCTATCTGAATCACTTGAGGTTTTATCTGTGGCAGAGACCTTCCTATCCCTATCCTAAGGGATTCTGGGATTTGTAGTGTGCTCTATATGCTTTATGTAGCTGATCCTGCCACAGTGTATATGCCCTATGTGGTAGATCTGAATGCCAAAAAGCAAGTAAGGAAGGTCTACTAAATGTCATTTTCACTTGGGGCACTGGATTTCCTTGTCAGAGTGGTACACAGATCACCACCATCCAGGAGGTTATGCAAAACCTGGAACAGGTGTAAATGCCAACAGATCAATTTTCCAAGGTATGCATGCCCTGTGGTTTGAAAATATGCCCAGGTACGTTTCGCTCAAGCAATAGCGCCTGCTGTGGAGTCTAGAACCATCTTTCTGTCTGTCTCTCTGTTTGTCCATCCATCGTGCTTGCATGAGCCGAAGGAGAGGAAGAGTCACTGCAGTTTCTGCCAATGGTGCCCCAACTCCAGCCAGCACAAGAAGAAAAGAAGAGCCATTAGGTCGCAATGAAGCACCATCTGTTAGCGGGACCCAACCCCCATTGGCAGAAAAAAAGGAAAAACTGCTACAGTGTCTGCTGGCGGAAACCCAACAACCTACCAACACAAGAAAGAAAGAAGAGTCATTGCAGCAGGCAAGGAGCTGTAGCCGTCTGCCTGCAAACTCCTTGTGGGCGAAAGAGAGGAAGAGCTGCAATGTCTGCTGGTCGGGTTGAGCAAAAGGCTTGAAATGACAAAGGGGAAGGGGAAGGAGGGTGAGGGAAGCAAAAGTGACAGGGGGAGTGGAGATGGACGGGTAGGGAGAAGAAGGTGCAAAAGTGGAAGGTGGAAGGCATAGGGGATGGAGTAAATGGGTCTATCCCCCCCCCCCCCCCCAGATATTACACTGCCAATTCACTGGCAAGTTGTTTAATGCAATTTATAATTTTCTGTATAAGGAAAACCTGAACCAAGCAATCATAACCTCTGAATATGTCCATTAAGGAGCAAATTTTTTAACAGGTTGCTAATGTGTGAAGGCCATGTAGGTAGCGCCGTACCTAGACCTGTGCAAGCGGTGCGGCTGCCCAGGGTGAAAAGAAATAGGAGCACATTTAGGGCTGGCAACCTCGACTCCACACCCTGCTGCCCCGCTGCTGCTTTTTGTTTTTCATTGCTGGTGGCAACAGCAGAGCGGACATCCAGTTCTAAAAAGAATCATGTGGGTCTTTCCGACTTCATGCTTGCCTGCAGGTCTGATCTCTCCCTCCTCTGATGTATGCTTGCATCAGAGGAAGGGAGGACCAGACCAGCTATTCAAGCGTGGAGTCGGAAAAACCTGCGTGTTTTTTAAAATTTGAATTGGATGTCCGCTATGTTGCTGCCTCCACCACCACCACCACCGCTGCCAAGGAACCGCGAAAATTGACAGTGGGGCAAGGGCAGGTAAGGAATATATAGCGCAATTACCACAGGTGATGCAAAAGCCACCTATCGAGTGCATCTGCACTAATTGCAACATTGACAGCATGTGATATGTTTCCCTGCACTTACTGCAATGTGCTCTTCGCATGACTTCCCCCAACCTACCTATTCCCCACCCCAAAACACAATTTGCTGTTAGCTTGGAATTAGCGTATGGTAGCTGTCATGCCCATATGATAACAGTGACTGTGGGCCCCTGCACACAGTTACTGCATGTAAAAACACACATTAACTGCTTAGTGGACTTTAGTAAACTGCCCCCCCTCCCTGAGTTTTATAGCTGAGGCAATGGAGGGTTAAATGACTTGCCCAAAGGAGCGTCAATGGAATTTGAACCCTGGCCTCCCTGGTTCTTAGCCCATTGCTCCAAAGTATTTCTACAGGTAAAATAGCACATCAACTGCAGGAACGAGCTTTTAGAAATCTGCTGACTCTGTGCGTAAGTAAATTTCCAAGCGTAGCTTTAAACAAGTAAAAAAACAATTAAAAAGCGAGCCACCGAGCCCCTCTGCATTATATTCTCCTCTCAACCACTTCTTTAGCTTTTGTTCCCTTAGAGTCTCTTCTCTGTACTCAGTGGGGTTATGGTCTCTATACTCAGCACCACATCTTGCTTGTCTGTGATGAGTTCTTCCCTGTTTTGCTTGTCGCTGCTGGCCATGAATACCTTTCTGCAATCCACTATACTGTAGAGCACTAATGCTGTATCTATATGAACCGCCCTGCTGTGCGGGCACAGGCAGGGTGTCAGCAGTGCCGGGCATGGGGGCTGGTATATGAATTTCTCTCACCCCAAGTCACCCAAGGTGTCTGACAACCTAAGCTGCAGTAGACAGGATACCAGGCCTCTGGTGCTGGGGAGGGATGGCACCATTCCTTGTCTTATATGTGCATCTCCTATACAAAATCGGGAATACATATGTAGATTTTGGTGCTGTCATAGCCATGCCCCCAACATGTCCCTGACACATCCCCATGCTTCATAAACGTGATATGAACAGCTACGTGTAAAATGGGCCATTTCTAAAACAGCCTTTTATACAATTGTGAATAAGGTTTCTAAAATAACTCCCTTATTAAATCAGATCTAAAATGAGAAAAACCCTTTACACAGTTGGTCCTTAAATTATGAACTTGCCTATCTCTTGATGATTTTTCCTCTCCTGACCTTTGAGTTTGGACTCCTTTCTTTCCTATCCTAGGATAAGAACATAAGAAATGCCATATTGGGTCAGACCAAGGTCCATCAAGCCTAGTATCCTGTTTCCAACAGTAGCCAATCCAAGTTACAAATACATGGCAGGTTCCCAAAAAACACACAGGTTCCACAATGCTTGTCCCAGGGTAAGCAGTGGATTTCCCGGGTCCTTTTTAATAATGGTTTATGGACCTTTCCTCCAGGAACTTGTCCAAACCTTTTTTAAATCCAGCTACACTAATAGCTTTTACTACATCCTCTGGTAACGAATTCCAGAGTTTGATTATGCGTTGACATTTCTTATGTTCATATGTTCCTTATGATTCCTAGAATTCTATATGCATTTTTGACCGCCACTGCATACTGGGCAGAGGGCGTCAACATATTATCCTCTATGATGCTTTTAACCTTTTCCTGGGTGGTGGTTCCTAATGTGGAACCTTGCATTGTGTAGCTATTGTCTCGGTTGTTCTTCCTTAAGTGCATAACTCTGCACTTGTCCACATTAAATTTCATCTGCCATTTGGATGCCCAGTCTCCCAATTTATCAAGCTCCTCTTGCAATGTCATAATCCTCTTGTGTTAAGAACTTTGAATAATTTTTTTGTCATCTGCAAACTTGATCACCTCATTTGTTTTTTCCCATTTCCAGGTCATTTATGCATATGTTAAAAAGCAGCGGGTCCAGCACAGATCCCTGGGGTACTCCACTATTCTGCTCCAATTTCACACTCCTACCCATAGCCTTCGTTTAATTCACATTAACCGGCTGGTCCTCCCGTCTCCCTCTCATGCTCACCTTCAGTCCACTCGGCACTCGACCTTCTTCTTCCTGGGCCCCTCCCTCTGGAGCTCCTTCCCATCTGCTTTTCACCAAGAACCCTCCTTTCCTAAGTTGAAGAACCTTCTGAAAACCTATCTCTTCCAATCTGCATTTGATCTGCCTCCCACCACTCCTTGACCCTTCCCTTCCCTTGCCTTCACTACCTGACCTTCATGGTGCCTCCTTCTCCCTCACTTCTGCTCTCTTTCTGTGCGACTCTTCTATCACTGTCCTGCATTGCATTGTAGTTCCTTTCCTTTCCTGGTCTTTGGCCATCACTTCTTATTCTATTTTTAAATTGTACACCGCCCTGGTGTTATGAAGGAGCAGTATATCGAGAAATCTAATAAACATAAACATATTCACCTTTCTCCATTGAGAAAATAGGCCATTTATCCCTACTCTCTGATTTCTATCTTAAACCGTTCCTGATCCACAATACTACACTGCCTCCAATCCCATGACTTTTTAATTTTGCTAAGAGTCTGTCATGAGGGACTTTGTCAAAGGCTTTCTAAAAATCCAGGTACACTATATCAACCGGCTCAGGCTGGAACAATAAAACTTTTATTTTTAGTGTGGTCAGGCTCCAGGACAGCGCAGGAATCATCGGGCTCACCTCCCTGTGCCTGCCCAATGATCCCGGAGCCATTTTTAGGCCCCCAGGTGCATCACTATGATCATGCCGTTTAAACATGTTACCAGTGGTGTGCCGCAGGGATCTGTCATTGGTTTGATTCTTTTTAACATTTTTGTTAGTGATATTGCAGAAGGGCTTTTAGGTAAGGTTTGCCTCCTTGTGGATGATAACAAAACTTGCAATAGAGTAGACACTGTCATGAAGCTGAAGCTACTGAGAGTGCAGACTTAGAAAAAAACCCTGTCTTTAACAGAGCTGTTGATGTGCAGAGGATGCAATTATCTTGCAGCCCAGCTAGAGGGAGCAGGAGCAAAACTACTGAGGCTGAATTAACACACCCGGCCACTGATTATGTAAGAGCTAATCAGCTGTACCTGACGACAACCCCGGGAAACTCAAAGGTAGAATGCCTTTATAAGAGAAAGGCAGTCCAGGGGAAAGCAGGCCAGAAGGAGGAACCAGTCCAGAGGAAAGCAGCCCAGCAGAAGGAACCAGTCCAGAGGAAAGCAGACCAGGAGAAGGAACCAGTTCAGAGGGAACCGTTCTGGAGGGAAGCAGTCTGGAGGAAAGCAGTCCAGACAGGGACATTCCAGAGAGAGACTGTCAGGAGAAGCACTTCAGACGGAAGGAGTGATACCTCCAGCCCAAGCAGCGTAGCTGGATCAAGCAGAATGCCCAGAATAGTAAGTGCTGGAAAAGGAGCCAGAGAAAGTCAGAAAGAAAGACAGCTCGAGGAGAGTCAGTCTGGAGAGAGACTCGGTAGCAGAGGACCACAGAGGCAAAGAGCTTGGGAAGAGAAAGCCATGCTTTGAGAGAAGCCTATGCTCACCGGAGGAGTCTGAATCAGGATTAAGAGGTACAAGAAGGAAAGGTTCTGATAACAGAGCTACCTTTACCCAGAAGCAAGGAAATCCGTATTCCTCACCAGGTTTTCCTGAAATACAGAAAGGTAAAGCACTGCTCAGAAGGTTCCAAGAGAAAGCCTGTCTCCAGAGAGAGGTGCCTCAGAGAGAAAGCTCCAGTTATACCGGCTACAGGAGGAAGCCCAGGTATGGTGCCACTTCATTTATAAAAGAAAGTTTATCTCCTAGAAGCTCTGGTGAAACAGATGCTCAGTGCAGGAGAAAAGGAAACAAGTCAGAGCTTTGCAAACCAGTATTTAAGGGCAGAAGAACAGGCCATGTTCATTTGGGAGCCTTAGAACAGCCCTATTGGAAACAAGCAAACAGAAACAGAGTCTGGGAAAGTATAGCAGCAAGGGAGACATCCAATTCAGAGGGAGAGGCCAGTGACCCAGAGTCCATGGAAATAGACCTAGAGAATCCTATTCCCATGCCTCCAGATGAATTTATGGATTGTACCTTGTGTATTGCTAGCAGCCTTGAGTCATTAGCAGAACTGTGAATTGAACAGACCTTTTTGCTTTGAGAATGCTCATGTTTTCTGCTAAGTGCCAGAGAATTGTTTTGCTTATTTAAGTTGCTCTGAAGTAAGAGAATCTTTCAGTTAATCTCTCCAATCAACTGTGAAACTTGTAACAGTTTTTCTTCTTGCTTATGTTTGGTGAAACCCTGAAAGAAAGGACTTTCTTTATTTCTGTGCCTTACTGAGCCTTTGCGTTAAAGGGGAAATAAAAGCCTTAATACCCTCTATTTGGCTTATACAATTTGTTCATACAAGGAGCTGGACTACAAAGACCAACCTGCACTTGGCCTTAAAGAGCCCTTTCCTCCTTGAAACAATAAAAATGCTCAGTCTACCCTTACAGCCACTGGCCACTAGGGAGTGCTGACGACATTAATGGCATAGTTGTACGGATAAAAGGCCATAAAACCTACAGGAAGAAAAGAAAGAAGCCACCAGTACTAAGCTTTAAAAGAAAGGAGAAAACCCAGAGTGGAAGAAGAAAACCCGGAGTCGAAGTGCTGTGGTGGTGCTAGCAGCAGTGGCAGAGTGTTACCAGACAGAGCATCAGTGTCCTTTTCTTAAAGCTGGATTCAACACCTCCACCAGGTAAAAGGTAGAAAGGCATGACCTGTGTTGGATGTGGGGGTGAAGTTTAAGAAAAAAAAAAGAAAATAAAGAAAAGGGGGACTGATTTTGTTGTCAGGCTACACTTGTTTTTTTTTTCTCTGTGTTTTCCAGGGTTCCTTCACCGTGGAACAAAAAGAGGTGTTTGCGTGGATGGCCATGCAATTTGACAAGCAGAGAGAACTGGCTTGCCAAACGCAGCAGCAAGCAGTCTTAGCCATGCAAGAGCAACAGAAACCCGTCTTACAAATGATGGAGGCTTGGATAGCACAGCAACAAAAGTCACAGGAAGCAGCCTCTAGTCATCCTGGACAGAGTTCTGGACTGGGTAACTGTCTGGTAGGACCGTGGACATATGATGCTTTAACTTTAGGGAAGTTAGGGGCCACGGATGACATAGATGACTTCCTGGACTCATTTGAAAGGATAGCACATTCGGTGGGCTGGCCGGAAGAGCAGTGGGCCGTCCGCCTAGCCACGTCACTCACAGGGGAGGCGCTCTCAGCATACAGAGCAAGGCCGTCAGAGATCGCCTGGGTCTGACCCCTCTTGTGTATAATTGCTTGCTACGAGTGGCACGCCTTAAAATGGGTGAAACACCGAAAGCATTAGGACACAGGTTAAGAAGCTTAGCCGCTAAATGGCTAAGGCCTGAGGAGAAAACTGTCGAGACATTAATGGATGCAATAGTTCTAGAACAATTTATGTCTGCAGTACCCCAAAGTGTGCAGAGTTTCCTTATCCTGCAGAACTGCCGCAGCACTGCAGAAGCCATTATTTTAACAGAGAGATATTTAGAGGCGGAATTGGCCACCCAGCAGAGTGGGGAAATTTCAAAAACTGCAGTGGGTGCGTTGAAGCAGTCATCAGGAAGCCTCTCACATATTAAAACTCGAGATGTGAAAAATGTTAAACCTGTATTAAGGAGTCACTCTGGGAGATGCTTTACCTGTGGAAAATTGGGTCACGTAAAAAGTGAATGTCAAGCACGTACTGCTCTCAGGGGCGGCCCAAGGGGGGTGCGGAGCCATGTGCGGAGACTCGGTGCGGGGTCTCATTTGCATAAGTGGCCTTATTTGCATAAATATTTGCATAATGTTACCATACACTAACTTTTAGTAAACATGTTTCTTAATGAGTGTATGGATAAAGAAAGACTAAAAGATTTCTACATTACTATAATCCAGTGCCAACCGCAAGGCACATTAGGAACTACTGCAAACGCTGCCCATTAGAACCCATAGCAAACCCGCCGTATCCTAACAGCACTACCAGGACTCACAAAGCACCATACCCTAACTATCAAAAGGCAACACTACAAATATTAAACCAATACATTTCAGAGAATAACAATACATGACCTACTGGGGAAAGAGAACAAGTGGCAATGTCAAATAGGAATTACATAAACAGAATACCTCAGCTCAGTTACACATGCAGAACATAGACCATCACCAAACAAGGAATCACAATCTAGAAACAGGAAGGCAATAATTAAACTGGGAACTCCAAAAGCCAAACTTGGAATGTACAACAACACTGTAGAAATAAAACTATAAATTAATTTCCTCTTGTACCAAACAAAGCGCAGACGTTAATGATGCACATTTCCCAGAGCTTTCATATTCCAATTAACAAATTCAAAATAAAGAGATATCTATCTACCTTTTGTGCATTTTTTTTCTGTTGCAATTGCTCCAGCCACTTTCTTCTGGTTTCTTCATGTTTTCTGCTAACTCTCCATCGTCTGCTGTCCATTTGTCCTTACTTCTCTCTTCTAGTTTTTTTTCCATTCTCTCTCTACATCTGCTTTAACATACTAATCTTTCTCCTTTTGCTCTTTCCTCATTCCTATTTCATCCACACAAATTTTACCCCTCCCTCCTCAATCCCCACTTACTCTCCCAATACCCGGCCAATTGTAGATTTTTCATCCCTCCCACACAAAATATTTTTCCCCTCTCCATTTTATTCTCCCAGCCCCATCCCATTCTAATCCTCCCCCAACATCAGCTCCCTTCTAGTTCCAGTCTCACCCAGCATCCATTCCCTTCTAGTCCCTGCATCAGCCCATTTCCAGTCCTAGCCCCCCATCAGCCCATTTCCAATCCTATCCTAGCCCCACCATCAGCCCATGTCAAATCCTAGCTCCCCTCCACTCAGCCCATTTCCAATCCAAGCCCCCCATGAGCCTACTTCCAGTTTTAGCCCCTCCATGAGTCCATTTCAATTGAAGCCCCCAATACAGCCCATTTCCAATCTTAGCACCACCCAACAGCCCATTTCCAAAGCATAGCCAAACTAGGCAGAAGTCCTATTATGATCGTGACACAAAGCCTCGCCATTTGGCTGTGGGCAAAAAAGTCATCGTGATGATAGCAGGGCCAGATTCAAAATTCAAGAGCCACTGGAAAGGGCCTTATAGGGTAGTGCAACCTGTAGGACCAGTTTCCTATCTGGTCGAAAATAGAAAAGGTCACCGACAAGTCTACCACGTTAATGTTCTGAAGCCCTGGCATGATAGGGTAGCGTTAGCCCATCTGGCCACAATAGCCTCAGGTGTAGAAAAGCCCGAAAAGACACAAAATATTGCAGAGCCCTTGTATTGTATCACGTGCTGTGCCAGTGATACTAGGCCAGCCCGTGATATCTTAAAGGGGGGGGGGGATCTGTAGTGAGGAATGCCCTCAAGAACAGATGGAAATAGGGGAAAATCCTGTTGGAGGAAATAACACTGCACTGACACACAGGATTTTCAAGTCAGAGATGAAAAAAACACAGCTCTCTGCTGAGCTCAGGCCACACCTCAGCTCAGAGGAGAAGACAGGCTTGTTCACTGATTGGGCACGCCCAGGGGAAGGTCAGGGAGTGCAGGGAAGTGAACCCTTTTTAAATCCTCAAGTAATGCAGAGAGAGAGGAGAGAGACGGGAGAGACGAGAGAAACGAGAGAGACGGGAAGCAGTTCAGGAAGGAGTTCAGGAAGAACTGCCAGAAGGATAAGCAAGCTAGAACCTTGGAGCAGAGCAGAACCTGGGAACAGTGAACATTGGGGCAAGGAACAACCTTGGAAGAAACGTTACTGCAAGGTAGAGCCTGGGAACAAGAAAGCTAGCAGAGCAAATACATGGAGTAACGGTAGTTGGACCTACAGCAGTCAAGGCTATAACGGCAGCAGAGAAAGCCAAGGGGAAAGCTATCAGCCTAACAATTACCAGAAGGGCAGTGGAAATAGCAATAAGAAAGCTGAGTTCCAGAGCCTGGGAGATAACAGGAGAGAAGGTACCAGCACTTATCTAAAAGTCCCTTTCAAAGGTAAAGCTGATATTTCTTATTTCAACTCCTTGCTTGAGAAGCCTTTTACTTATGCTAACGTTCAAAAGACAAACCGAGCACAGTCAGCTAATAGCAAGTGGGGGAAGGGACTTATCCTTGCTGAGAGCTATCCCTCTGATAAAAGCAGGACAGCTGAACCCCCTGGGGTGGGAGCCATAAGCAAGCTTTTATCAGAAAAGGAGGATGGTTATCCTAATGAAAATGTGCACAGACAAGCTGAATTGCTTTTAAGCCAACTTCAGGAGTTTATGGAAAGAAAGTCAGGGAAAGATAATAAACCTGACAAAGATACCACTAACTCTAGCTCTGAAGAAAGTATGCAGGTGGATGTTTGTTTGCCTACAATAGAATATGATCCTTCTGCCATGGACTGTTCAACATGTCTAATAGAAGACAGCAGGGTTAAAGAGCATTGAAAACTGTATGAAGGAATACAGAGTAAGTTTGCCATACCTGCTGCCACATTGGAAAACTTTACAAGTTGTTTAACAAGCTTAATCACCTGTTGAAAGTAAGAAGCCATGCTGTAAAGAAAAGCAGCTGTTTCAGTTTATGTGTTTTTCCTTGAGTGACCACATGAGGCAGTGCCTAGTGGAAAGTCAGAGGCACTATGAAACAGCCAAATAGTGCTGAGTTAATTTCTGTTGCATTTCCTGTGTTTCTGTTTCAACCTTTATGTTGGAGTTGCATCCTTTTTGCGTTTGATGCGCTGGAGAAAAATCTCCACAAATAAATATTCTTGCAGCCTTTACTACTCGAGTCATAACTACAGCTCAGTCCTTAAGGGAGACAAGCAAACTACAGGTCCCAGAATTCCTGGTGACAACTGACACAGCTTTATTCCAAAAAGGACATTCCAAAGGCCACTCCTGCCTGTTAGCCCTTGGGCCCAGGTAGGAGCGTCGCAATAGTTATTACTTACACCAGCTGTTGCTGATTTAAGCTAATTCTTCCCTTATCCGCTATCACTCCCTGTTAAGATGTTACATGTATTTTCTGTTTAATGTGATGTTCAGTCCTTTGAGTTCTCTGTAAACTGCTTTGATTCACGAAAAGCGGTAAATAAAAATAAATATTAACAGTCGCTAGTTAACGCAGAGGATTATGGTCTGTTCTTACAGTGAATTTTCTGTAGACCAAATATTACTTGAATTTCTCAGTAGCAGCCCATTTCAGCACAAGCAACCCAGTTTGAAAGCGTTATAGTTTTGGCCATTGTATTCAGATAACCTGAGACCATGACTTGCATATGCTATAACCTGTTCCTTTCCATCTTGGATTTGACTTAATATAGATCCTAATCCATGGAAAATCACATCAGTTGTGAGAATGAAACCATAGAAAAGCCAACACTGGAGCTGTAGTTAACTTTTCAATCAGGCTCTTGAATGCATTCTGACAAGCTTCAGTCCACCCAGAAGAGATTGGTTTGGCATTCCTCTGGGCCTTGCCCATCAGTTTGTGTAATAGTGCAGCATCTTCAGCGAAACAAGGAACACATTTTTGATAGTAGCTTGCAAAACCTAAGAAACGTCACAATTCTGCAATGGTCTTTGGGACTGACCATGTGGTTAAAGCACTAATTTTATCTGGATCTACTCATACTCCTTCTCCAGTGACGACATATCCTAGATATTTTGCACTTTTACATAAACCGTTTTGACTGCCGGATAAGGCGGTATAAAAGTCTTTGAAATAAATAAATAAATACATAATACATAGTAAATGACACTCCGTGGGTTTCAACTTTAATCCATGCTCCACCAACTTCTGAAACACCTTTTCAAGTCTAAATGTTCATCAAATCCCAATTAAAATATCAAGATATCATTTAACTAAATCAGTTGAAGCTCAAACATTTTGATCCGAAAACATCATCTGCATGAGACTTTGGAAACTTGCTGGCACGTTACACAAGTCAAACGGCTTATGGGTCCATTCATATGACCCAAACTGTGTGGGAATATCCGGTTCATTCATCACCATCTGGAAATATGTGAATGTCATATCCAGCAAAAAAAAAATAAATCAATTTTTCCCACTCACATGACCATTAGGCAGTTCACTTTAATCAAAAGGCAAACAAGTCCACTCCCATGCTTGACGGTCCAGCCTCCTAATATTCGATTTCCTCAGATATACAGTCAGAGGGATCTAGTTCTCCTAGCTCCATGGGTTCAGGAACTTCCTGGATCATGGGAAGCTCACAAGGGGGTTGACTCCAGGCAGAAAACTTCCTGGTGTTTGGGAGCAGCCTTATCTACTCCTCATTCTCCCATGGAGGTATGTCAGCCCCACCCTCTTCCCTGAGCCCCCAGGAAACCTTCCAGTGACCAGCTCTATCACTTTGACCTAGATCCCGGCTACTCTCTGCAGCAGGGGGGGGGGGGTTCTAAATCCCAGCCCATAACTTGCAAAGCTTTTTCTTGGAGGAAGAAGAGCCCAGGGTAAGCCCTAGAAGAAAAAGCTCTTGGTCCTGGGAACTGTGGGGTTTTCCCCCTCTCCAGAGACTGAGGCAGGCCCTCCCTGCCACAACCCCCTCAAAAAAAGGCCATGAACACCTAAACCTTGATCTGACCTGCTTGTCTATCTGTTCCCTTTTTTAAATATATTTGTATATTTTGTAGTTCATTATTTCTAAAAATATTGTATTTCATTTATTACCTATATAATACACTCCTGCTATCCAGATCGCCCAATGCAGTAAGTACATATAGGCGGTAACTTTATAAGGAGCTGTGTAAAGTTATGCACCATCAATGCATGCAAATCACAGCATTTTAGTGATTTATGGGGCATATTTACTAAACCGTGCTAACTGCTAGTGCGGGGTTCAGCACCCGGTAAGAGCACTGTGCTATAATTTAGCATGGCGCCCCACTCAAAACAGCCCAAGCTAAATGGTTAGTGTGTGAATGGGCAGAGACAGGACAGATTGGGGGACATAGCATGTGTGTTGGCAGTGCATCACAGTTAGCATTGACGCTTTGGCCTGACGTTAGCTGCGATTGTTGAGGTTAGCACAGGTATATTTAATGCCATCTTGATGGGTGGTGTAAGGTGCACCCACGTGCTGGGTTACAGTGTTAGCAATGCGCTAACAGCTGGGGGATGGATGCACATGCAACCTGAAGACAGCATGGACCTCCACACTGGTATCGCAGCCTAACCACATGCTTCCAGCGCATTTTTTTTATAAACGTGCCCCTATGCGCATAAATGGACCTTTACATATGTACTTTAGCCAGCAAATGGTGCCCACTTTCACTATGGACATGTGCATGTGTGGAGTTTGGATGAAGCATGGGCAGAACATGCAAATACACCTCTAAATTATAAAATACCATAATGTATGTGCAGGACTGTACCAAGCCAGAAATGCGCCTTGTGCAACTCTGGTGCTTCCTCTCCCCCAGCACTTACCGGACTTCTCGGAAAACCAATTAAAACATCATTGCCCATTTCATGCTTGTGCCTTGTGCAGCCTCACCACTTGCACAGCTCTTGGTATGACCCTGTATATGTGCATTCTTAAGAACTGTAGGATGGGCATTGACACCAGCCATAAGGCTGGTTTAAGTGATGGCACCTTAATTTAACACATGCTTTTGACCCTTTATGCCTCTATTTTGTAAAGTCAAGTATGTTCCTACTTGACTTTATAAAATAGGCTTGACATATGTGCAGAAAAAGTCCTGTTAGCTATGAGGGACTTTATAAAATTGCCCTCACAGAGAGTGATTGTATAAGGGGGAGCCTAGTTTACGATGACAAGTAGGCACCAGCTTATGCTAAAGGCATGCTGGGACACAGGTTGACATCTAACACTGGATTCTGGCACAAACTATCCATGGCATGTAAGGAGAGCTAGTGGGACAGTTAGGGGTGGAGAGTGGGCAGGTTGAGCATCTTGCTGTCAGCACTCCTGAGCTAAATGCAAGGTGGCCAGTTAGCATGGGTGCACTTAAAGCCACCTCAATAGGTAGAGGTAAATGTACTGTGCTCTTTAGAATCAGTGTGGTTTACATGTATACTAACAGGTATTTTTTATTCCCTTGTCCCCAAAGGGCTCACAATCTAAGTGTGCCTGAGGTAATGGAGGGTTGGGTGGCTTGCCCAAGGCCACAAGGAGTGGCCATGGGACTAGAGACCCTAGTCCCTCTGGCCTGAGGTTGCTTGTCCCCAAGTGGGAATTGAACCCCTGGCCCTCTGGCCTGCGGTAACCTGTCCCAACCACTGAGCCACTCCTCCCTCTCTAATGTGGCGATTTGTATGCCACATTAGCACAGGGAGCATGCACTAATTGACAGAAACATGTTTTCAACTCCTCCAACTGTTAACACGGGTGGTGCTGCACCTAACAGTCTATGGTTTTAATACGATCGATGCATTAGGTGAAACACCATAGTGCGCTTTTGTAAAAGAGCCCCTTTGTGTCTATAAAATATGCGTGGATGACTATACTATGCCCAAAGTGCATGGGGATGTGTCAGGGCATTGTTTGGACAGCAACAAAATCCATAGGGGATGCATGTGCAAGCCTGAACCTGGATCTTGTGCAGGTCTGAATTTACACCAGCTCCATAGGCATTTAAAAAGTGCTTATTTTGTCCATTCTTTTACAGGAGAGGGATTGAGAGGGTATCTCCTTTAATCCTCCAGTATTCATTTCCCCCTCCAAATCTAAATGAGGTAAAAATAAAGGCTTCTGTAGGTGCCTAAGAGCGGCTGCACGCCTAGCTTTGCAAGTGGCTGAGATCCATGTATAAATGCCGGCATTTGCACATGCATGTTGTGAAATACCAGCAGGTACATGTGGAAATCGCTGGGTTTCTGCCGTCGTTTCTTCTGAAATGGCTCCTCCTGCAGCACGTGGCCATCGCTCCCCATGTGCCCTGCACGTCCCTCTGTCCACGGCACGATGTTCTCAAGCACAACCATTTTGAGAGGTGGAGATATGTTGATATTACATCGGCTTCACACATGCACACCCTAAAGCTGACATAGATCTGCAGACATTATTACCTCTACATCCCTCCCGCCACATAGTCTTTCAAAAATGACTCTTCATAGCTATATTTTGCATGTAGGCACAAAACCTGGGTGAACAAATTAATTAAGAGACAGCTAGGGCAGAATGGCATGCACATGAATTTCATTCTTTTAATTGGCATCTGGCATCTTTAATGACTTTGGCGTGTGAATTCTTTGGCAGTTGCACAAGGTTTGGCAGGTTTTTGTAGTGGAATGTGTTCACAAATCAGCTGACACATTATTGTGCACCTTTACTCATTTCTACTGGAGTTCCCTAGAATACAAACAGGGTTGAGTTGGATCCTTTAACATTTTGCAGTGGTATGTGAGGTCTACGTGTTATCTGAATATAGTGAAACATACGGATTAAGGGGTATGTTTACTAAACCGTCTTAACATAGCAGCGCCGAGGTTATCACGCAATACGTAACGTTATCGTGCATTATTGTAACATTATTGCACGATAACATCATGTATTGCGCGATAATGTCAGCAGCAGCGTTAAGGCACACTGACGCTGTGAAAGCTGGGTCTGAAGGGTGGAGTAAGGCTCCCCAGAGGGCGGAGATAGGGGTCAGTGGGTGGAGAGTGGGCGGGGAGAGGCTCCAGGCACCCTAACGCCATGAAATCGGGGTCTGAAAATTAGCGCCAGTGAAAACCTTGCGCTAGAGGCACATTTGCAGGAGAGAGAAACCATTTCAGTCAGCAATGTACAGCAAAGGCAGGGAAACCCAGAAAAGTGATAGTAGTGATACATGTGCAGGAAACAAAAAGACAAATAAACATAGAAAATGACCAAAACCACATTTGAAATCCCAATAACCAAGCTGGCCTAATAGTGATATTAATGATAAACATAAAGGAACACCACTGACAAAACACAAAAAAGAAGATATCATGTTTGGGTCTATTCTCTGTCCTCCTACAAAATGAATGATCCCACATTGAAATAACGCTGATCAGGGTTTTTTCTCGTTTATATTGAGCAGGTTTGTTATGGCATGCACATGTGCAGCAACAGCAGAGTGGGCACATAGGAAAGGGCAACTGTACTGATGCTGTAAATGGGATACAGAGGGCTGCAGGCGGCACATGCTGTGGTCCAGCTGGGGCACAGTGCGGGCTAGGCAGATGCCTAGGTGGCACATAGGAATGCCAAAACTGTAAAGCAGCAAGACAGCAACTGACGAGGGTCCAACATGGGCACGAGTGCATGTCCCACAGTGTCACAGGGGATATTACCCAGCAGGTAACCCCAAAGGCACATAACATTGGCAGGCGGTGCCAGGGGGAAGCGCGCATGTCCATGGAGGCCCCCCTACCCGAGAACTCACACCATAGGCAGCTGCCTACTGGCACACTGGATGGCCTGGGACTGCGCACCACAGGCATAAGGGCATATCAGCATGGTGGTGGAGGGGTGCCAGTGGCGGAGGGGGCAGTGGCATCTGCCCACAGCAGACCATGGCCAAGCCCCATTTAGGTGGGTGCCGTGCACTGCAACAGACAAGGTCTGTCTGACAAACAGTCATGGTACCCCCAGGGAATGATCTGCCCCTGTGGCAACAGTTTGGTGCAGTACACACAGCCAGTGTGTTCAGAAGGTCACAAGTTCAAGTCCCAGCTGTGGCTCCTGCCAACCCTATACCCATATTTGACCCAGTTCTAAACCGTGGTAATAAAGACAGAACCTTTATTGCAGATAAAATAAACATGCCTCAAACGCCTATATTTTACCCTACAGAGCACAGACACCATAAACATGTGCAATCCCTAGAGCAGAGTTTCCCAACTGTAGTCCTGGAGGGCCAAACACCATTCAGGTTTCATGCTGTTCCTAATAAATATGCCTGTGCGGCATTTGTATGCGCTGCCCCCATTGTATGCAAATGTATCTCATGCATATTCATTAGGGACAGCATGAAAACCTGAACAGTGTTTGGCCCACCAGGACTTGAGTTGGAAAACTCAGAGCTAGAGCAGAGGCCAACAGGGGTACAAACACCCACACCCACACCCACAACCAAAGGCTCCACTATCCAATGCCTCATGGAGAGTCAGGCTGTTGGGCCCTGCGCAGAGCAGCATCTCCCAATACTGGCACCTGTATACCTTAGCAATGCCGTCCTAAACTTGGGAACACGTTCCACATATATCAAAAGGTTGCTGTGATTAATGGCAGATAACAAATCCTAAGTTAAACACGATTTGTTGATAGAGATTCATCATAGCAACCTTTCTGATATCTGTGGAGTGTGTTACAGTTATTGATTCTGACAGTGTTTACCACCCCGGGAGTGACCCCAACAGTTTTGCGTACCATAGCAATGCCTTCACAGTGCCCAGGACTGGTGTGGCGGCCAGGGCTGCCACAAACCTCTATATTTGCACAATGCTGGCATAGGTGTGGGAGTGTGTGTCTGTCTATCCCAGGGGTGGGCAACTCTGGTCCTGGAGGGCCACAGACCAGTCAGGGTTTCTGGATATCCCTAATGAATATGCATGAGATATATATGCATTAGAGATATCCTGCCAACCTGACTGGTTTGTGGCCCTCCAGGGCTGGATTTGGAGACCCCTGCCTTACACCTCTGCCATTTAAGATTGTGAGTGGGCAAGGTACAGATGTCCTAGACTTCGAAAGGGTATATAGAATGTGTCACATTCCTTCTCGATTCTCACCACCACCAAAAAGTTGTCTACTTTACTACATCCTCCGGTAACAAATTCCACAGTTTGATTACACGTTGAGTGAAAAAATATTTTCTTTTATTAGTCTTAAATAGTTTACCCTGTAGCTTCATTGCATGTCCCCTAGTCTTTCTATATTCTGATAAGGTAAACAATCGATCTACGTTTACCCGTTCCACTCCGTTCATTAATTTATAGACTTCTATCATATCTCCCCTCAGCCGTCTCTTTTCCAGGTTAAAGAGCCCTAACCTTTTTAGCCTTTCTTCATAGGAGTATCCTTCCATCCCCTTTACCATTTTGGTGGCTCTTCTCTGTACCCTTTCTAAAATCGCTATATCCTTTTTAAGATACGGCGACCAGAATTGCACACAATATTCAAGGTGCGGTCTCACCATGGAACGATATAGAGGCATTATAATATCTTTTGTTTTATTTTCCATTCCTTTCCTTATCATACCTAGCATTCTATTTGCTCTCTTGGCCGCCGCTGCACACTGGGCCGAGGGTTTTAACATGGTATCTACAATGACGCCTAAATCTTTTTCCTGGGTGGTGGTTCCTAATGTGGAACCTTGCATCGTGTAACCATAGTTTGGGTTGTTCTTCCCTAGGTGCATAACCTTGCACTTGTCCACATTAAATTTCATCTGCCATTTTGATGCCCAGTCTTCCAATTTATCAAGATCGTCTTGCAATTTTTCACAATCCTCTTGGGTTTTAACAACTTTAAATAGTTTTGTGTCATCTGCAAATTTGATAACCTCACTCGTTATTCCACTTTCCAGGTCATTTATGAATATGTCAAAAAGCAGTGGACCCAGCACAGATCCCTGGGGTACACCACTATTCACCTTTCTCCATTGGGAAAATTGGCCATTTAGCCCTACCCTCTGCTTTCTATCTTTTAACCAGTTCCTGATCCACAATAGTACACTGCCTTCTATCCCATGACTCTTTAGTTTCGCCAAAAGTCTCTGATGAGGGACCTTGTCAAAGGCTTTCTGAAAGTCCAGATACACAATATCAACCGACTCACCTTTGTCCACCTGTTTATTCACTCCTTCAAAAAAACATAACAGATTAGTAAGACAAGATCTTCCTTGTCTAAAGCCATGTTGGCTGTCTCCCATTAGGTTGTGACTATCTACATGCTGAATAATTTTATTCTTTATGATGGTTTCTACCATTTTTCCCGGTACTGACGTTAGGTTCACCGGTCTGTAGTTTCCCGGATCACCCCTGGAACCCTTTTTAAAAATTGGTGTTACATTGGCGATCTCCAATCTTCAGGTATTAGAGATGATTTTAATGATAGTTCACAGATTACTGATAGCAGTTCTGCAATCTCATATTTCAGTTCTTTCAACACCCTTGGATGTATACCATCCGGCCCAGGTGATTTGCTACTCTTCAGTTTATCTTATAGTTGTAAGACATCTTCCCGATGTATCGATATTTCCTTCAATTCTTCCGCACCTTTAAATACCACTTCAGTCAAGGGTAACATCCCTACATCTTCCTCAGTAAAGACCGAAGCAAAGAATTCATTCAGTCTCTCCGCTATCGCCTTGTCGCCTCTTAGTGCTCCTTTAACCCCTTTATCATCTAATGGACCAACTGACTCTCTCACAGGTTTTTTGCTATGAATGTACTTGAAAAGGTCTTTATTTCGCGTTTTTGCTTCCGCAGCAAGCTTCTTCTCAAATTCTCTCTTTGCCTGCCTTATCAATGCCTTGCATTTGACTTGCCAGTGCTTGTGCTGTTTCCAGTTTTCGTCGTTTGGCTCTTTTTTCCATTTCCTGAAAGATGCTTTTTTGGCAACAACAGCCTCTCTGACCTCACCTTTAAACCATGCTGGCAGTTTTTTGGACTTCCTTCCACTTTTCTTAAAGCGTGGAATACAGCTGGTCTGGGCTTCCAAGATAGTATTTCAGGAGTTGCCCACCCCTGGTCTATCCAGTGTGTTGTGGCTACCTACACCTTACTGAGCCCACACTGCTTGCACTGTTTCCAGTGTTAGCCTGCCAATGTGCATAATGAGGAGCAAGGTACTGTGGGTATGGCCCGGACAGGGCGGCCTGGGCAGGATGCATCTGCACAGGGCATAGGGCAATGGCTGGGACATTGTAGTGCCCGACCACCACCTGCACGGACAGGGTAGCCACAGCTTGTCATGCTGGGAGGTCACTCTCACCCTGACTGTGCAGTGACCATGGCATGGCTAGGTTCTCCCATAGTGCTATATGGCATTTTTCTTAAGTGATAGTTATGGTTTTCCTTTTCTGAGGTCCAATCACTGACATACCTGCTTGTTGGGTGTTTGTTCACATCCCATTTTTGAGTGTTCACAGTTCCTCCAGAAACATGCAGTATGTGTTAGCTAGCAGACTGTCTGCAGTTAGTATGTGTATGGCTGGGACACCTTGCAGCGTGCAGTGGGTGGAGACTGACTGTGCTGGTGAATGTCAGATAGTGGTGGGGGGCAGCTGAGCTTTTCCAGCATTCTGCCTGGCTGCCATTGCCTTATTGATGCATACAGATCTGCATTGACTGCCCTGTAGGGTGCCTGTTCCCCACCAGGACTGGGGTTTATGGTCCCCTCTACTGCCACCATTGCAGAGAGGTAGAATGTGGATCTGTTGGGGAGAGATCCTGTCCCCCATCCTGAGCCACAGAGGGCGGTGTGGGTGGCGCTACATAATCAGCTTTTGGGTCCAAACACCCCTCTTCACTTATAACATGTGACCATGGCACCCACACAGGATCTGCACTATTCTCGGTGCATCATAATCCACAAGGACTAGACATGACTAGGAAATACAGAGGGACACAGGTGTATCCTAGGTGCGTTAACAAGGACTACCTATCCCACACTAGCACTGATGGCAACCTACAGCACAGCCTATCTCAACCAACCCAGGTGCTGCGGACCTGGTGCTGGGTGCCCCACCTCACCCTCAGGGTGAGCACAGGACCCGCACAATGTCACGGTCTGTAGCTACTTTGTGCCAGTAACACACACGGTCAGTTCCACCTACCAGGCCAAGGTGCTGTGGGGGTGCATACCCCATCTTGTGATCAGCTGTAGACTGCTGATCTGCATGTGCAGTGCATCATGGGTACGGGTGGGTTTTCCCTATCCTTGTGACCACAGCAGACAGTTTGTGTGGTGACCTGCAGTCTTTCTGTAGTCAGCCAGGGGTGTATTAGTAGTTATAGAGATGTAGCCCACTGGTTACTTCAATGACTGTGAAACAGAGGTTATGGGTTTGATCCCACAGTAGTGTTATTTAATAAGGCTGTCTGAGGCTTTTCTTTTTCATTTAAATCAGTGCTGCTAGCAAAATGCACCCTCACAGTGCTGTAACCTTAAGGTGCCTTATAAGGCGCTCTATTTTTATTTATTTATTTATTTAACACTCATTTTTATACCGCATCTTCCAGAGATCAGTTGCGGTGTACAAATAACAACAAATAACAAAGCGAAGTTTGTTTTACATAGAACATCTTAAAATATCATAAATTAAACAAAGTTAAGTCTAGGAAACTAAACAGTGAATTTAAACTGGAACCGTGTTAAAACAATTAACTAACAAAATGTAGTGTTTAAATAACATAAGACAGTACATTACAGAAACAACTATATACATGAGGAGGTATTAGGGCATAAGAGATTGGATCGTCATTTCGATTGAGCTATGTGTGTTGTCCATTTAGGTAGGAGGTTTGTGTTTTATGTGGTCAGTTACCTGTTTAGCCTTTATCTAAATTGAGTTCAAGGTTTTCCATGGTGTTATAGTGTTTAGTGAATAGATACGTTTTTAATTTTTTGCGGAATTCCATGATCTCTGTTAGTGATCGTAGATCCTCTGGTAGGGCATTCCAGATAGTTGGAGCTATGTGAGAGAAGGCTCTCTTGTTGGTTAATTTATGTGCTTTTATGAAGTCCTTCGGGATCTTTAGTTTATTTAATTGTTCATTTCTGTGAGTAGGTTTAGGTGTTTCTTTGCATATTAGATTATATAGGGTGGTCGGAGCCATGTCATTTAATGCTTTGAATGAGGTTATTATTGTTTTGTATATTATCCTGCTTTGTATTGGTAACCAATGAAGGGATGCTAGTATTGGTGTTATGTGTTGGAGTGAGTTTATTTTTAGTATAATTCTTGCCGTTGCATTTTGGGCTAGTTGAATTTTTTTAATGTTCTGTTTTGAAATGCCCATTAGTATTAGGTTGGCAAAATCAAAGTGAGGGGTTATGATAGCTTGTGTTATGTTAATGAAATCTTGTACAAATAATAGCGGGCGTAGTTGTTTGAGAATTTTAAGTTTGAAATAGATTTTCTTTATGGTATTTCTAATGTGGGTTTCCATTGTAAGGTGTGTATCTAAGATAACACCTAGATATCTTATTTCATTTTTTATTTTAATTTCTTGATCTTGTAGTGTTATATGGGTTGGGGGGATAAATGATTGATTTTTTGATACGATTAGGACTTCAGTTTTAGCATGGTTTGTGTGGAGGTTTTGAGTTTTTAGGCAAATTGTGATTTCGTTATAGCAGTCTGAGAGGAGTTGTAATGGTAGGTTAGGTATAGTAAATGGAATGTACATCATAATATCATCTGCATATAGGTGATATTGTACTCCAAATTTTTTAAAGATATTGCAGACCGGTTTTATGTAAATGTTAAAAAGTAGGGCTGATAGTGCAGATCCTTGTGGTAAACCTATTTCTTGGTTATATGTAGTTGAAGTTTGATTACCTATTCGTACATTTTGTGTTCTATTGTGTAAATAGGAGGTGAACCATGTACTGTAGAGTTTATGCCTATCTGTCTTAGGTTGCTGAGCATTATTGAGTGATGTACACTATCAAAGGCCGCTGATATGTCAATGAAGAGGAGGATGAAAGCTTGTTTATGATTGTCGATTCCTCTTAGGAGAGTATCAATTAATACTGTTAGTAGTGTTTCTACTCCGTGGAGTGGCCGAAATCCATATCGTTGCTCGTCAAGTGGGTAAGATGTGTCAATGAATTCCTGTGTTTGTAATTGCACTACTTTTTCTATTATTTTGGCCAAAAATGGTATGCTAGAAATGGGCCTGTATGATACTGGGGATGTTTTATCTAGTTTGCCATTCTTTAGGATTGGGCGTATTTGTGCGTGTTTGAGCGATTGTGGAAGGTAACCTTGGGATAATGAGAGGTTGACTATTGGGAGAATGAAGGATAGTAGTGTGTTTTTTATCCATGACACTGGGCATGGGTCTAAATAAGAAGTTGTGGTATTGAGTCCGGATATGATAGTTTTTAATGTCGTACTTGAAATGGGGTAAAAGTCTGACCATTCGTCAACAGACTGGTGTGAGGTGTTAATCGTATCTAGAGACATTTGAGGTTTTTTTGATTTGTTTTGGTAATGATTAGCTAGTGTTTGTACTGAGATGTCAGTGATTTCATTGCTAGAAGTTTGAGCGTTATTGGTAAGATTTCTGACAATAGAAAATAGTTCTCTAGGTCTGTTATATGATTTTGATAAGGTTGCTGCGTAGTAGTTTTTCTTTGTGTTATCTAGTGTTTCTTTATATTTTATGAGATGGTTGTTGTATATTTCCTTATGTATAGTCAATTTTGATTTTCGCCATTTAATTTCATGTTTTCTTAGTTCTTTTTTCATTTGTTTTAATGTGTTGTTGAACCATGGTGTGCTTTTTGTTTTGGGGTGTGTCCTTTGTTTATTTGTGTGATTAATTTTGGCTGCATTATTGATGGTTTTATACCAGTTGTTGACAGCGTCATCAAGATCTGATGTGGTTGGCAAGAGGTGGGGGATTGTTGAATCGAGGAATTCTGTTTCATTAAATTTTTTAAATTTTGATGTGGGGCCACTTAATGTATAGTTTTTGACATTAGCAGTATGATATATGAGATTTATTTTGATAATATAATGATCAGACCAGGGTGTCTCTGTGAATGCTATGGAATTTGGGTTGATTAGTTTGAAGAGTGAATCGGGGAGAAAAATCAGATCTAGTGTTCCTCCTTTTATATGTGTTGCTGTGTTTATTATTTGATGATAATCTATATCTGATATAGCATCCAGGAATAATTTGGAGTTATGTGTTGATAGTGATGGAAGGTTAAAATCACCTAGCATGATTACAGGGTTTTGTTCAGTGGATGAGCTAAGGAGATCAATAAAGGAGTCCAGGCAATCTGCACTTTGGTCTGGAGGTCTATAAATTAAGCAGATTTTCATGAGGCCGATTTTTATCATGACGTCATCCAACGGAGCCAGAACGGAAGTACTCTCACTAGCCCAGAAGGCTTTAGCCTTCTGGGCTGGACCGGTAGCCCCACCTTCCGATCCGCCCCTAGCTGGCCATATTTCCCCAGCTGAGGCATTCCAGCGGCTAGGAGGCAGAACGGACACAGGGGTACCCACCGGGGAGGAGGGAGGGAAGGTGTGGCTGACTTATCCTGCTGTCCCTGGAGAACTCACGTTACAGGTAAGTAACTTGTATTTCTCCCAGGGCAAGCAGGATGAAGTCAGCCACAAAGTGGTGCCTCCCCAGCTACACAGGCAGCGGCGGGGAACCTATATCAAATATATCAAATATATTTGTGCCCTATAAGGTGCCCCATAAAGCACCCTATGGGGCACAATATAAGGTGCCTTGCTGGACAGTGCACTTTATAATGTGCCCTATGGAGTGCCTTATAGGGCGCCTTATGCGGCACCTTAGGTTACAGCACTGTGAGGGTGTTTTTGCTGGCAGCACTAATTTAAATTAAAGTGGGAGATCATTTTGCATCCAGTGATCACCAGATGGTGTGGTTCAGTATTAGGACTAGGGCTGTTAGAATCCATTCCAAGGTGAAGATCTTAGACTTTAGGAAGACTAACTTTGCGAAGATGGGCCAATACCTCAGGGAGTCGTTAGTGGGATGGGAACAGCTGGGGGGTGTAGAAAAACAGTGGGCAAAACTGAAAGGGGGTATTATAAAGGCAACCAACCTTTTTGTTAAAATGGTAAATAAAGGCAAAAGAAACACGAGACCGCTATGGTTTTCGAAGGAAGTAGCAGAAAAAGTGAAGAAAAAGAGGGAGGCCTTCATGAAATACAAGAGATCACAGAGAGAGGAAGACAGGCATCTGTATTTGGAAAAACTTAGAGAAGCTAGCAAAGTAGTCAAAAAGGCAAAGATTCAAAAGGAGGAGGAAATAGCCAATGCAATAAAATGGGGGGATAAGACATTTTTCAGATATATTAGTGAGAAGAGGAAGGGCAAAAGTGGTATTGTCAGACTCAAGGGTGCAGGGGGGGAATATGTAGAAGCTGATAAGGATAAAGCGGAATTGCTTAACAAATATTTTTGTTCTGTGTTCACAGATGAAGAACCAGGAGCAGGACCTCAGAAAACACCCACAAATAAGAACAGAAGCGAGGGACATCTTGAACAATTTTCAAAAGACTGTGTTCGTGAGAAACTAGCTCAACTTAAAGTAGACAAAGCGATGGGACCGGATGGGATACACCCTAGAATACTGAGGGAACTTGGGGACGTTCTAGCAACTCCACTGACTGACCTTTTCAATGCCTCGTTGTAGTCGGGAGTGGTGCCAAAGGACTGGAGAGAGGCTCATGTGGTGCCTTTACACAAAAGCGGAAGTAAGGATGTGGTTGAAAACTACAGGCCGGTTAGTTTAACTTCGGTGGTGAGTAAATTATTGGAAACGCTGCTGAAAGAGAAAATAGTGAGGTTTCTGGAGTCCGGCGGATTACAGGATCCGAGGCAGCATGGATTCACCAGAGGCAGGTCTTGTCAGACAAATCTGATTGATTTCTTTGACTGGGTGACCAGGGAGTTGGACCGAGGGAGAGCTCTAGATGTGGTGTATTTAGATTTCAGTAAAGCCTTTGACACTGTTCCTCACAGGCGACTTATAAACAAACTGAGCACCCTAGGGATGGACCCTAAAGTTACTGCTTGGGTTAGAAATTGGTTGGGTGGGAGGCGACAAAGAGTACAAGTAAATGGAGCTCACTCTGAGGAGAAGGATGTTACCAGTGGTGTGCCCCAGGGATCTGTCCTTGGTCCGATTCTTTTTAACATCTTTGTTAGTGATATAGTGGAAGGGCTGTCGGGTAAGGTTTGCCTCTTTGCGGATGATACCAAAATCTGCAATAGAGTAGACACCCAGGAAGGTGTAGATAACATGAGGAGGGATCTAGCTAAGCTTGAAGAATGGTCTAGAATTTGGCAGCTGGGATTTAATGTTAAAAAATGTAAGGTCATGCATTTGGGCTGCAGCAATCCAAGGGAGCAATACAGTATAGGAGGTGAAGTACTTTTGTCCACTAAAGAAGAGCGGGACCTAGGCGTGGTTGTGTCTGATGATCTTAAAGTAGCTAAACAGGTAGAAAAGGCGACGGCAAAAGCTAGAAGGATGCTTGGGTGCATACGGAGAGGAATGGCTAGCAGAAAAAAGGAGGTGATAATGCCTCTGTATAAGTCTTTGGTGCGACCTCATTTGGAGTATGGTGTGCAATTCTGGAGACCGCACCTTCAAAAGGATGTGAACAGGATGGAGTCGGTGCAGAGGATTGCTACTAAAATGATTAATGGGCTTCATTATAAAGCATATGAGGACAGACTTAAGGATCTTAATATGTACACCTTAGAGGAAAGGCGGGATAGAGGTGATATGATTGAGATGTTTAAATACCTCCGTGGCATAAATGTTCATGGAGAGAGCCTCTTTCAATTGAAAGCAAGTTCTGCTACGAGGGGACCTGGGATGAGGGTGAAGGGAGATAGATTCAGGAGTAATATGTGGAAATATTTCTTTACGGAAAGATTAGTGGATCCGTGGAATAGTCTCCCAGTGGAGGTGGTAGAGATGAGGACAGTAACTGAATTCAAAAAAGCATGGGACCAACACAGAGGATCTCTAAAGGTAAAAAGTGGACTGTTGTAGTTATGGAAGGACAGACTAGATGGGCCTTGTGGTCTTTTTCTGTCATCATGTTTCTATGTTTCTATGTAAAGGGTAATGCCTCAGACAGCCTTCTTACATAACACTACTGTGGGATCAATCCCATGGCCTCTGCCTCCACAGTCATTTCCCTATGGTAATGTGGTCTGGAAACTGCCTTAGCTGTGGGTCTCCCCTATTCCAGTAAGCACAGCAGAATGTATGTGCGTTGACATGCAGTTGTAGTGTAGTCAGTCCTAGATATGACAATGGCCATAGAGCCATAGCACAATGGTTAGTACAGTGACTATACAGCCAGTTCTCCTAGGTTCAAATCCCCAGTGCAACAACATCAGGAAGAGTGTCTGAAGTGGCACCTTTTTGCATGGCTGTAACAGTTAGACACATCTCTGTAGTGTGCGGGTAACGCCAACATACCCACTCACCCTAGTCCTGTAGACTACGGTGGCGCAGAGCATGGGCCGTAGAGGGCGCCACAAGTTAAGGCGCCCTATAATGCACCCGCTGGCCAACGCCAGGGAGCCTCATTGTCATAACGTAAACACCAATTCAGCAATTATATTAATAAATGGTGGCGTGGCGGCGAGATCAGGTGTATGGGGATTGGAGAAGCAGTCCACACCGTTCGCGGCGCGTTTCACTGTTCCGATAAGAATACTATGACGTGATCTGGCCATCAAAATCCCACATGTGCTGTGCGCCGTAATTACGCCAGGTAGCGCGTAGTACCGCAAGATAGCGCGTGTACGTGCACGACACGGTGCACGTGCCATGTGCGTCGTCGCACACATACACGCGCTATCTCGAGAGTGAAAAAATGGACAGGTGTTCACGGAAGCATGCATTCACCCGGAGGGAGCTCAGGATCCTGTGTGAATTGATCTGTACAAGACAGAGCCGTTTGTTCCCGGGTGCAGCAAAGAGGCAGGACCTTGGACGGGTGAGGAGAGCATGGGTGCGCCTCACCAGGCGGTACAACAGATCTGCCGACTACCCCCGTGAAGTAAGTGTATGGGGACACGTCACATAATGCCGGTTGTGCAACACAAATACAGCAAGCATCAAATATCATACATGCAGAACATGGTGGACATACCAGTCTGTGGGCCAAGCTGTTGCCACTGTAGATGCATATGTTGTGGATTGCAATCCTGCCCTATCCCCAGAACGGCCACAGACCTGATCACACAGGTTTATTACACATCCTGGTGTTATGTTACCTGCATGTGATGTGGTCCCAAATGTCTGCTCCATCCCCAGGAGGCGTCACACATGGTTACAGAGGTCTAGCATAGATCCTGGTGTTAGGTTAACTGCATCTGTGTCAGTCTCAGAGCTCTGCCCTAACCCCAGGTGGCCCTTGACCTGATTGCAGTGGTCCATTAGAGATCCTGCTGTCAGGGTATCTGCATCTGTTTCATTCTCACCGCTCTGCCCTAACTCCAGGAGGCCCTGGACCTGATTACAGAGGTCTATTATAAATCCTGGTGTCAGGGTAACTGCATCAGTTGGGGTTTCACAGCTCTGTCCTAACTCCAGGAGGCCCTGGTCCTCATTACAGTGGTCTATTATAAATCCTGGTGTCAGGGTAACTGCATCAGTTGGGATTTCACAGCTCTGCCCTAACTCCAGGAGGCCCTGGACCTGATTACAGAGGTCTATTAGAGATCCTGGTGTCAGGGTACCTGCATCTGTTTCATTCTCACAGCTCTGGCCTAACTCCAGGACGCCCTGAACCTGATTGCAGAGGTCTATTATAGATCCTGGTGTCAGGGTAACTGCATCAGTTGGGGTTTCACAGCTCTGCCCTAACTTCAGGAGCCCCTGGACCTGATTACAGAGGTCTATTAGAGATCCTGGTGTCAGGGTAACTGCATCAGTTGGGGTTTCACAGCTCTGCCCTAACCCCAGGAGTCCCTGGTCCTCATTACAGTGGTCCATTAGAGATCCTGGTGTCAGGGTACCTGCATCTGTTTCATTCTCACAGCTCTGCCCTAACTCCAGGAGGCCCTGGACCTGATTACAGAGGTCTATTAGAGATCCTGGTGTCAGGGTAACTGCATCAGTTGGGGTTTCACAGCTCTGCCCTAACTCCAGGAGGCCCTGGCCCTCATTACAGAGGTCTATTATAAATCCTGGTGTCAGGGTAACTGCATCAGTTGGGGTTTCACAGCTCTGCCCTAACTCCAGGAGGCCCTGGACCTGATTACAGAGGTCTATTATAAATCCTGGTGTCAGGGTAACTGCATCAGTTGGGGTTTCACAGCTCTGCCCTAACTCCAGGAGGCCCTGGTCCTCATTACAGTGGTCCATTAGAGATCCTGGTGTCAGGGTAACTGCATCATTTGGGGTTTCACAGCTCTGCCCTAACCCCAGGAGTCCCTGGTCCTCATTACAGTGGTCCATTAGAGATCCTGGTGTCAGGGTACCTGCATCTGTTTCATTCTCACAGCTCTGCCCTAACTCCAGGAGGCCCTGGTCCTCATTACAGAGGTCTATAGCCCAGCTAGGTGTGTTGGTGCATGCTCCTGTTGCAGTCGGCCACAAATGCCCTATTAACAGGAGGCCCTAGTTGTGTCCACACAGGTAGAGTACACATCCTGGTGTTCTGGTAGTCTTTCCTGGTGATGTGTTCAGGGCCACCCAATCCCCGCACGACACCAGAACACATCACACATGTTCCAATACAGATATCATGGTGGCATGGCGTGTGTGTCTGCAGATGTGTGTAAGTGATGTAAATACACAGGTGTGTGCCGGACCCCACAGGGATCAAGAAACACCTCCCCTGTAGACCAGCTTATGTACCCCACACATGGCATGGTGCTGCCATGTAATGCAAGGAGAGCATAGGATCTGGGTAAGGCTGGTCTGTTGGGTTGCCCAAACGACACGTGCCCAGAACCACAGCCACACATGCAGGTGGTGCTGGCAGCAGGTAGTATAGGACCTACTGGCATGAGCAGCAGCAGCACCCTGCTGTATGCAGTGATGTGTGATATGCGTTAGGCACCCACCAGAGATATCTGGCCCTTAATGTTCCCATCCATTGCATTTCCACCCAGGTGGAGGACCTATGGAAAAAGGGATGTGAGTTGCGGCTGCACTGCCCGGATGTCCTTGAGTGGCTACAAAGGAGGGCGCTGCAGCAACGTGGCGGTGAGTGTTGCGGTCCCTGCAGCGCAGTGCAGCATGTCACAGTGGGCCAACAACCTATGGGAGGCCACACTATGTTTATATGGCGTTGTAATTGCATGATGGTGTGCTAATGACTGTCTTCCCCCACAGAAGCTGCTGCTGCTGGTGAGGAGACATCAGCCTCAGGGCCACCCACAACACGCCCCAAAGAAGAATACAAAGAATAAAACTTAGCACTTAGCTTTGTTGATAATCTTCTTAAGGCAGATGAAAAATAGATGTGTGAGTGAAGAAGTGCCAGAATGTCTAAATTTGCGACGTGCCACACGTTTCAGGTCTAACACAAAAAGTTTTTCAACCCTGCTTCAGGCCATCTCATACTGGCTATCGTATCTTCTTTTCTGCTTCAAATCTTTTTAAGAAACACCAAAGCTTCTTCATACCAAATCGTAGTCAAGGGCATCATTCACTTTTTATACTTCGGCGTCTGACGTCACTCACATCAGATGACCATTAGCTATCAAACTAACTCAAAAGCAATTGCATCTGTTAGGGAGGACCCACTGACAAGGGAACACCTTACAGACATACAATGCTCGTTTCAATTGGCTGTTGGTGTGCCAATCAAGTTGTGTATTTAACCCACTAGGGATGACAGTATTAAGGCAATAAATCCACCTTTGTTCTCATAGCTGCTCATGATCGCCACCTCTTGGAGCACCTTACAGACATAAAATGCTCGCTTCAATTAGATGATGGTGTGCCAATCAAGTTGTATATTTAACCCACTAGGAATGACAGTATTAAGGCGATAAATCCATCTTTGTTCACGTAGCTGTAATCTCTGCTCACAATCGCCACCTCTTGGATCCAGGGGCTCATAATCCAAAACACGCCATCTCAGCGAATCAAAAACATGAGAATGCCGTAAACAATGCTCCACCATGGGAGCTGAAAGGTTTTTTGTCCGTAACCGCGAGGCATGCTCGGAAAGCCGAAGTTTAATCGGGTGTGTAGTGCATCCTACATAATATTAGGACAATGCACTGTTGAAGGTTTGCCTATCCTGGCAGACAGCAGGCTTCTTGTGTGATGCCCTGCAATATTCTTGTATGCATCTTTTGCTAATGACCTCACATTGGTGGTGTAGCCTACCGGTTTGTGCATTGACATTTGTGCTAATGGTCATAGGTTTGATCCTCTCTGTTATCTTTCATTTGTATGCCTGTCCTGCACAGCTACTTTTCATTCCTCTAATAGTCATATCTGTGCACATCTATGCTGTTAGCACATTGTACCCTTATCACAGTTGCCAACCATCCTTCTGTCCGTCTATGTGTGTCTGCCAGCTGTGTGCCGTCCTGCCCTGATGTGCAAGCTGCTACCCCATGTCCTGCACTGGTACACGGTTCTGCATTGAAGCTCTTCCTGGTTGCCTCTCCTGTGTGTGCTCTGCATGGCATTGCTACTCCTCTGTCCTCCTCTCATTGCACCTATCCTGCTACCTCTACCTCCTCTGCTGGACATGTCTTCCCATCCTCTGCCACACACTGTCATTATTGCACGGTACATCACCCTGTGCATCGCTACAGCTGCCCCCAATATGTTTGTCCATTTTTCCAGCTGCCACATGGGCTGGACACAGATTTATCTGGTCCATCATCTCAGATCTATTTCCTTCCATCACTTGTGCATTGTCTTTCCTTGGTGCTCTATGCAGTGTTAGGGTTACATCTGTGTTTGGCCCATGCCTTTCTTTCTTTTCAACTTGGGTGACCTTAGTGCCCTTGGCCAACATTTCTTGAGTCACCTATACATCCTTGGGGCATCTTTAGCCACACCTTAGATTCAGCCAGCTTGTGGGGCACCTAATATGGTGCCTTGGGGGTTGACAACCTTTCAACATGCCCTCTGAGACACATTATATAACCCGCCTTGGCTGACGTGGTGGTTTAGGATGTGCCTTCTGGTGCGCCCTAAAAGGTGCATTAGGTTATGGCACTGGAGTGCGGGTATTTTTAGCTAGCAGCACAGATTGTTGGACTGTTTCAAGCAGGAAAAGGAATTGCCTTGACCACCCTTATTCATTAGGCTCACTGGGTGATTGAACTCATGACCCCATCTCAGCAAACATTGTATTAACCAGCGTGCTACACCTCTGTTGCTGTGATTGCAGATCGGCACGCGAAGTTAAGGTTAATGCGCGGTAACGTGCACGGCTCCCTCTATCGCGCAATAACGGGCACGGCGCACTTTATCACGCGATAACAGGCACGTGCACTTTATCGCGCGATAACAGGCACGGTGCACTTTATCGCGCGATAACAGGCACGGTGCACTTTATCGCGCGATAACAGGCACGGTGCACTTTATCGCGCGATAACAGGCACGGTGCACTTTATCGCGCGATAACAGGCACGGTGCACTTTATCGCGCGATAACAGGCACGGTGCACTTTATCGCGCGATAACAGGCACGGTGCACTTTATCGCGCGATAACAGGCACGGTGCACTTTATCGCGCGATAACAGGCACGGTGCACTTTATCGCGCGATAACAGGCACGGTGCACTTTATCGCGCGATAACAGGCACGGTGCACTTTATCGCGCGATAACAGGCACGGTGCACTTTATCGCGCGATAACAGGCACGGTGCACTTTATCGCGCGATAACAGGCACGGTGCACTTTATCGCGCGATAACAGGCACGGTGCACTTTATCGCGCGATAACCCACGATTGCTACCTTAAGACCAGAACGCCCACTCCTTATATGGCATTCTTCACATTATCACTGCAACTAGCACTGGTAACATTAAGACGGTTTAGTAAACATACCCCTAAGCTTCAACATGCACTGTAGTTCAGAAAAATGCAATGAAATAATTATTTCTTAGAAGGCATTTAATATAGGGTTGTAGCAAATTTATTTCTCAAGAACTCATATAAGGGGACACTAGTTAGATAAAGTTTTAGTGTCTCAGATTCTGATGGGTTTGCCACTCTTGACTACCTGTGTAATGACACCTTTGATTGCTGATTATTACTGGAATTTATGATTTCTATTCCCAACTCTCGGAACTTTACATTATGGGGTATGTTTACTAAACCGTCTTAACGTGCGCCCGGCGATAATGTGCAGGCTGCCATAAAAGGAGTGGGTGTTTCAGTCTTAAAGTAGCAAAATGGGATTATCACGCGATAACGCACGCTGCGGCGCACATTATCGGGCGAAGCGCCGCTAAGTGCGTTAACGCGCGGTAATCTTAAGTAGGCACCCAGACATGCAAACATCAAAACAGAGGTGTAGCACAATGATTAATACACTGACTGAGGGTACAGGGGTCATGAGTTTGATCCCCCAGTGTGCCTAATGCATAAGGCTGGCTGAGACATCACCCTTTACTTTTAGGTAGTGATTTTTGAGGCATTTTTACTTTTATTTTAATTAGTGCTGCCAGCAAACACACCCTCACGGGTGGCGTAACCTAAGGTGCAGCATAAGGCACCCCATAACGCACTCCATAGGGCACATTATAAAGTGCACTGTCTGCCAAGGCACCCTATAATGTCCCCTATAGGACACCTTATAAGGCGCTTGATAGGGCGCCTTATAAGGTGCCTTATGGGGCGCCTTATGAGGCACCTTAAGGTTACAGTACTCTGAGGGTGTTTTTGCTGGCAGCACTAATGTACATTAAAAATAGACAATGTCTCAGACAGCCCTATCAAATAACCCCACCATGGGTTTGAACCTATGACCGCTGGCTTCACAGGCAGTGAAGTAACCAGTGGGCTACAGCTCTAAAACTGCGAACAAACCCCTGGCTGGCTGCAGAAGGACTGCACGTCACCACAAAAACTGTCTGCTGTGGTTACCAGGATAGGGTTAACCCACCCGTACCCATGATGCACTGCACATGCAAATCAGCAGTCGACAGATGGGCACAAGATGGGTATGCACCCCCATAGCACCTCGGCCTGGTAGGGGGAACTGACCGTGTGTGGTACTGGCACAGAGTAGCCACAGACCGTCACATTGTGCGGGTACTGTGCTCACCCTGAGGGTGAGGTGGGGCGCCCAGCACCAGGTCCACAGCACCTTTCATGGCTGAAATATGCCATGCTGCAGGTCCCCATCAGTGCTACTGGGTGTGATATGTAGTTCCTGTAGACACACCTAGGTTGCATCTGTGTCCTTCTGTATTTCTCAGTCATGTCTAGCCCTTATGGGCTATGATGCACCCAGAATAGTGCATATCCTCTGTTGGTGCCATGGTTACGGGAGCGGGAGCGGGAGGGGGTGTTTTGACCCATGTACCACCACCACCACCACCACCACACAACTCAACCCACCCTCTGGGGCTCAGGGTGGGAAACAGGATCACCCACCAATAGATCCACATTCTACCTCCCTGCAATGGTAGCAGTAGAGGGGACCATCAACCCCAGTCCTGCTGGGGAACAGACACCCTACAAGGCAGGCAATGCAGAGCTGTACACATCCATAAAGCAATAACAAACAGACAGACAATAGGCCTGGAAATGCTCAGCTGCCTCCCACCACTATTTGACATTGTCCAGCAGCTGCACCCTGCAAGGTGTTCCAGCAAGACACATACCAGCTGCAGACAGTCTGCTAACTAGTCCATGGTCCTGGAAAAGATGCATGTACCCAGAACTGGGATGTCAGGATACACACCAAGCAGATAAGTCAGTGATTGGGTCCCAAAACAGACCCATAAATATCATAAAAGAAATACAATATAGCACTATGGGGGAACCTAGCCATGCCGTGGTCACTACTCAGTCAGGGTGAGAGTGACCTCCCAGCAGGACATGCTGTGGCCACGCTGTCTGTGCAGGTGGTGGCCAGGCACTACAATGTCCGAGCCATTGCCCTATGCCCTGTGCAGATGCGGTCAGGCCAGGCCACACTATCCAGGCAATTCCCACAGTACCTTGCTCCTTATTATGCACATTGGCAGGCCATTACTGGCAACAGTGCTAGCAGTGTGGGCTGTGGAGGGTTTTGTCAGCCACCACACACTGGATAGACCAGGGGTCCCCAAACCTGTCCTGGAGGGCCGCAATCCTGGCAGATTTTTGGGATAGCCCTAATGAATATGCATGAGATATATATGCATTAGAGATATCCTCCCAACCTGACTGGTTTGTGGCCCTCCAAATACTGGATTGGGAGACCCCTGCCTTACACCTCTGTCATTTAAGATTGTGAGTGGGCAAGGTACAGATGTCCTAGACATCAAAAGGGTAGACAGAATTTGTCACATTGCTCCTCGATTGTCACCACCACCAAAACGTTGTATCCCATTTTCAAGCATCTGTCCAGTTGGCCATTCTGATATGCCCGCCCTGCTGTTGCCGCACATGTACACGCCATAGGAAACCTGTCCGAGAGAGAGGAAAACCCTGCACAGCGCAATTTCACTGTGGGCTCATTCGCCTTGTATGGGGACGGAACATGGACCCTTCCAGAATTCATATCCTTTTTTTTGGTGCTTTCTTGGGAGTGTTTTTTGATGTTTCCCATAGAGATCACTATTGCCCAGCTTGGTTATTTTATTTTTCCATTTTCTTCTGTTCATTTTCACTGTTTATTTGCCCTTTTGTTCCGTGCACATGTATCACACGTATCACTTTTTTGTAGGTTTCCCTGGTTTTGTTGTACATTGCTGACAGAAATGGTTTCTCTTCCCTTTAAATCAGCTCTAACGCCAGGGTTTCACTGGTGTTAGTTATCAGCCTCGGATTTCACAAGTGTTAGTGTGCAGGGAACCTCTCCCCTCCCACTCTCCACCCATTGACCCCTTATCTCCGCCCCTGTGGAGCTTTCCTCCGCCCTCCAGGAGCCTTTCTCCGCCTTCAGTGCTCGTTTGCGCCGCTGCGCACGTTATCGCGCGCTAAGGTACCTCTGCCCCCAATCGCGCGCTAAGGTACCTCTGCCCCCAATAAAGCGCCATTATCACGTGATAAGGTACCTTATCGCGCGATAACGTCACAGAGCACACATTAAAGCAGGGGTGGGGAACCCTGGTCCTGGAGAGCCGCAGACCAGTCAGGTTTTCGGGATATCCCTAATGAATATGCATGAGATATATATGCATTAGAGATATCCTGCCAACCTGACTGGTTTGTGGCCCTCCAGGGCTGGATTTGGAGACCCCTGCCTTACACCTCTGTCATTTAAGATTGTGAGTGGGCAAGGTGCAGATGTCCTAGACATCGAAAGTGTATATAGAATGTGTCACATTCCTCCTCGATTCTCACCACCACCAAAATATTGTCTATTAAACAACTTTTTGGTGGTGGTGAGAATCGAGGAGGAATGTGACACATTCTATATACACTTTCGATGTCTAGGACATCTGCACCTTGCCCACTCACAATCTTAAATGACAGAGGTGTAAGGCAGGGGTCTCCAAATCCAGCCCTGGAGGGCCACAAACCAGTCAGGTTGGCAGGATATCTCTAATGCATATATATCTCATGCATATTCAATAGGGATATCCCGAAAACCTGACTGGTCTGCGGCTCTCCAGGACCAGGGTTCCCCACCCCTGCATTAAAGGGTATGTTTACTAAACCATCTTAATGTGCACCCACAGTGAAATTGCGCTGTGCAGGGCTTTCCTCTCCATTGGACAGGTTTCCTATGGTGTGCACATGTGCGGCAACAGCAGGGCGGGCATGTCAGAACGGCCAACTGGACAGATGCTTGAAAATGGGATACAGAGGGCTACAGGTGGCACATGCTGTGGTGCAGCTGGGGCACAGTGCGGACTAGGTATATGCCTAGGTGGCACTTAGGAATGCTGAAACTGTACAGCAGCCAGACAGCAACTGATGAGGGCCCAACATGGTCACGAGTGTGTTTATCACAGTGTCACAGGGGATAGTACCCAGCAGGTACCTCCAAGGGCACAGAACATTGGCAGGCGGTGTTGGGGGGGAAGCGTGGACGTCTATTCAGGCACCCCTACCCAAGAATACACACCATAGGCATCTGCCTACCTGCACACTGGATGGCCTGAGACTGCGCACCACCAGCAGAAGGGCATGTCAGCATGGTAGCAGAGGAGTACTGGTGGTGGAGGGGGGCAGTGGCAGCTGCCCAGAGCAGACCATGGACTAGCCCTGTGTAGGTGGGTGCCATGCACTGCAACAGTCAGGCCCTGCGGGATGAACAGTTATGGTATCACCAGGGAATGCACTGTCTCTGTGGCAACACGGTGGTGCAGTGCACACGAGCAGTGTGTTCAGAGGCAGAAGGTCACAGGTTCAAGTCTCAGCTGTGGTTCCTGCCAACCCAGCCCCCATATTTTACCCACTACTAAAACGTGCTAATACAGACAGAACCTGTAGTGCAGATGACATAGACATGCCCAAAACACCTACATTTTACCCTACAGAGCACAGATACCATAAACATGCGCATTACCTAGAGCAGAGTCTCCCAAATGCAGTCCTGGAGGGCCAAACACCATCCAGGTTCCATGCTGCCTCTAATAAAGATGGCTGTGCTGCATTGCTATGCACCGCCCCCATGGTATGCAGATGTATCTCATGCATATTCATGAGGGACAGCATGAAAACCCGAACAGTGTTTGGCACACCAGGACTGGAGTTGGGAACCTCTGCCGTAAAGCAGCAGCCAACAGGGGCAGACACACCCGCACCCACAGGCTCTATTATCCAATGCCTCCTGGAGAGGCAGGACATTGGGCCCTGCATACATCTCCCAATACTAGCACTTGCATACCTTAGCAATGCCACCCTAAACCTGGGAATACGGTACACAGCTATCAAAAGGTTGCTATGATTACTGGCAGATAGCAATTCCGAAGTTAAGTACAATTTTCTGATTGAGCTGCATCATGGCAACCTTTCTGATGTCTGTGGAGTGTGCAACAGGTCTTGTGTCTGACAGTGTTTACCACCCTGGGGAGTGACCCCAACAGTATTGCGTACCATAGCCATGCCTGCACTGTGCCCAGGACTGGAGCGGTGGCTAGGGCTGCCAAACACCTCTATAGTTGTACAATGCTGGCATAGGTGTGGGAGTGTGTGTCTGTCTATCCAGTGTGTGGTGGCTGCAAACACCTTCCACAGCCCACACTGCCAGCACTGTTGCCAGTATTGGCCTGCCAATGTGCATAATGAGGAGCAAGGTACCATGGGTATAGCCCGGACAGGGTGGCCTGGCCAGGATGCATCTGCACAGGGCATAGGGCAATGGCTGGGACATTGTAGTGCCCGGCCACCACCTGCACAGACAGGGTGGCCACAGCATGTCCTGCTGGGAGATCACTCTCACCCTGACTGAGCAGTGACCACGGCATGGCTAGGTTCTCCCATAGTGCTATATAGTATTTCTTTCATGTGATATTTATGGGTTCCCTTTTGGGGCCCAATCACTGACATCTGCTTGGTGTGTATGCTGACATCCCAGTTCTGGGTGCATGCATCTTCTCTAGGAACATGCACTATGGACTAGCTAGCAGACTGTCTGTAGCTAGTATGTGTCTTGCTGGAGCACCTTGCAGGATGCAGTGGCTGGAGGCTTGCTGCAGGAGAATATCAGATAGGGGTGGGGCACAGCTGAGCAGTTCCAGGCCTAATGTCTGTCTACTATTGCTTTATGGATGTGTACAGAGCTGTGTTGACTGCCCTGTAGAGGGTGTCTGTTCCCCAGCAGGACTGGGGCTGATGGTCCCCTCTACTAACACCACTGCAGGGAGGTAGAATGTGGATCTGTTGGTGGGAGATCCTGTTTCCCACCCTCAGCCCCAGAGGGTGGGTTGGGTGGTGGCACATAGTCTGCCTATGGGTCCATAATGGCTAAACCTGACTGAGAAATACAGATGTATCCAAGGTGTGTCTGCAGGAACTACCTAGCTCACACACTAGCACTTCTGGGGAACTGCAGCATGGCCTGTTTCTGCCATGGAAGGTGCTGTGGACCTGCTGCTGGGCGCCCCACCTCACCCTCAGGGTGAGCACAGTACCCGCACAATGTGACGGTGTGTAGCTACTCTGTGCCAGTAACACACATGGTCAGTTCCCCCTACCAGGATGAGGTGCTGTGGGGGTGCATACCCCATCTTGTGATCATCTGTAGACTGCTGATTTGCATGTGCAGTGCATCATGGGTATGGGTGGGTTAACCCTATCCTGGTGATCACAGCAGACTGTTTGTATGGTGACGTGCAGTCCATCTGCAGCCAGCCAGGGGTTTGTTAGCAGCTGTAGCCCACTGGTTACTTCACTGCCTGTGGAGCCAAAGATCATGGGTTCAATCCCATGGTGGGGTTATTTGATAGGGCTGTCTGAAGCATTGTCTATTTTTAATGTACATTAGTGCCGCCAGCAAAAACACCCTCAGAGTACTGTAACCATAAGGTGCCTCCGCCCAATGTGCAGTGGCAGCCAAGAGAGCAAAGAGAATGCTTGGTATCATAAGGAAAGGAATAGAAAATAAAACAAAGGATATTATAATGCTTCTGTATCATTCCATGGTGTGACTGCACCTTGAATATTGTGTGCAATTCTGGTCGATGTATCTTAAAAAGGATATAGCATTATCAGAAAAGGTACAGAGAAGAGCCACCAAAATGGTGAAGGGGGTGGAAGGATACCCCTATGAAAAGAGGCTAAAAAGGTTAGAGCTCTTCAACCTGGAAAAGAGATAGCTGAGGGGAGATATGATAGAGGTCTTTAAATGAATGAATGGAATGGAACGTGTAAACGTAGATCGATTGTTTACGCCATCAAAATATAGAAAGACTAGGGGACATACAATGAAGCTACAGGGTAACCTATTTAAGAATAATAAGAGAAAATATTTTTTTCACTCACCATGTAATTAAACTGTGAATTTTGTTAACGGAGGATGTGGTAAAAGCTGTTAGTGTAGCCAGGTTTAAGAAAGGTTTGGACAAGTTCCTGGAGGAAAGGTTCATAAATCATTATTAAAGGGGACCTGTGATATCCGCTGCTTGCCCTAGTACAAGCACTGAGGAACCTGTGTCTTTTGGGGAAACTGCTAGGTGCTTGTGACGTAGATTGGCCACTGTTGGAAACAGGATACTGGGCTTGATGGACCTTGGTCAGATCCAGTATTGCATATCTTATGTTCTTATCTGCAAATTTGATTACTTCAGTCATTATTCCCATTTCCAGGTTATTTACGAATATGTTAAAAAGCAGCCGGCCAGCACATATCCATGGGTACTCCGCTATTCACCTTTCTTCACTGGGAAAATTGGCCATTTAATTCAACCCTCTGCTTTCTATTTTATCACAGTTCCTGATCCACAATAGTACACTGCCTCCTATCCCATGACTTCTTAATTTTGCCAAGAGTCTCTCATGGGGGACCTTGTCAAAGGCTTTCTTAAAATCCAGATACACTATAACAGCTGACTCACCTTTGTCTACCTGTTTATTCACAGCTTCAAAAAAATAACAGATTATTTATTTAACAAGTTTTTCTATACCACCTTTAGCCAAGGTGGTTTACAGAGAACAATATCAAACTCCATTGAGATGCAGTTACCAAAAGATCTCTAATGTTAGAACTCCTAGTATGGGCAATAGTAAGGGGCTTATCAAAACTAGAATGAAGTTTTAAAAGGGGCCAATGTTTCTGCAATATACGATCCGTGGAGTGTTCTGCATATAAGGAAGTACTCCTACAACAGAATCACCATCTATTTTTGATGTCCGTGTCAGTTCTTCAGACATTAGAGATCTTTTGGTACATTCAGCATTGCCATTTGACAGACCCATTCACTAACAGGACAAGCCAGGTCATTTTGCTTGCAATATCTACTGCACTACTGTAATGGAAGGGAACACTTGGATCGATCCGGCGACCGGCCAATTTTACTGTCCACCAAATGGCATACCACTTGCATGTCAGCTTTTGTGGTTTATGTTTTATGTTGTCTGTGCAATCTATTATATTTAGGAAGTACCACTCGTCCAATCAAATTAGGACTGGCTGAGTATGCTTCTCACATCTGGTCAGCTGTTTTATCAACCTTATTTGTGGAGCATTGTCTATGGCAACGACATGATTTTGCAAGTTTTCACTGGCGGGTTATTGATTTTGTAGCAGAAGATCCTTGGGGTGGCAATCAAACATTTAAACTACAAATGGACCGAACAAAGGTGGATCTTTCAATTGAACACTTTGAGCCCTAACGGGTTGAATTTAGAATATGACTGGTCTAGCCTGTCTTGAAAGTCCAATGGGATGAGGTGTTTCCCTATTAGTGGGATTCCCCTCCTCTGATTGATGGTTCCTCTTTTGTGATGTCATTTTCTGTTGGTCATTTGGTATAGAGGCAGGTATTTAAACAGCAGCTTTTTGAATTACATGTCTGACCCTCTTTCGGCGTATTGAGAAATGCTGGTTTTGAGATTCTTGATCCCAAGCACTGAAGCAGAGCGGACAGCTCGAAATGAGTATGTCATGCTGGGATATATGTTGTTACCAAGCTGGATGATGCCACGTTGAATGTATATAATCTTAGATAAGTCTTGACTGTTTTCTTGGGTTTATTAATTACAGGAACTATAAAATGAATGTTCAGGTCATTCGGGAGTGAAGGTTTTCCTGTCTTGGTGGTACATCTGACAAAAGACACATTACTGTTACCTGCCCTCACTTTTTCACTTTTTTCATGAGGTTATTCTTGATTTTTGATTGCTTGGATTTGTGTTTAACCTACACGAGATTTCATATTGTGATGAGTGAGTAAAGGCAGGGAGCTGAGGAGTTGGGCAGAATCTTATGAATAGTCGTAATGACCTTGTGTTTTGTTCTTTGGATATTGGCAGCCAATATAGGTTCTTGAGAGTGGGTGTAATGTGTTGATGTCTCGAGGTACCTGTTAGGATTCTGGCAGCAGTGTTTGAGCTAGCTTGAGCAGATAGAGTGCATGTTTTGGGAGGCCTTGGAACAATATGTTTCCATAGTCTAGATGTGGTGTTATGATAGATTGAAATACTGTCCTGTAGTCCTCGTGGTTAAGTAGGGGTCGTAGGTAGTGGAGCGATTTCATTTTAAGATATGCATTATTGACTGTCTTCCTGATATGGGAATGCATGTTGAGGCCTCTGTCAAGGATTATCACCAGATATTTGATTTTGCCTTGTACTGTGAGTTCAGTATGTTGAAGCGTGAGCTTTTTTGAGGGAATGAAGGAAGAGTCTCTTGTGACCAGTAGTACTTAGGTTTTGCTGCTGTTTACCGCTCGTGTGGACCCATCTGGTCCAGGAGCTCTCCAGCTGCCACTGGCAGCATTGCAAGAAAATTTAGGGGCTCCCTTCCTGTACCTCAGGTCCCCCTCTCTGGCTGCCTCTGCAAATTCCACCTCTTCTCTCCTGTTGGGATATCTTGGCGTAGGGATAGTTTTGCTCCTTCAGATGCTATCTGTGACTGTAATCATGGCCTGCCTGCAGTTTGCACGATGGAGAAAAAGAAAATGTCCTGTGGGCTAAGAAAGTATATGCTATAAGAGAGCTTTTGCGGCCTGCTGTAGTCTGGAGGCCTTGCTTTCAGTAGAAGTGCATAAAGTTAGGCTCAGAGAGAAATACAGGCCTGCTCAGTGAATTAATTAGCAGAACACATACTTTCGGCCTTGAAGGAAAGAAAAAAAGAAAATGCCATTTAGCACCAGGAGATGAAAAGACCATAAACCAGACCAAGGAATGCAGGAAAAGATTTGCTTGACAGCACAGATAAGAAGCACAAATAAGCAAAAAAAAAAAACCTTGAGAGCACCATCTGCAAGGGAGGGTAGCCCTAAGGTATAATTGGCATTATTTATGGGAGGGGGCCTCAGAGAAGGAGTTCTAGCAAAGTTTTCTTTCTTTGCTAGTAACTCTGACTTTTACAGAATGACATCAGACTTCTAGAAGTTTTTGTGACGGAGAATATCTTTATAAGGGGAAGGCTCCATTACTCAGTGGGCAGTCTGCTCTCTGATCCTGGACAGAGAGGGGGTTGCCTGTCACAGTCTCAGACAAGAGTCTTTTGCTCTCTGCACTGGTGATTTATTTCGCTTTGGTATACCAATAAAGAAGCTTTGCATCTGAGCAGAAGTTTGTCCTGAGTAATTTGTTGCTAATTGGTAATTGGTAATATCTAAAAATAAACAGCTGTTGTGGGAGAAAGGGCCCCACAAATGGTGCGAAACCCGGCCGCATCTCACTTCTAAATTGAGTGTAGTCACTCCTAACCTTTTTCTAAATTGCCCAAGGATTCTTCGGACTACGCTTTTGGCTGCGTGTTTGTCCGAAAGGCTCCCTCCTGTTTTAAAAGGCAACAACAGGGGATGTGCATTCCTTCTCATTAGGAGAAGAGGCTACCTCCTGTTCTTAACATTAAAAAAAAAAAAAAATAGAACAGGGGTTGCGTTTCCTTCTGCTGGCCTAGAAGACGTGCTTCCCTCCTGCTAGTTCAGGAGAAGTGCATGCGGTCCCTGTGTGACGCAGTGACATCTGGATTTCCCTAGGAAGACATCGCTTGTGAGTATTTGTTTCCTGTCTACCCCATCAATGACAGAAGACTTGCCGGTGGGTGAGTAGTGACGTTATGCTTTTATGTGATCACTGTTCTGCTATTGTGCTGCTATGTAACTGATTAGGGTGTTCTGTAAATATTAGGGAAAGTAAGGTTTTTTTTGCCCAGACCTTAGATCTTCAAAGTCCCAGGATTGCTTGGTGTATATGTGAGACTGTACGCCCAAAGAAATTTGAGCGAAGCGCCTGTGTGTCCCTATCCACGGTTCCGTATCTCCGCGAGGGGAACGGCTGGGTTTGGACGAAGCATAAGAACTGTGTGTGTGTGTTTGAGTCCTGGATTTTGTAACTTCGTTTCCTCTGCAAATAAAGAGGTGATTTTTGTAAAAACGCGAAGTTACCAGCTCCTCTGTAACTTAAAGAGGGTGCTGGCAGGTTTATTCCTGCCAAAAAGGTGAAATTACCAGCGAATTTACCAACTCCTCTGCAGATAAAGAGGTTCGATTTTTATATATATATATATATATCGGTAAAAAGTGAAGTTATTAACAGGATTTTGCCTGTAACTAAAGTGTCCCCACACTGTGAAAACACCAGGTTTACTGATTATAGGAAGAAAAGGGACAGTTGAGTATGTTTAAAAGAAAATCCAAACAGCTGATAAATGATAAGGAATGGACTGAGTCTGGTCCTACTCCCATAGATTCCCTCATTAGGCAGAACCCCCTGTTGGAATCCTCAATAAAAAATTGCTCTAAACAGTGGGAGAAATGGGCGAAAAAGGATGCTGCTCTCGCCTGGCCAGCGGGAGGATCATTTGATCCGCTGATTTTAACTAAAATTAGGGATCATATTTTATTTACCAAATGTGGAAAAGCTCAGCTAGAACATCTGTGGCATATCTCTCTCTGGATGCAGACTGGTCCTCACCCAGCGCCCACAGCGCCTGTTTCCCCACCACCATACTGGGCATCAGAAAATAAGACCATGGCAGCTATTGGCTACTCTGATCCAGTATTAAAACCTAAACGGGAACAAATTCCTTCTAGTGTTCCTGATGCTGAAATTACTGAAGCCCTTAACGATGCTATAAGAGAAGGTAATGGCATGTGGGCTGAAGTTGAGGGAGTCATAAATCTTAAACCGACAGTGCCCCCGCCATCTGATGTTAGTGAATATTCAGAAGCACGAAAGCTGTTGGCAGAGCAACAGAAGCTTTTGAAGGAGGAACTACAGCAGTTAGAGCATGACAAAGAAACTGTCAGTAAGCAGAAAGAGGCTTTGGAATTTGAGCTCTCACGTCTTCATCAAGACGAACAGGATCAACCCGAACAGGATGATCTTTTAACCCCCAATAAAGAACTTGATGAAGTCAAAGTCCCTGATAAGAAATTCAAACAAAAGCCATTGTTGCCTAAGAGTGATAGGCAGACACGATCACGTACTACTGGCAAACCACTGTTGTCCCTCATAGATGAGGAAGACTACGCAGATGGGGGTGGTTTTTCCTTAGTGGCCCAGCAGGGAAATAAAGATATTTTGAGTTTTGTTACAGAGATGGAGGGAGGAAATGGTTATTATGTGTACCTTTGGTCCTCCAATCTGTACGGATGGACCAAGAATAATCAGCCCCAAATGTTGCAGTGGCCCCCAACTGGCTCACTCGACACAGTACATCTTAATACTGCCCGCCTTTGTATTCGTGGCGGTGCGGGTGATCCCGGCTGGGACCTCACCTACATGGAAGCAGGTCTGAGAGTTTGGGAGAAATATGAGGGAAAGGAGCCCAAATCAGGTTTAATGTTTCCCATTATACACACCACTCATGGACAGAAATATGTCCCCTGGAACTTCACGGACATGACAAATATTGCTTCAAGCCTACCTCCCTTAAACCGAGGAGGCGGAGCATGGATTCAGAAATTTGAAAGGGTAACGGCCGGCTATAGCCTGGCCCTGGGAGATGTGAAGGCTTTGCTTGCTAAAATTCTTGGTAATAATGCCACAAATCAGATTTTCATAGGAGCAGGCCTGCCAGATGTTACCATAGCCGATAGTAGGTTTGACGGTGCATCTTTTAATAACTACCGTCCACACATTTGGGCATCTCTACGGGAAACATACCCTACGCAGCGTAGTATGACTCCCCTTACTACTATGCGGTTCCAACCCGGAGAGGATATTAGTGCATATCTTGCAAAATTCCAAGATTTGTGGGAAGCACAAATGGGCGTTTCATATGACGACCCGAACATGTCACTCATGTTTTTCCAGACTCTTTGTAATACTCTCCCTCCTACAGTATTAGCAAAACTTAAGTCTGTGGTAGGTCTTGAGACCGAGCCATGGCCCAAACAACAGGCCCATATCTTTCACTACATCCGCTCCTTAGAGGAGGACACCCTAAAACCTGAAAAGGACTTTAAGCAAGCTCAGGCCCGTCTTTTGAGCCTTCAGCTTAAAGGATTGCAAGAGAATAAGGAGCTACCGACTCCTACGAAGCCTCAACCCACAGACAATAAAAGCAATGATGAGGAACTCATTAAGAAGCTTAAACAGAAAATTAAGGAACAGCAGAATAAGTTAGATGATTTTGAATATCTGGATTGTTATGATGATGATGTCCCAGACCCCCGTGATGAGGGATGTGATCGATATAGGGAACATGTTTATTATAACGGAGCACCGCGACCCCGTTATTCCCAGCCACGGCGTTGGGATTCCCCTTCCCAGCGAAATAACCGTTCCTCCACCCCTCAGTGTTGGAATTGTGGTGGCTATGGCCATATCCAGCGTACATGCCGGGTCCCACGTAGATCTGAAAATCCTGACAGAAAGCGTTTCCCCTTGTGGGTACCCCCTCAGGGCTCTGGACCCCCTCCACAACAATGACTAAGAATTTATCTTTTACAGGCTAGGCTCACCTATCAGGAACCCATAATAGTGGTATTCCTTAACGATGAGCCCACTGAAATGTTGCTAGACACTGGAGCTACATCCTCCGTGCTAACTGCTTTACCAAAAGACTGTCAGCTTAGCACAAAGAAAATGATTACCACAGGTTTTGATGGTAAACCCCTTACATCTTGCATGACTACACCGGTTTCCCTGAGAATTGGAGACCAACAGGTTTGTCATTCCTTCCTATTTGCCCCTCACTGTCCCGTAAATTTGATGGGAAGAGATTTACTGGTAAAATTGCAGATTACATTCACCTATGGTCCACTGGGAGAGAAAGGTCCTGAAAGGTCACTGCTCTTTAGCCCCTATGGACGGGTTAAGTCACACCCGCCTGTCACGATTCATATTAAGCCTGGTTGTAAACCACCAAAGATTCCACAATATCCGATCCAACCTGATGCCCTGCAAGGATCTCGCCCGGAGATCCAGGAATTGTTGCAGCATGGAATAATTGAACTCAGTAACTCTCAGTATAATACCCCACTGTTCCCTGTAAAAAAGCCCAATGGTAAGTGGCGAATAGTTCATGATTTGCGAGCGCTCAATAGTGTTGTGGAACCCCAGTTCCCGGTTGTTTCCAACCCTGCTACACTGTTAACAGCAACTACTTTGTACAAATATCACACTGTTTTGGACCTGTCCCATGCTTACTTTGGAATTGTGGTCGAACCTGCTTCTCGGTGTTTCCTGGCCTTTACCTTCGAGGGTCAACATTATCAGTGGACCAGGTTACCCCAAGGGTACGTAGAGAGCCCCTCCATTTTCTCTCAAGCACTGGTGGCAGATTTGCAACCATTTCAAGCTGAACTACCCACTGAAGCATCACTTTTGCAATATGTGGATGATCTGTTACTGTCCACTGCTGAAGCAGAAACAAATTTGACCCTCACTGACAAACTTGTGTGTCACCTCAGAAACTGTGGTTATCAAATTAACATGGACAAGGCACAGATATGCCAGTCTGAGGTTACATTCCTGGGTTTCCTGATTGGTGAAGGTGTGCTCTCTTTAACTGACAAGACTAAACAACATTGCTTAGAGCTAAAGATGCCCAAAACTGTTAAGGCATTACGCTCCCTTCTCGGCATGATACATTTCTGCTGTAATTGGGTCCCAGGTCACAGTCAACGCACACATCCTTTTCGCAAATATCTGAAAGGGGGAGTAAAAGGGTCTACTGCTATCAATTTGTCAGCTCCTGATCAAACTTTACTTCAATCACTTCTGTCTGATGTGTCAAATTCACCAAGTCTTTGCCTCCCTGACTATTCAAAAGAAATGTTCTTGATTAGTTTCCATGGACATCATACGTGGGCAGCTGTGCTTTACCAAATCACGGTAAGATAGTGTCCTACTTGTCAGGAACTTTCTCAGTCACTGAGTTAGTGTTACCAGACATTGAAAAAGGGTTGGTGGCTCTCAGTGAGGCAGTCCAAAAGACTTATAACACCTTTCACCCTTTGTCTCTTACAGTGTACTGTACTGGTGATGTGGAGGCTTTGTTAAACAGTAACACTCTCCATTTCACCCCACGGCGTGTAAATCAGGTTTGTGCCACTCTTTTGCGAAGTCACATCCTTCTTAAGTCATTTCCTGCAACTCATCCCTTTGGTTATTTACAGAACCTAGTTTCTGTTACTGTGGGTGAGGAGGGAGACAGAGCCCCCTCCTTTGCATTCGCTGATAATATTCGGCCCTTTAACAAAATGCCTTCAGACTCTGCAATCTGGTTTACTGATGGTTCAGAGACTTCACTTTGTTCTGGGTTTAGTGCAGTGCACATATCCCCCTCTGGTGATATTTTGGAGATACTACAGTATCAATTGCCCGGTGGTTACAGCGCCCAAGGTGCCGAAATCTGTGCAATATTGGCTGTTTTGTTACACCAGGAAAATCATAACCTTGTCATCTTTACTGATTCTCATTATGCAGCACAGGTACTGACAGCACTCCATAAAAAATGGTCACAGAGAGGTTTTATTACCTCTTCAGCACTGTTCCCTCTAAGCTGTGCGCATGTGCGCGCGCACACACCTCGCCGAGCGAGCGCACATACTTTAAAACTGAGCGCACAAAAATTACGGCTCTGATTCTGATAGAAAACAACACAGATGTCTTAAAATTTAAAAGTTATGATTGTAATTACTAGAAATTTCCCGCTTCATTTAGTAATCGTCTATTTTCATTTAATTTGATTAAAATCAAAGTGGTGTGCATACTGTATTCTGACGTGTGGTCAAATTTTAAAATATATAACTCCGAGTGTCATTATGTGGCGCACAAAAATGTAACCTTCCTTCAAAAGCTGCACACAGCTGATATTTTATGCGCACACAGCCTACAGAAAATTAGAGGGAACATTGCTCTTCAGCTAGCACAATCACTCACCTTGATGAGATATACCAAATCTATGAGTGCCTAGAGAGACGCAGAATGGATAATTTGTTCATATGCTGTGCATGGGTTCCTGGGCACACCCAAGGGGACTCTTTTCTCCATACAGGAAATGCTTTAGCTGATCAGTTAGCCAAAGAAGTCACCAAAGGTGCACCGCTAACATTACCTGTTACTAGATCTCAGACCTATTCAGTGCCTGACCTCTCTGACTATCAAAAAGATGCCTGTGCTTATGAGATTGGAAATTGGGAGAGACTAGGCTGTACCCAAGTTAAGAAACTCTGGGTGCACCCATCTGGAAAGCTTTGTATCTGTTTTGTAGCACTGAAACGCCTGACAGGTCTCATACATGATGTCGATCATTCTACTGCTGCATATGTTTATGGGATGCTAGAGGATACCTTTTGGTGCCCTCACATGAAGAATCGAATTCAAGACATTGTGGTAAAATGTCCTGTATGTATCTTGAATGTCCAACCTGGAGGTAAACCTCTGGCTAGAGGTCACCTTCCTGTCTTGCATGGCCCTTTTGAATCATGGTACGTGGATTTCACTGATATGATCCACAGATGTGCACAGAAGCGATACCTTTTGGTATGGGTCTGCCCTTGGTCTAAATGGATCGAGGCTTTTCCTTGCAATAAAGAAACTGCCGAGGAAGTGGTAGAAGTTCTGCAGACACAAATCATACCCCGATTTGGGATTCCTAAGGTAATATATTCTGACAATGGTTCTCATTTTCGAAATGCCCTAGTTTCTGCATTCACTCAGCACCTCCCTGTTCAGTGGAAATATGTTTCTGTGTATAAGCCCACTTCTAATGGTCTTGTTGAACGCTGTAATGGCATTTTGAAAACTCAGCTCAGAAAGATTTGTGCTTCTGGTCACATGACCTGGTTACAGGCTTTACCAATGTGTTTGTTTCAGCTACGCAACAGCCCCATCAAGCGGCTGCACCTGACGCCTCATGAAATGGCCACAGGCCGGCGCATGCACACATCTCCTTTTTCACAGTCTTTGGTCCCGGTACATGACGATCTTTCTTCTTACCTTGCAGGACTCTGGATTGCGCTCCAAGAAATTGCTGACCGTGTGACAAATGCGCAGGCTGCATCCAGTTCACCTTTGTCACTTTGCTTCCCCATAGGGTCCACAGTGTATAAGAGAAACTGTGTTCGTGCCTCCTGGGACTGCCCTACATTCTCCGGCCGTCACATTGTTACTGCAGCATCCCCTTTCGCTGCTCAATTGAATGATGTGGACACCTGGATACATGTTAGTCATCTGAAAGCTGTCCCAGCTGTCTCATCTGAGTGACCAATCTCATTCCGCCAAAGACTTACACCGCGAGGTTGCTCCGTTGATCAGAATGATTGCTATCTACCCACTCTCCCCTGGGGCGTCCCTGTGCTTACTTCTTTTTATCTCCATTGTAATTGTACTGTTTATTCACTTCTTTCATCCTAATGGAGAATTTGCTTTTTTCCCACGAGTTTATAATCAAACCCTGCTGTGAACTGAACTCTTACTTGAACATTGGACATTTTAGTGATCAATTTCTGTGATATTACTCCTTTTTTTTTTTAATACTGTTTGGATTTTTCTCCCCTAAAGTCAGATAAATACCATGTTTCCTTTACCTTTGAGTTTTCTTTTGGGATTTTCAATTGTTCTTGTTCTTTTTATCCGGTGTCTACCTCCGAATGGACAGCAGGCCCTATACCTCCAGGAGCAAAACCAGGTTAATCTGACTACCCAACCGCTGCGGCGGGTACCCCGAGCTGTTCCTGTTGTTTCTCTGAACTCGTGGAAGCAGTCAGTGTTGCAAATTGTTTCTTTATTAAATGTCTCTGATTGTATTATATGTACTCCTTTGCCTAAAGGGGTTGGGTACGCCCCAGTTCTTGTCTCCTCAGTATCCCTTTCTGAAATTATGGGACGTGTGCCATGTTGGGACAATGACGATAGAACCCCTAGTTGTTTTGAACCCATACAATGTAGCCAATCTTGGCGCTCCCAGAATGCTTCTAATGAGCCCATACCAGTCTTTGCACCAGAATCTCAGACTTATGTCTACTGTTTAATCTCTAATGCCTCTGTTTCTTTCTCTGCTAGGTGTAACATGTCCTATAATGTGCAAAATGCTTCATGGCATATATGGGCCCATACTACCTTGCCTCTATGGCGTGGTCCCAACTTTACTAACCTCACCCTACTGTACTCACTCTTGCGCTCCCGTGACTTATGGAAAAACACTTCTGCAACTGATTTTGTTGTAGATGCCACATACTGGAATAACAGTTCTAACATTGGTCCCATGAATGCCAACGGCACTGTAATGGTTTCATTAGGTAGAGTGTCCCCCTCCCCTTGCAGGTCCTGTTATATGCCTAAGAATTCATTTTACATGAACTCCCCAAATGGTGGTTTTTTGTATTCTGGTTATCATATGACCCATAGGTGGACTCCGTCCTCATCCCTTGAGGCGGTAGTTGGTCACTATTGGTTATGTGGACATACCCTGTATCAAATCATTAACCTTTCTCTTTTGCCATGCGCTTTAGTTAAAACTTCCTCTTTTTCTGCTTTAATCCCTCTCAATGTCACCCATCGTCCTGTTACCCATTCCTTTCTGCACAGATTGAAGCGTAGTTTCTCTCCTGACTCTAGCCCTTGGGACTCCTCTGTAGCTGAGAATGATGCTATCCAGGCTTCATATCAGTACATCAATTCCACTTATCCCATGACCAAAACCCGTTTGGATGCCCTCAGTGCAACGGCCTGGATCCCCTTTGCAACCCCTGCCCTTACTGCTGAACTTGGTATGGCTATACGTCGCCTTCAGTGTTTACTACATATCCAGATGAAAGCTGTAACTGACTCTATTTCGCGTGAAGCTGAGTCCCTTGAGCAAAATACGCAAATGACTCTGCAGAATAGGCAAGCTCTTGATTTGCTTTTGGCTGCTGAAGGCGGAACATGTACTTTTATTAATGCTACCAATTGTTGTACTGTCATCGCTAATCACTCTATTTTTGTTCTTGATGCTATGAATAAGATAAAACACCTTTCTGAATTACATATTAATGATTTTAAGGGTGGGCTCCAGCTTGACAATATTTGGGGTAGTATTTCTTCATGGTTTGCTAGCTTAGGAGGAGGACTTAAGGCTTTCTTTGTTACACTTTTAAGTATAGCTTGTTTTGCAATTATTGCCTGTTGTACCTTATCTATTTTGCTTGCCTGCTGTAAACGTATGCTAATGCGCAGCACTAAGACTCTGTATATTGTCTCTAGGGACCAGTATGAGCTCTTACCTTTGCAAGATCCTTCCTTGTCACAAATGGTTGTTATTCATAGTCCCTAAATTTGGGTTTCCTGCCTTTGGCCCTCACCTCAGAAAAAGAAAAACAAATAGAAAAAATTGGGGAATGTTGGGATATCTTGGCGTAGGGATAGTTTTGCTCCTTCAGATGCTATCTGTGACTGTAATCATGGCCTGCCTGCAGTTTGCACGATGGAGAAAAAGAAAATGTCCTGTGGGCTAAGAAAGTATATGCTATAAGAGAGCTTTTGCGGCCTGCTGTAGTCTGGAGGCCTTGCTTTGAGTAGAAGTGCATAAAGTTAGGCTCAGAGAGAAATACAGGCCTGCTCAGTGAATTAATTAGCAGAACACATACCAAGCTGGATGATGCCACGTTGAATGTATATAATCTTAGATAAGTCTTGACTGTTTTCTTGGGTTTATTAATTACAGGAACTATAAAATGAATGTTCAGGTCATTCGGGAGTGAAGGTTTTCCTGTCTTGGTGGTACATCTGACAAAAGACACATTACTGTTACCTGCCCTCACTTTTTCACTTTTTTCATGAGGTTATTCTTGATTTTTGATTGCTTGGATTTGTGTTTAACCTACACGAGATTTCATATTGTGATGAGTGAGTAAAGGCAGGGAGCTGAGGAGTTGGGCAGAATCTTATGAATAGTCGTAATGACCTTGTGTTTTGTTCTTTGGATATTGGCAGCCAATATAGGTTCTTGAGAGTGGGTGTAATGTGTTGATGTCTCGAGGTACCTGTTAGGATTCTGGCAGCAGTGTTTGAGCTAGCTTGAGCAGATAGAGTGCATGTTTTGGGAGGCCTTGGAACAATATGTTTCCATAGTCTAGATGTGGTGTTATGATAGATTGAAATACTGTCCTGTAGTCCTCGTGGTTAAGTAGGGGTCGTAGGTAGTGGAGCGATTTCATTTTAAGATATGCATTATTGACTGTCTTCCTGATATGGGAATGCATGTTGAGGCCTCTGTCAAGGATTATCACCAGATATTTGATTTTGCCTTGTACTGTGAGTTCAGTATATTGAAGCGTGAGCTTTTTTGAGGGAATGAAGGAAGAGTCTCTTGTGACCAGTAGTACTTAGGTTTTGCTGCTGTTTACCGCTCGTGTGGACCCATCTGGTCCAGGAGCTCTCCAGCTGCCACTGGCAGCATTGCAAGAAAGTTTAGGGGCTCCCTTCCTGTACCTCAGGTCCCCCTCTCTGGCTGCCTCTGCAAATTCTACCTCTTCTCTCCTGTTGGGATATCTTGGCGTAGGGATAGTTTTGCTCCTTCAGATGCTATCTGTGACTGTAATCATGGCCTGCCTGCAGTTTGCACGATGGAGAAAAAGAAAATGTCCTGTGGGCTAAGAAAGTATATGCTATAAGAGAGCTTTTGCGGCCTGCTGTAGTCTGGAGGCCTTGCTTTCAGTAGAAGTGCATAAAGTTAGGCTCAGAGAGAAATACAGGCCTGCTCAGTGAATTAATTAGCAGAACACATACTTTCGGCCTTGAAGGAAAGAAAAAAAGAAAATGCCATTTAGCACCAGGAGATGAAAAGACCATAAACCAGACCAAGGAATGCAGGAAAAGATTTGCTTGACAGCACAGATAAGAAGCACAAATAAGCAAAAAAAAAAAAACCTTGAGAGCACCCTCTGCAAGGGAGGGTAGCCCTAAGGTATAATTGGCATTATTTATGGGAGGGGGCCTCAGAGAAGGAGTTCTAGCAAAGTTTTCTTTCTTTGCTAGTAGCTCTGACTTTTACAGAATGACATCAGACTTCTAGAAGTTTTTGTGACGGAGAATATCTTTATAAGGGGAAGGCTCCATTACTCAGTGGGCAGTCTGCTCTCTGATCCTGGACAGAGAGGGGGTTGCCTGTCACAGTCTCAGACAAGAGTCTTTTGCTCTCTGCACTGGTGATTTATTTCGCTTTGGTATACCAATAAAGAAGCTTTGCATCTGAGCAGAAGTTTGTCCTGAGTAATTTGTTGCTAATTGGTAATTGGTAATATCTAAAAATAAACAGCTGTTGTGGGAGAAAGGGCCCCACACTCCTCCTTTGCCCACATGGTAGATGTGTCAGCCGATAGAACGAGAGCAAATGTGTTCAGACATGATCCCAGGCATGTCTCAATGCTACAAACTCCTCTAGTTGAACTAACAGAGGAGAGTTGCAAGAGTAATTCTCCATTTTATTTAAAAGGCCTGGCTATTATTCTGGTGGGAGCTAGCACCAGAGGAATGGTGATGCCTGGTCAGATGATGGGCGCAGTACAGAAGGAAGATGTAGCTCTAGTGAGACACTGGTAGATGGGTTCTATGAAGTAGGGTGGGATGTTCCTTGCAGGTGGTCAATTTAAGTTCAAGCGCTTGTTTTGCAGCTACCATAGGCAGGTACTCTGCTATGCCACCTTCATGGATTTTGATATTATCACTTCCAGGCATTGGGAGATATTTTCATCTCTTCCCTCCAAGTGAGTGTGGGCTGAGATTGTAGCTAGGGGCTCACTTTATAAGGGTCAATGGCTGTGTTCGGTGAGCATACATCTAATGATCTGATCCTGTACAGGTCTCAATACTTTGCTGACATCTCTGACATGAGAGGCACCAACAGTTTAGTAATGAAGGGCCCCATACTGAGTTGGGCAGGCTGTGTGCCGCCACACCTCATATGTGCCCGCTGACCCCTATAACTGGATTTTCATTTCCATGCCGGCAGAAGTGAAAATCTGGGTTAGCCTGGATGCCCTGGCAGCTGCAGAGGCTACATGGGCAGCAGTGATTTTTGATGCCACCCGCATAGCCTTTGTGTCTTAAAGATAGGTGAGGTTTTATCTTGCCTATCTTTAAGGCACAAAGGTAGCATTGAAAATTGCTGCTACTTGTTTAGCCCCTTCCTCTGCCCTGGAATGCCCCTAACATGTCCTGATGCTATGTGGATACCATCTGGGCATGTTAGGGACTTATTTATGTCCTGCTTTTCACCAGATCAAGGTGGTTGGGGGATATGAGACACATGCACTAATACTTAGTAGGGAACATGGGCGATGGAGGGTTGAGTGGCTTGCCCAAGACCACAAGCAGCACCCGTGGGACTAGAAACCCCAGTCCTTCCAGCCCAAGGTTGCTGTCCTCTAGTGGGATTTGAACCACCAACCTTCTGCTCTGTGGTACCTTGCCCCAACCACTAGGCCACTCATATAGGTGCCCTTTGAAGGTCCCAGTTAAGGCCTTTACACGGATAACTAAGGAAGTTATTCATGTAAAGGCCTTGAATATCGGGACCGATGCTTCAATGGCTGATACATACCTTCTTCTACTACTATTACTACTACTAATCATTTGTATAGCGCTACAAGGCATACACAGCACTGTACATATAGATTTAAGATACAGCCCCTGCTCATCAGAGCTTACAATCTAATCAAGACAAAACACCAAAACACGTGGAGAATCCCTATATGCCTGGGCTACGGGCATGCATAAAACTGTGACAAACAATATAAACTATGGTCACTACCAGAGCTGTAATCAAATGTACTCAAAACAAAAAATCATCTCCACCCACAAACTCACCGTAGTAATACAATTTCATACAATGCAGTAAATAGTAAAAAAATGGTGGAAAAGTGAACCTCAGAACCCTCTAACACCTCCCAAAGTTCACACAAAGTGAGCGTAGGTGTAAAAGGAGGCAAAATACATCAACAGTTCACTGAGCTGGTTGCTATCCCCAAGACTTAAGGACCATCAGGCTGATGATTGTGTTAATCTAATTTTTCGCTTTTCTAGGTTTAGCAGTCGCATTCAGGGGATCGTGCGACGTCATGCTGACGTGTTGCGCATGGTTTCTGGTTTGAAGTCCAAACACCTCCGTTGTGTTTGGCGGCGTAATCCAAACCTTAAGGAGCTTTTGAGCTCTTCTGGTTTGCGCACTGCTGGTTCGGACATTGTGTGTCAACTAGGGCAGGTTAGATGCGGACGTTGCTTGATATGTGCGGTTGTATGGGAAACGGATCGGTTTTCCTATCATGGCAGGGAATATTTTTTGAGATCTGCAACTTCTTGTGATTCGAATTATGTTGTTTATGGGATTTTTTGTCCCTGTCAACTGCTCTATATAGGTAAAACCATTTGCCCGTTTCGTGTTTGGATGGGGGAACATAAAAGCCGGCTGCATTGTAAGCGGCAGGGGGCCCCCTTGGTGGATCATTGCTTAATGAGGGGTCATGAGTTTTTGGAACTCTGGTGTTTTTGTCTTTAGCAGGTTCGTGCTGGCTCTAGTGGTAGAACACGTGATCAATACCTGCTTTACAGGGAACAGCGCTTTTGACGGGAGTGAGAGCAGGAGCTCCCTCTTCCTCCCCGAGCCCGCCAATCAGTAACCAGGCCCAAAGGCTTAAGAACCGCCGTTGCCGGGGCACAAGATGAGCAGCGCTTTTGACGGGGGTGAGAGCAGGAGCTCCCCCTTCCTCCCCGAGCCCGCCAATCAGTAACCAGGCCCAATGGCTTAAGAACCACCGTTGCCGGGGCGCACCCGCGCCTTGCGGGCCCGCGCCTGAGGGTCTCGCCAGAGGGCCCTTTGGCGTGGCCCTTAGGCGTTGGTCCGTGGCGTCTGTATCTGGAGTCTATATTAATGTATTGATGTCCTGCTTATATATCAGGGTAACTTGCTGTTCCGTGTCCTTCTCTTTCTCTTATCTGTTTGACTGTCTCTGTCCTCTACTCTGTCCTATCTTATAAATGTCATTCTTTTCTTATTTCCCTAAATGATGTAGTATTGTAAACCGCTCTAATGCCTTTGGGTCTGAGTGGTATATCAAATTCAATAAACATAAACATAAACAGCGTTGGATTTTCCAATTGGGTACCGTGGCACCTGAAGGGTTAAATTCTGGGGTCGATTGGGGCGTGTGTGTTTAGTTTTAGTTTGATTGGTTGTGTAAGGTTATGGGAGGTCCCTGAATAACGTTTTTAAATGGATTTGTTAGATGGGAACTTTGGATTCGTTTGTTGCAGCGCCAATAATGGTTGAGAGTTTGCCGGTGGAAGCTGGTTATGTTTGACGGCGTTATGTGCTGAAGATGTTTTGGGTAGGTGGTGTCCTGTTTTTGTATAGTTTGCTGATATGCAGGTGGTACTCTCACGATATGGTAGTATATTTCAAAATTTGTATGTGGTATTTTTTGTTTTTAGAATCTTTTCCACTGAAGCAGCGATTGCGAAACATCGGAAGCTCTACTTTGCCAAGCTCTGGATCCTTGAGTATTGGATTTGGGTCACATTGTGCCTTCATTGACATTGATGATACATGTTTGATGATGATTATTGTATTTGTTACATTGTAACCTTTGCATGTGTATTTTGAATATATTAGGTGATCCTGGGCTGGGGGTATCTCTGTGATTCCAGTGGTTTGGTGGTTTCAGTGAACCGTTGATGTATTTGGCGTCCTTTTACACCTACCCTCACTTTGTGTGAACTTTGGGAGGTGTTGGAGGGTTCTGAGGTTCACTTTTCCACCATTTTTTACTATTTACTGCATTGTATGAAATTGTATTACTACGGTGAGTTTGTGGGTGGAGCTGATTTTTTGTTTTAAAACTGTGACAAGGCTGAGTTAGACCCCATTCTGTCTAAACTCACCCCGCGATACCATAGTGGGAGAGATCCCCAAACCTGCCTATTCCCACCCCACAATGCTACAGCTGGTGCGCTTATTCAGTGGCGTCCTGTTGCCATGGCACCGACATGTCTACCCAGTGGCGCAGAATGGACAAAAAGCAGGTGTAAATGCAGTATTGGAATAATTTTCAAAGTTGAAGTAGGCATGTATTTCCACTTAAGAAATCTGGTAAAGTTTTCACAGATAAAAGTAGGCGGGCGCTTTAGATCCATGATGCAGTCATGTATTACCCCTCATAGTGTACATAGTACTGTAAACATTTTAGATTTAATAATTAGGTGAAATACAGCCATAGTGACCAGAAAACAGGAGACAGATGGATAGCAAGCAAAAAGCTTAGTGTTTTCTCACTATGGGATCAGTTTGAAACCACCGAAGCAAAATTCATAAGATCAGAGGGAGGGAGACATGGAATAAAAAGTGAAAAGAACATCAATGCTGCTCCTGATCTGCAGCCCTATCATATACATGTGATAGATAAGCTCCTTTGTGTTTTTCTTTTGATGTCTTTTGCTTATTTGCACGCATCACAATAATGCATTTAAGAGTAAAAGCACCAGGCAATAATCTGACTCTCCACATCCTGTGCCATTGAATAAAAGTAGATTAAATCCTAGTCATTATTAGGATGATGGTATTTGATAGAGATCAGGTCAGACGTCTGGCTATGTTCGAGAGGGCACTGAGTCACACAGGATTAAAGCTTTGCAGGAAACAAAATACACTGTAGGATCTTTATGGATCAAAATTCCATGTAAAAAGAGGAAGGCGATGGCAGTGGGGGTGTACTACCAACCGCCTGGCCAGAATGATCAAATGGATGTTGAAATGCTCAAAGAAATCAGGGCAGCTAACAAAAGTTACAACACAGCAATAATAAAGGGTTATTTCAATTACCCTGGTATCGGTTGGGTCAGTATCATGGCAGGACGTGCTAGGGAGATAAAGTTTCTAGATGAAATAAATGACTGCTTCTTGGAGCAGCTGGTTCATGAACTGACAAGAGGGGAAGTCATTTTGGGCCTAGGCTTTAGTGGAATACAAGATCTGGTGCAAAAGATAAATGTGTTGGGGCCACTTGGCAATAGTGATCATAGCATGATTGCATTTGATTTTATAAATGGAGGAAGGACATCAAGGAAATCCACAGTACTACATTTTAACTTTCAAAAGGGAGACTATGATAAAATGAGGAAAATAGTTAAGAAAAAATTAAAAGGAGCAACTGCAAAGGTTAAAGATTTACATCAAGCATGGGCATTGTTTAAAAAACCTTTTCCGGGAACAAGCAGGAAGTCAGTCCTCACAAATGGGTGACATCAGCGCCAACGGAGCCCGCAAGGAAGCATCTCACCAGCTTTCAAAGAAAGCCTTTGGGAGATGCACCATGCATTCATGGGCCACTTCCTGCCCAAGGGTGCCATCTTGCCTCAGTCACCTTTGTCCTGTGGAGCCCTTCAGATGCTGTCCAATTTCCCCCAGAAAATGTCTGATTTGATTATCAAGTTTTGTCCGGCTTGCATACCGGTTCCTTTCCGTCCCCGAGCCAACTCGCCTTGTCGTCACTCCTTGCGTCCATTTGTTAATTTTTCCTTAGTTTTTCATTGAGGTTCCCTCAACTGGCATTCATGCCCTTTTTCAGCCGGAGGCCTCAGACTCCTACCGGGTGGCGGGGAGCCCGTTTTTTTGATGGCCTCCAATGGCTTCAAAAAGTGTGACCGGTGCAGCAAAATGATGTCACTCACCAACCCACATGACTGCTGCCTCCAATGCCTTTGTCTGGAGCACAATGACTCCGACTGTGAGCTCTGCAGAACCATGACCCCAAAGGCCTTAAAAAGTTGCCATTAGCAGCAGGAAAAGTTCTTCGAGAAGTCTGACTCTGCCCCAGAGTCTCCAGTGACATCATGTTTCAGGGTCCCCTCTGATATCTCAGTGCCTCGCGAAGCCAGAGCCTCTTCAGAATCCTGCGGTTGCGGCTCCTCCAAGCAGAAGTTCTCAGAGGTGGAGCATAGTAAGAAAAAATCCTCAAAGGCCACCTTGAAGGACGGATCTGGGAAAAAGGTGAAATCCCACTTCAGGTCCCGCAGTCCCAGGCGTGAGTCTAAACCCTGTTCCTCACCGAGCTAGCAGGACTACTCTGGGACAGAGCAGTAGAGCCAGTGCCACAACCTCTCTGGGATACCAGTTTCTACACCAGGTATTTCCTTGTTACCAAGAGGACTGGGGGCCTCAGGTCCATCCTGGACCTGTGAGAGTTCAACAAGTTTCTGGTCAGAGAGACGTTCAAGATGCTCTTCCTTGGAACACTGCTGCCATTTCTCCAGCAGGGAGATTGGCTTTGCTCCTTAGACCTAAAGGATGTTCACACTCACATCCTCATTCACCCCAACCACAGAAAATACCTTTGGTTCATGGTGGGGGGACAGGGTGCTGCCCTTTGGTCTGACCTGTTTCCAAAGGTCTTCTCAAAGTGCCTTGCAATGGTTGTAGCCCACCTCAGGCTTCAAGGGGCCTTCATCTTTCCTTATTTTGACGACTGGCTCATAAAGGGGAACACAGCTGCAGAGACACAATGCGCCACCGGATGCGCAATAAATGCCCTGCAGCATCTGGGGCTTGTCATAAACTACCCCAAGTCCCACCTCACTCCAGCTCAGTGACCAGAATTCATGGGGATGCAGCTGGACACCCTTCAGGTAAAAGACTTCCTCCTTCAGTAGAGGTCAGAATGCCTCAGGGAATTAGCCGAAGAGGTGCAATGGCGCAGGGCACTATCTGCCCAGCTTCTCCTTTGCCTGCTGGGACACATAGCCTCCACGGTCCACGTGACACGAAATGCCCTCCTGCACATAAGAGTAGCCCAGTGGTGCCTCCGCTCTCAGTGGGCCCAAGCCACAGGCAGGCTCAAGGACAGAGTACAGTTGACCTAAGAACATAAGATATGCCATACTGGGTCAGACCAAGATCCATCAAGCCCAGTATCCTGTTTCCAACAGTGGCCAATCTAGGTCATAAGTACCTAGCAGTTTCCCCAAAAGACAAAGGTTCCACAATGCTTGTATTAGGTCAAGTAGTGATATCACGGGTCCCTTTTAATAATGGTTTATGGACCTTTCCTCCAGGAATTTGTCCAAACCTTTTTTAAACCTAGCTACACTAACAGCTTTTACTACTGCTAGTTAGCAGGCTCCCTTGGGTGGTGGCGGAACCCATGCCATCTTCAGACCAGGATGCCCTCCCAGGCACCCACCCCCCAGAAGGTCCTCACCATGGACGCCTCTCTAATGGGCTGGGGAGTACATTGCAAGAGTCTTCAAACACAAGTCTGCTGGTCCAAGAGGGAAACCAAAATGCAGATCAGCCTGCTGGAAGACAGGGCGATATTCCTGGCCCTCAGAGCTTCTGCCACCAACTACAGCACCATGCAGTGCTGATCCAGATGGACAATCAGGTTGCGATGTTCTACATGAAGAAAGAAGGGGGAACAGGGTTGTAACCCCTCTGTCAGGAGGTTGTAGCCCTCTGTTTCTATGCTATATGCAGAGGGATACTCCTAAGGTCAGTCTACCTCCCTTACCAGGACAATCTCTTAGAAGACAAACTCAGCAGAATACTCTAGCTGCACTAGTGGCGCATGGACTCAGCAGTAGCCTTGTGGCTGTTCTGGTTCTGGGGTGTCCTGGAGATGGACCTCTTCACCAGCCTAGTCAATGCACAGTTGCCCCATTTCTGCTCCTGCCGACCGCACCCATCTTGGGTAGCGGAGGATGCTTTCCTCATCCTGTGGATGGAAGGCCTCCTGTATGCCTTCCCTCCAACACCACTGGTTGCCAAGACTCTGTTCAAGGCTCAGCACAACAGAGCATTGCTAGTGCTGATAGTGCCTTGGTGGCCCAGACAGACCTGGTTCCCACTGCACCTCTCCCTATTGGCGGTACTGCCGATACCCCAGGCCAAGCTCCAGGACTACTCTTGCAGGAGCAGGGCTTTCTCCTACACCCCAACCTGGGGTCTCTCTTGCTCACGGCTTGGCTGCTGAAAGGGTAGCGTTAGCCCCATTCAATCTCCCACGAGACATGGAAGAGATTTTCCTGGCCTCTCATAAGGCCTCCACGAGAAGGGCGTATGCCTTCAAGTGGCAGCATTTCCCATCGTGGTGCACAGAAAAGCTGACAAACCCATTCTCCTACTCAGTGCATCTGGTACTCCAATACCTGCTCCATGTATCGCAGGTGGGACTGAAGTCCAGCTCAGTCAGAGTACACCTGAGTGCTATCGCACTGCATCACCACTCCGTTGAGGGGAAATCCTTCTCGGCTCAGCCTCTTGTGTCTCAGTTCCTACGGGGCCTCATTTTGTCCAAACCCCCCATTCACCCACCAGCGGCAGAATGGGACCTTAATGTGGTGCTCTCACAGCTCACCAAGCCTCCATATGAGCCGCTGGCCATCTGCCACCTGCTCCTCTCCTGGAAGGTCACCTTCCTGGGTATGCTCACATCAGCACACAGAGTCAGTGAGCTCCAGGATCTGATGGCAGAGCCTCCTTATACGAGGTTCTACAAGAACATGGTGGTGCTACACACACACCCCAGGTTTCTGACGAAGGTGGTGTCCTCTTTCCACCTCAACCAGGTAAGTGAAAGCCCCCAGGTAAGTGATACATTAAATACCTTTATGGAAATGGGTAACAGGGGTAACATATGGAAAGTAGTGTGTATAAATGCCCGTAGCATGGGAAATAAGATACCTGATGTTGAAGCTTTGGTGGGAGTGGCTGACTTGGATTTAGTGGCAGTTACAGAAACATGGTTCACAGAAAACCATGACTGGGATGTAACTATACCAGGTTATACTTTATTCAAAAAGCACAGGGTAGGGAGAAGGGGAGGAGGAGTGGCACTATATGTAAAAAGTACTATTAAAGCTTTGGAATTACAGAGCTTAAAAAGGAGAGAGGAGGCATTGTGGGTTAAACTAGAAAGAGGGAAAGAGAAATCTATTTGCATTGACGTGATATACAGACCTCCCTCACAAGAGGAAGAGGTGGACAGAGAGTTAATTGAAGACATACGCAGCACTGCTAGGAAAGGGGACGTGCTACTGATAGGGGATTTCAATATGCCAGATGTTGATTGGCACATTCCTGCTGCAGTATTATCTAGAAGTAAAGAGATCCTGGATTCTCTACAGGAAGAACTATTTAGGCAATTGGTAACAGACCCCACACATGAAGGGGCCATACTGGACTTGGTGCTTACCAATGGTGAAAGTGTTTCTGATGTTATAGTAGGAGATCATTTTGCATCCAGTGATCACCAGATGGTGTGGTTCAGTATTAGGACTAGGGCTGTTAGAATCCATTCAAAGGTGAGGATCTTAGGCTTTAGGAAGACTAATTTTGCCAAGATGGCCCAATACCTCAGGGAGTCGTTAGCGGGATAGGAACAGCTGGGGGATGTAGAAAAACAGTGGGCAAAACTGAAAGGGGATATTTCAAGGGCAACCAATCTTTTTGTTAAAATGGTAAATAAAGGTAAAAGGAAAAGGAGACTCCTATGGCTTTCGAAAGAAGTAGCTGAAAAGGTGAAGAAAAAGAGGGAAGCCTTCATGAAATACAAGAGATCACAGAGAGAGGAAGACAGACATCTATACTTGGAAAAACTTAGAGAAGCTAGCAAAGTAGTCAGGAAAGCAAGGATTCAAAAGAGGAGGAAATAGCCAATGCATTAAAATGGGGAGATAAGAAATTTTTCAGATATGTTAGTGAGAAGAGGAAGGGCAAATGTGGTATTGTCAGACTAAAGGGTAAAGGGGTGGAATATGTAGAAGCTGATGAGGATAAAGCAGAATTACTTAACAAATATTTCTGTTCTGTGTTCACAGATGAAGAACCAGGAGCAGGACCTCAGAAAACATCCACAAACAGGAACAGAAGCGAGGGATGTCTTGAACAATTTTCAGAAGACTGTGTTCGCGAGAAACTAGCTCAACTTAGAGTAGACAAAGCGATGTGACCGGATGGGATACACCCTAGAATACTGAGGGAACTTGGGGACATTCTGGCAGCTCCACTGACTGACCTTTTCAATGCCTCGTTGGAGTCGGGAGTGGTGCCAAAGGACTGGAGAGAGGCTCATGTGGTGCCTTTACACAAAAGCGGAAGTAAGGATGTGGTTGAAAACTACAGGCCGGTTAGTTTAACTTTGGTGGTGAGTAAATTATTGGAAACGCTGCTGAAAGAGAAAATAGTGAGGTTTCTGGAGTCCAGCAGATTACAGGATCCGAGACAGCATGGATTCACCAGAGGCAGGTCTAGTCAGACAAATCTGATTGATTTCATTGACTGGGTGACCAGGGAGTTAGACCGAGGGAGAGCCCTAGATGTGGTGTATTTGGATTTCAGTAAAGCCTTTGACACTGTTCCTCACAGGCGACTTATAAACAAACTGAGCACCCTAGGGATGGACCCTAAAATTACTGCTTGGGTTAGAAATTGGTTGGGTGGGAGGCGACAAAGAGTACAGGTAAATGGAGCTCACTCTGAGGAGAAGGATGTTACCAGTGGTGTGCCCCAGGTATCTGTCCTTGGTCCAATTCTTTTTAACATCTTTGTTAGTGATATAGCGGAAGGGCTGTTGGGTAAGGTTTGCCTTTTTGTGGATGATACCAAAATCTGCAATAGAGTAGACACCCAGGAAGGTGTAAATAAAATGAGGAGGGTTCTAGCTAAGCTTGAAGAATGGTCTAGAATTTGGCAGATGGGATTTAATGTTAAAAAATGTAAGGTCATGCATTTGGGCTGCAGCAATCCAAGGGAGCAATGTAGTATAGGTGGTGAAGTAGTTTTGTCCACTAAAGAAGAACGGGACCTAGGCGTGGTTGTGTCTGATGATCTTAAAGTAGCTAAACAGGTAGAAAAGGTGACAGCAAAAGCTAGAAGGATGCTTGGGTGCATACGGAGAGGAATGGCTAGCAGAAAAAAGGAGGTGATAGTGCCTCTGTATAGGTCTTTGGTGTGACCTCATTTAGAGCATAGTGTGCAGTTCTGGAGACCGCACCTTCAAAAGAATATAATCAGGATGGAGTCGGTACAGAGGGTGGCTACTAAAATGGTTAGTGGTCTTCATTATAAAGCATATGAGGACAGACTTAAGGATCTTAATATGTACACCTTAGAGGAAAGGCGGGATAGAGGTGATATGATTGAGATGTTTAAATACCTCTGAGGTATAAATGTACAGGGGAGAGCCTCTTTCAATGGAAAACAAGTTCTGCTATGAGGGGACATGTGATGAGGGTGAAGGGGGATAGATTCAGGAGTGATATGTGGAAATATTTCTTTACGGAAAGAGTGGTGGATCCGTGGAATAGTCTCCCAGTGGAGGTGGTAGAGATGAGGAAGGTATCTGAATTCAAAAAAGCATGGGACAAACACAGAGGATCTCTAAAGGAAAAAAGGGGACTGTTGTAGTTGTTGATATGGAAGGACAGACTAGATAGGCCATGTGGTCTTTTTCTATCGTCATATTTCTATGTTTCTATGGTGCTCGCCACCTTCTTTCCCAGGCCTCACGCTGGTAGGGTGGAGACTGTTCTCCATACTCTGGTTTGCAAGAGAGCCTTGTCATTCTACCTGCAACAGACTCAGGGCCACCGCAAAACTCAACAGCTTTTTGTTTCCTATGACTCTGGCCGTCTGTGGCTCCCAGTGCCTAAGCAAACTCTGTCCACTTGGGTGGCGATGCATTTCCCTTGCCTATGAGCAAGTGGGGATCCCACTGGACCAGAGAGTCACAGCACACCGCATCAGGGTCATGGTTACTTCCATGGCCAATCTGTGTTCTGTCCCCATGACATAAACTTGCTGGGCTGCCACCTGGTCTTCAGTCCATATCTTCGCAGCTCACTACTGCCTGCAGAGAGAGTCCAAACAGGACAGTGCCTTCGGCCAGGCCATACTCTGTAATCTTTTTGGAGTGTAGGCAACTTCTGCCCTCCGACCTTTCTGTATTCAGGCTGCTGGAGTGCTGGTTATCCTTGGACACTTGGGTCTTGTGAGAGTCTCTCTTGGGATTGAACTGCTGCTGATTACGGTTCACCTTTGCAGGTCGCCGTGGCATGTTTTACAGGTTCTTAGTAGCCTTTAGCTGGGGAGTCCCATATGTGAGGACCGACTTCCTGCTTGTTCCTGGAGAAAGCATAGTTATTCACCTGTAATAAGTGTTCTCGGGGACAGTAGAAATCAGTCCTCACAACCCTTGGAGTTGCTTCTCTATCATCTTTTATTTTTGCCGTCTTAGCTATGTCATTTGACTGAGGCAAGATGGCACCCTTGGATGGGAAGTGAACCACACATGTGTGGTGCATCTCTCAAAGGATTTCTTTGAAAGCTGCGTGTGCTCCTTGGGCCGCAACATCACCTATATGTGAGGACTGTTTCCTGCTGTCCCTGGAGAACATCTATATTCCACACTGTATTCCATGCTTTAAGTCTATCAGACTGCAAAAAACCTGCCTGCATGGTTTAACGGTAAAGTCAGAGAGGCAGTTGTAGCCAAAAAAGCATCTTTCAGGAAATGCAAAAAGGAGCCAAATGACGAAAACTGGAAACAACATAAGCACTGGAAGTTAGATGCAAAGCATTGATAAGACAGGCAATGAGAGTTTGAAAAAAAGCTTGCCATGGAAGCAAAAATGCATATAAGCATTTTTCAAGTATATTTATAGCAAAAAAAACTGTGAGAGAGTCAGTTGGACCATTAGATGATAGAGGGATAAAAGGGGCATTAAGAGGGGACTATGCCATAGCGGAGAGAATGAATTAATTTTTTGCTTCGGTCTTTACTGAAGAAGATTATAGGGAAGTTACCCATGACTGAAATGGTATTTAAAGGTGATGCATCAGAAGAATTGCAAGACATATTGATAAAGTGGGAAGATGTATTACAACTATTTGATTAACTAAAGAGTAGCAAATCACCTGGACTGGATGGTATACGTCCGAAGGTGTTGAAAGAACTGAAATATGAGATTGTAAACCTACTATTAGTAGTCTGTGAACTATCATTAAAATCATCTGTAATACCTGAAGATTCGTGAATGGCCAATGTAACTCCAATTTTTAAAAAGGGTTCCAGGAGTGATTCAGGAAACTATAGACCGGTGAGCCTGATGACAAAGTGGTAGAAACCATTATAAAGAACAAAATTACCAAACATGTAGATAGTCATGGTTTAATGGGAGAAAGCCAACATGGCTTTAACCAAGGAAGGTCTTGTCTTATGGAGAGGCCGCGGGGCAGAGTCCCGGCGGCCGGCGGTAAACGGGCGGGAGGCCCGGCGCTGGGACCCTGCTTGCGGTATCGTGCTTGGGTGGCTGTTTTTGGGAGGAGGGGGGGTGCAGTGGAGGAGTGGCCTAGTGGTTGGGGCAAGGTACTTCAGGCCGGAAGGTCAGGGGTTCAAATCCCACTAAAGGACAGCAACCTTGGGCCGGAAGGACTGGGGTTTCTAGTCCCACAGGTGCTCCTTGTGGTCTTGGGCAAGCTACTTAACCCTCCATAGCCCATGTTCCCTGTAAAATAGTTATCTCCAAGTTATAATGCCCTGTTCAATGTAATTTCAGTTTGTTCAATGTAAACCGCACTGATGCAGAATAGCGCGGTATATAAGAGAATGTAAATAAATAAATAAATAAAAAGCATTGGCTCGCCAGTGAGTGACAGCCGTGCAAGCCAATGGCAAGCGCCGGTCCGGGGGAACTATGGGAGAGGCGCACGTTGCATCTCTCTCTGGCGCTGGGGACAAAAGAAGGTGCAGGGTTTTTGCTGTGCTGCTCCTGCGAGTTCTTTCGGCCGTGTTGCAGAGCAAGGTTTGATCGGCGGCGGGGGTAAGGTTGTTTGGACGGGCTGCGGAGGAGGCCGGTTGAGGTCCATTTTCTGTGGCAGAATAAGTTTTAAAACTTTGGGGCGTGGTGTGTGCACAGCTAGGTGGGCACATTACAAGGCGGGGGAACGCAACCGATTTTCCTTTTCTTGTGGTGGTTGTGGGGCTTGGGATGCCGTTGCAGCGGGGGTGGCTGGGCAGAATCCGGGGGCTTGGTAGGGGGGGACGGGCCACGGCGGGCAGGCGAAGGGGGCAGGCGACAGCTACGGTTGAAGGGCCCGGAGAGAATGTTAGGAGGGCTGTGGGTAGCGGTTCTGAGATAGGTGTGGCTCCTGTTGTTAGGGGCAGGGGTATAGTTTGTGGTCCTGGGGCCAGAGCTGGAAGGGGGAAAGGGGCAGCCCCAGCCAGAAGGAGGGCAGATGGTTTATCTAGGAGAGGTGGCAGGGGGGATGGAGTGGGTATTGCGGAGCAGCAGGTGAGGGGGAGTGATATCCAATCACAGGAGTTGGGGAATTCGGGGGATAGGGTTGTGGGTGATGGGCTGGTTGGTGATGGGGAGTGTGGTGGTGCGTCACAAGGTAGTGCTGGGCCTGGGTGGGGGGGTGGGCATGCAGGGTTGGATGGGGCAGGGGTTAGGGGGGTGGGGGGGGTTGGGGGTCAGAGGGCTGGCCCACGCCGTGGCGGGGGGCTCATAATTCTGGTCATGGGCCTTCTGTGTCGAGGGGCTGGGCTGGTGGTGTGACAGGGGTCGTGGGGCCTGGTGCGGCAGCTTCTTGGGACCATTGGCAGGGAGGGGGACAGGGCTCCTCTAGGGCTGAATGGCTGGCTGCCTGGCAGCCGGCCGTTTCTCCTGTTGTTCCCCCCCCCCTTCTTTTCCTCCTTTTTCTCCACAGGCTACATCAATGGCGCAGGCTGCTGGGCAGAGCGTGGCGGTGCAGCTGGTTGTAGCTGGCAGGGGGGTTGGAGCGGTACCTGATGGAATGCAGCAGATGCAGACCAGTGTGGCAGATGATGGTGGAACGCATTTGGTCCAGAGGGTCGGCTGTGGTGCTGTGGTCCATTATTTGGACGATTTTCTTTTTGTGGGGGTGGCGCAGTCGCTGGAGTGTCAGCGGTTGTTGGCTGGTTTTGTGGAGATGGCTGGGGCTTGTGGGCTTCCATTGGCTGTCGGAAAAACGGAAGGCCCGGCTACGTGTATTACTTTTTTGTGGGTGGAGATTGATTCTGTGGGAATGGTGGCACGCTTACCTGTGGACAAGGTGGTGCGGTTGCGGTTGCTAGTAGCTAACGGGTTGGCTTCCACTAAATTATCGTTGCGAGAGTTCCAGGTATTGATTGGCTCCTTGAATTTCGCCTGCAGGGTTATACCGATGGGCCGTGTTTTTCTGCGAACTTTGGCTGCAGCGACGGCTGGGGTGAGGAGGCCCCATCATCGCATCAGGGTGTCCAAGGTCATAAAGGCTGACTTGCGAGTTTGGGATGAGTTTTTAGAGGATTACAATGGCATCTCGGTTCTGCAAGAGGTTGAGATTTCCAGTGCAGATTTGCAGTTGTATACGGATGCGGCGGGTAGTGCTGGGCTGGGCATTTATTTCGGGGGTGAGTGGTGTGCAGCCACTTGGCCTCAGGAGTGGCACGATACTCGGCTAACTAGTAATATTACGTTTTTGGAATTGTTTCCTTTATTGGTGGTGTTGCAGTTGTGGCCTGACAAGCTGCGGAACCGCAGAGTCGTTTGGTGGTGCGATAACGAAGCTGTCGTGGCTGTCGTTAACAGGTATACGCCGCGCTGCGCGCAGGTGGCTGGGTTGATGAGGGACATCATTTTAAGGTGTTTGCGTTTAAATGTGTGTGTGAAGGCGAAGCATATTCCTGGTTGCACTAATAGAATTGCTGATGCCCTTTCTCGTTCCAAGTGGGAGCTGTTCTGGGCCTTGGCACCAGAAGCGGAAGTCGACAGGTTGGCAGTTCCGGAGAGCTTATGGCAGATTGGCCAGCGGAATTGGTACTTTTGTTGAGGAATTCCGTGGCGCCTGCGACGTGGTCAGCCTATCGGAGAGGATTCGACGCAGTGGTGGAATATCTTCAGTCTTGGGGTTGGCAGCCGGGAATGGTGGCGGACTCTTATTGGGGCACTATATAGTGCGGGCGAAGCGTGATGGAGTCTCTAGGGCGGTGGTACGGAGTAGGTTGGCTGGCTTCACCTTTTTTGCTAGAGCAGCGGGTTGGGGTCATTCAGTCCTTGGGCTTTTGGCTCGGAAGTTGTTGCACGGATGGGAGCGAGCTTGCCCGGCTCCTCGGGATGTGAGGTTGCCAATTACGCACGATCTGCTGGTTCGGCTTTGTGCGGCTTTGCCGAGTGTAGCCACGTCCCTTTTCGAGGCTATACTGTTCAAGGCTGTTTTGTGTGGCCTTTTTCGGAGCCTTTCAGATGGGGGAGTTGGTTGCTAGCTCCAGTCGGGCCACTGCTACAGGTGGCTTGTTGAGCAGTCATATTCAGGTTCGGAAAGGACAGCTATGGGTGCGGTTGGCGAGGTCAAAGACAGACCAGTTGGGGAAGGGGCTGTGGGTGGTTTTGAACGAGGTCTCTTCGTCACCTACTTGCCCTGTGTCGGCAGTGAGAGGCTACATGTGCGAGCGCCCGGCGGTGGGCCAGCGGTTTTTCCTGCACGAGGATGCACGTTCGGTGACGCATTTTCAAGTGGTGGCTGTTCTGCGGTTGGTCTTGCGACATATGGGCATGGATCCTCAACATTTCGCGCCACATTCATTTCGTATTGGAGCAGCCACCAGCGCGGCGGCGGAGGGGCTATCGGGAGCGGAGATACAGAACATTGGCAGATGGAGATCGCAGGCCTTCAGAGGTTATGTGCGGTTGTAACGGAGTCATTTCTTCAGATGCCTGACTTATGTTTTCTTTTACAGATGCTGTGCAGGGCCCGCTCGGATGTTGGATGATTGGACATTCATTCGTGCATTGGGCGGGACTGCAGGCAGCTGAACGTCCTTTGGGGCGTAATTTGGGTCTCGACCCGGATTTGGTGTCCATCGAATGGCTGGGTGAGCATGGTCTTAGATGACCTCAGCTATTACCTTTGCTTCACTCAAAACAAATCCCGAATCAGAGATAACAGGAAATACCCCACCAAAAATCTCCCCAAAAGACTCCTTAGTGAAACAATATAATAACTTTTTGTCGGGCCGCAGTGAGGGAGGTTCAGATAAGGTTCAAAAACCCCACCAGACAACTGCGGACCATTTTAATCACCCCAATAGTTCTTCAGTGAACGTCAGTGAATTACTTAAAAATAGCTTAAACTTAGCTTAAATTGATGTAGAGAAGAAACGCAGTTCACTGTATGAAATGTCCAAAATCAAGATCACAGCACAAGTCAAGATCACGACGTGCACGTTTCGGGACGAACACAGTCCCTGTATCAAGTGCTCTCCTGAAGATCAAAACAGACGTGATTCTTCTCCCTTGTTTCATGCTTCTACAATTCCGCCATCATGATTACACGTGATTTAAAAGCCACCGGTTCCTACCGGGTAACCAATCACCAAAGAGAGTCAAAACTTTTATTCATTGGCTGGCCAGTTTGTCATTCATCAAGGGAACCTGACACAGATAGGGGATTCCCCTATCGATCCCCTCTCTTTGGTGATTGGTTACCCGGTAGGAACCGGTGGCTTTTAAATCACGTGTAATCATGATGGCGGAATTGTAGAAGAATGAAACAAGGGAGAAGAATCACGTCTGTTTTGATCTTCAGGAGAGCACTTGATACAGGGACTGTGTTCGTCCCGAAACGTGCACGTCGTGATCTTGACTTGTGCTGTGATCTTGATTTTGGACATTTCATACAGTGAACTGCGTTTCTTCTCTACATCAATTTAAGCTAAGTTTAAGCTATTTTTAAGTAATTCACTGACGTTCACTGAAGAACTATTGGGGTGATTAAAATGGTCCGCAGTTGTCTGGTGGGGTTTTTGAACCTTATCTGAACCTCCCTCACTGCGGCCCGACAAAAAGTTATTATATTGTTTCACTAAGGAGTCTTTTGGGGAGATTTTTGGTGGGGTATTACCTTTGCTTCGGCACCACCAGTGTGTGAGGAAAGAGCCCGTAGCAATTCTTCTTCACGTAGGAGGAAATGATCTTGTCAGCTGGACTTGTAAGCAGCTGATTCGGGCGGCAAAGAGGGATTTGGCTGAAGTTATTCGGATGTTTCCTGAAGTTATTTTGTTGTGGTCAGATATCATTCTGAGACCTTCCTGCCAGTGTCAGCGGCGTTGGTCGCGGGGGCTAGCAAAAATTAATCGGCAGATTGGGCGATGGGTGTGTGACCATGGGGGATATCAAGTCTTGCACCCGTGGGTAGATGTTAATTGTGCTGGTTTGTTCCAGCTCGATGGGGTGCATTTATCCCCGGTTGGAGCAGACCTGCTTCTTAATGACTGGCAGGAGGCCTTGGAATGGGTCATGCAATGGGAGGCTAGATGGTCGCAGCTTGGTCTTGGGGGGGCAGCGTAGGGGCGCAAGCTTCTCCTACGCTGGGTGGTGGGATCCCGGAGGTTTCCGGGGTCTGGAGCCTTTAAATGGAATTGGGGCGGGGGCGGTTGCCCCCAACCCGGATGATCCCTTGCCGGCCTTTGCTAGTAATATGGCGAGGCCGGGGAAAAGGGGGGGGGGGCGTTTGCCGCTGGCTCGGCTGCGGCGGGAGTGGAATGAGGTCATCTTGCCAGTGGTATGGCGGGTGATGGCTCATTCCGCTCGTTGGTTATGATTAAGGAGTTTATATTACAAGAAATTGTTTTGAATTTCCTGTTTGTTAATAAAGCTGCGACCATATAAGCCCAAAAAAATGTGTTGGTGTGGTTTGTATGGAGGTTTGAAGGTGTAGGAGGTGGGGGGGGGGATGAGTATGTTGGTGGAAGGGAGGTGGGGATTCGAGCGAGTTAGCGCCGGATCCGACCTGGCTCGGTTATGGAGAGGCCGCGGGGCAGGGTCCCGGCAGCTGGCGGTAACCGGGCGGGAGGCCCGGTGCTGGGACCCTGCTCGCGGTATCGTGCGTAGGCGGCTGTTTTTGGGAGGAGGGGGGTGCATTGTTTGAAAGCATTGGCTCGCCGGTGAGTGACAGCCGTGCGAGCCAATGGTAAGCGCCGGTCCGGGGGAACTATGGGAGAGGCGCACGTTGCGTCTCTCTCTGGCACTGAGGACAGAAGAAGGTGCAGGGTTTTTGCTGCCCACCTTCCTGCCCGTTCTGGGGCGCGGGGGCATATTGGTATGGGTTGTCGCAGCTGGGGGGGGGGATCCCGGAGGTTACCGGGGTCTGGAGCCTTTAAATGGAATTGGGGCGGGGGCGGTTACCCCCAACCCGGATGACCCCTTGCCGGCCTTTGCTAGTAATATGGCGAGGCCGGGGAAAAGGGGGGTGGGCATTTGCCGCTGGCTCGGCCGCGGCGGGAGTGGAATGAGGTCATCTTGCTAGCGGTATGGTGGGTGATGGCTCGTTCCGCTCGTTGGTTATGATTAAGGAGTTTATATTACAGGAAATTGTTTTGAATTTCCTGTTTGTTAATAAAGCTGCGACCATATAAGCCCAAAAAATTGTGTTGGTGTGGTTTGTATGGAGGTTTGAAAGTGTAGGAGGTGGGGGGGGATGAGTATGTTGGTGGAAGGGAGGTAGGGATTCGAGCGGGTTAGCGCCGGATCCAAACTGCCTCGGTTACTAATCTGCTACATTTTTTTCAAGGTGTGAATAAACAGGTAGACAAAGGTGAGCCAGTCGATATAGTGTATCTGGATTTTCAGAAAGTCTTAGACAAGGTCCCTCATGAGAGACTCTTGACGATATTAAAAAGTCATGGGATAGGAGGCAGTGTAGTATTGTGGATCAGGAACAGGTTAAAAAATAGAAAGCAGAGGGTAGGGCTAAATGGCCAATTATTCCATTGGAGAAAGGTGAATAGTGGAGTACCCCAGGGATCTGTGCTGGGTCCGCTGCTTTTTAACATCTTTGTAAATGACCTGGAAATGGGAATAATGAGTAAGGTACGTAACAAATTTGCAGATGACACAAAGTTATTCAAAGTTGTTAAAACACAAGAGGATTGTGAAAAATTGCAAGAGGGCATTGATAAATTGGCAGATTAAATTTAATGTGGACAAGTGCAAAGTTATGCACCTAGGAAAGAACAACCCAAACTATGATGCAAGGTTCCACATTAGGAACCACCACTCAGGTAAAATATTTAGGCGTCACCGTAGATAAAATGTTGAAACCCTCCGCCCAGTGTGTAAGGGTGGGCCAAGAAGGCAAATAGAATGATAAGAATCATAAGGAAAAGAATGGACAATACAATAAAGCACAGTTACTTACCTGTAACAGGTGATCTCTGGGAACAGCAGGAATTAGTCATCACATATGGGTACGTCGGTACCGACGGAGCCCGCGCGGGAAAGCTCCCCAGCTTTTCAGATTAAAAGCTTTTGGGGCCTCCCACTGCACATGCGCGCTGCCTTCCCGCCTTCCTGACCAGCTCTCGTCAGTTCGAGTTTAAAGCTGAGACAATAGAGAGAGAGGACAGGAAGATAGATAGATAGAGATACAACTCCTAGGGGAGGTGGGTGGGTTGTGATGACTAATTCCTGCTGTTCCCAGAGATCACCTGTTACAGGTAAGTAACTGTGCTATCTCCAGGAACAAGCAGGAATAAGTCATCACATATGGGGACTCCCTAGCTAAGATGCCTGGGAGATCCCCCTCCAAGGGTAAACCATCTTCGCATGGATCTCAGGCATCCATCCAGGGAAGGTGGGCAGGAGTTGTTTAAGTATGGAACAGGTGTTTGAGGACAGCCTGACCAAACAAGGCATCCCGGCGGGAGTCCTTGTCCAAGCAGTAATGGGCTGTGAAGGTATGAACCGAGGCCCAAGTGGCTGCTCGACAGATCTGATCTATGGACACAGAGTGAAGATGAGCCATAGAAGTGGCCATGGCTCTCACATTGTGAGCTGTGACATGGCCCTCCAGAGAAATGTTCTTACTCTGGTAAGCAAAAGAAATACACTGAGCGATCCAATTGGAAAGTGTACGCTTGGTGACTGGAAGTCCCAAATGAGAAGGATCAAAAGCCACGAAAAGTTGGGAAGACTTTCGATGTGGTTGAGTCCTGTTGAGGTAAAAGGCAAGAGCTCTTTTACAATCCAGAGTATGAAGGTTCCTCTCTGCACTGGATGCATGAGGAGCCGGGAAAAAGACAGGTAGATATACCTCTTGATTAAGATGAAAAGGCGAGACCACTTTGGGCATAAAGTGGGGATTCGTCCTAAGGACCACCTTATCATGATGAAACCTAGTATAAGGTGGATGAGCCACTAAAGCCTGCAGTTCACTGATGCGGCGAGCCGAAGTGACTTCAATAAGGAAAACAACCTTCCAGGAAAGAAATTTGAAGGAGGTAGAGTCCAAAGGCTCAAAAGGTGGCTTCATAAGCTGACCTAGATCTAGGTTCAAATCCCATGCTACCGGAGGAGGTCGGATGGGAGGTTTAGTTAGAGTCAGGCCTCTCATGAAACGTGCAACAAGAGGATGAGAGGAGACAGGTTGTCCATTTATAGGTTTTAAGGATGCTGCAATAGCACTCAAATGGACCCTTACTGAATTCGTCTTAAGGCCTGCATTTGAAAGATGCAGGAGATAGTCCAAGAGGGAATTCAAAGGAAGTGCTAGAGGGTCAAGACCCTGCTGAGCACACCAAATGGAAAAACGTTTCCATTTGAAAGCATAAGAACGCCTCGTGGAAGGTTTCCTAGAGGCATGAAGGATATCTGTCACAGGTTGAGAAAGATTAAAGTCTTGAAGACTTAGGCCTTCAGTAACCAAGCTCTGAGATGTAGGGATTTGGGGTTTGGGTGCCACAAAGTCCCCTCCTCCTGAGACAGAAGGTCTGGCGCAGCTCCCAGGTCCAGGGAGGATCCCTGGGAGAGATGCAGAAGTAGAGGGAACCACACCTGGCGTGGCCAGCGGGGAGCTATGAGGATCATAGTCCCGTGATCCCTCTGGAGCTTGAACAGAGTCTTGGATATTAGAGGAATGGGTGGAAAGGCATAGAGGAATTCCTGACCCCAATGCAGGAGGAAGGCATCGTGGGCCTGAGCTCCCTGACACTGAGTTCTGGAACAGAACCGGGGAAGTTTGGCATTCCACGGACTTGCAAAGAGGTCTATGTCCGGGGTCCCCCATTCCTGAAATATTCTGCGTATCTGGTCCATATGTAGGGACCATTCGTGTGGAAGCAGAACTCGACTGAGTCTGTCTGCACGAGAGTTTTGAACTCCTGGAAGATACACTGCAAGAAGGTGAATTTGATGCTCTCTGGCGAAGGCCCATAATCTGAGAGCTTCGTTGCAAAGCGACAGAGAGCCTGTCCCTCCTTGTTTGTTTATATAGAACATGGCTACCTGATTGTCTGTCTGAACTAGGACAGTCAGGTTGACAAGGAGGGTATAGAAGACCTTGAGGGCAAGGTAAATTGCTCGCAGTTCCAGGAGGTTGATATGAAGGGTGGCCTCCTGTGGAGACCAAGTGCCCTGAGTGGAGAGGTTCTGAAGATGAGCTCCCCACCCTGTCTGGGAGGCATCTGTTGTGAGGGTTGCTTGGGGCAACAAAGGTTGGAAGGGGGCCCCCAACAACAGATTCTTGGTGGATGTCCACCATTGGAGGGACCAAAATAGACGGCTTGAGGTGAGTATTTGGTAGGAGAGCGCTCCAGATGCTTGAGTCCACTGGGTGGCCAAGGTCCATTGAGCTGCTCTCATATGCAGACGAGCGTAGGGCACCACATGTACCGTGGAGGCCATGTGGCCCAGAAGTCGCAGCATTTCCCGGGCTGTCAAATGACTGCTGGACTGAGCTTGGGAGGCCAAACTCAGCAGGCGTTGGGCCCTGAACTGAGGCAGGTAGGCCCTTGCAGTGATGGTGTCTAACTGGGCCCCTATGAACTCGAGAGACTGAGTAGGGATTAGTTGAGACTTGGGAAGGTTTACTACCAGTCCTAGATACTGCAGAAGATGCCTTGTGCGGTCCATGGAAATTTGGGCCAGGTATGGGAATATGAAAATTCCCAGGCCTCTTAGAAAGGCAGCTACGACTGCCATGCATTTGGTGAACACTCTTGGAGCAGAGGCTAGACCGAAGGGGAGTACTCTGTACTGGAAATGTTTTCCCTGAAACAGAAATCGAAGGTATTTTCTGTGGGATGGGTGGATGAGTATGTGTGTATACGCATCCTTTAGGTCTAGAGAACAAAGCCAATCCTGACTCTGAAGGTATGGAAGGAGAATGCCCAGAGAAAGCATTTTGAATTTCTCCTTGAAAAGAAATTTGTTCAATTCTCTCAGATCCAGAATTGGTCTGAAGCCCTCTGTCTTCTTTGGTATTAGAAAATAAGGGGAGTAGAATCCCGTCCCCTGTTGAAGAAGAGGGACCTCCTCTATTGCCCCCTGGGCAAGGAGGGAGGAGACTTCCTGACCCAAGAGGGCCAGGAGAGATGGGGGAGAATTGAACTGCCTCACCATAGTATAAGGAGGAAGGTCGGAAAAATGGAGTTTGTAACCCTCTCTGATGATAGAGAGGGTCCGTTGCTCTGATGTAATTTGCTCCCTTCTGGGAGCAAAGTGAGCTAACCTTCCGGGTATGGTGAGGGGCTCTGGTTGTTCTAGAGCCAGAAAAGTTAAGTTCTCTAGGGGCAAGTCAAAACCCCTGAGGGGGTGGAGCCTGCTGAGGCGTAGCAGACGCCGCAGGTTTTGACCTTGCCTGTTTAGGTTGCTGACGTTTAGCAGCAAAACGAGGCTGAGAGGATTGTTGGCCAGTATTTGTGGAAAATCTGGACTTCTTGTAATAAGGCCTCTTAAAAGACTTCTTCTTGGCAGGAGTGGAGGTAGACTTAGAAAGTCTATCTAAGGTGGCATTTTCTGCATCCATTTGAGTGGCCTTAATTTGCCACTCCTCACCAAATAAGTTCTCACCTGTACAGGGCAGATTTCGTAAGCCATCTAGGACCCAAGGTTCTAGATCAGAAGCCTGGAGCCAAGCAAGACGTCGGGCTGCTATAGCAATGCCCGAAGCCCTACCAGCACCCTCAAAGGAATCAAAAGCTGCCCTGTTGGAGAACTTTGAAATATCCAAAAGGTGTTTCACTAAGGAAATGAACTGCTCCCTCTTATCCTCAGGGATAAAGGGGGCAAAATGCCGAACTTTTAGAGCGATTTCACTGAGAAAACATGCCCATGTAAAGACTATAGGAATTAATCCTGGCTATAAGCATAGTAGCCTGGAAAGTTTTCCTGCCAAAAGAGTCTAGAGTCTTACATTCTCGCCCTGGAGGAGTAGAAGAGTGCCTTTTGGTACTCTTTATCTTCTTCATTGCAGACTTCACCACAATAGAATGGTGAGGCAACTGGGTTTTTTGGAAACCAGGAGAAGGGGGGACACGGTACATGGTGTCCAACCTGCGAGAAGAAGGAGACAATGTTAGAGGAGCCTCCCATAAGTCCATCAAGTGTTCTTGAAGGATTTCATGGATAGGCAGGGTAACTGCCTCTTTAGGAGACTTAGAGTATCCTAAAATATCCAGTTTCTTTGATCTGGGTTCCTTTTCAGAGGATGAAGCAATAGAAAGACCTTTAGCCATTTCTATGATGAAGTCCTGAAAGGACAAATCCTCTGGTGGAGATATTCTCCTGTTAGGAGAAGAAGGCTCCTCAGGAAGATCAAGGGAGAACTCATCAGAATCATCAGAGGAGTTAAAATCCTCTGAAGAAGCAGAGTATCCTCTATGTGCTTCCAACGCACGATACGCATACCATTCGGTATCGACATCGGGCGTACCGGGTATGGGATTGGTACCGGGAAAAAGCCCGGATCCGGCATGCGGAACCGATCTGCGTTTGGAAGACGATGGCCTCGGTTCCGGTATGGAAGCCATTACAGGAACCGGACCCGGTACCGCTGGCTGCGGTACCGAGGGCGTAGCAGCATTAATAAAAGCCAGAATGGCCTGCTGCATGACTTGGACAGTGTTGCCCATAGACGCCACTGCTGCCTGGATGTCGGTACCGGTATGGGCCGGTACCCCAGAGCAGTACAACAGGTGATCTGTCGAGGCCGCGCCATCAATGTCAACCTGTGACCCCATGATTGCTTTGGAGGCCGGAACCTCCCGCCGGGGTTTTTTGGCCTGGGCAGAATCCTCGAACTCAGAATTGAGAGCCTCTCGATCTTTAGAAAGAGATTTGCTTTTAGAGGATTTGCCCACTGGAGTTTTGGTTACCTGAGATCCATCTGGAGAGGAAGACCTGGATGACTGTGATGCTTCTGAAGGAAACAGCACATGGAACTTGTTGGCCCGGTTCTGCAATCCACGTTTCGACATCTGGGAGCAGGATGGGCAGTCCGGTATGGAATGGTCAGGTCCTAAACATTTAAGACACCATTCATGGGTGTCTGTAAGAGGAATGACAGCACTGCACTTGGTACACTTTTTAAAACCAGGAACTGGCTTCTCCATGAGGAGAATTTGTGTAGGCCTGAAGGCCTAACAAAGTACCAAGCTGTGCTGAAGAAAAGAAAAATATATATTTTTTTTTTTTAAAAGAAAGAAAGAGAGACCGGCAGTACCGGTTTCAAAATGGGGAAGGCAGGTACGCGGTCTAAAGAAAACAATAAAATTAACAATTTCTTCAGCGGTGACAGGAACACGACCTGCTGGCTCCGCGGAAAAAAAGAAACTGACGAGAGCTGGTCAGGAAGGCGGGAAGGCAGCGCGCATGTGCAGTGGGAGGCCCCAAAAGCTTTTAATCTGAAAAGCTGGGGAGCTTTCCCGCGCGGGCTCCGTCGGTACCGACATACCCATATGTGATGACTTATTCCTGCTTGTTCCTGGAGATAAGATATTATAATGCCTCTGTATCATTCCATGCAATTCAGATTGCAATAACTTAAAAAGAATATAGCGGAATTAGAAAAGGTACAAAGAAAAGCCACAAAAATGGTAAAGGGGATGGAAGGATACCCCTATGTGGAGAGGCTAAAAAGGTTAAGGCTCTTCTACCTGGAAAAGAGACGGCTGAGGGGAGATATGATAGAGGTCTATAAATTAATGAATGGAGTGGAATGGGTAAACATAGATTGATTGTTCATGCCATCGAAAAGTAAAAAGACTAGGAGACATGCAATGAAGCTAAAATAAGAGACAATATTTTTTTACCCAACATGTAATCAAACTCTGGAGTTCATTACCAGAGGATGCAGTAAAAGCTGTTAGTGTAGCTGGGTTTAAAAAAGGTTTGGACAAGTTCCTGGAGGAAAGGTGCATAAACCATTATTAAAGAGAACCCAGGAAAGCCACTGCTTGCCCCAATACAAGCATTGTGGAACCTGTGTGTTTTTTTGGGAAACTGCAAGGTACTTGTGACATGGATTGGCCTCTGTTGGAAACAGGATACTGGGCTTGAGGGAACTTGGTCCGACCCAGTATGGCATATCTTTTTTCCTTATGTTCTTATGTTTGCATGAAGGCAGCTGCTTTGCAAATGGAAACTGAAATGAGTCGGGTAATTGTTGAAATGATCTCTCTCAGCTCTGCAATCAGATTATAATCTGATTTGATTGTATCACAGTCTTTTAGCATTCATTAGTATCTTTTTATAATTTGCTTACATAGAGTTGCAAGGAGATGAGAACCTGTAATAAGGAAATAATGGTTTAATGCATCCATCATTTTGTTTTCAGTATGTTATGAGTCATCTTTTATGGCTTGGCCTCGCTGCATTAGAAAAATTATAACATGAAGTCATACTTCTGTCCTTGCATGACGTTTTCCCCCTTAACTGGCAGTTTGCTCCTGTTCCTTTGGGATCCCAGTTCAGTCATTCCTAAGGTTGAAATCTGGCATCATGAACCTTCATTCACAATAACCTGGGGGATTTATCCCCTATTTTATACTGCAACACATCTCTCTCAGTCAGATCACTGCAGCCCAAGTCCTGAGCCTGGAACTGTGCTTCAGACGCCTTCTGGGACCCTCCTATCATGAACATTAACTCTGGCCATTAGACACCAGCATTGCGCAATGGCTATGGCATCCATCCCCCACAGCAGGCGTTGTCAACGCTACATGGCAGCATCTCCAGGTCCTCTTTATGGCACTGTACGGCACATGCCATCAGGATGGCCTGCATGACTTCTTCATCCCACCATAAAATACATCATATTCCATGGACTTCGGGGCTCATATTTTTGGTATTCGTCTGCTCGTTAGATAAGAAACCTAAGATAGAATATTATCTGTATTGATTCGATATATAATTTTCCATATGCACGATATGATGCCTTCAGGTGTTTCATCAGAATCAGATCTATAGGACTTGCACCATATATTAAAATAAAAATCAGTGCTCTATAGGCACTCGATTTTATAGTCATAGACACCAAAACAATTCTTAGACAGCTCCTATGATCGAGGCTCCATTCAAGTGTTTGTTGTTTTGTTTGTCCATGTGCAATGTACGAGTTTGGATTAAGACAGGCGGGTAGGAAGCGGCAAAGACTGATGCAGTCTGCTCATGGGGACAGCATCGCCCATTGGCAAAAGAGGAGGGCAAAGCACGATCACGGCAAAGGCTGCTGCTGTCTGCCCACAGGGACCTCATCTGCCATACACTGAGGAAGAATGCTGTGCAGCACTGGGTCTACTTGCAGGTCAGGAAAAGGATAAGACGGAAAGGGGAGGGAGATGCAGAGAACGCAAGAGAAATTTAAAGGGGCAGTGGACTTGGGAAAGGGGGGGAATGGAGGACAGGAAGTGAGATGATGAAAGAGAAAGAGTCTGTGAAAGGGAACACAGGGAGGAGGCAGCAAAAGAGGAGATGGGGACAGGGAAGAGTGCAGGGGGTTAGAGGTTGAAGAGATGAATGCACGGGGACAAAGGGCCACAATGTGTATATGCCAAATGTAGCGCCACCTTGGGTGCTCTTCTGGGTCTGGGACTGGCCTGGTTGAAGTCCCCTAGAGGGCAGGCTCCGTCGATCCTTGACTGTTAGGTGCCTGGTGCCTCCACCAGGGGAAGAAAGGTGTTGGCAGGTAGATTTCCCTCCTTTCATCCCAGGAAACCTCTCCAAAAACACTGCTGTGAAGAAGGCTGGCTTAAATAGTATTTACAATTTATTTACAAAATATATACATCAGGTATTGTGATAAAATAATGCAATAGATACAACCCGTATTATGATAAGTGGTTCAAGCAGGTAAGGTGAAATAGCAATACCGGACAAGAGATAAGGCAGTTCAAACAACCAACTATAACCTCATACGTAATGACTTAAGTAAACCTGCAAAGATTACACAGGTACACTACCAAAAAACTGCCTCCAGTTTTGCAACTGATTCCTATAGATTTTGGGGTGCTGAATCCAGGAAAAATAGCCAAAATGTTCCATCATGTCACGTTTTCTTGCAAAATTAGATTTCTTACCCATATAAGGAATGTTCACATAATTTCTTTTTAGCCGACTGCAGTTTATTTTCTTGGCCCAAAATAGAGGTTGTAATGGTTAACTAACTAGAAACACTCCCTCATGATATTTTAGAGTGTTTTGTATTCATTTTATACATTAACAGGACAATTGGGAGGCGGGGGGCTAAATCCAGTACTCGCGCTGGTGCATGTTCTTTCCTGTTCGCCTCGCCTCGTTCGCTCGCTCGCTCAAACACGGTGGTTGCGACATGAACGTTCCTGTCAAATTTCAGTTTCTTGCAAGTTCATTATTACCTTTTGTTTGCTCAGTCGTAATCCAGCTTTATTACGAAGTGGTTCACTACAGTTGTAGTTTGCAGTGCTGTGTATTTGTGATGGCTCACAGAGCCAGAGGTTGCGTCAACTCTCCGGACAGTTTTTGTTTTATTTGTGGGGAATATACCGTGAAAAAGCGGCAGAGGAACATTTCTGCATTTATTAAAAAAGTATATTTCGCCTATTTCGGTTTGAAGTTAGGCGATCAAGACAAACCGTGGGCTCCTCACAAAGTGTGCAAGACATGTGAGGAAGATCTACACTTATGGATGAAAGGTAAAAAACAAGCATTTCGTTTCGGAATACCTATGATGTGGCGTGAACAAAGAGACCACAGCAGTGACTGCTATTTTTGCTCTTGCATTGTGAAGGGATACAACTTAAAAAATAAGAACATAATAAGTTACCCCAACCTTCCCTCAGCAATTAGGCCTATGCCTCATAGCAACGAAGTACCTGTGCCTGAACCACCAAAATCTTTGGATCATATTTGTGTGGACGGTTCTGATCATGATGAGACTCATCAGATGGCTTTTCCCGATGAGTCCAGTACTTCCGAGTTTGGAACTGAACCAGATCCGAAACCTGAACTTTTCTCTCAAGCTGAATTGAATGATTTAGTCCAGGATTTAGGACTCCCAAAAGATGCTGCCCAACTGCTAGGTTCTCGGCTTAAACAGAAAAATCTATTGTCACCAGGAACACCTTTTTATTGGTACCGCAACCGCGAGACACAATTTTTGAAGTATTTCAGCAAAGAGGAAGATTTGGTATTTTGCAACGATATATACGGAGTGATGGAAAAGTTTAAACTCAAGTATGATCCTGCTGAATGGCGGCTGTTCATTGATTCGTCAAAAGACAGCATAAAAGGTGTTCTTCTTCATAATGGCAACACATTTGCTTCAGTTCCTATTGCTCACTCTGTTATTCTCCAAGAAAAATGCGAGAATTTGGCCCTGATTCTTCAGAAGATTCATTATGATGAGCATAAGTGGATGATTTGTGGAGACTTTAAAATTATATCCATGCTATTAGGGCAGCAATCCGGTTTCACCAAATATCCCTGCTTCCTTTGCTTGTGGGATAGCCGGGCCCGCGACCTACACTGGGGGATAAAAGACTGGCCAATTCGGGAGTATTTGAGACCCGGTGAGAAAAATGTTCTTCATGAGAGCTTGGTACCTCGTGATAAAATTCTATTACCACCTCTCCACATTAAGTTGGGTCTCATTAAGCAATTCATCAAGTCCCTTCCAAAAGATGGTGAGTGCTTTCGGTACCTTTGTTCAAAGTTCCCAAGACTTTCTGAAGCAAAGCTAAAGGAAGGAGTGTTTGTTGGCCCTGATATAAGGAAACTCATTTCAGATGGAGCATTCGCTGAAACGATGTCTGAGAAGGAAAAAGAAGCCTGGGATTCCTTCAAGGATGTTGTTCTCAAATTCTTGGGGAACAGGCGGGATGAGAACTATAAGGATATTGTTGCCAGGATGCTCAATGCCTTCAAAGAACAAGGCTGTAACATGAGCCTGAAAGTCCATTTCTTGCACTCCCATGTGAACTACTTTCCCGAAAACTTGGGGGCGTACAGTGAAGAACAAGGTGAAAGGTTTCACCAGGACATCAAGGACGCAGAGAGAAGGTACCAAGGAAGATGGAACACCAATATGATGGCTGATTTCTGCTGGTTGCTGCTGCGGGAAACCCCAGATGAAAAATACGCCAAGCAGCGCACCAAGAGAAGCATTCGGGGGAAGAAGAAACGGGCCCACCAGGAGATTGATTGACCCAAGAATGACTTTAAAATCTAAACTGTGTTGACAAATATCGTGTTTTTACTAAACTTTGAAATAAAAATTTGCTAGTTATTACCACAGTGTCGGATCTCATTTATTAGAATTTTATTTTCACACCATCGGGTGTTTGTCTTCATGTATTGCAATGGTGCGGTTTGCGTTTTCTATTCTTACATACATACCTGTACAACATTTTTTGCACATTTCTTTGCTTTGCTTTGTGTCTAACCGCGCTCTTATATGCTCAATGTTTGTGCACATGTATGTGGCTGTTTTAAGTGCAGACAATTTTGCTACCATCACAGTGTGTTTTGTTGACATTACTCTATTCTTATGTGCTGCCTTGTTACAATTTTCTTTATTCTTATTTGAATAACTACTAAACAATTAGTATAAAGAATTCATCCAAGAAACCTTTATCTCGATTGCACTCAATCTGAAACGTTCACCTCAAACTGCTAACCCAATGTAGCAAAAAATCTGTACGTGATGGAGCAAATTGGTTACCAGATTTGGATTCAGCGCACCAAAAAACGTAAAAATCAATCGAAACATTAGAGGCAGTTTAAAAAAAATTTTTTTTAGTGTACCTGTGTTATGGATGTAACCTTAATAACCTGTCTCCTAACCCCTCCTCCCTTTACTTTTGCCCATCAGCCCCAAGTCTCACCCACTGCTGGAACTCTGGACCGGTGGCTACTTGTGAAAGGAGAGGTTTTGTAGAGCTGTCCAGTCGCTGAGGCTGTAGCCTTGGCTCCGCCTACTCCAATCCAGAAAGGGTTTTGCACTTCTGCCCACTCTGGAACAACTGTTGCAGCTCTCCCTTGAGCTGATCTGATCCCTGGGACTTGTTGCTTCTAGTCCAGAATGGACTCTCTGTAACTGCAGCTCTCTCTGAAGCTGATTCTAAGCTACTGGACCTTCCTTGGTCTTGTGGCTCATAGTCTGGAATGGATTCTCTGCCACTTCAGCTCTCTCTGCAGCTGATTCTTCAGAGCAGCTCTCCCTGGAACTAATACGCACCTCAGTCTGGAGCTGATGCTCTACCACTGCAGCCACTTCCTAGATTAAGAGGAGATTGTCTAACTCTATCTTCACTCCTACCCTCAACTCGGTCTATAGGAAGGTTTCTGACTTTCTAAGGCCATCTTCAGGAAAAGATGTTCTTTTGGATTAAGAAACTTAACAGCCTTTAAAATCTAAACTCATTGAGTGGGTTTATTTTTAATTTTTAATTTTATTATTTTTTTTAGCCGTTTTAGTACCAGCACCTGTTTATCTGATACCATTTCTCTTAGGGTGAGTAATTTCCATCAGCCCCCCCCCTCCTCCCCCCCAGTATTTGCTTCTCCACCCTCTGTCTGATGTATGCATTTTATTCCCCTACACTATTCCCTATAGATTTAAAGTTAAATCTTAATAATAGAAATAAATATGAGCAAATATCACCCTTGCTTCTTTACCACAGGCAGTGATTTGCATTTCCCCCCATAATGTTTACTTTCCTGCTCTGCTAGTCTAGTGACTGTAAATTGCAAGCTACTGTTTTAATGTTGCCCCTTATCTGACCTCTATTCAGCAGCATTCAGTGACCCTGTAAATAGTTCTTTATGCTCCATGTAATGTAATATAAGTTGTTATGGTTTTAGGCTGTTCCATGTAATGTAATATAAGTTGTTATGGTTTTAAGATGTTCACTGTATTAACAGACGTTGACCTGTTATTATGTTGTTCCATGTAAACCGCATTTGATCGCTGGAAGGTGCGGTATATAAGAAACTGCTAATTAATTAATTATTAAATTATGTACCTTTGATTCTACATTATTCAGCACACTCTCAAACACCTATCTTTAGGGGGGGTTCACAAAAGAGGGACCCCTCCCAGCTAGGGTTGCCAACTTTTTCACCGAGAAAAACCCGACACCTGTGGCTCGCCATGCTCCACCCATTCTCCGCCCCCAGTCCCACCCCTGCCCCGCCCCAGCCCCACCCACAAAAATTACCGAGGATTCACTCACACCCCCCCTCAGTGGTGGTTCACTCACTCACCCCCCCTGCTGACTCACCCCCCTCCCCTGCTGGTTCACTCACTCACCCCCCCTCCACTGCTGGTTCACTCACACCACCTCTCCCCTCCCCTCCCTGCTGGTTCACTCACCCACCCCCCTGTCACTCACTCACCCCCTCCCCTGCTGGTTCACTCACACCAACCCCCCTCCACTGCTGGTTCACTCACACCACCACCCCCCTCCCCTCCACTGCTGGTTCACACACCCACCCCCCTGTCACTTACCCCTCCTGCTGGGTCACTTACTCACCACTCCTGCTGGGTAACACACTCACCCCCCCTCCCCTGCTGGTTCACTCACACCAACCCCCCCTCCTGCTGGTTCACTCACACCCCCCTCCCCCCCCCCCCCCCGCCCAAGCCGCTGCTTCTGCTTTGTACAGAGCAGTGGCTGCAATACACTTACTTTGAAAAGCAAAGACAAACCGTGTGCGGAGCCCACCGGTCACCGCAGCGCCCGCGGAACTGATGTCATGGGGGCGGGCTCCTCACAGGTTGTCTTTCCTTTTCAAAATAACTTTCTTGCAGATAAAGTTAATTTGAAAAGGAAAGACAACCTGTGAGGAGCCCGCCCCCATGACATCACTTCCTCGGGCTCTGCGATGACCGGAGGGCTCCTCACACAGTTTATCTTTAGTTTTCAATGTAAGTGTATTGCAGCCGCTGCTCTGTACAAAGCAGAAGCAGCGGCTGCACTGCTATGGGGAATCGTGTTCGCGCCGCGGACTTCAGGACAAAAGCCGGTTTTTTGCTCTGGCCGCTCCCGATTTTGCGGCCAGAGCAAAAAAACGGCTTTTCAACGGCCAGTTTTACATCTGTGCCGGCAGCCGGCCTGGCCATGGAAAAACCGGCCAGGCTGGCTGAAAACCGGCCGGTTGGCAACCCTACTCCCAGCAGAACACACACACAGGCACCCCACCCCACTGCACCACACGCACTTATACACACACAAGCACCCCAGCCCTGCACCACATAGACATAGGACCCCTACCCCCGCACCACTCATATATACACAGGCTTTTACTATGTGAAGATAGAAACAAATATATAGGGGTATGTTTACTAAACCGCAGTAAAGTAGCAGCGGCTATGTTAACGCGCACTAACGTTACCAGATGCGACGTTAACGCATGCTAACGCCTCCAGCCACAGTAAGTTCCACAGAGGGTGGAGAGAGGGCAGAGAGAAGGGATCAATGGGCGGGGAGTGGTTGGGGAGAGGCTCCTGCTACACTAACGCAGGGAAATGAAGGGCTTAACATTAACGCCAGTGAAAACCTGTCGTTAGATGCACATTTGCAGGAGAGAGAAAGCATTTCAGTATCAGCAATGTACAGCATAGGCAGGGAGCCCAAAAAAGTGACAGTAGTGCTACATGTGCAGCAACAGCATAGTGACCAGGTATGACAGGCTACCATGGCGATGCTGCAAATGGGGTATAGGGGGCTGCAGGCGGGACATGCAGTAGGGCAGCTGGGGCACAGGGTAGACTAGGCAGATGCCTAGGTGGCACATAGTAATGCAGAAACTGGAAATCAGCAAGACAACAACTGACCAAGATCAAACATGGCCAGGAGTCTGTGTCCCGCAGTGTCCCATCCAGGGGACATCACCCAGCAGGTACCCCAAAGGGCACATAACATTGGCAGGCGGTGCTGGGGGGAAGCATGGATGTCTATGTAGGCACCCCTACCCCAGACCCAACACCCCAGGCAGCCGCCTACCTGCACACTGGATGGCCTGGAACTGCGCACCACCAGCACCACCAGCATATGAGCATATCAGCATGGTGGGGGAGGGGTGCTGGTGGTGGAGGGGGCAGTGGCATCTGCCCACAGCAGACCAAGGCCAAGCCCTGTTCAGGTGGGCGGCGTGCAGTGCAACAGACAAGGTCTGTCTGATAAACAGTCATGGTATCTCCAGGGACTGACCCACCCCCTGTGGCAACAGCATGGTGCAGTACACACAACCAGTGTGTTCTGAGGCAGAAGGTCAGAAGTTCAAGTCCCAGCTGTGGTTCCTGCAGACCATGTCCCTACATTTTACTACAACATAGCACATACTACATAAACATGTGCACTCCTCTAGAGCAGAGGTTCCCAACTCCAGTCCTGGAGGGCCAACACCATTCAGGTTTTCAGGCTGTCCCTAATAAATATGCATGAGATGCATTTGCATGCACTGCCCCCATTGTATTCAAATTTATCTCATGCATATTCATTAGGGACAGTCTGAAAACCGGAATGATGTTTGGCCCTTCAGGACTGGAGTTGGGAACCTCCGCCCTAGAGCATCGGCCAACAGGGGCACAAACACCCACATCCACAGGCTCCACTATCCAAAGGCTCATGGATTGTCAGGCTGTTGGTAGCACTGTAGAAAGCAGAACTACCACGTAGATGTGAAAAAACAAGTCCAAACGTGGAGTAAGGAAAGACCAATGTTTAATATATATGTGACTGGGATCACCCAACACAGGCCGTGTTTCGTTGCCTTCCTCAGGGGTAATACACCTGGCACACTAAAATCATAAATACATAAATAACTATCTAAAACCTTCATTGAAAAATTAATATGATAATACAAATAAATACATAAATAAAAAAATTACTTATGAGTAAATATAAAAACAAATGAATAAAAACAAAGAAATTATTGATCACCTACATAGTTAAAATATAACAGCAAACAAGGCATTGAGGATTATGGATATCTCCATATATATAAACAAGGGCAACAAATACATTAATATAAACAATAATTAAGAAACTATGGGGTATGTTTACTAAACTGCGTTAGTGCAATTCGCGTTAGGAGCCGCGGTAGTGACAGAAACCCCAAATAAGGACATGGGCGGTACATCATTACCACTAACGCGCGTTCCAAAAACTAACGAGCGTTACAGGGCTCCGTGGCGCGTTACTGCGCGTTAATCGTAAGAAGGCGTACAGACACAAAGCACAGAAACAGAGCTGTAGCACAATGGTTACTGTACTGACCGCTGTTACAGGCAGCATGGGTTCGAGTCCCCAGTGTGCCTAACGCAGAAGGCTGGCCCAGGCAACACCCTGTACATTACATAGGGAATGAGGAAGCATGTTTTTCTTTACGTGGAGTAGTGGTGTCAGAAACACACCCTCGGATTGTGCCTAGCCACGTACGTTGGTGCGTGTGAGGCTGTGTGCGTTGGTATGGGCATAGCCCCGTGCGTAGCTGCGTGCGTACAATCGTGCGTGGGTACGTGTGATTTTACCAGCGTGCGCACCTTATATTACAGACTCTTTAGGGTGTCTTGCACCTATGCATTATGCTAACAGATGTACGTGTGATAAGGTGTTTGCAGCCACCACACACTGGATAGACAGACAGCCACCCCCACACCTATGCCAGCATTGTGCTACTATAGAGGAGTCCAGCAGCCATACCCACCACACCAGTCCTGGGCAAAGTACAGGCATGGATATGGTACGCAATACTGTTGGGGATCACTCCCCAGGGTGGTAAACACTATCAGAGACCAGACCTGCAGCACACACCGCAGACATCAGAATGATTGTTATGGTGAGGCTCAATGAGCAAAATGTGCTTAACGTAGGAATTGATATCTGCCAGTTATCATAGGAAACGTTTGATAGCTATGTACCATATACCCAGGTGTAGGGTGGCATTGCTAAGGTATGCAACTGCTAGTATTGGGAGATACAGGCAGGGCCCAATGTCCTGCCTCTCCAGGAGGCATTGGCCAATGGGGCCTGTGGGTGTGTGTGTCTGCCCCTGTTGGCTGCTGCTTTACGGCAGAGTTTCCCAACTCCAGTCCTGGTGTTCCAAACACTATTCGTGTTTTCATGCTGTCCCTCATAAATATGCATGAGCTACATCTGCATACCATGGGGGTGGTGCATAGATATGCAGCACAGGCATCTTTATTAGAGGCAGCATGGAATCTGAATGGTGTGGGGCCCTCCAGGACTGCATTTGCGGGACTCTGCTCTATGTAATTCGCCTGTGTATGGTGTCTGTGTTTGGTGTGGTAAAATATAGGCGTATTAACCATGCGTATGTTCTCTGCAATAAAGGAGTGTCTTTACTATCACTGTTTAGTGGTGGGTAAAACTATGGGGACTGGGTTGGCAGGAGCCCCAGTTGGGATTTGAACCCTCTGGTCTTACAGGCACTGCCTGTGTCCGTTGCACCACACTGTGGCCACAGAGACAGTGCAGTCCCTGGAGATAGGAAAACTGGCCTGACGAGTCAGAAACCCTGCTCTGCACAATTATACTGTGGGCTCATTTACCTTGTATGGAGACAAAAGTGCACATAAACCTCAAAAAAGACCTCGAAAAAAGGGGCAAACACCCATAACCAAGCTGGGCAACAATGATAACATTGGGCAACAATAAAAAACACTCCCAGGAAAGCTCCAATAAAATGAAATGATTTTTGAAAGGGTCTACGGAGCGTAGACCCTTCCAAACATCATTTCTTTTTTTGGAGCTTTCCTGGGAGAGTTTTTTATTGTTACCCATTGCTATCACTGTTTCCCAGCTAAATTATACGTTTTACACTGTTTCTTGTGGTCATTTTAACGTTTTATTTGAAATTTTGTTCTGTGCACATGTATCACACTGCTCACGTTTTGTAGGTTTCCCCGGTTTTGCTGTACATTTATTTTATTTATTTATTTTATTTAGCATACATTTATAACCCGCAACTTCCAGAGTTCAGTTGCGGTTTACAATAAAACAACAATCCACAAAGCAAAAGCTTAGTTTTACATTGAACAATCTCAGGTACAGCTTTATATATACATTGCTGACGGAAATGGTTTCTCTTCCCTTTAATATGCCTTTAACGACAGGTTTTCATTCGCGTTGGAATTGAGCTCTGCAATTCAGCGCGTTAGTGTGAGGGGAGCCTCTCCCCGCCCACTCTCCACCCATTGACCCCTTCTCTCCGCCCACTCTCCACCTTCTGCGGTGTTTTAATGCGCCGCGGGGGTTTACGATCGTTAACTGCGGTTAACGCGCGTAACGTACACTTAACGATCGTTCGCACATCAGAATGCGCGTTATGACGTGCGAATGATCGTTAAGTGTACGTTACGCGCGTTATTCACGATTACCGCAGTTTAGTAAACATACCCCTATGTAAATTACAACTAAAAAAGATAAAAGATGATAATAAATAAATAAAATAAAGTGAAGGGGATGACATTATTATGATTACATAATTATATAAATATTAATAAAAAACATACAAAATATATCAAAAAATATATAAAGCTGTACCTGAGATTGAATATCAACTGTAGAGTAACCTGGGAATATCAAATTGCAACGAACCATCCAAAAGGAGGTAATGTCAGGGCCGCGAAGCCAGCGTGTGCGCGGCCCAGTGTAACCGGGGGGGGGCGGCAAGGACGCGATCCCCCGGGGCTGCATCGGCGCTGAGGCGTGGGGGCGGGCCGGAGCGGTTCTGGATGCCCCATTGGCTCCCGTGGGCCGCCGGGAGCTGGAGGGAGCCAATGGAGCTGAGGGGAGGCAGGAATAGCCTCAGGGGAGTGCGGGGACAAGGCGTGGCTCCGGTCTTTTCCAGGTCGGAGCCAGACGAGTCGGGTGCTGCACGAGGGAGCTCTGCAGCACCACGAGGCCTTGTCCAGGGTCGGGGGTCTGGAAGACGGAGAAAAGCAGTGAGCTGTGTGAGTGCCCTAAGGGGAGTGCAGGGGGTCCGCATTAAAAAAAAAAAAAAGTCGGGGGGGGGGGGCAGGAGTAGATTTGGGGGCAGCAGGGAGACAGAGGTTGGAGTTTAAAAAAAAAACGCAATCAATGACACACAATTCATATTTGGGGGCACATATATTCAGTGGTAGGCGCGAGGGGAGCCATGAGGTCGGGTAAAGGGCAGGGGGGGCACCTGGAAAAGGAGACAAAGGGGCAGGGGGAGAGGGGCAGCTGGTGGGGCTCGCGTGCATGCCAGGCAGGGGTCTGCCCCCAGAGGAGGGAAAGGAGGTGGCCAGAGCATGGGCCAGGAGGGCAGTCTGCATGGCGCGTTAGCCGGAAGGCTGGCAGAGCAGAACCAGGGTAGAGGCAGAGGCCGCAGCCGAGGGGCCTGTGCGAGGGGGAGTGTGTGGCGTGGGGGAGGGCCGGCGCAGGGGCGGCCCGGCGGAGCAGGGGAGGTACATGGGGGGAGGCGCGGAGTGAGAGCCAGTTGGCCCGAGGGGGGCGGGCGAGGGGGGCAGGGGCTGAAGTGGGGCTACCTCCGGAGGGGGGTGGGGAGCAAGCGTCGGGCGGGACAAGGGCCGGCGAGGGCGATGTGCCAGCGGGCTCCGTGAGCTGGCCAGGAGTGTCGGGGTGTGCATACCCAATGGCTTGGGAGCACTGGCAGTGCAGGGGCCAAGGCTCTTCGGGGGCAGGGTGGATAGGGGCGTGGCAGCCCCCTTGGGCGCCAGGGGGGCCCCTTTGCCTTTTCCTGAGTTTTCTCCGCAGGTCCCCCTTGGATGGCAGTACCCTGGAAGTTCGTGGTTCAGTGGTCCGAGACCATCGGATAATGCAACAGCGCCTACGGAGGGATCGGGAGAGAGGACGCCAGCAGCAACGCAGGCAGGGATGGAGCCGCGGGAGGCCGGCGCAGCGGCGAAAGAACCGGCGCGAGTGGCAGGTGAGTTAGCAGGGGCTCAAGGTTCAACGGAAAGGGGCGGGACTGTGGCGGCTGATGGGAGAGGTAGGAAAGTGGGGAGGAAGCGGAGGCATACGTGTCAGAGACGGCGGAAGTCGGGGACCTCTTCCACCTCGTCGACTGCTTCTACGTCACGTTCATCTTCAACTGATGGGAGTCGGGTGTGGGAATCGCACGGAACCGAGGATAAGGCGAGTGCAGTAGGGGCGACACCTACAGTGGTGGCATTTTCGGAGTTATGGGAAGGCGTGCTGAAGACGCTGCGGCACAAGATTCAGCAAAGGCGTTATATCGACATTTTCCGCTTGCTTGAAGGCCGTAAGCGGTCCGGTGACAGCAGACGGAAGCGGAAGGAAGATGAGAAGGCGGGGAGGGTGCGGAGAGCGGCGCGGAACGTGGTGAACTGGACGCGGGCATTTTTGCGTCTCGCTAGTGTATGGGGGCATGTGCATCCGGAGCATTATGGGATGCTCCTGGCTTACGCAGACTCCATCTTAGAAGCGTCACAATTGCACGATGGTTGGGCATGGCTCAACTATGATGAAAAGTTCCGGGATAAGATGGAAGAAAATCACCTGCTGTCCTGGGGGACGCAAGATATTAATTTATGGTTGATGCAGATGGCGGTCAGACCAAGCGGGAGTGCGGCGGGCAGTGTGAGGGGGAGGGGCCGGTGTTTCGGGGGCTGGGCGGCCCTTTCGGGTGGGCGGACCCACGGGGGTCCAGAAAGCACCAGCTTTGGGGGGGGCCGGGGATGTCTGTTGGCGATTCAACAAATCGTTGTGCCCGTTTCCGGATTGTAAATTCTGGCATGCCTGCTCCGTCTGCAACGGAGCGCACTCTGCACTCAAATGTGTTAAGAAAGGAGCGGGTGGGGCCGGAGCATCTCTTACCAAACAGTAAGAGCCTCCTGAGCTTAGCGCCAACCCCAGCTAGGCTTGACGCAATGCGCCCCTGGCTGAAAAGGTATCCAAAACGGAAGGACAGCGCAGTAATTGAGGGGGGATTTAGTGAAGGCTTTCGGATTCCGGTGGTGGGCAAGGTGATATGTAACAAAGCTAGGAATTCGCCTTCGGTGTGGCATTTTGCCCAGATAGTGCGGAATAAGTTGGCTGTAGAGATTGGATTAGGGAGGGTGGCGGGCCCCTTTGCAGAGAGGCCCTTCGATGGTTTAGTGGTTTCCCCGTTGGGTATAATCCCGAAAAAGGAGCCAGGGAAGTACCGGTTAATCCACAACCTCTCCTTCCCCGCGGGGTCGTCGGTTAACGACCATATCCCGGACGATCTGTGTGCGGTTCGGTATGCCTCCTTGGATGCGGCAGTGGATCTGGTGAGGGACTGTGGTTCGTGGTGTTTGATGGCGAAGGCAGATATCGAGTCAGCCTTCCGTTTGTTGCCGGTGCACCCGGCGTCTTTTCATCTGTTGGGGTTTTGTTTTGAGGGGGACAGTTATTTCGATAAGTGTATGCCCATGGGTTGTGCGATATCGTGTGCTTATTTCGAACGGTTTAGTAGTTTTCTACACTGGGCATTGTTCGAGCAGGTTGGTTGCGCTAACGTGGTACACTACTTAGATGATTTTTTGTTCGTAGGCGAGGCTAAGTCTCTGCGGTGCTCGGAATTACTGGGTGGCTTCGAGCGGTTGGCTCAGGGGTGGGGTGTCCCCCTCATGGCGGGAAAGACAGAAGGCCCCTCGACCATCATTACCTTCTTAGGGGTAGAGCTCGATTCGGCAGCGATGGTAGCTCGCTTGCCAGTGGCTAAGATATGCTCCGAGTTTTGGTGGTGAATGTGATCGTCTCCAGCAAGATGACGTTGCGGGAAATGCAATCACTGATCGGCTCGTTGAATTTCGCGTGTAGGGTAATTCCGATGGGGAGGGTGTTTTTGAGGCGGCTAGCAGCGGCTACGGTTGGGGTCCTTCGGCCGCATCATCGGATTAGGATATCACAGAGCATAAGGGCAGACATGAGGGTGTGGGACGAATTTCTGCGTGATTTTAATGATACTACAGTTTGGAGGGAGAGGGAGATCTCTAGTATGGATCTGCAATTATACACGGATGCGGCGGGGGGCCTGGGCCTGGGGGTTTACTTTGGAGGGTCATGGTGTGTGGCAGGGTGGCCCCAGGCATGGCGGGAGGCGGGTCTGACCAAAAATATAACCTTTTTGGAGTTGTTTCCGATACTGGTGGTATTGGCCGTATGGCCGGACAGACTCCGGAATCAGCGGTTGGTCTGGTGGTGCGATAATGCGGCGGTGGTGAGCGTTATAAACAATTATGCCCCGCGCTGCAAGCAAGTGGCTGAGTTAATGAGACAGGTAGTGTTAGCTTGCTTGCGTTTGAATGTGGTTGTGAAGGCCCGTCATATTCCCGGATGTACTAATCAAATTGCCGATGCTCTTTCCCGTTTTAAGTGGGAGCTGTTTTGGAACTTGGCGCCAGAAGCCGACGAAGGTGGAGCATCGGTCCCGGAGCACTTATGGCAGATTGGCCTCGGGATATGAAGGAACTGCTGAGGAAAACAGTGTCAGCGGCGACTTGGACGGCGTATCAGCGGGGCTGCAACAGCGTGGTAACTTTCCTGGTGAAGCAAGGCTGGTGACACGGTCCAGCCCCAGAGCAGCTTTTGGGTCAGTATGTGGTAGTGGCGAAGTCGGAGGGTCTATCGCGGGCCACGGTGAGGAGGCAGTTGGCTGGGTTTTCCTTTTTTGCGCGAGCGGTCAGTTGGGGGGCGGCCGGGGGGGATTTTTGACACGTAAATTATTGCATGGGTGGGAATGGTCCCTTCCTACCCTGGCTGACGGGTGGCGGCCGATAACTCATGACCTTTTGGGCCACTTATTGGGAGTCTTGCCACAGGTGGTGTCATCCCCGTATGAGGGTACGCTGTTTCAGGCTGTCTTTTAGGTGGCCTTTTTTGGTGCATTTAGGGTGGGGGAGCTAGTGTCGGAGTCGGGTCGTAGGGAATGTGAACGGGACCTCAAAGTCCACCAGGTGAAGGTGGTGGAGGGCACGGTCCGCATACACTTAGCATGTTCAAAGACTGATCAGTCAGGAAAAGGTGCATGGGTGGTGCTGCGTGCCGTTCCCGGGGCGCTTACTTGCCCGGTCAGTCTGCTGTATGCGTACTTGCAGGTGCGGCCGGCCGGGGCAGGCAGTCTATTCATACACGAGGATGCGAGGGTGCTCACGCGCTTCCAGTTTACGGCGGTGCTGCGGCTTTCGTTGCAACGGATTGGGGAGGACCCCAGTCGGTTTGCTTCACATTCCTTTCGGATCGGTGCAGCAACCAGTGCGGCGGCGGAGGGTCTGCCGGAGCGGGAGATTCAACGGATAGGGAGATGGAAGTCACAGGCGTTTCAGGGCTATGTGCGTTTGTGACAGGCTGTGGGATGTACTAACTATGTTATTTTTAATTTGCAGAAAAAGGTCATGCATCATGTCGCTGTTGGGTGATTGGCCACTTGTTTGTTTACTGGGCTGGTCGGCGAGCAGCAACACGGCCATTGGGGCCGAATATTGGACTGGGAGCGCTGGGGGTGACCGTATCATGGCTGGGCGAGCGTGGACTCCGGTGGATTCAGCTTTTGCCTTTGCTGCGGCATCACGAGCGCGTGAAGGGGGCGCCGTACATTCTGCTGATACACCTAGGCGGCAATGATTTGGTGTCCTGGACCTGCAAGCAGCTGATTTGTGCTGTTCACAAGGACTTGGGGGAGGTTCTGGCAATGTTTCCGGGAGTTATAGTGGTTTGGTCTGATATCCTTCCAAGGCTGGCCTGCTGGGATCAGCGGCGGTGGTCTAGAGGTCTGACAAAAGTTAATCGCCAAATTGGCAGGTGGGTGGGGGAATGGGGTGGGTGCCAAATTTTGCACCCTTGGGTGGATGTTGAGTGTGCTGGCCTGTTCAGGCCAGATGGCGTGCATCTATCGCCAGTTGGGATAGACCTGCTACTGAATGATTGGCAGGAGGCTGTGGAAGGTATCAGGCAGGGGGGCTGGGCTGGTCGCAGCTTCAGGTTGGGGGGCGGCTCAGGTCGGTAGTGGCCTGAGCTGGTGGCGGGATCCCGGAGGTTTCCGGGTTCCAGAGCCGGAGGCAAGTTTTTGGGCGGGGGTGGGGTACCCCCGCCCGGACAACCCCTCAGGTTTTTGCTAGTAATAGGGCAAAGCCGGACGAGGGAGGGCTAGACTGTTTAGCCGGGGCCCAGACTCAGCAGAAGCGGAAGCGGCATCACCTTGCTACTCACATGGCTGGTGAGGGCTCGCGCTCCGCAAAGGGGGGGGGGGGTAATGATATTGTGTTGGATTGTAGTTTGGTTATTGTTAAAGGTTAATAAAGCTGCGACCAGTTTAAGCCCATAAATGTGTGATGGTTTTATTGAAAGGAGTGCGGGGGCATCTGGGAGAATTGGGGAGTGACGGGGTGAGAGGTGACGTGTCCGCCTTACCCGGTTATGTCGGGGCCGCGAAGCCAGTGTGCGCGTGGCCCAGTGTAACCGGGGGGGGCGGCAAGGACACGATCCCCCGGGGCCGCGTTGGCGCTGAGGCGTGGGGGCGGGCCGGAGCGGTTCTGGATGCCCTATTGGCTCCTGCAGGCCGCCGGGAGGTGGAGGGAGCCAATGGAGCTGAGGGGAGGCGGGAATAGCCTCAGGGGAGTGCAGGGACGCGGCGTGGCTCCGGCCTTTTCCAGGTCGGAGCCAGACGAGTCGGGTGCCCGCCCGCCCGCCCTAGCGTTGGGGGTGGAGCTGAGGTTAGAGGGGTTGGGGTTGTTGCAGCTGGGGGGGGGGGGTGGCGGGATCCCGGAGGTTTCCGGGTTCCGGAGCTGGAGGCAAGTTTTTGGGCGGGGGTGGGGTACCCCCGCACGGACAGCCCCTCAGGTTTTTGCTAGTAATATGGCGAAGCCGGACGAGGGAGGGCTAGGCTGTTTAGCCGGGCCCGGACTCAGCAGAAGCGGAAGCGGCGTCACCTTGCTACTCACATGGCTGGTGAGGGCTCGCGCTCCGCAAAGGGGGGGGGGGTAATGATATTGTGTTTGATTGTAGTTTGGTTATTGTTAAAGGTTAATAAAGCTGTGACCAGTTTAAGCCCATAAATGTGTGATGGTTTTATTGAAAGGAGTGCGGGGGCATCTGGGAGAATTGGGGAGTGACGGGGTGAGAGGCGACATGTCCGCCTTACCCGTTTACTAATAAAACTAAATAAAACAGATAAAACAAATGAACGAAATTAAAACGATAAAAAGGTGGATTATGAGCTAAAGGGAAACGTAACCAAATACACTAAAACTTCAAAATGGATGGTTATAAAGGACAATTAGGGGTATGTTTACTAAACTGCGCTAATGTGCGTGGCACACATTAACGTGCGCTAAAGTACCTTAGCATCTTTATCTTTATCTTTATCTTTATTGGTAACTTAATATACCGCTCAGGCAAAATGCGTCAGAGCGGTGTACAATATTCAAAATAGCTGCAGGAAGGAAGGAAAGGAACGCCAAATATGTGACAGAAAAGATTTAGGAGAAAGGAGAAAAAGCTAAAGGGAAGGAGAAGTAACAGGAAAAATGGCTACAGAGAAGTCAGTGAAGGGAAGGGAGGGGGGAAGGAGGTGGGGAGAGGTCAAAGGCGAGACAGAAAAGGTAGGTTTTTAAGTGGGCCTTAAAGGTTTTCAGGGTAGGTTCCAGGCGGAGGTCCGGGGGAAGCGAATTCCAGAGACGAGGTCCAAGGAAATAAAGGCAGAGGAGCGGGTGGATTCAAGGTGAGCCTGTGAGGGGGATGGTAGGAGCAAACGGTTGGCGTGTATGGAGCGGAGTGAGCGGTGGGGAGTGTGGAGATGGATCTGATCTGCGAGATAAAGAGGGGTACCTAAGTGGATAGATTTGTGAACGAAAGTGAGGACCTTATATTGAATGCGGAAGGGGACTGGGAGCCAGTGCAATCGTATGAGAAGAGGAGTGACGTGATCAAATCGGGAAGAGCAGGTGAGAATACGAGCTGCAGTATGATGGACTCTCTGGAGGCGTTGTAATTGGGACTGGGGAAGACCGGCCAGAGAAGCATTACAGTAATCAAGGCGAGTGACAATAAGTGAAAGGAGAAGAGTGGTCATGGACGAGAAAGAGACGAAAGGACGAACAGAGCGAAGTTGACGCAGGGTAGAAAAACAGCGTTGAACAACAGAGGAAATATGGGGTTTAAAGGATAAGGAAGAGTCGAGGGTAACGCCTAAGTATCGTAGAGAAGAGACAAGAGGGACAGGAGAGGAGAAAAGCACAGGGAGAATAGATGGAGTAGGACTACCAGCGGTGAACCATATTGCAGAAGTCTTGGTGAGGTTAACATGCAAAAAGTTGGAAGAGAGCCAAGAAGCCACAGTGGAGAGACAGTCGTTGAGAGGTGTAATGTCAGGGGAAGCAGAGTTTGTGTGATAGAGCAGGAAAATGTCGTCAGCGTAGTAGTGAGCAGATATACCCTGTTGTTGTACTAAGAGAGCAAGAGGAGCAAGAAAGACATTAAACAAGAGGGGGGCAAGAACAGACCCTTGTGGGACACCACAGGGAAGGGGAGTGGGGGGTGAGGAGAGGGAACCAGTGGACACACAGAAGGAACGACCTGAGAGAAAGGACTGGAACCAACGGAGGACGGTGCCAGAAAGACCTGCATCGAGTAGGCGTGAAAGGAGGGTGCGGTGATCAACAAGGTCAAATGCAGCAGAGAGATCAAGTGAGACAGCAATAGTGAAGAGACCGCGGTCGTGGGCAGAGTGAAGCTCATTAAGGAGGGAAAGAAGAACAGTTTCAGTGCTATAGCCGGGGCGAAAACCAGATTGGAGAGGGTGCAGGGTAAGTGAAGCTTCAAGATGTGAGGACAGCTGAGAAAAGACAAGTTTTTCAAGGAGCTTAGAGGGAAAAGGAAGGTTGGAGATGGGACGCCAGTTAGAGGGGGAGGATGGGTCAAGGGAACTCTTTTTCAAGACAGGACGGATGACAGCGTGCTTCCAAGAGGTGGGGAAGATACCAGTGGATAAGCTATTGTTGATAATGGAGAGAAGATAAGGGGAAAGAGCCAAGGAGGGATCTAGTAGCCAACGGGAGGGAATGGGATCAGAGGGATATGAGGTTTTGCGAACGGAGTGAAAGACCTTGGAGAGGATGGAGGCAGAAATGGGCTCGAAGGAGGACCATCTGTGAGAGAGAGGGGGAGCATAGGGGGAGAAGGAGGGGGAGTGGGCAGGGGATTGAGTGGAGGAGGAGAGAGGGGAGGGGGACAGGAAGGGAAGGAAAGGCGGAGGGAAAGTATCTTGGAAGAGAAGAAGCAGCCAAAGCAGCTGGGTCAGGGGAAACAGGAGAGGGGGAAGGTGAGGAGAAGGAACGGGGGGCAGACAAGGAATGAAGGACAGAATAGAGCTGGCGAGAGGAGTTGGCAGACGTTGAGATAAGGGTAGAAAAGTAGTCTCGCTTTGCAGCGTGGAGGAGAGTGCGGTAGTGATGATAACATGTTTGGAAATGGTTCAGCGAGGGGGGGGAGGGATGCTTACGCCATAGTCTTTCAGCCCGGCGGAGGTATCTGCGGTGGAGGGAAAGACCAGGGTGAAACCAGGGGTGATGACGAGGGTGGCAGGGAACAGGACGTGATTGAAGGGGAGCTATGTTATTAAGAGTAGAAGAAAGAGTATCATTCCAAGCATGGACCTGGGCATCAACAGAAAGAAGATGAAAATCGGAAGAGAATAAGGTGTCGGGGGAAGGAAACTGAAGCAAAGTGTCTGGGGTAATGCGGCGGGTAAGAACAAGGGGGGGAGGGGTGGAGGGAGAAGGGGAGGCGGGAGAGTGTAATGGGAGTGAAAGGGAAGAAAAAAGACAGTAGTGGTCAGTCCAAGGAAGGGATAGGGAAGAGAAGGAAGAGAGGGTAAAAGGAGCACTCAGGGGAGAAATGAAGAGGTCAAGAGTGTGACCAGCAGAGTGTGTCGGAAAGGACACGAGTTGTTGGAAAGAAAGATCAGCTAGAAGTGAGAGAAACGCATGATCACGGGAGGAGGAGGGAGAGGTGGCATGGATATTGAAGTCCCCAAGGATCAGGAGCTGGGGGAAAAGAAGGGAGATTTCAGATATGGTAGAAAGGAGGGAGTCCCATGCAGAAGAGGAAAGAGACGGCGGGGCATAGATAAGAAGAAAGTGGAGTGGAGGAGAGGAGGCTAACCGGAGAAGCATAGATTCCGGGTAGTGTAGTGCAGGGGAAGTTTGTTCATGAAGAGGGAGAGAAGAGCGGTAGAGGACAGCAATCCCTCCACCACTTCTACCCCGACGAGAGACAGAGAAAGCAGAATAACCCGGTGCTAGGCAGCGATTCAGGAGAGAGTCTTCGCTGTCCTTTAGCCAGGTTTCAGTAAGGAAGAAGAGGTCAGGGGTGTGCTGGGAGGTGAGATCCTGAACTAGAGTAGTCTTAGAACGAAGAGAGCGACAATTAAGAAGAGCAAGCTGAAGTAGCAAGATCGCTGGGGAAGACGGAACTGGGACAGAATGAGAAGAGCAGGAAATCAAGTTAAGAGGCGAGCGAGCGAGTAAGCCAGGGCTAAGAGAGACATGTGGGGTAGGGCGCCAGCCCCAATGAACCGGGATAGCGGACATGGTAGAAAGAAATAGGAGGCACAGCAGGACAGTACTGAGACTGAGGGTAGAGTGGCACTTACCGTGATGATGTGGAGGGAGACCAGACAGGGACCGCAGGTGAAGGGGAAGGTAGCTGTGTCTGAGCCACATGCAGGAGACAGGAGGGGTGGTGTGAGGGGTGTGAGGGGGCTCTGGGTATTCGCCCCCGGACTCGCCCCAAGGAGCTCGCCCAAGGAGCAGGACCTGCTCCTTGGGTGCGCTCCTTCGGCGCGCACCCGCGGCGCGCTCCTCCGCGGCGCGGAGGGCCGCCCCGAAGTTCTTTAAATATGGAATGCTGCCTGGTATACAGAGGAGCGCGGGCGCGCGAAGCGCGACCGCGTCACTTCTGGGTCTTCCGGGTGCAGGAGAAGCAACCAATCAGGGAGCAGTGGGCGGATACCTGGGAAGAGCAACAGAGAGGAACACAGGTCAGGCACAACGGGTATCAGCAGGCAAAAGGACAGCAGGAGAGCAAATAGCAGCAAATATCAGCCAGCCCTGAAGTTCTTTAAATAGGCAATGCTGCCTGGTATACAGAGGAGCGCGGGCTAATGTCACGTTACAGGGCACTAATGTGCCCCGCACAGGTGCGCGGCGCACTAAAGTGCACGCTCATGTGCGCGGTGCGCTAATGTGCGATAGAGGCGGGGAAAGGCTCCCGGAGGGCAGAGGAAGGCTCCCCAGGGGCGGAGAGAAGGGGTCAATGGGTGGAGAGTGGGAGGGGAGAAGCTCCCCGCACACTAGCGGGGCTGAAATTCAAGGCAAAAAATACCACGAGTGAAAACCTCGCGGTAGAGCCGATTTAAAGGGAAGAGAAAACATTTCTGTCAGCAATGTACAGCAAAACCAGGCAAACCTACAAAACAGTGATAAGTGTGATACATGTGCATGGTACAAAAGTGCACATAAACATTGAAAACGACCCCAACATAATAAAAAAAAATTATAATCAAGCTGGGCAATAGTGATAGTAATGGGAAACATCAAAAAACACTCCCAAGAAAGCCGCAAAAAATAAATATGAATTTTGGAAGGGCCTACGCTCCGTCCCCATACAAGGTGAATGATCCCACAGTGAAATAGCACTGATCAGGGTTTCCCTCTCCATTGGACAGGTTACCTATGGCATGCACATGTTCCACAACAGCAGGGCGGGCAGGTCGGAATGGGCAACTGGACAGATGCTGGGAAAGTGGATACAGAGGGCTGCAGGCGGCACATGCTGTGGTGCAGCTGGGGCACAGTGCGGACTAGGCAGATGCCTAGATGGCATTTAGGAATGCTGAAACTGAACAGCAGCCAGACAGCAACTGATGAGGGCCCAACATGGGCACGAGAGTGTTTATCACAGTGTCACAGGGGATAGTACCCAGCAAGTACCCCCAAGGGCACAGAACATTGGCAGGCAGTGATTGGGGGACATGCGGACAGATATGCAGGCAGCCCTACCCCAGAACCCGCACCATAGGCAGTTGCCTACCCGCACACAGGATGGCCTGAGACTGCATACCACCAGCACCACCAGCAGAAGGCCATGTCAGCATGGTGGCACAGGGGTACTGAAGGTGGAGGGGGGCAGTGGCAGCTGCCCAGAGCAGACCATGGCCTAGCCCTGTGTAGGTGGGTGCCATGCACTGCAACAGACAGGCTCTGTCTGACAAACAACCATGGTATCTCCAGGGACTGCACTGTTTCTGCGAGCACAGTGTGGTGCGGTGAACACAGCCAGTGTCTTCATGAGCAGAAGGTCACAAGTTCAAGTCCCAGCTGGGGCTACTGCCAATCCAGTCCCCATATTTTACCCGCTACTAAACCGTGATAGTAAGGACAAACCTTTTTGCAGAGAACATACGCATGGTTAATACGCCTATATTTTACCCCACCGAGCACAGACACCAGAAACATGCGCATTACCTAGACCAGAGTCCCCCAAATGCAGGCCTGGAGAGCCACAAATCATTCAGGTTTTATGCTGTCTCCAATATAAGGCCATGTCAGCATGGTGGCGGAGGGGTACTGGTGTTGGAGGGGGCAGTGGCAGCTGCCCAGAGCAGACCATGGCCTAGCCGTGTGTGGGTGGGTGCAATGCACTGCAACAGACAGGCTCTGTCTGACAAACAGTCATGGTATCAGCAGGGAATGTACTGTCTCTGTGGCAACACAGTTGTGCAGTGCATGCAACCAGTGTATTTGGAGGCAGAAGGTCACAGGTTCAAGTCCCAGCTATGGTGCCTGCCACCCCAGTCCCCATATTTAACCCACTACTACAATGTGCTAATACAGACAGAACGTTTATTGCAGATGACTTAAACCTGGCCAAAACACCTACATTTTACCCTACAGAGCAAAGACACCATAAACAGGCGCATTACCTAGAGCAGAGTCTCCCAAATGCAGTCCTGGAGGGCCAAACACCATTCAGGTTCCATGCTGCCTCTAATAAAGATGCCTGTGCTGCATATCTATGCACCACCCCCATGGTATGCAGATGTATCTCATGCATATTCATGAGGGACAGCATGAAAACACGAACAGTGTTTGGCACACCAGGACTGGAGTTGGGAACCTCTGCTGTAAAGCAGCAGCCAACAGGGGCAGACACACCTACACCCACAGGCTCCATTAGCCATTGCCTCCTGGAGAGGCAGACATTGGGCCCTGTGTCCATTCTCAATACTAGCACTTGCATACCTTAGCAATGCCACCCTACACCTGGGTATACGGTACACAGCTATCAAACGTTTGCTATGATTACTGGCAGATAGCAATTCCTACGTTAAGCACAGTTTGCTGATTGAGCTCCATCATAACAACCTTTCTGATGTCTGTGGAGTGTGCTTCAGGTCTGGTCTCTGACAGTGTTTACCACCCTGGGGAGTGACCCCCAACAGTATTGCGTACCATATCCATTCCTGCACTGTGCCCAGGACTGTTGTGGTGGCCAGGGCTGCTAAGCTCCTCTATAGTAGCACAATGCTGGCATAGGTGTGGGAGTGTTTGTCTGTCTATCCAGTGTGCGGTGTCTGCAAACACCCTCCACAGCCCACACTGCCAGCAGTGTTGCCAGTATTGGCCTGCCAATGTGCATAATGAGGAGCAAGGTACCATGGGTATAGCCCGGACAGCGTAGCTTGGCCAGGATGCATCTGCACAGGGCATAGGGCACCACCTGCACAGACAAGGTGGCCACAGCATGTCCTGCTGGGAGATCACTCTCACCCTGACTGAGCAGTGACCACGGCATGGCTAGTTTCCCCCATAGTGCTATATAGCATTTCTCTCATGTGATATTTATGGGTTCCCTTTTGGGCCCCAATCACTGACTTATCTGCTTGGTATGTGTACTGATATCCCAGTTCTGGGTGCATGCATCTCCTCCAGGAACATGGACTAGCTAGCAGACTGTCTGCAGCGAGTATGTGTCTTGCTGGGACACCTTGCAGGGTGCAGCAGCTGGAGGCTTGCTGCAGGAGAATATCAGATAGTGGTGGGATGCAGTAGAGCATTTCAAGGCCTAATATTTGTCTGTGCTTGCTTTATGGATGTGTATAGAGCTGCATTGACTGCCCTGGAGGGTGTCTCTTCCCCAGCAGGACTGGGATTGATGGTCCCCTCTACTGCCACCATTGCAGGGAAGTAGAATGTGGATCTGTTGGTGGGAGACCCTATTTCCCACCCTCAGCCCCAGAGGGTGGGTTGGGTGGTGGTAAATAATTTGCCTATGGGTCCATAAGGGCTAAACCTGACTGAGAAATACAGATATATTCAAGGTGTGTCTGCAGGAACTACCTATCTCACACACTAGCACTGCTGGGGACCTGCAGCATAGCCTATTTCTGCCATTGAAGGTGCTGTGGACCTGGTGCTGGGCACCCCACCTCACCCTCAGGGTGAGCACAGTACCCGCACAATGTGACGGTGTGTAGCTACTCTGTGCCAGTAACACACACGGTCAGTTCCCCCTACCAGGACGAGGTGCTGTGGGGGTGCATACCCCATCTTGTGATCATCTGTAGACTGCTGATTTGCATGTGCAGTGCATCATGGGTACAGGTGGGTTAACCCTATCCTGGTGATCACAGCAGACTGTTTGTGTGGTGACATGCAGTCCTTCTGCAGCCAGCCAGGGGTTTGGTAGCAGCTGTAGCCCACTGGTTACTTTGCTGCCTGTAGAGCCAGAGGTCATGGGTTCAAACCCACAGTGGGGTTATTTGATAGGGCTGTCCAAAGCATTGTCTATTTTTAATGTACATTAGTGCTGCCAGCAATAACACCCTCAGAGTACTGTAACCATAAGGTGCTTCAGAAGGCGCTTTATAGGGTGCCCTATAAAGCGCCTTCTGAGGCACCTTATGGTTACAGTCCATATAAGGTGCCTTATAAGGTGTCCTATGGAGCGCCTTATAGGGTGCCCTATAGGGGACATTATAGGGTGCCGTGGCGGACAGTGCACTTTATAATGTGCCCTATGGAGTGCCTTATAGGATGCCTTATGTGGCACCTTAGGTTACGGCACGTGAGGGTGTGTTTGCTGGCAACAATAATTAAAATAGAAATAAAATGCCTCAAGAAACAATACTTACATGTCAAAGCTGATGCCTCAGCCAGCCTTATGCATTAGGCACACTGGGGGATCAAACTCATGACCCCTGTATCATCAGTCAGGGTATTAGCCATTGTGCTACACCTCTGTTTCTATGTGTGCATGTCTGGGCGCCTAGTTATGATTACCGCACCTTAACGCGCTTAGCAGCACTTCGCCCGATAATGTGCGCAGCAGCGCGTGTTATCGCGCGCTAATCCCGTTTTGCTACTTTAACACTGAAAGGCTCACTCCTTTTATGGCAGCCTGCACACTATCGCTGGGCGCACGTTAAGATGGTTTAGTAAACATACCCCTAAGGGTTTATCAGCTAAATTCCTCTTGATACAGCTCTTGTGCTCCACAGTTCGTGTGCGGATACTGCGAAGGGTTTTTCCTACATAAATTTTATTGCAGGGACACATAATAACATAAACAACTTGTGTTGTTTCGCAGTTGGAAAAATCTTCTATATAAAATTTTTGTTTGGTCTCAGGATGCACAAAAACGTCTCGCACAGGTAACGCATTGGGGCAAACCGAGCATCTACCACATTGAAATTGTCCTTTATGACGTGATAATGGTTTTCTTTCTGTAAGAGCTGAAGGGGCTAGTAGATTGTGTAGATTGACATCATGCTTATGTGCTATTGTCAACTTCATGGTTTGAAAAGCTGGTAAAGCTTGTATTAGCCGTCATTCATTTTTGAGTATGGTCATAATCTTCCATGAGTAGAGGACAATTTCAATGTGGTAGATGCTCAGTTTGCCCCAATGCGTTACCTGTGCGAGAGGTTTTTGTGCTGTGTAGCGTCTTGTCCTCATGTGTAGGCTGCTATCCCATGTCCTGCACTGGTACCCTTTTCTGCATTGCGGCTCTTCATGCTTGCCTCTCCTGTGTCTGCTCTGCATGGAACTACTACTCCTCTGTCATCCTATCATTGCAAATATCTTGCCACCTCTACCTCCACTGGAGGACACGTATTCCCATCTTCTTCCACCCACTGTCATTGTAGCACTTTACATTGCCAACACCCTGTGCATCGGTACAGCTGCCTCCAATATGTTTGTCCATTTTACCGGCTACCACATCGGCTGCATGCAGATTTGGCAGCTCCGTCAGCTCCCACCTCTACTTCCTTCCATCACTTGTCCATTGCCGTTCCTTTGTGCTCTGTGCAGTGTTAGGGTTACATCTGTTTTTTGGCCTTACATTTCATGCTTGTCAACTTGGGGCACCTTACTGCCCTTGGGCACCATATCTTGGGTCAACTTAACATCCTTATGGCACCTTAGGTTAAGGCACCTTATAAGGCAGCTCATAGGGTGCCTTAACCTTAAGCGCCTTATAAGGTGCCCTAACCTAAGGTGCCCTATAAGGCACCTTATAAAGTGCCTTCTCAGCCTGGTAATGTGCTTTGTCAGCTTTAACGTGCAATGTCCCGTTAACGTGCGCTAAATGACCAAGGTGCCCTTTAACACACATTAAACAGCCATTGCTACCTTAATGCCGGTACGCCCACTTCCTTATATGGCATTGCTCACGTTAACGCTGCACTTAACGCTGGTAACGTTACCGTGCTTTAGTAAACATACCCCATAGATAGCATCAGCTATAAAGATGTCTCATACAGCCCCTGCTACTTTAATGAGACACCCTTTATCATCCCTCTTTGAACCTTTCCCTCCCTCCACACACTTTTATGTTTGTAGATGGAGGAAGGGGAAATATGCCATTTTGTCACTCTACAAATGTGCTCTATTCAACTTGTTTGTTTTCAAAATAAATTGCAATATATCAAGTGCACAGCCCCATAAAGTAAAATCTCAGGTGAAAAACATGGGACAAAATCTCATTCAAAAATATATTTAGAAGTTATATTTAAAATTTGAGTCTTGGACTTGGAACTTGAGCAATTTAAATTTTGATGGGATTTGTTTGTGAAGATTTGGGATAGTGGAATAATGGTTAGGTTGCACCTTTGCTTCTACCATTGCTTGCACCAAGAACCCAAACTCTATCTTTTTTCTTGTTTTAATTCTTTTCCCTCTCATTCTCGCTATCTATATCTTATCAGCCTCCATTTCTCCTCCCTTCATTCAGATCTCTTCATACTCTTCACTCCTCCATTACTTTTCTTGAGCTCTCTTACTTAATAACATAATAAAACAGTAGACGACAGGAGCTAAAGAGCGAAATAGCCCACAACCCAATAAGGCATTTAGGGTTGTGACTGCTGCTTCATGCACATTACCCCATACTTTTGTTTCGAGTTGTAACTGCTGCTCGGTGCAGTTTATTCCCTTGCCTTCTGTGTGGAGTAGTCTTATCCCTCCACTCCATTTCCTAGATGAAATAATGACTACTCCATGAAGTAGATCAGGGGTCTCAAACTCCAGTCCTGGAGGGCCGCAAACCAGTCAGGTTTTCAGGGTATCCCTAATGAATATGCATGAGATATATTTGTATGCACCGCCCCCATTGTATGCAAATATATCTCATGCATATTCATTAGGGATACCCTGAAAACCTGACTGGTTTGCGGCCCTCCAGGACTGGAGTTTGAGACCCCTGAAGTAGATGGTGGGGGAACCGACAAGAGGGCGAGCTAGTTTAGACTTAGGGGATCTTTCACTAAAGTGCATTAGGTTTTTACACTGAATACTCATTTAACACTAAGGGGTATGTTTACTAAACTGCGTTAGTGCACATCGCGTTAGGAGCCGCGTTAGTGAAAGGAAAGCCAAAAAAGGACATGGGCGGGACATCGTAACCACTAACGCGCGTTCCAAAAACTAACGAGCGCTACAGGGCGCCGTGGTGCGTTACTGCGCGTTAATCGTATGAAGGCGTACAGACACAAATCACTGAAACAGAGCTGTAGCACAATGGTTAGTGTACTCACTGCTCTTACAGGCAGCATGGGTTCGAGTCCCCAGTGTGCCTAACACAGAAGGCTGTCCCAGGCATCACCCTGTACATCACATAGGGAATGAGGAGGCATGTTTTTCTTTACGTTCAATAGTGGTTACTGAAACACACTCTCGCAGTGCGCGTAGCCATGTATGTTGGTGCATGCGTGGCTGCGTGCGTTGTTATGGGCGTAGCCCCGTGCGTAGCTACGTGCGTTGGTGCGTGGGTACGTGTGTTTTTACCAGCGTGGGCACCTTATAGTACAGACACTTTAGGGTGTCTTGCACCTATGCATTATGCTAACAGATGTACGTGTGATGGCCTATGGTTTATCAGAGCCTGTGAGCAGGCGCTGGATCTTCCCAGGGTTGGATCGTGCCAGTCACACCCATGATGCACTGCACATGCAAATCAGCTGTCCACAGATACACACCATGGGGAATGCACCCCCACAGCACCTCGGCCTGGTAGGGGGAAGTGACCATGTGCACCCCCACAGCACCTCGGTCTGGTAGGAGGTACTGACCATGTGTTGTACTGGCACAGAGTAGCTACACACCGTCACATTGTGCGGGTACTGTGCTCACCCTGAGGGTGCAGTGAGGCGCCCAGCACCAGGTCCACAGCACCATCCATGGCTGAAAGAGACCATGGTGCAGGTCCAAAGCAGTGTTAATGTGTGAGATAGGTAGTTTCTGCACAAACACCTTGCAGTCAGGTGTAGCCCCCATGGACCCCCTAGGTGGCCCATGTACTACCCCCCCCCCCTTGTGCCAAGGGTGGCAAACAGGGTCCTCTAACAATAGATGCACATTCTACCTCCCTGCAAAGGTGGCAGTAGAGAGGAACATCAACCCCAGTTCTGGTGAGGAACAGACACCTCACAGGGCAGGCAATGCAGCTCTGTACACAGACAGACATTATGCCTGGATATGGTAAGCTGCACCCCACCACTATCTGATATTCTCCTGCAGCAAGCCATCAGCCACTGCACCCTGCAAGCCACTCCATCAAGACACATACCAGCTGCAAACAGTCTGCTAGTTAGTCCATAATGCATGTGCCCAGTGGAGATGCATACACAACAAGCAGATAAATCAGTGACTGGGCCCCAAAAGGAAACCCATATCTATCACATGAGAGAAATATTATATAGCACTATGGGGGTGCCTAGCCATGCTGTGGTCACTGCACAGTCAGGGTGAGAGTGATCTCTCAGCAGGACATACTGAGGTCACCCTGTCTGTGTAGGTGGTGGCCTGGCACTAAAATGTGCCTGTCACTGCCCTATGCCCTGTGCAGATGCACCCTGGCCAGGCCACCCTGTCCGGCCTATACCCATGGTACCTTGCTCCTCATTATGCACATTGGCAGCTCAATACTGGCAACATTGCTGGCAGTGTGGGCTGTGGAAGGTGTTTGCAGCCACCACACACTGGATTGACAGACAGCCACCCCCACACCTATGCCAGCATTGTGCAACTATAGAGGTGTTCAGCAGCCATACCCACCACACCAGTCCTGGGCAGAGTTCAGGCATGGATATGGTACGCAAGACTGTTGGGGGTCACTCCCCAGGGTGGTAAGCACTGTCAGAGACCAGACCTGCAGCACACACCGCAGACATCAGAATGCTTGTTTTGGTGGAGCTCACTGAGAAAACTGTGCTTAACGTAGGAATTGATATCTGCCAGTTATCACAGGAAACGTTTGATAGCTGTGTACCATATACCCAGGTGTAGGGTGGCATTGCTAAGGTATGCAACTGCTAGTATTGGGAGATACAGGCAGGGCCCAATGTCCTGCTTCTCCAGGAGGCATTGGCCAATGGGGCCTGTGGGTGTGGGTGTGGGTGTGTCTGGCCCTGCTTTACGGCAGAGTTCCCCAACTCCGGTCCTGGTGTTCCAAACACTGTTCGGGTTTTCATGCTGTCCCTCATAAATATGCATGAGCTACACCTGCATACCATTGGGGTGGTGCATAGATATGTAGCACAGGCATCTTTATTAGAGGCAGCATGGGACCTGAATGGTGTGGGGCCCTCCAGGACTGCATTTGCGAGACTCTGCTCTGGGTAATGCGCCTGTTTCTGGTGTCTGTGTTTGGTGTGGTAAAATATAGGTGTATGAACCATGCGTATGTTCTCTGCAATAAAGGGGTGTCTTTACTATCACTGTTTAGTGGTGGGTAAAACTATGGAGACTGGGTTGGCAGGAGCCCCAGCTGGGATTTGAACCTGTGACCCTCTGGTCTTACAGGCACTGGCTGTGTCTGTTGCACCACACTGTGGCCACAGAGACAGTGCAGTCCCTGGAGTTAGTTAAACGAGTCAGACGAGTCAGAAACCCTGCTCTGCCCAAGTTTACTGTGGGCTCATTTACCTTGTATGGAGACAAAGGTGCACATAAACCTCAGAAAAGACCTCAAAAAAAGGGCACACACCCATAACCAAGATGGGCAACAATGATATCATTGGGCAACAAGGAACAACACTCCCAGGACAGCTCCATTACAATGAAATAATCTTTGAAAGGGTCTGCGGAGCGTAGACCCTTCCAAACATCATTTCTTTTTTTTGGTGCTTTCCAGGGAGTGTTGTTCCTTGTTCCCCATTGCTATCACTGTTTCCCAGCTGAATTATGCTTTTTACAATGTTTCTTGTGGTCATTTTTAACGTTTTATGTGAAATTTTGTTCTGTGCACATGTATCACACTGCTCACGTTTTGTGGGTTTCACCGGTTTTGCTGTACATTGCTGACGGAAATGGTTTCTCTTCCCTTTAATATGCCTTTAACGACAGGTTTTCATTCGCGTTGGAATTGAGCTCAGGAATTCAGTGCGTTAGTGTGAGGGGAGCCTCTCCCCGCCCACTCTCCGCCCATTGACCCCTTCTCTCCGCCCACTCTCCACCTTCTGCGCTGTTTTAACGCGCCGCGGAGGTTTACGATCGTTAACTGCAGTTAACGCGCGTAAAGTACGTTTAACGATTGTTCGCACGTCAGAACGCGCGTTCGGACATGCGAACGATCGTTCAACGTACTTTACGCGCGTTATTCACGATTACCGCACTTTAGTAAACATCCCCCTAAAACTAATGTGCATTAAGTGAAAGAATCAATGGCAACTGTCGGGGGCATTCCGCAACTCAATGCATGATTTACAGTTAATATAAGAATTAGCATGCGGCAACTTTTATGCCCACATAGTAACAGTTACCACCGGCTTCTGCACACAGTTGCCATATGTGAGAATGCATGTTAATTGCTTAGCACACATCAGTAAAAGGGTCCCCTAGTCTTTAGTAGAACACAGGATTTGGTGCAAGAGGTAACAGTGTTGAGGCCATTTGGCAATAGTGATTATAATATGATCAAATTTGACTTAATGAATGGACTGAAGGCACTAAGAAAATCTACTGCGCTAGCATCTAACTTTCAAAAGGGAGACTATGATAAAATGGGGAAAATGGTAAAAATTACTAAAAAGGAGCAGCTGCAAAGGTTAAAAGTTTACATCAGGCATAGATATTGTTCAAAAATACCATTTTGGAAGCTCAGACCAGATGTATTCCACATATTAAAAAAGGTTAAAGAAAGGCCAAATGACAGCCAGCATGGTTAGAAGATGAGGTAAAAGAGGCTATTACAGTCAAAACAAAATTTTCAAAAAATGGATAAAGGATCTGAAAGAAGAAGGCGGGAAACAGTCTAAACACTGGAAAATTCAATGCAATGCATTAATAAGGAAGGCAAAAATAGAATTTAAAAAAAAACTTGCTGTAGAAGCAAAATCTTGGCAGTACATTGCCATGTGCTTCTAATTTATGTCCTTGATGCTTAAGGACCTGTAGTGCTGGAGAAAACCAAGAGAAGAATATTAGTAATTTATGACATTTCACTAATATTGTTGATAATACCTAAAGATTGGAGGGTGGCCAAAGTAGCATCAGGATTGTTTATTAATAGCAGAACAAAGCAGAACTTTACAAAAGTACATCTGGAACAAACAGCATGTTCAACACAACTCGCCCATAACACTGAATTCACAATCAGGAAATATTAGATAGCATTGAACATTTTCTCATCTTCTCCCCCATCCCCCATACTCCCCTCCCCATTTACTGATAACCAGAATAGAGAGTCCAGTAATCATATAGTGCACACAAAAATGCAAAACAATACTGTGCATAGGATTCCTTACACATGCTGTGAGTATTCATACAAAATCATATATCCAACAATTGTAATCATCCAGAGGGAGGGAGGAGTGGCTCAGTGGTTGGGACAGTTTACCTCAGGCTGGAAGGCCAGGGGCTCAATTCCCACATGGGGACAAGCAACCTCAGGCCAGAGGGACTGGGGTCTCCAGTCCCATGGCCACTCCTTGTGGCCTTGGGCAAGCCACTTAACCCTCCATTGCCTCAGGTACACTTAGATTGTGAGCCCTTCAGGGACAAGGGAATAAAAAGTACCTGTTAGTAAACCACACTGATTCTAAAGAGCACAGTATAAAAAAATAAATAAATCCAATCTGCATCATTAGGAGAGGTAGAAATGGGTGCTAACCAATAGGATAATAGAAATCCTCAAGCCACAGTCCTGAATCTTAAAACCAAAAAGAAAATATCCAAATTGGCCATACCCTTAGATCCACAGAACCACTCACAGGTCCCTCATACATAGTACTACCCCAGCCCAACCAATCATCTCATAAACTGACCCTCTCCCAACCTACCTCCAAACCATTTTTATTTCAATAACCACTGTCCTGATCCTATATCTTGAAATCTATCCCCTCTCCCTATCTATCACCCTACCCACACCAACCCCATCCCAAAAGGTGTGCGTGAATAAGCAATTTCCATCTAAAACAGGCTTCAACACAAATCAGTTTGGGTAGAGCTGAAAGTACTGAAAGGACCAGAAGGGAAGAGGAAAGAAGGTTGAGAGAGACAGGGGGTTATGGGTTTGGGGAAGAATGAGAGAGCATCAGCCATCTGTGGGTTAGTCTGGTTAGGGAGGGAGAGAGTGGCGGGGGAGGCAGACTGGGTGCATGGCGGAATCCGGGAGGGGAGAAAGAGTAGATAAAGAAGAGAATTGATGATATGAATCTAGGGGCAATGAGTCTGGCAGAGATGAGCCTGGGGGCAGTGAGAGAAGAAGAATAAAAAGGGGGGGGGGATGATGAGTAATTCGGTCTAGAAGTACTGAAAGGATGATCCTGGGGGAGAGAAAGAAGGGATAAGTTGGGGGGGGGGGTGAAGAGTGGTTGAACCCAGGGGAGGTGATCTTGACAACTGAGGGTGGTTAAGAGAGAATGGGGAGAAGAACTAGGGAGGCAGAGAAGAGATAGATAGAATGAGCTTGGAAAGCTTGAGAATGAGGGGATAAGCCTGAGGGAGTGAACATGGAGGGCTGTGAGAGGTTTGGTAATTCAGGGATGATAGGATAAGTCTTAGGAGACATGAAGGAAAAGAAGAGAAAGTAAATCCATAAGCTGGATAGAAAGAAGATGGCATGAGAGGGGGAGAGAGGAAGGTTGAGAGCAGACAGAAATGAATAATAGAAGGGACAGGAGGGGGGGGCGGAGCCTGATGTCCAGCGGGTAAGACGCTTCGCGCTGAAGCTCCCGAGAGGCCTACTTAGAATCCTGACATAATACCTATACAAACTTACTATTTCGCTCCGGGCTGACCGGGGTACCTCGGGGGGGATGGCGGCCCATAAACCAGCGCGCTTGGACTTCGGGTCTCCTTCTTCTTCTCACGGAAAACGCTCCAAAACAGAGGTGTCCTCCCCACAGAAGATGGTTCCATTTCGGGAGAACCCCGAAATGCACCTGGAGATTTTAGAGGAAATACGCGGCGTGAAGGAATTGGTGCAGTCCAATGGAGAAGCGCTTAGAGCCATGCAAGAAGACTTTGGAGTGCTCCAGGACCGACTTGAAGGTCTCTCATTACGGCAGGACAATATGGCGGGGGTCCTCGACTCGCACGCGGTGCGCTTGGGCACACTGGACAAGGCTGAGCGCCAGATACAGAATCTTCAAAAGGAGTTAGAAGATAGCAATAATCGAGCCCGTCGCAACAATGTGAGGCTCATTGGAATACCGGAGGGGGTGGAAGCGGGAGATATGAGAGAATTCCTGCTCAAAACTCTTCCCTCCTTGCTGAAGATCACCTTTCATAAAGAACTGGAAATCGATCGAGCACACCGTGTTCCTACCCACATGGCGCTCAACCGAACGACCCCCCGGCCTATTATCTTTCGCTTGCTACGATATCAACAAGTGGAACAAATTTTAAATGCTGCCCGGGCGAACCATCATTTGGAATTTGAAGGTCACAAAGTCTCCTTCTTCCCTGATCTGGCAAAGCCTACAGTCGACCGACGGAAGAAACTCCTTGCTTTTCGCCCTCGACTTCAACAGCTACAGGCTCGCTTTGGCCTGTTGTATCCCGCGAAGCTCCGAGTGACTCTCCACAACCAAACCAGGACATTCGAAGATCCTGATCTACTATCAACATTTTTAGACTCCAAAGAAGCAGAGCAGATGCGCTAATCCAACGACTTGGACTTTTATTTGCCGGCTCTGTCCGCCATTTTGAAGGGCCCGATGCGGCGGTCATGGTTCAGTACAGAGACTGCCTGGACTTTCTTTCTTTCTTTCTATGACTTTTGTTATGTGGTCTCCTATCCCTCCATGATGTGTGCCTCGGTCGGATTCGGAGCACGCACAGTCCTACAGGTTATGTGTTTTTTCAATTTCGGCCTTCTCCGGGGCTTCTCCCCGCAGACACATGGTCGCCAGTAATTTTGGGGTTCTGCTTCTTCTCTACCGCGCTGCGGTTTTTCTTTTTTCATGTGGGGCGCTTCATTGTATTATCTAAGCTTATTTTCTTTTATGCCATATGTACAGCCAGATACAGTCAATATGAGGGACATTGTGAAATTATGTGCGCTATCATGCTCAGAATTTTTAACTTGTCTGAATGGCTTTATGTAAAATCTTATCACTCAACGTAAAGGGCATTAATAGTCCAATCAAGAGAAAGAAAATCCTTAGCTATCTTAGCCATGAGCATGCTGATTTAGCGTTTCTTCAGGAAACGCACTTAAACTCTGCTGAAACACTGAAACTCAATGTTAAGCCTTACATGGTGGCTGCCTATTCTCCCGCCGTTTCCAAACGGTGCGGGGTAGCCATTCTGGTTAAGAAATCTTTGCAAGCTACTGTAATTGATACTAGCGCTGACAAGGAGGGTAGATGGGCCCGCGTACATCTTAAGGTTGGAGATAGTGAATTTACATGTATTTGCATTTATGCCCCGAATGTGGACAACCCTGCTTACTATGCAAGTATTGCGCAGTTGGCACAGGCCTCTGCCAATACTCCATTAATACTTGGTGGTGATTTTAATCAAGTGTTAGACCCTCTGATAGATAGACAGCCGCCTAGAACGAGTAGTCCACCCAAGAGTCTTGCTACCCTTACAGCTCTGATGCAAGATCTTGCGCTGGTAGATATATGGAGGCTACTTCACCCCTCCGACTTAGAGTTCACTTTCTTTTCTGCCCCCCATCACTCCCAATCTAGAATAGATTTCTTTCTCATTTCCAAAGCACTGATTTCTCAAGTAGACACGACTAGGACTCATCCTCTCCATATTTCAGATCATGCTGCCATATCTTTATCATTACGTGTCACTGCGCGGGACGATTCTCCCCGAGCTTGGTTTTTTGATAGATCCCTACTGGGTCAAAAAGATTTTCAGGTTGATATAAAGGCCGCTATCCAAGATTATTTTCATTTTAACTCACCCCATGACACAGCGAGCTGGGCTTGGTGGGAGGGTTTTAAAGCATCTATCCGCGCCACTATAACTAGCTATCAAATTCGGCAGGGGAAACAAAGAAAGCAGCATTTACTGACTCTAGAGCAGCAGATACAAGCTGGGGAGCGTCTCCTCACGTCCCGTACTGACCCATGTATTTTACTCCGTTTACAACGCTTGCGTTTTCAATACAATCAGCTTTTGTACACTGCTGCTGTTAAAAATATCGAATCACAACAAGGGCTATATTATCGGGAAAATAATCGTGCTGGCAAATTATTAGCAAATGCCCTAAAAGGTCAAAAAGAAGCCAAGCGTGTTACCGCCCTCCGTAATCCGTCGGGGGGGGGGCTTGGTCACTAAAGATACCGAAATCTTAGAACTCTTTCGTGATTTTTATACTCGGCTTTATCAATCTGAATGTGATTTTGAGCCAGATGTATTTGAACGCTTACTTTCAGGGGTACAAAGACCGACCCTATCTGACGAAGATAGAGTGGCCTTGGACACACCATTTACTGTCTCAGAAATTCATTCTGCTATCAAGAAATGTGCCTCAGGTCGAGCCGTAGGCCCAGACGGTCTCCCTGCTGAATTCTACAAAACTTTTCACGCTGACTTAGCTCCAGTTTTGAAAATTTATTTTTCTGCTCTGGCCGAGGAGGGTTCTCCTTCTGGGTCCTTTTCCATGGCAAATGTAGTAGTTTTTGAGAAAGAGGGGAGAGACCCGCAACTAACAGCTAATTATCGTCCAATTTCCCTCCTAAACGCGGACTATAAAATATTTGCCACCATTCTCTCTACCCGGCTCTCGGATAGGATGCCTACCTTAATACACCCAGATCAATGCGGTTTCATTCCTGGTAGATCAACTGCCGACAATGCTCGGACTCTATGCCATGTACTGACTACCGCAGTTAATCTTGATCGCCCATTTGTTGGCCTCTCACTTGATGCTGAGAAGGCCTTTGATCGCTTAGAGTGGCCCTTCCTGTTTGCAGTCCTCCGCTGGTACGGATTCGGGGAAGGTTTTCTCCGTTGTCTTCGCACCATGTACGCACAGCCTACAGCCAGTATATGTGCCAATGCTTTAAAGTCTCAGCCTTTTCCCCTTCAACGCGGCACTCGCCAGGGATGCCCACTGTCTCCACTTCTCTTCGATCTTGCACTTGAACCCTTGGCTTTACTAATCCGGCAATCGGAGGAGATTCATGGAGTCCCCTTCACCCATAGGGAAATCAAAATTTCAGCGTATGCTGATGACCTTATGCTTTTGTCTCTATAGACTCAGTACCGGCTGTCCTAGAGCAAATTGGTAAATACTCACAACTGTCCGGTTATAAGATAAATTGGACCAAGTCGGTAGCCTTTCCATTAAATCCTTTGCTTCATCAGGCAGATATGCAACCCTTCCCCTTTTTATGGCAACCTCGCATGGTCAAATACCTTGGGGTTCACTATTGTTCTCCTTTGGAAGACACTATCTCCTTCAATGCCAAAGACTTAACCTCTAAAGTCCGGGCGCTTACTCACCGCTGGACTCCTTTAACACTTACCTGGTGGGGTCGATTAGAAACCATAAAAATGATGATTGTTCCGAAAGTGAATTATATCTTAGAAATGTTGCCCTGTCTCTTCCCTCGACGTATATATAAAGATATAGAGGGCCTTCTGACTAGATACTTGTGGCAAAACAAGACACCTAGGATAGCGAAACATAAGCTGCAAGCAGATAAGGAAAATGGGGGTGTCAGATTCCCTGATTTCCTGAAGTATCATCAATCTTTTTCTTCTCAAACAAGGCGCTCGCTGGCTGGAAGATCCAGTACCGAGTAGACCTGTGTGGCTAGACATAGAAGAGGACCTTTGCAAACCGATTCCTCTTACTTTTCTCCCTGGTATGACTCTCCCATCAGACTCCCACTTTCCACCAATGCTTTTAGACACCTTAGGTGCCTTTAATAATCTTATGCACTCTTTAGACTCCCGACTCTGTCCGTTAGACAAGCTCCCACTTTGGTATAACACTCGATTTCGAATACAAAATAAGCCGATGGCGTGGAGCCCCTGGTACACTAGGGGCATTTGGATTCCTAGTCAGTTGTTCCATGAAGGTCGCTGGAAAACTTTTAGTGAATTGCAAATTGAATTTGGTCTCCCAGCGAAACACTATTTTCAGTTGGTGCAACTTCAGCATTGCCTTCGGAGTGCTAAGGTGCTCCCGCCATCGGCCTCCCCTACACAAGGTTGGTTGGAGACTATCCGATCTATCGGTAGTTCACCGGGTGTAGCATCCAATTTTTACAAAACCTTATGTAATGCTATAATTAGAGATACCCCTATAGCGCAGAAAGCATGGGAGAGAGAATTGCATGTGACTTTGACCCCGGAGCAATGGAGCCTTGTCTGGAGTAGAGTGACACGGGTCTCCCGATCCGCCTCACTCACTCAGACACTCTTCTTTCTAGCCCACCGGTGTTTTTACACTCCTGACAGATTAGCCAAATGGAACACTACTCAGGGCAATAGTTGTTGGACATGCCATGCGGCCATTGGTTCACTACCTCATGTTATGTATGAATGCCCCGCACTACAGTATTACTGGCGTCGGGTCTGGGGTCGTATCCAGTCTATTTTGCACTTTCAAGAGCCCCTTTCTTGGAGGATAGTGGGACTTCGCTCAGCTGCGGGGATCCCCTCTCTTCCAAAAACGGCTTACTTCCTTTTGGACTTTATGCTTGGCATTGCTATTTCCCTAATTACGAAATACTGGAAAAATAGCTCCCAGCTGAGCCCCAATGAATGGTGGAATCATGTCTGTCTCTACAGTAAATATGAGCAAATACCTCGTATGTTTGCTTCCCCCGTTCAGACTCCTCATCATCGGTCTAAATGGAAGATGCTCAATGACTATGTACATTCTGCTCAATGCTCTCATCTGACTGTCTAAATTTGTATATATCTTTGTCCCATGATTATTCTGTATCGCAGATCCTCTTTTGATTGTTTTGATGTATAATCACTGTTGTTTGGAAGCGCTCACATGCTGACATAATCAGCTAGAGAAGAAGCGTGGGGGGGGGGGGTAATTGGGTTTACTTTTCTTTATTGTATACTTGTTTTGTCTCCTTTGGTGTGTTGTTTCTTTTGTTTGTTGCAAAATGAAAATAAAAGTTTAAAAAAAAAAGAAGGGACAGGAGGGAATGAGATGATTCATACACTTCACCCAACCCTTCACTATTCATGCAGGTACACATTCACTTACCGCCCACTTGCTCAAATCCACTCACTCAGTCACATACTCACTCCTATTCACTCATATCCCAACTATATATTTGTAGATTCCCTTGTCTACCCACTGCAACACACCACACCCAGTAACTCATCATCTGAAATGTCACAAGTCATTTATTACCCATGCAGTCACACACAGTTACCCACCCACCCCATCCACTCACGCAAATCCCAACTAGTAGACATCTCCCCCCACCCACCCACACTCATTCAAACATACTGTACCTACTTCCTGCCCACATAGTTGCACACACCCCACCTAAATCCACCTGGTCACACACACTTGCACACAGAGGCACCCTCTCATCTCCCCTTCCACCTAAAAAGAGTAAGGCTGTTCTGATGGCTCAGTGGCTGTGCTGCAGAAAGTTTGAGAAGCTGAATCTATGTGTGTTTGCAAGTCTGTGTGCCTCAAGCATAGTGAGTACATCAGATAATTACTTTATTTATATGTTATATGTTACTGAATCTTTAGGAAACACAATGAACGTTCTGCTTAATATGCTCTGAGTAATAATTTACTTTGTTTACTATCTGGGATCACATGAATTTTCAACACCTAAAATGGGGTCATCTATTGGGGGAAAAAGGTTTGGGAAGCACTAATTAAGGGGGTTATTTTGGAAAGCCTTATTGAAATTTACAGGTGGAAAATCCAGCATTTACATGTTTGAATGAGATTCACATGTAAATGGTGATTTTAGAAAGGGTGAAATTTTCATGTGGATGTACATAATAAAAATTGCAAGGGGTTTTGTCAGGGATGTGGTCAGGGTGTAGCCTGGGCGGTCAAAATCTACCCGTGTATATTGGGAATGCACATGAATGTACAAAATTGTCTACATCAGGGATTATAGCTGTTCCCTGGCACATCCCTTTACACAAGCAATTGAGAGAGTTATCCTCTTTAATCCCCCTTTGGATATTTCCCCCTCCAAACTGAGATTAAATAAACAATGTGGCCTCTGTTGTTAACTGGTGGCATTTGTTTAGGTTTGATAAATGTTCCACATAGACATAGAAGTGACGGCACATACACATGGACATTGTGAAATAACAATTTACATGTGTAAGTGTCATCACTTACACGTGCATGTTGCCAACTTTCCTCCGGTGATTTTTCCCACACCTGTATTTGTAAAAGGGTACCTCTGGCTCCATATTTTGGTCAATACATGTGCATTCTGCACTATTTCGGAAAAGACTCTAGGTTTGGCAGAGCCTTTTCTAGCATACCATTAGAATTGCACACATCCTGACATTGACGTCTCTGTTCTGATGTCCATGTACTATTTATTTATTTTAACTTACTTTTATACCACCTTTCTACAATTCAAAGCTGTTTATGATTAACCAACCAAGGTAACAGGGTTGTTGGGCACTCTGTTGTACAATATTTATTTATTTACATTCTCTTATATACCGCGCTATTCTGCATCAGTGTGGTTTACATTGAACAAACTGAAATTACATTGAACAGGGCATTATAACTTGGAAATAACTATTTTATAGGGAACATGGGCTATGGAGGGTTAAGTGGCTTGCCCAAGACCACAAGGAGCACCTGTGGGACTAGAAACCCCAGTCCTTCTGGCCCAAGGTTGCTGTCCTCTAGTGGGATTTAAACCCCCAACCTTCTGGCCTGAAGTACCTTGCCCCAACCACTAGGCCACTCCTCCACAATGAAATTACAATGAAATTAAACAGCAGAAACAATATAATGGTAACGTTCATAATGATTTACAGTCAGGTAATTTGGGTTCAACATGGTGCAGTATTAGGTCTAATTACTAAAGTGTATGGGGGGGTTGATCTGACTGTATATGACTAGGGCGGTTGGGTGTCCTGGGTTACAGTAATGTGGGCGTGTGTTTTCAAGTTCTTCCAGAATTCAGTTAAGTCCGAGCATCCTCAAGAGGGGGGAGAGGGGGGTAGGGGGTTGCACAAGGTGGAGGCAAATAGAGTGAATGCCCTGTTGCATGTTGTTTGCTTACTCTTAGGGGTATGTTTACTAAACAGCGGTAAATGAGCAAGTCTGCCTTTAGCATGTGCTAACTATGCATGTGCACACTTAGCATGTGCAAAAAGGCACTTTAGTGCATGCTAACGGCACCAGCAGCGGAAAGTGCTCTGAGGGTGGAGAGAAGGCGTGCACGGGGCAGAGAGTGAGGGTTAATGGGTGGGGAGTGGGCAGGAACAAGGCTTGCTCCCTTAACGCAGGCACCTTAATGGCAGGAACCCTAACGCAATTCAAAACCTGACAGAAAGGGTGTTTTTTGAGGAACCTATTTTACGTCTGCAATATGATGCACAGAGAGGGGAGCCCAAAAGAGTGATAATAGTGCTCCATCAGCAGCAACAACATAGTAATATGGTAATGGATTGTAGGATTTGATTATGCGTTGACTAAAAAAAATATTTTCACCTAGAAGACCCAAATGGGTTACACTGTAGCTGCATTGCAGGTCCCCTACTCTGTCCACAGTCTGATGGCATAAAAAAGTGACCTACATTGACCTGTTCATTCCGGTCAATAATCTATAGACATCTATCATATTTGCCCTCAGCCTTCTCTTCCCCAAGTTGATGAGCCCCAACCTTTTTAGCTTCTCCATAAAGGGATATTCTGCCATCTGCAGAACCATCTGTGATGGTCATCATGATTCCACAGTGACAGTGGCAGCACACAGTCCTGCTACTTCTGCGGAAAGGCAATGTGCCACATGGCATCCCAGGCAGAGATCTAGGCTGCCTCCCCCCCCCCCTCCACTGCTGCAGAACCCAGCTATGGGGGAAGAGGCCAATAGTGCCAGATGCTTTAGCCTCCAGGTAGCTGGAAAATGCAGGTGCCCGGGGAAATACTACAGCAGTGGCTGCCATCCTCCCCCGAGATGTATCAGTGGCAGGCAGTGATGGGGCCCCTGCATGGGCAGCTGGTGGGGGGGGGGGGCTGCATGGCCATCCATTTGTGCCCCTGCTCCCCCCCCCATCTGGACGTTTTGCCCAAGGCACCCACCAAACCCACGTGTTTAACATGATGGGACTGTGACCACCACCACTGACAGTGCATGGACATGTCTGCATGGTGGGGGTGTTGGTGGTGGTGGGGGAAATGACACCAGCCTGCAGCAGACAGAAGCCTTGTCCTGGTCGTGTGCCTCATGTGCAAAAGGTCAGCTGAAGGGAAGCATGTCAGCAACAGGAGCTGTTATTCCCATAAGGCAGCACTGTGGTCCAACGCATACAATTGGTATGTATATGTGCAGAGAGTCACAGGTTCAGGTCCCCATTGGCATTTCTGTATTGCTTATTACTGTGAACTAGGTTTAGCTGACAGTATAAGTTCAGCTCCAGCATGCGCAACCCTCAAGGAGATGCCCAACAAGGGTGGAAACACCCACCAGCAGTACTGGCAGGCTCGACTATCCACAGTTAGGGGTATGTTTACTAAACTGCGGTAATATTACCGTCGTTAAGTTCCCCAGTAATGTTACAGATGCCCATATAAAGGAGTGGGCAAAGCATCGTTACGGCAAGCTCTGTCAGGTAATGCGCGTTACAAGGTGCTTAACGTGCGGTACAGTGCGCCCTGGATCTACCGCGTGTTAACACTACCTTATAAGGCACCTAGGCTAAGGCACCATATAAGGCACCTTATAGGGCACCCTAGGCTAAGGCGCCTTATAAGGCACCCTATACGGTGACTAGGCTAAGGCGCCCTATAAGGCACAGTAGGCTGGGGTGCCTTATAAGACACATTCAGCTGATGTGCTTTATAAGGCGTCCTAATATAAGGTGCCCTAAGGGCTATAAGATGCCTTAGCTTAGGGCTCCGTAGGGTAGGCGCCTTATCAGGCACCCTTGGTTAAGGCACCTTGGGTTATGGTAGCATAGGTTAAGGTGCCCTAACAATGCTATGGTGCCCTAGGTTAATGTGCCCTAAGGGCTGCAAGGTGTTGCAGGTTGACATGCATGACCTGTTAGGCATAGAAACAGATGTAACCTAACACTGGATAGAGCACCGAGGAAAGGCAATGAACAGGTGACTGAAGGAGGGAGAGCTGGTAGCTGCTGGACCTGCCATATCTGCGGGCATCCTATGTGGCTGCCAGTAATGTTGACAAACATGTTGGGGGCAGCTGTACCACAGCACAGGGTGTTGGCAATATAAAGTACTGCAATGACAGTGGGTGGCAGATGATGGGCATACGTGTCCCCCAGTGGAGACAGAGGTGGCAGGATAGGTACAATGATGGGTGGACAGAGGAGTGGTGCTGCCATGCAGATCAGGCACAGGCGAGGCAAGCACGAAGAGGCACAATGCAGGAAAGGGTACCAATGCAGGAAATGGGGTGGCAGCCTTTGCAGGAAGACAGGACTCTACACAGCTGACAGACGCAGATAGATGGACTGAAGGATTGTTGGCAACTGTGGCAAGGGTATTATGGGCTGGCAGCACAGATCTGCAAAAATATGACTGTTACAGGCAGGCAAACTATTTGAGTAGGACAGGAGGGAACACTGAGGAGTTGAACCCCTGACCACTGCAGAAATGTCATTATACTAACCAGTAGGCTATACCTCCATGGCTTGTCTCACGGCAAAAGCTGGGTACAGAAGGACTGCAGGTCACCGCACAAACTGTCTGCTCTGAGTGCCAGGATAGGGTAACCCCACCAGTACCCATGATGCAATGCACATGCTGAATAGCTGTCTACAGCTGATCACCAAATGGGGCCTGCACCTCTCCGGTACCTCAGCTTGGAAAGACAAACTGACAGTGCATGATACTGGCACAGAGTAGCTACAGACCATGCCATTGTGCAGGTTCTCTGTTCACCCTGCAGGATAGGATGGGCGCCCAGCACTAGGTCTGCAGTATGTGTGGTGCTAGAGATAGGTCCTGCTGTACATCCCCATCACTACCAGTGTGTTTCAGGTGTTCCTTGCAGGGCATCCAAATGTTATTTGGTGTCCATCTGTGTTCTGTAGTCACATGTGGCCTTCTGGGACCAGAAACCACCCAGATTAGTGTGTACCCAGTGTTAGGGTCTGGCTGCCATGGGCACCTGTTATCAGGGCATGGGGGTGTCTAGACTCACATGAGGTTTCTGTAGCAGTGCCTCTGCAGGTCAAAGTGGTATACACTATATTTATTTAGACAGTTTTGTATACCACCTTATTCTTCAATCAAAGTGGTCACAACACAATTGGGGGATACATTTAACATGAGGGGATATGAGACACAAACACTAATACTTACAGGGAACATGGGCAATGGAGGGTTAAATGGCTTGCACAAGACCACAAGGAGCACCTGTGGGACTAGAAACCCCAGTCCTTCTGGCCCAAGGTTGCTGTCATCTAGTGGGATTTGAACCACCAACCTTCCGGCCTGTGGTACTTGCCCCAACCACTAGGCCACTCCTCCCTCTATATACCCAAAGGGGCCCACAATCACTCTTTTTGTAGTTAAGGAAGAGGTGCCTGAGCCCCAGTGAAGCAACCTCCATCTTGCTGGGTCATACCCACAATACCTTGCTCCTCATTATGCACATATGCAGGCTAACGCTGGTAACAGTGGGACATTGTGGGCCCAGTGAGATGTGGGCAGCCACAAAAGAATGGATAGACACACACACACACACACACACTCCTATTGCAGCATTGTGCAAAAATAAGGATGGTTGGCAACCCTGCCCGCCATACTGGTCCTGATCACAGTGCCAACATTGCTAAACTGTGCAGGAGGTAGTGGTAGTGCTCTGGTAATAACTGCAGTTCTGTGCTGGGACCAACAGCCTGTCTCTCCATGAAGCTTTGGATAGTGGAGCCTGTGTGGATGGGTGTTTGTACCCCTGTTCACTGCTGCTTTGGGGTTTGCACATGTTGTTGTTGTATCTGCATTGTAGGGTAAAATATAAGGACATGTTCTGCGGGGTCCACAGCTGGGACTTGAACCTGTGAGGTCTCTGCTTTGGGACACACCAGCTGTGTGTACTGCACCACTCTGTTGCCACAGAAGCACAGCAGTCCCTGGGGCTACCTTTACTTTTCCTCAGCCAGACTTTTTCTGATGCACTGCACACCACGTACTGGTACAGGGCATGGCCTAGAACAGGGCAGGCTGCAGTAAAGGGTTCAGTTAGCTGGGTCTACGAACTGTTTGGGATGCATCCTGGGTAAGGTCTGTGGACCTTGTTAGAGTGGTCCCCAGATGTGCACCGATTGCCCTATTTCAGGCATAGTGGTACCTGTGTGACCTTTGGGGTACTTGCTGGGTACTGTTCCCTGGAAGGGTCACTGTGGAACACCGACTACTGGGCATGTTTGGCCCTGGTCAGCTGCTGTCCTGCTGATTTCCAGTTTCTATGTTCCTATGTGCCACCTAGGCAACAGCTTAGTCCACCCTGTTCCCAGCTGCCCCCACTGCATGTCCCGCCTGCAGCCCCCTATGCCCCATCACCATAGTGGCCTTCATACTTGGGCACTATGCTGCTGCTGCAAATGGAGCACTACTATCACTTTTCTTGGGCCCCCTGCCTATGCTGTACTTTGCTGATGCTGAAATGGTTTCACCCTCCTGCAAATGTGCATCTACCGACAGGTTTTCAGTTCCTGTAATGTTCGGCCCCTCTTTTCCCTGCGTTAGTGTAGCAGGAGCCTTTCCCCACCCACTCCCTGCCCATTGACCCCCTTCTTTCTGCCCTCTCTCCACCCTCTGCGGGACTTAGCACGGCCGGTAACGTTAGCGTTAATGTTACTTAATGCGCATTAACGTAGCCGCTGCTATGTTACCGCAGTTTAGTAAACATACCCCTTAGTTGGAGGCTAATAGCACACAGTAATATAGTGCATGCAAACAGTGCACCTTCAAGGTGATGCTGACTCCTGGGTTTGTTTGGCAGTGTGACCAGACATAGATTGCCAGGCCTTTCTTTCAAGGCAATGGAGGGCTAAGTGACTTGCCCAAGTGCACAAAGAGTGCCAGTGGGAATCAAACTCTGGTTGCTTGGTGACCAAGTCAGTTTCTAATCACTAGGCTACTCCTCCACTCTGCAAACAGTGCACACGTTATCAATCTGTGGTGATGGCAAGACACGGTAATATAGCATGTACAAACAAAGCACATGTCTGACATTAAGACAGGAGTGTCAAGCAGGAATGCCAATCATCTCCACTTTTGCTCAGTACACAAATGAGAGTGTATGCGAGAGTGTATGCGTGTGTGTGTGTGTATGTGCCCCTTTGTCATAGGCTTTTTGCACTGCACTTTGGCTCACAGTTTTTCCCAGCCTGCTTGGAAAACGTGAATAAGGCGAGGCAGAGGATTGTGGGTATTGCCTGAAACAGCGCAGATTGGCCTGGATGTGTCTGCCACAATGGTAGGGTCACTGGCCGAGACGCCATTGTGCCTGTCTGCCACATGCATTGCCTGGGTGGCCACTGTATGTCATGCTGAGATGGCACTCTCACTATGACCAAAAAGTGGCCATGGCTTGGCTATGTATCCACATAGCTCTACTATAGTAACTGGCTCCAGTGATGTGGATGTGTTTTCTGTTGGGGGTTGCTAATCTCTGAGTATTCCAGGGCAGAGTGCTCATGATCGCACTATACACATACAGTGTATGCTGACTGGCAGACCTACTGTAATTGGTTTGTGCTTGGTTGACACAGCCCAATGAGGAGCAGTATTTCTGCCTGTGCTGTAGTTTATTGTTATTTCTCAATGGTTGGAGCAGCAGTGGTTCATGCCCCTACTCACTAGGGTCCTGAGAGGACTGCAGCAGTAGCCCCACACCAGCCTCTATACCCCCAATGTAGTGACTGTCCCATGGCAGCAGCATGTTGACACTTACCACCAACCTGCATTGTTATTAGAGGGTTAGTATCCAATGGGCAGAACATAGGGCTGAGCTTCCGCTGTCACTATCACAATCAGCATGCAGGAAAAAGAAAGAAAAAAAAAAAGCATAACACATCACAGACCATACCTTCTAAACACTAACAGTGATAAGGACCTACAGCAGCAATCTTCTCTAATAGTGTATGTTCAGGACCAGGTGCTGGACACCCCTCTTCACCCTCAGGGTGACAGCTGAAACTGCTCTGCAGCAAGTCTTGCTGTTGTTATGTGCATATAGCACATGTGGCCAGTGCATCTTACTGAGCTAATATGCTGGATCAGTGCATTCTCCATTGGTTCTTCAGCTGTAGACTGCTGTTTTGCATGTGCAGTGCTTCATGGGTAGTGGAGGACCCAACCTATGCTGGCAGACAGCAAATAGTTTGATCAGAGATCTGTAGGCTTTATGCATCTATATAGAACTGTGTGGAGGTGTAGCCTACTGGTTGGTGCAATATCTCCATGATCAAAAGTCCATGGTTTGATTCCTACTTGTTCATTTTGTGCCTGGGTGCGCTTGCACAGTCCTGGTTCTGCTGTGACCTGCAGACAATCATTCTTCTACATTTCTGTGCATTATGGCCACATGTTTGGTAGCCCAATATGGCATTCCTCATCATGGATATCTGTGAACATGGCTTTAGTGGCTCTGCCATGGTGCATTGCAGTGGGTCAGTGATGTATACGCAGCAGATGTCTGGGTCAACTAGTATGGATGCGTTTTTTTTGTTTTGCTATCATTGTGATCTCCCAGCTTTACATAAAGAGGATATATTTCGTACATTCAGGCACCTAACACTCATTGCATAGCCATTTCCTGCACTTTCCTGCCATCATTACTTGCCCCACATAGGGCAAATGGGTTCAACTTGTCCCTTTCTATCATGCCACTTTGTCGGGTGTATTGTCTTGCAGTTGCACAGGCTGAGGCACCAGTCACACCCGCACAAATGGTGTTTCATGTAGCCCATGGCACTGCTACTTTTGGTTCACACACCCAATGCCTTTGGCCTGTATGATCCCATACATCCACCCACCACACACATTGTACTCTCTGTTTGGCAAACCCATAGCACAGCCTGGCACCCACCATTTGACCATCAGGGATCATTTGCAGCAGTTAGCCATATCATGCACGCCTCTCTTGTGACTGCTCCACAAGAGCACTCATGGACAATCCTCAATTTGCTGCCTACATCAGGAACATGCTGCCTCCACCCAGACACTGTCCTGGCCTATGGCATGCCACACACACTGACAGTACATTTGGATACCTGTCCACACCTCACAGACACTATAATGTAGCTTATGGCATGGTGTATGCTTTCAGGAGCATCTAGGACTTCATGCCTGTCACAGCGCCCCCCGCTGCTGCATTCCCTCATTGACTCCATTGCCGCCACCACCCACCCATGACACAGCCAACACCGAACTGACCATCACCACTAGCTGCCTATCTCACCTAGTCAACAGCATAGGCCACATTGCCAGGCATCAGGTGAGTCAACTCCATCAGCAACCAGTTGTGCTTGCATCCATACCTTCTCCAATGGTTTCCCTGCCCCCCTTTCAGAATTTCAGTGGCTTTCCTGCATTAAGGTGTATGCCAGACACCTTCCTGCAGCATGTCCCATTACCATATGGTAAGTTTACACTACCACCCCTTAATGTCCTGTTACCACACGGTAAGTGTTCATTTTCACCCCTTAACGCTGGAACACCTCTGACACGCCCAGCACACATACCGCATCGTAACCCCTTATCACTGCCGTTACCGCATGGAAAAAACTGCTCCTTTACCATGGTTAGTAAACATACCACTTAGGGGTATGTTTACTAAACTGCGGTAACGTAGCAGCGGCTACGGTAACGTGCATTAAGTAATGTTAATGCGCATTAATGCACGTTAACATTACTTAACACGTGTAATGTCACCGGCCGTGGTAAGTCCCAGAGAGGATGGAGGGATGGCGGAGAGAAGGAGTCAATGAGCGGGGAGTGGGCGGGGAGAGGCTCTTTTACAGTAACGCGAGGAAATGAAGGGCCGAATATTACCGGGACTGAAAACCTGCCGTTAGATGTACATTTGCAGGAGGGTGAAACCATTTCAGCATCAGCAATGTACAACATAGGCAGGGACCCCAAGAAAGGTGATAGTAGTGCTCCATTTGCAGCAACAGCATAGTGCCCAAGTATGAAAGGCCACTATGGCGATGGTGCAAATGGGGCATAAGGGTCTGCGGGCAGGACATGTAGTGGGGGCATCTGAGGTACAGGGTGGACTAGGCAGTCGCCTAGGTGGTACACAGGAACACAGAAACCGGACATCAGCAAGACAGCAGCTGACAAAGGCAAAAACACAAATCACCTACATCTACCTGGTCCACCCTAGCTAACAATTGCCAGGGCACTGACCTGACATCCCCCCAGCCAGCCCTCCCCAAAGTGGAAGGGACATAATATTGGTAGGCAGTGATGGGGGGGATGTGAGGATGCCCATGTTTGCCTCCCCACCCCAGACCCCACTCCCTAGGCGACTGCCTACACACAGAGTGGATGGCCTGGGACTGCGCAATACCTGCACCAACAGCATATGATCATGTCAGCATGGCAGGGGGATGTGTGCCCATGCTGGAGGGGGCAGTGGCACCTGACTGCAGTTGACCTAGGCAATGCCCTGTACCAGTACGTCATATGCAGTGCAACATAAAAGTTCTTTCTGAGGAAAAGAACAGGTAGCTCCAGAGACTAGTGTGCATTTGTGGTAACAGTGTGGTGCATTACACACAGCCAGTGTGTCCAGAAGCAGAGGGTCGCAGGTTCAAGTCCCAGCTGTGGATCCTGCATAGCATGTCCCTGTATTTTACCCTACAATGCAGATACAACAGCAACATGTGAAAAGCCCAAAGCAGTGGCGTACATGGGTACAAACACCCACTCACACAGGCTCCACAATCCAAAGCTGCATGGAGAGTCAGGCTGTTGTCCCTAGCATGGAGGTGCAGTTATCACCAGAGCACTACTACTACCTCCTGCACAATTTATCAATGTCAGCACTGTGATCAGGACCAGTGTGGCGGGCAGGGTTGCCAACCACCCCTATCTTTGCACAATGCTGCAATAGGAGTGTGTGTATGTGTATGTCTATCCGTTGTTTTGTGGCTGCCATACCTCACTGGGCCCACAATGTCTCACTGTTACCAGCATTAGCCTGAATATGTGCATAATGAGGAGCAAGGTATTATGGGTATGGCCCGAACAGGGTGGATTGGCAAGGATGCATTCTGCACAGGGTGTGGGGCAATGGCTGGAACATTGTTGATCTATTACTATGTTTAGATATTTTACTTCAGTTTTAACTTTGATGGTACAGTCGTCTAGTTGCAGTGTTGGAGGTGGAGAGAAGATTGGGTTGGTTTTAATGAATAGAGCTTCTATTTTGTCATGGTTGATGTTCAGGTTATGTAGGCTGAGCCATTTTCTTACTTCAGTGAAGCATCTCTGAAAGCTGGTGGTATCTGGTGCTAGATGATTGATGGAGGTGAAGAACATTATGCCATCGGCGTAGACTTGATATAAGATCTTGTGTGACTTGAATATCTGGCATAGGGGCTGAATGAAGATATTGAAGAGTAGGGCTGTGGTATCCCATTTGTTGAGTAAATTGTTTTGATGTCATTTGTCAAACTTATACCTGTCATTTTCTGGACTCTAGGTAGGAGTGGAACCAGGCTAGTGTTGTGCCTTGGAACCCAATCTCAGAGAGCCTTTGAAGTAGAAGATGGTGTTGGAGGGAGTCAAAGGCAAAAGCAATGTCCAGGAAGATTAGTATAAATGCTCTGTTGGCTCTGTTGGTATTTTTAAAGCAAGATGAGAGTGTGTTTAATAGGGAAATAACAAGTCTTTCAACTCCATAGTGTAAGGACCTACCAATCTGTTTACTATAACATCAGCATAAGGGTTAATTGAAAAACTGTGTGAATAAGTTCAGCACAGTTGTCTTTGACCTTGAAGGACAGATATACAGACACTGAAGAACAAAGTGCACTGAAGAAAGGAGGCAGGAATGTGCAGAGGGAAGCAATCATAATTGAGATGTAACACACCAAGGACAGGATATGTGTCAATTAAAAATATATATTGAACAAGAGCTGAGACATGAAGTCTGGAAATGAACTACAAAATGATGAGAAAGAGGGAAAATAGAGATAAGAATATATGTGTGTTTGAATGAGTATGTGCTGGAAGGCCTATAAAGGAAGTAGGAGAACTGTATAGTGGAATTAGTAGGAACAGACCACAAAGGTGGACTGTACCGACCTCTCTCTTTCTTATTAGGTAAGCTTCTGCTATCTGCTTGCTAGGTGCAGTTAGATATTGAACTCACGTTTCTATAATAAAGATTTCTTGTTTAAGCATTGCTATAATTGTTTGGTATGCTTATTAGCATGTGTATGTGTGCCTGAGGGGGAAAGGGGGAGGGGAGGGTATAGCAAGGGAAGGCTATCCCGGGTAATTCCCCAACACTTCGGAGTCACTAGGTGAGTGTCCAAAGGAGTGTCGCCTCTGAACCTGAGTGGAAGGCAACCGCTAACAGTGGTAGGGTCTAAAACCATGCTGGTAAGAGTCTAGGGGCGCGTGCTCGTCAAAGTGGTTTTGAAGTCGAAAGGAAGTTCACCTCTAGGCAGGCCCCTCTACGGTTATTTCCCATGTTATTCCCATATTCATTTGTTCTTCACTGTCACTTTCTGCCATTCACTATTAATTGCCTACTATTACTTTTTCCTTCTACCCATTAATTCAGAAAGAGTCCGTCACCATCACATATCATGACTGGTAATTTTTTAAATCGTTTAAATTAAATCATAGTACATTCATTCAAGCATAAGACCTGCTTGAGTGAGCTTGCCATGAACTAATTGAAATGACTTAAAATTATTACACAAGATATGTATTTCAAGGCTTTGAAACAAAGGAGATCCGTGTTCTGGGTGACAGGCATACTTTGAGTCATAGGGCACTGCGTAGGTTTACAGTCAGGTTTTTAAGGATCTGTTTGGAATTAGTTAGGGTTAACAGCAGATACCAGGTTATCAGACGAAGGCTGAACCAGTTCTTATCTTGCACATTATATCTATGGACTTGATATCCTGATTTGTTTTATGACAAATGAGAGAAGAAATCAATGAAACTAAAAAACAGGAATAATTTATCCTCCTACTGAAGACTTGAATCCTAGATTTAACAGAACTGTATAAGTTTGAATGCTATGGCACATAGGCAAAGAAGGAGTTATAAATGCCCCTGTAGAAGTCATTGGTGTCTAGTTCTGGAGGTTGCACCTCCAAAAGGACAGGGCGTGAAAACGGCCCAGAGAAGGACTACCAAGATGTACCGGAAACCTTACGAGATGAGAGTTAAAAACCTAAATATGTAAACTCTAGATGGAAGAGGGGGGATATCATAGAGACATTCAAATGCCTCAAAGTTATTAATATTGCACATGAACCAAACGTTTTCAGTGGGGAAATTCTAGAACAAGAAATGATGAAATAAGGCTAAGAATGAGTAGTCTCAGAAGTAACCTCAGCACATATTCCATCACAAAAGGGTGATAAATGCATGGAATGGCCTCCCAGTGTTGGTAGCGGAAAGAGGAATGGTAACAGAGTTCAGGAATATATAGGACAGGTATCGAGGGCCTTCAGTTGAAAAGAGAGAAGGGAAAGACAGAAATCAGCTGCTCTGATGTCATATTCTATTTCTTCTATACTGAAACTGAACTCCAGGATTGCTTTTTAAATTGATTTGACCTTTCACCATAAGTTCATTCCCTCACTCGATCCAATGCACCCCTCTGTTTTCATATCATGTGTTCTCCTACAGTAGAGGATATAGTTCAACTCTCTGAGAAGCTTCAAGAAAGCCTTGAGGAAACTTCAGACATTTCTCTGGTGTCATCATTTATTTGTTTAATGGATTTAGTTCATACCTTTTCAGTAGTAGCTCAAGGCAAGTTATATTAGGGTATCACAGTTATTTTCCCAATCACAAAGGGCTCCCACTCTTTTATACCTGAGGCAATGGAAGGTTGAGTGATTCACACAAGGTCTAAACCAACATCAGTGGGATTTGAACCATGGCTTTCTTAGTGCTCAGTCTACTATCACTAACCATTAGGCTTGTAGCAGTCTAGAGAGGCCAAGGGACCTGCTCTTCTTGCTTGCTAAGAATTCCTCTTGTGACTGTAGGAACCCTCCTTGTATTATCTTTTGGATCAGTGACCAAAGACTCAACTACATGGCTTCATAGCTGCTGCATCAATGGGCATGTGAGGAGAAAGCATTTGTGTCTTGTCCAACCTGTATGATTTCTAATATGAGATAAAGTCTGGCTTGGTGGCCAGATTGCTAACAGCTTCTGGACCTGACCAGGTGAGTCAACTAGGACCTCTTCTGCTCTGCTCTTAGGGATAGAAACAGATTTCCTAATAGACAGAATAGGCAAATGCCTACTGGCAGCCACTCCACCACCAGAAGCCTGATGCTGTCACTGGAAATGGTGATCCAGCATGGCTCCAACTTTATTTTAGGCCATCCAGGTGATGCAATATTGAGGCATATAATTTTGAAAGGGGATCCTCCACCTCAGCTAGAAGGTGGCTGTCCCAATGCCTAGCAGCAGCTAGAGGATTAAATCCACCACTTCCTGAATATATCCCTGTGAACTCAATTATGAGAAGTCTGCATTCCCCAACCAGAGAGACAGAAGGAATGGAAATTAAACTTCCTCAGTACTTAGAAGCAGCACTGAATGTACAATGGACCGTAAACACTTTATATTTCCTTCTGTACAAAGTTCAACCATCCACTTCAGAAAATTAAATTGCAACACCTTTTGAACAGAAAAAGCTCTTTGTCGTGTACTCTTTGTTCAACAGGGTAAAGAGTCCATTGTTTTCCACATATCAATATCTGCATGATCTATTCTGAAAAGAGCCAGTTGGACGTCTGTGCTTAGCATTAAAAGTGAACAATGGTTACAAGTGTATTTAAAAAACTGATGATTTTTTAAAATTATTTCCTGATCAATTCAATTGTATTTATACACATGAAAAAGATTAGCCAAATTGCTTTTATTGTTAATAATCAGATTTATACTTACTAAAGAAACCTTGTAATTTTCATGTCATTGCTAACTGAACTTGAAGCTGCAATTACTCCTTGACAATTTTGATTTAGAATAAATTAGCAAAGGTCAGTAACAAAATAAGGTAAAATTTTTAGGCCAAAGAAATGTGTTGATCTATCTTGTTCAACCATCTTTCCATTACTCTAGACACCCCATTGTGGGTTCCTGTGTCCACTGATATAAAGACAAGAAAACGTCCTATTTATTTTTAAATATCTTTTTTTAAATTGTATTTTATTTTCATGTTATAAATTTTTACAAATTTATCAAGCAAATGCTTGTACAGAAAGATAAGTCTTCCAGAAATTACATACATGAAACATTACTAGGAAATTAGCATAAACAGAATTATCTATAGTCCCTAACATGAGAGATGTGAGAAAAGAAAACCAGTTGGATTGAGGAAAATCCAACTATAATACAAGTATATTATGCAACATATATAAGAAAGGTGGCTTGAGGTCCCAAGACGTAATACATCTAAGCATGGTCTAACAATACAACGTCCTCAACAGGAGTGGAAACTACAGGTATCCTGGCATTGATAAAGGCAGATAAGTCCTCAGGTTGAAAAAAGATAAATTTATGCACTTTAAATACCACAATGCATTTGCAAGGAAAACACAAGTAATATTTTTAAATATCTTAATGAAAGATGCTTCGATTAAATTTGACAGAAGACTGTTCTAGACCCTTATCCTTTTTCTGAAGCAGTAGTTTCCTGCTACTGCTTTGGGCTTCCAACTCAATTGGGTTGGAATTTGGCACCATGAGCCTCGGCCATGAATTGCTTGCTACAACTTTCTATTTTGAACCCCTATCCAGCTTAATTTAGTCCAATCACTGCAGCAACAGGCCTTGGCTGGGACCCATGCAACAAGACAATCAATGTAATGCTAATTATTAAAAAGGGTTCAGGGATGATTTAGAAAATGCATACCAGTAAGCCTGATGTCAGTGCTGGGCGAAAGGCTAGAAACTCTAATTAGGAATAGAATTAGTGGGTATATGGATAGACATGACTTAATGGGAAAGAGTCCACATGGTTTTAGCAAAGGGAAGGCTAGACTTACCTATCTGTTTAGAATTTTTTGAAGGTGTAAATAAACGTGGACAAGGGCAACTTGGTAATACAGGAGGTCATTTTAGAAGTCCTATTCATGAGTTGGGCACCTGAAAACAGGCATAAAGATATGCAAACTATGAGGACGTCCACAGAGCCATTTTGGAAAACCATGTATATGGATGCCTCTGGGACGAGCACGTCCATGTCTCATGGAGGCATTCCAGAAAAGAGAAACGTGCGCACCCAATTTCAGAAATGGTGAACATGTTGAAATCCACCAGCAGTAACATCCATGGCTATTCTGCTCCAGGGCATGAAAAGGCATCAGAATAGCTCTCGTTCTGCCACCAAAAGACTGGGAGGGAATAGAGAAGAAGGTGCTCCGATATCTGCAATACTTTTCATGATCATGGAGAATACTGAAGAGAATCACGGACACTTATTTCTGGTCAGCACACCAATGCACATCTTCGCTTGTAAAATAGCAGGCAGGGACGTATATGCAGTATATGATAAAAAATACAAAAACACCCCTCAGGGACCAAAAAATCCAACTGATGAAAAAGAAATATAATTGGACCCACACTAAGTGCTACCACAAGGACATTATACACTCAAAAAAAATCATTTCTACTTGTGTTTCTCCATAGTGGTTTGCTCGTGCCGCGCTGAAAATGTATATGTCCCCGATTCTGAAATGGCAGGCACACCTATACCCATGGCTGTGGAATCAGGCTGGAATTGGGCCCATTTTTGATTTGAATGTGCCCGCGGCCCGGACATGCATGTTATGGAATTGGCCTCCACATGTTTATCTTTTACCAGCTTATACCATTGGTTGTGAAGAAGCCACTTTTCACGGCGAAACCAATGGCCGTGGTCACCTAAACTTTGGCACAGCTTGTTTTGATAGCTTAATGTGATCTCTTTGTAGATAGCATTGCAGATCACCATAGCTACAGCGTTTAAGTTGAGTATAACAGCAAGTTAGTACAAATAATATATTATAATTATCGTTCATCCCTCAGCCAGTTAAGCTATGGGAATAACTTTATATGTGAGGTTTTAAATGCTGAGGACCAGAGGCAGTGATGACAGTATTCTAAGCGGCAGGCTGCATTATGCTGCCAATAAGTCCGTTTGTTGAGCCTCTTAGCATTTACACTTTGTTATTGTTTTCTGCAAGTAGAAAATATGTTTTTTGAGTGTGTAATATCCTTGTAGTAGCACTAAGCGGTATGTTTACTAAACCGTCTTAACGTAGCAGCGGCGACATTATCACACGATACGTAATGTTATCGCGCGATTTATCATGTGATAACGTCATGTATCACGCGATAACGTCGGCAGCGGTGTTAAGGCACACTAATGCTGTGAAATCCGGCTCTGAAGGGTGGAGTAAGGCCTCCCAGAGGGCAGAGATAGGGGTCAATGGGCGGAGAGTGGGCGGGGAGGGGCTCCAGGCACACTAATGCTGTGAAATCCGGGTCTGAACACTAACACCAGTGAAACCCTCGCGTTAGAGGCACATTTGCAGGAGAGAGAAACCATTTCAGTCAGCAATGTACAGCAAAGGCAGGGAAACCCAGATAAGTGATAGTAGTGATACATGTGCAAGAACCAAAAAGGCAAATAAACATATAAAATGACCAGAACCACATCTGAAATCCCAATAACCATGCTGGCCAATAGTGATATTAATGATAAACATAAAGCAACACTACTGACAAAGCATAAAAAGGAAGATATCATGTTTGGAAGAGTCTATGCTCTGTCCCCCTTCAAAGTGAATGATCCCACATTGAAATAGCGATGATCAGGGCATTTGTCGTTTATATTGGGCAGGTTTGTTAGGGCGTGCACATGTGCAGCAACAGCAGAGTGGGCACATAGGATAGGGCAACTGTACTGATGCTGTAAATGGGATACAGGGGGCTGCAGGCGGCACATGCTATGGTCCAGCTGGGGCACAGTGTGGACTAGGCAGATGCCTAGGTGGCACATAGGAATGCCGAAATTGTAAAGCAGCAAGACAGCAACTGACAAGGGACCAACATGGACATGAGTGTGTGTCCCACAGTGTCACAGGTGATGTTACCCAGCAGGTACCCCCAATGGCACATAACATTGGCAGGAAGCGCGCATGTCCATGTAGGCACCCCTACCCGAGAACCCACACCATAGGCAGCTGCCGAAAGGCACACTGGATGGCCTGGGACTGCACACCACCAGCACCACTGGCATGAGGGCATGTCAGCATGGTGGCGGAGGGGTGCTGGTGGCAGAGGGTGGCAGTGGCATCTGCCCAGAGCAGACCACGGCCAAGCCCCATTTAGGTGGGTGCCATGCACTGCAACAGACAAGGTCTGTCTGATGAACAGTCATGGTATCCCCAGGGAATGATCTGCCCCTGTGGCAACAGTTTTCTGCAGTACACAAAGCCAGTGTGTTCAGGGGCAGAAGGTCACAAGTTCAAGTCCCAGCTGTGGCTCTTGCCAACCTTGTCCCCATACTTTACCCAGTACTAAACCGTGGTAATAAAGACAGAACCTTTATTGCAGATAAATTAAACATGCCTGAAACACCTATATTTTACCCTACAGAGCACATACACCATAAACATGTGCAATCCCTAGAGCAGAGTTTCCCAACTGCAGTCCTGGAGGGCAAAACCCCATTCAGGTTTCATGCTGTCTCTAATAAATTTGCCTGTGCTGCATTTGTATGCATCGCCCCCATTGTATGCAAATGTATCTCATGCATATTCATTAGGGACAGCATGAAAACCTGAACAGTGTTTGGCCCACCAGGACCGGAGTTGGGAATCTCTGCCCTAGAGCAGCGGCCAACAGGGGCACAAACACCCACACCCACAGGCTCCACTATCCAAAGCCTCATGGAGAGTCAGGCTGCTGGGCCCTGTGCGGAACAGTATCTCCCAATACTGGAACCTGCATACCTTAGCAATGCCGTCCTAAACTTGGAAACACTTTCTACATATATCAAAAGGTTGCTATGATTAATGTCAGATAACAAATCCTAAGTTAAACACGATTTGTTGATAGAGATTCATCATAGCAACCTTTCTGATATCTGTGGAGTGTGTTTCAGTTATTGCTTCTGACAGTGTTTACCACCCTGGGGAGTGACCCTAACAGTATTGCATACCACAGCAATGCCCGCACTGTGCCCAGGACTGGTGTGGCGGCCAGGGCTGCCACAAACCTCCATATTTGCACAATGCTGGCATAGGTGTGGGAGTGTGTGTATGTCTATCCAGTGTGTTGTGGCTGCCTACACCTTACTGAGCCCACACTGCTTGCACTGTTTCCAGTTTAAGCCTGCCAATGTGCATAATGAGGAGCAAGGTACTGTGGGTATGGCCCAGACAGGGTGGCCTGAGCAGGATGCATCAGCACAGGGTATAGGGCAATGGCTGGGACATTGTAGTGCCTGACCACCACCTGCACGGACAGGGTGGCCACCGCATGTTATGCTGGGAGGTCACTCTCACCCTGACTGAGCAGTGACCATGGCATGGCTAGGTTCCCCCATAGTGCTAAACAGCATTTCTCCTAAGTGATATTTATGGGGAGGTTTTTTTGGGCCCAATCACTGACATACCTGCTTGATGTGTGTGCTCACATCCCATTTTTGGGTGCACACAGTTCCTCCAGGAACTTGCGCTATGTATTAGTTAGCAGACTGTCTGCAGTTAGCATGTGTGTGGCTGGAACACCTTGCGGGGTGCAGTGGGTGGAGACTGACTGTGCCCTCTGTTGGTGAATGTCAGATAGTGGTGGGGGGCAGCTGAGCTTCTCTAGTGTTCTGCCTGTATGCCATTGCCTTATGTGATGCGTACAGATCTGCATTGACTCCCCTGTAGGGCGCCTGTTCCCAAGCAGGACTGGGGTTGATCGTCCTCTCTTCTGCCACCATTGCAGAGATGTACAATGTGGATCTGTTGATGGGAGATCCTGTCCCCCCTCCCACCCTGAGCCACAGAGGGTGGGTTGGGTGGTGCTACATAATCCCTTTTTGAGTCCAAACACCCCCCTTCACCTATAACATGTGACCATGGCACCCACACAGAACATAAGAACATAAGACATGCCATACTGGGTCAGACTGAGGTCCATCAAGCCCAGTATCCTGTTTCCAACAGTGGCCAATCTAGGTTATACGTACCTAGCAATATCCCCAAAAGACACAGGTTCCACAATGCTTGTACTGGGTCAAGCATTGATATCCTGGGTCCCTTTTTAATAGTGGTTTATGGACCTTTCCTCCAGGAACTTGTCCAAACCTTTTTTAAACCCAGCTATACTAACAGCCCTTACTACATCCTCCGGTAACAGATTCCAGAGTTTGATTACACGTTGAGTGAAAAAATATTTTCTCTTATTTGTCTTAAATAGTTTACCCTGTAGCTTAATTACATGTCCCCTAGTCTTTCTATACTCTGATAGCGTAAACAATTGATCCACGTTTATCCGTTCCACTCCATTCATTAATTTATAGACCTCTATCATATCTCCCCTCAGCCGATTCTTCTACAGGCTAAAGAGCCCTAACCTTCTTAGCCTCTCTTCATAGGAGTAGCCTTCCATCCCCTTCACCAATTTGGTGGCTCTTCTCTGTACTTTTTCTAATAACGCTATGTCCTTTTTAAGATACGGTGACCAGAATTGCACACAATATTCAAGGTGCAGTCGTACCATGGAGCGATACAGAGGCATTATAATATCCTTTGTTTTGTTCTCCATCCCTTTCCTTATGATACCTAGCATTCTATTTGCTTTCTTGGCCGCCGCTGCACACTGGGCGGAGGGTTTTAACATGTTATCCACAATGACTCCTAAATCTTTTTCCTGGGTGGTGGTTTCTAATGTGGAACCTTGCATCGTGTAACTATAGTGTGGATTGTTGTTTCCTAGGTGCATAACTTTGCACTTGTCCACATTAAATTTCATCTGCCATCTGGATGCCCAGTCTTCCAATTTATCCAGATCCTCCTGCAGTTTTCCACAATCCTCTTGGGTTTTAACAACTTTAAACAGTTTTGTGTCATCTGCAAATTTGATAACCTCACTAGTTATTCCCTTTTCCAGGTCATTTATGAATATGTCAAAAAGCAGCGGACCCAGTACAGATCCCTGGGGTACTCCACTATTCACCTTTTTCCATTGGGAATATTGGCCATTTAGCCCTACCCTCTGCTTTCTATCTTTTAACCAGTTCCCGATCCACAATAGTACACTGCCTCCTATCCCATGACTTTTTAGCTTCGCCAAAAGTCTCTGATGGGGGACTTTGTCAAAAGCTTTCTGAAAGTCCACATACACTATATCAACCGACTGACCTTTGTCTACCTGTTTATGCACACCTTCAAAAAAACATATCAGATTAGTAAGACAAGATCTTCCTTGTCTAAAGCCATGTTGGCTGTCTCCCATTAGGCCATGACTATCTACATGCTGTGTAATTTTGTTCTTTATGATGGTTTCTACCATTTTCCCTGGTACTGACGTCAGGCTCACCGGTCTGTAATTTCCCGGGTCACCCCTGGAACCCTTTTTAAAAATTGGTGTTACGTTGACGACCCTCCAATCTTCAGGTATTACAGATGATTTTAATGAAAGTTCACAGATTACCAATAGCAGGTCTGCAATCTCATATTTCAGTTCTTTCAACACTCTGGGATGTATACCATCCGGTCCAGGTGATTTGCTACTATTCAGTTTATCAAATAGTTGTAATATATCTTCCTGGTGTAGCGATATTTCTCTCAATTCCTCTGCAGTATCACCTTTAAATACCACTTCAGTCTTGGGTAACATCCCTACATCTTCCTCAGTAAAGACCGAAGCAAAGAATTCATTCAGTCTCTCTGCTATAGCCTTGTTTCCTCTTACTGCCCCTTTTACCCCTCTATCATCTAATGGTCCAATTGACTCTCTCACAGGCCGTTTGCTACAAATGTACTTGAAAAAGTCTTTATTTCGTGTTTTTGCTTCCGTAGCAAGTTTCTTCTCAAATTCCCGCTTTGCCTGCCTTATCAATGCTTTGCATTTAACTTGCCAGTGCTTGTGCTGTTTCCAGTTTTCATCATTTGGCTCTTTTTTCCATTTCCTGAAGGTTGCTTTTTTGGCAGCAACAGCCTCTCTGACCTCACCTTTAAACCATGCTGGCAGTTTTTTGGACTTTCTTCCACTTTTCTTAATGCGTGGAATACAGCCTGTCTGGGCTTCGAGGATAGTATTTTAAAATAACACCCAAGCTTGCTGTAAGTCTTTAACCTTTGGAACCGCTCCTTTTAGTTTTTTCCTAACTATATTCCTCATTCTATCATAGTCTCCCTTTTGAATGTTAAAAGGTAGTACTGTGGATGCCTTTACTATCTATCCTCCACTAATTAAATCAAACATGATCACACTATGATCACTATTGCCAAGTGGTCCCAACACCCTTATTTCTTGCACCAGATCTGGCATTCCACTAAGGACTAGGTCCAATATGGCTTCCCCTCTGGTCGGTTCATGAACCAGCTGCTCCAAGAAGCAGTCATTTATTCCATCTAGAAACTTTATCTCTTTAGCTTGTCCTGCTGTGACACTGACCCAGTCGATACCGGGGTAATTGAAATCACCCATTATTACTACTCTGTTGTGACTTTTGTTAGCTTCCTTGATTTCTTTGAGCATTTCATCATCCATTTGTTCATTCTGGCCAGGCGGTCGATAGTATACTCCCACTGCCATCACCTTCCCCTTCATAAATGGAATTTCAATCCATAGAGATTCTACAGCAAATTTTGTTCCCTGCAAAACTTTAATCCTTTCTGACTCAATGCCCTCTCTAACATAGAGCGCAACCCCTCCACCAATTTGATCAGCTCTATCATTACGATATAGTTTGTATCCAGGTATCACAGTGTCCCACTGGTTATCCTCCTTCCACCATGTCTCTGAGAGTGCAATCATATCTAACCTCTCATTTAGTGCTATATATTCTAACTCTCCCATCTTATTGTTTAGACTTCTAGCATTGGCATACAAGCATTTTAGAGACTGTATTTTATTCATATTAATCTAGCTATTGGTAGGCAGGGGTAATTTGGAATCTTTATGCTCTGTCTGCTCCTTACTCAAGGGCATTTGGGCTACTATACTCCCTTTTGGAACCTCACTGCTTTTGGTAGTATCCTTCAAGGATACCTTCGTCCGAACCATGCACTCCTGGGTGACTGTCGGCTTTCCCCTATTTTCTAGTTTAAAAGCTTCTCTATCTCTTTTTTAAAGGTTAATGCCAGCGGTCTGGTCCCATCCTGATTAAGGTGAAGCCCATCCCTTTGGAAGAGCCCCCCCTTTCCCCAGAATGTTCTCCAGTTCCTAACAAATCCAAAACCCTCATCCTTGCACCATTGTCTCATCCACGCATTGAGACTCCGGAGCTCTGCCTGTCTTTTGGGTCCTGCACGTGGAACAGGAAGCATTTTGGAGAACGCTATCCTGGAAGTTCTGGATTTCAACTTCCTACCTAAAAGCTTAAATTTAGCCTCCAGAACTTCCCTACCACATTTTCCTATGTCATTGGTACCAACATGTACCAAGACAGCAGACTCCTCCCCAGCACTATCTATGATCCTATCTAGGTGGTGCGTGAGGTCCGCTACCTTCACACCAGGCAGGCATGTTACCAGGCGATCCTCACGTCCACCAGCCACCCAGCTATCTACATTCCTAATGATTGAATCACCAACTATAACAGCTGTCCTGACCCTCCCCTCATGGGGACATGGCCCTGGAGAAACGTCCTCGGTGCAAGAGAGTTTTACATCACCTGGAGGACAGGTCCTAGTTACAGGATCACATCCTGCCACACCAGGGTGATGCTCTCCTGTCACATGACCTCTCTCCTCCATGGCAACAGGGATGCTGCCAGACTGGAGGTGGGACTTCAGGATATGCACTATTCTGGGTGCATCATAGTCCACAATGGCTAGACATGACTTGGCAATACAGATGGACACAGGTGTATCCTAGGTGTGTCTGCAAGGACTACCTATCACACATTAGCACTGATGGGGACCTGCAGCATAGCCTATCTCAGCCAACCCAGGTGCTGCGGACCTGGTGCTGGGTGCCCCACCTCACCCTCAGGGTGAGCACAGGACCCGCACAATGTCACGGTCTGTAGCTACTCTGTGCCAGTAACACACACGGTCAGTTCCCCCTATCAGGCCTAGGTGCTGTGGGGGTGCATACCCCATTATGTGATCAACTGTAGACTGCTGATCTGCATGTGCAGTGCATTATGGGTACGGGTGGGTTTACCTTATCCTGGTAACCACAGCAGACAGTTTGTGTGGTGACCTGCAGTCTTTCTGTAGCCAGCCAGCAGTGTGATAGCTATAGAGATGTAGCCTACTGGTTCCTTCAATGACTGTGGAGGTAGAGGTCACGCATTTGATCCCACAGTGGTGTTACTTAGGAATGCTGTCTGAGGCTTTTCCTTTTCATTTCAATCAGTGCTGCTAGCAGAAACACCCTCACAGTGCTGTAGCCTAAGGTGCCTGATAGGTGCCCTATAAGGCGCCCTATACAGTGCCCTATAGGGCACATTATAGAGTGCCTTGGCAGACAGGGCACTTTATAATGTGACCTATGGGGCGCCTTATAGGGCGCCTTAGGTTACGACACTGTGAGGGTGTTTTTGCTGGCAGCACTGATTTAAATTAAAAGAAAATGCCTCAGACAACCTTTTTAGATTACACCACTGCAGGATCAAACCCATGACCTTTTTCTCCACAGTCATTGCAGTAACCAGTGGGCTACATCATTATAGCTGTTAACACTGCGCTGGCATGTACTTAGGGTTAACGCGTGTTAACGTGCCAAGGCACCCACTATCGCGCAATGCGGATTCTTGCTACCTTAGGACTGGAACGCCCACTCTTCATATTATCGCTGCAACTAGCGCCGGTAACATTAAGACGGTTTGGTAAACATACCCCTAAATGAAATAAAATGGGATAAAAATTATGGATAAGTAAAAGTCATAAAAAGAAGGAACTAAAAGATAAGGAAGGAACATTATTAGAGGAAATAATCAACAGTATTGCAAACAAAGTCAAACCTCATCTCAAGTAAGCTATAAGTCAAAAATGTTAAAACACTAGAGACATCAGTCATGGACTGAATAAAGACAAGTGAGCACCAACAACCGAACACAGGTGCGTTCACAGTTCACAGAGGCTGATTCAAGATACCCCATTAGTATAATATACAGAAGTGTCAGGAGGGTAAATAAACAGGGAGGTAGGCGGGTGCCTCAGTGGCTATCTCAGTTACTTCAATGGGTTGCCAAGGCCCTTCAGCGCCCGTCTGACTCTCCGGTACTTCAGTGTATGAGACCCTGGGATACTGCGGTGCTGAGGATCACAGCTTTACTCTGCGAAAGTTGATCTTTTCGCCTTGCTGCTCCTTATGCCTGGAACAAACTTCCTGTATCTTTACATCAAGTCTCATTTTTCTCCCTCTTCAAATCCATGCGGAAGGCTTACGCCGCTTTTGGATCCTAATCTCTTGTTCCCTTGTGTCTCCTTTCCCTATTGAAACCCTTATTTCTCTTGTAGTGTGCTGTCTGTCTTAATTAGTTTATAAACTCTACGAGCAGGGACTGTCTTCTATACGTGTTTGCACAGCGCTGTGTGCGCCTTGTAGTCCTGTAGAAATGATTAATAGTAGTGGTTGTAGTAATGTAAAGCGATGGAGTTTCTTGTATGTCATCTGTGGTAGACACCATATAAAGTATGAGAGGGATTTGAATTTGAAGGGGCGGTAGGTGTCCTTGTCCCTATTCTGACCCTGCTCCTCCTCACATCTCCATCCCTCCCTAACTTCCTTCTCAATCACCGTCCTTCAATCCCATCTGCCTCTCTCTCATTCATACCCACCCCGTTCCCTTTCCGTCATACACACCCCAGCTGTTTCCAACTCTCACTCCCTTCCAGCCTCCTCTCAGACCTCCTTACCTCCAGGGACCTATGTTTTCTCCTCAAGCCCATATCCCTCTCACCTCTGCTGATCTTGGCTGCTAGAAGACACTAGCGGTAAATTCTTGTAGCAAGTTCTGTTGTCTCTTCCTTTCCAAATATACCTCACAGCAAGAGTCTCAGAAATTTAAATGAAACAGCAAACTCTGCTCCACTGCATCCGTTTCCCCACCTTTCAAGGCAGCTCTATAGAAAGAGCGAGAAGACATCCAATCGAATTGGCTGCAAACAGGATTAGGATCAGGATGAAAAGGGAAAGGAATGTAAGCTCTTCCTCTGCGTTGTTCTGTCTTAGGCTGTAGGAGGGAGGGGGTGAAGGGGGTGACTCATTCAGGTTCAGCTGATGGATTGCAGGAGAGAATGAAGGGGTGGAAACTCACTACGGGAGCGAATGGAGGGACAGAAACTCACTCGGATTCAGCCAATTGGCTATAGGAAGAAAACACTCCAGTGATTTTTATATGTGCAAAGGCGGTAGCAGGGATCCAACCTTTTTACTTTTCAGGTTATTTTTCATTTCCTATTTTTAAATTTCATTTGTTATGTTTTTCATTTTGAACGAATAAAATGAAAACAAACAAAAAATGAAATTTAAAGGTAAAAAAAAAGCCCTTATAAATGAAACAAAAGTCCCTGTATACCCCTCTAATTGATGCACTAAGGGGCCCTTTTACTAAAGGGAATTAGCTGTTAGCCCAGGTTCTGGCACATGCTAAAAAAGCACTCTGGGACAGGTGCTGACAGCTAGCATAGGGTAGCACTGCCAGATTTTGGTGCTAACTGTCCATGGCATGATAGGGGAACAAGTGGGTGGGTTAGCGATGGAAAGTGCCTTGCGGTCAGTGCTCTTGTGTTAACTGCAGGGTAGCCAATTAGCGTGGTTGCACTTTTTGGCATCTCAGTAGATGCAGGTAGGTGCACCCACGCTCTTTGTATATCAGGTAGGGCAGGATGCACCATGCTAAAGTCCAGGAACATGATTTCAGTGCCCTGGACCGTTTACGTGGGTGGTATTGCACCTAACGCACTATGGTTTTGGTGCTATTGGCACATTTGGTGCAACCCCATAGTGTCCTTTAGTAAAAGGGCCCCAAAGTAGCAACACACACAAGAAATTTAGATGTCAATATTCAAAATATTTATGTGATTAATTTTGTCATTAACAGCATAACTTTTTTTAAAATTTGGGGTCAGCAAATGCATAAAATTTGGCCAGACAGCAAATGTTATCTATTTAGGAAAAGGTGTTATAGGGAACAGGGTTAAAAGATAAGTGGATAGCACTGGCCTTCATTGCAACCCACATAGCTTTATCTTTTTAAATATGACGGCATGAATAGCTATCCTAAATTAAATGAATAACGTATAAGGATGCATGTTTAGTGGCCCTACTTATGCAGTAAGGATGAAAATCTGCTTGATGATATCTAGAAAACTTTCCCTGATAACTGTAAGTGCTGATGAAATTATGAATGATTTCAAGCTCAGCTTCAGTGTCATGTTATACTATATGGGGTATTGTGATAGAGCTGAAGCTAGTGAAGCTATGAACTTAGGAAAAAAAGCTGTTTTTCATAAAGCAACTGACTTGCAGAGGGTGCAATTACCTAGCAGGACAGCTAGAGGGGGCAGGCACGAGCCTGCAGATGCTGAGCTGACACACCCCGGTACTGATGAAGCAGAAGCTAATCAGGTGCACCTGAGGAGAGGGTCAGGAAACTCAAGGGAAAAATGGCTTTATAAGCAGGGCTCTGCAGGAAGGATGCAGAGAGAGCCACGGCAAGGGAGAGAGCCTCGGCAAGAGAGAGAACCACGGCTAGAGGGAGAGACACGGCTTGAGAGAGAGCCCCGGCAAGGGGGAAAGCCACGCCTAAAGAGAGAGCCATGCCTAGAGAGAGGCCTACGCATAGAGAGAAGCTCTGAGACAGGATCTAGAACAGAACCCAAGGATACTGGAAAGAAAGGACCTGATAGAGGAACCTCCTATACTGCAAGGCAGAGGAGTTTGGAATCCTTATGTGGCAGAGCTAAGCTCCAGGGAAGACAAGCCCAGCCCAGAGAACTCCAAGAAACAGTCTTCAGAGAAGACGGTATCAGAAGGAGAGTGCCTGGTAGAGAGAATACCAGTGGCACAGACTTCAAGGAGCCAAGGTACAGTGATACTTTATTTCTCACAAAGAAGCCAGGTCCTAGAAAGACTTATAACTCAGATAGCAATACTGAGAGGAAAGAAAGCTGGCAGAAGTTTTGGAAGCCACTACAAAGAGGCATAGGAACAAGCCATACCACTTGTTTGCAAAACCAAGAACTGCCAGGCTGGAAACTAGGGAAGAGAACTTCTGAACTGCAAACTATTTCAGCCAGGGAAAGCTCAGGTGTAGAAGAAAGCACGGCTGAGCTGGAACCCATGCAGATTGAGCTTGGGGAACCAGAGCCGTTGATGCCTGAAGAACAAATGGACTGTTCGATGTGTATTGCTGAAAGCCTAGAGTCTCTCCCAGAGCTGTAATTACCAGAACATGCTTTAACAATATCTTTTGCCTGTGTTGAGCTAAAGAAGAGCTTGTTTATTTGTTTTACTACAGTGTTGGAAACCCTGTATATTTTTACAAGGAACTGTGAAGCTCTCATAACAGTTTTCTTGCTCTGTAATTACTTTGGCATAAACCTGAAAATAAGGTAAATTCTACTTTTTGGTTTCTTAGTGAACCTTAGTGCTAAAGGGGAATAAAAACCTTTTGTTTGACCCTATACAAGGCATACACAACTCATTTCTTTAAGAAGAAGGAGTACAAGGACCATGATCCCTCTGGTCCAAAAAGGTTTCCTACTTCTACAAAATAATTAAAATGTCCACCTTGTCCCTTCAACAAGCTACCAGCAGGGGGCGTGGTGACAGTATGTCTACTAATATGCATTAGGCTTTTAAGGTAACAGGGGGTATTAGTACCAAAAGCACCACATCATCTGCAAACGTTGCGTGGTATGGGGATCATTCCAAATCACGTTTAGTGGGGATATATGTTCGGGTTGGACGTATATTCCCGCTAAACAACAGGGTGCCAATTCCAGACAAGGAACTCTCAGCATGTACTGCAGAGATGTGCAGGAAGCTCTAGACAGGGGTGGGAAGGGGTAGGCTGGAGCAGCGAGGGCAGGACCCCAACCCCAGACATACAGGGCTGATTTGGAATAAGCCTCCCCCCCCAAATTTGGTGACAAGGCCGGCTGGGACCTGGGACACAGATGAGCAGGGCAGAGGGTTCCCCTCAGTCCGATCCTGGCCTCAGAAGGCCCAATCAAGGGTGGGGTGTTGGAGAACAGGACATTTGTTGTGGTGTGAGTGATTGTGGCTCCTGCATAGAGCCACGGTGTAATGGTGAGGGATGCCACGGCACCACGGCTTCATGCAGGAGCCCAGACTGGGATAGCTGGGCAGGATCCAGGAGGTCCAGCATGCTGGAATTGGGGGCACGTCCTGCCCTGCACTTTAGTCAAAGGCCCCTTAGTTTCTGAAGCTGAGCCTTACAGTAAGCTCTAAGAGGTGTAGAAGTAGTCAGAGAGGCCCTAATTCCCAACCCAGCCTAAAACTGCATCAAGTGGTGAAGGTCAAAAAAGATGTAGTTAACATTCTGGTATTTTACAACACATCTACAAGGGCTCATTAACAAAAATCTACAGGCCCAATATTCAGCAGCAGCGGTGGCTAGCATTGCTAAAGTGACTAACCACCACTGCTGAAACTTAAACCCGGATTTTCAATGCCAGGGCCATATCCAGATTGTCAGGAAGCTTACTGGGCAGCTGCAATATTCAGCTATTGCCCTGTTAGTTTCCATGGTGAAAGTTAGGCCAGTCCTTCCTGTGCCTGACTTTTGCTGCATGTCGATACCCAGGCAGCAGCTCAATATCGCAGCTGCCTGGTTATCAATGCACGTCATGCCCGGAACACCTTGATGCTAACCAATTAGCATTTGACGTGCAGCAATGGGACCAGCATATATTCAGCAGCACGAACCATCTTAGTACCATTGAGTATGCTGGACAATGGCATTAACATCTGGGAACATCCTAACAGAAAGACCAACAAAGTCTCTGTTGGCGGAAGTAGACACAAATCTCTATCTGAATCTAACACAAGTGTCACTAATAAAATAGCAGGAACACATTTCTCTTCTCCAGAAGCTTCCAAAAAAATTGACAGTCCTGAAGACTCAGGGCCTGATGCCTGATTAATGTCCTTTTGCAGCCGTTCAGTTTTAGCATCCTTTGGTACGGGTCAATAAAATGTTTTCCAAATCAAAGGACATGCCTCTTCAGAAAATTTTAAAAACAACCTATCATAAATTTCTTAAACATTTCTTTAGGATCAGTAAAGCATGATCTAGGAAAGTTTTTCAGACGAAGATTCCTTCTTTTAACTGTATTTTCCAAAGCTTCAAAACATAAAAATAATGGATATAAATTCTAAAAGCTGACATACTCAAATCACTCTGTTGTTAGAATCGGGGACAGGAGGCTGTGAAACATGTGAGAGTCAGGGGGTTAATAGGAAGCAAATAAAACTGAACAGGGGAGAAACATATTTGTGTGCGTGAACCAGAATTCTAAGAGCAGAATTTCGAATTGTCTGTAAATGTCGGAGAAGATATTAAAGGAGTCCTGAATAGATGATATTGAAATAGTCCAATCTAGAGGTAATGAATGCATGGATCAAGGTATGGAGGGGAAGGGTGTCAAGAGAAGTACATAGGGCACAAATTTGATGCAACACTTGGAATGTAGATTACACAACTGAAGATATTTGTTTCAGAAAAGAGATTTCAGAATCAATCCACACATCAAGATATTTGAAGAAGGGCGTGAGAGCGTGATTGATTGATGTAGTAAAATTGAGAAAATCAAAGGGTGTAGATCTTATGCAATAACCCAGGTAGCTGTGGTCTTTGAGGGGCTTAATTTCAATTTATACTGAGCTAACCAATTTGAAATCTGTACTAGGCAATTGTTCAGGATGGTGCTATCCGGGGATATAAGACTAGTATTGTGAATCAAGAAAATATTATCCGCATAGAAAAAGAAAAAGATACCTGCATTTTGAATGACTGCGACCAATGGACTTAAGTAGATGCTAAAGAGTAAAGATGTGAGAATGGAGTCCTGGGGAACCCTATGAGTTATCTGTTGAGGTTGTGGAAGATTACCTTTCAAAGAACTGTCCATTCCCTATTGTGGATAAGGCTTCACTGTTGATTATCAAATCCAAATTAAGGAAAATTCTGACAGTAAAGATGCCCTCATTAATCAACTTTGACCATGCCATCCTTGCAAACCTGTGCCCTTAGATTCTACTGTTGAAACAACTGCTACTAACAAAAAAAATGGAGTTGTTTGTTTTATTTTCCAGATGGAAAACTATAATGTAAGGGTCCAGTTCCTAGTTCTAGTGCTACTGAGAGCAAAAGCTGGTAAGATGATTGAACCTGGCCTGCCATCTGGGATTGTGCTAAGGGATCACCTGGATTCCTGATCATCCAATCATCATTACACAGAAAGTCTTTGCATCACTGGATCCACAGTATGTTTTATGGAAACACTATAACCTTTCTGACATATGCTCACCTGACGCACAACAGTGGGTAAAGCCACACATGGACTAGGCCACTGTCAATGTGTAGAACACTTTCAGGCAGTTATAGAAGGTCATGACTGAACTCATGTAACAGGGACACCCCAGACCTAAAAGATTGATAGGATTTGCTACACGTGCATTGCTATTCCCCACTTTAGGTTCTGTATTTGGTTCCGCCATGTTCATTGCCAATTCCGTATCTGTGAGTAAACTACAGACTTGTGTTCAAGAGTTACAAGCTGTTATGCAGAATATCACTCATAGCAAAATCAATTAAGTGCATAAGGCAAGATCCTGTATGATATGGTAATTGTAGTAAATTTCCATTTCAAAGAAATTAGCCAAAACAAAGCTGAACTGTTCATTGCTAAGAGTATATTGAATGAAATAGGTACATTTATGCAACCAGTGTGCGAACTTACTTAAGATTTGTTTAGAGAGCTGGATGATAGGATCAGTAGCTTGATGCAGGGACAGATTCCCAGCTATCATTGATTCATAATTAAACAGACACAAGAAACAGAAGAAAAAGCAACCGGAATCTCTTCTTAGTACCTACTTCTATCTGAAAGACTAAACAAACAACAAACAATAGAGGTTTCACATACATAGCCCCCATGTTATGGAATACTCTACCAGACCCACTTAGATCAATCAATGACCTCCAAACTTTAAGAAATGAGTTAAAGACACTCCTCTTCATCAAATACTACAATAGTCCCATCTCCAGCCGCAGCCAGTAAACAACTAACACACCTGCCCAACAATGCACCCCCTCCCTTCCATCCAGAATCAGTTACTACCCCCTAGCTGGAATCCTAGCAAATATTCTGGCTAACTTTCCTAAGGATAGGTATATATGTTAATAGTTACTGTGTAATTAGTTAAATGTAGAAACACTTCTTAAACTGTTCTATGTAAATTGTTAGTTCCAATGTAAACCGCCCCTGATCTATGGAAGGGGCGGTATAGAAAAACGTTTCAAATAAATAAAACTAAATAAATAAATCTGGTGTCATCAAACCTTATTACTGAAGCCTTTATTAGGATGACCAGAAACAGCACTGAGCCTATCAGATCCAGATTGTTTTCCACTTGGGAAGTGCGTTCCATTATACACAGATGTATTCAGGATGGAAATGGCTTTATGCTTTTAATTTAACTTTCATTTTATCTGGTAAGTATCTGTTTCTGTCGATAAGGATTAATGTTGATGCCTAAACTGATAACCTTTACATGCATGTTGAAATACCCGAGTATCTAGCCAACCGACATGACAATCCAAAACAATACCTAGCACCTAATTTAGGGATGTACCAATGAATCAAAGACATTTCTTGGTTGTGCCCAGGTAAATAAACCCTTTCTGAAGGACACTACTAAAGCTATTTACGGTTTCGCAGCTGAGAATGCGAAAGAGAATTGCAAAGTTACCATGACTAAGAAGGATGATTTCTCTGAGACAAGGGTTGTTGCCAGTTCATCAGTACACTACTGAATGAAGTTGCTGTTACTTTGAACGAGCAGGAAATCAACAACAGAGATCCTCTTCCCAGTAATGTGTGTTTGATTGCTGTTCCTAACAGCTCTATCATTAATGTGGGTGGAGCGTCTTTTTTTATCTTGAACCAGACCCTGTTCTTGCAGAGATCCAGATGTTGAATGTTTTTCGTGGACATGAGGTCAACTTTACCCATGAACTGAACTACCTATTGGGATACAAGGACTCCCATCCTATTAAGCTTTCTGTTGACATAAAGGCCATGCAGATCGCACACTACAATTATGACTTCCACAAGGAGGACATTTTAAAACTGATTATATGGTAATCGCTGCCATTCCTTTTTTTTGCGGTCCTCTGCACTATGCAGTTTCTAATTTCTGTCTACCAGCAAAGACAGATTTGTAGACTGTCTCTTATTATAAGACATGGATCTGTTCCAGTTACCATGCATCTGTGAGATTATTCCATGCCAATTTTTCAGTGCTCCTAAATTGAGCTGCTTTCATTTATTAATGATTACTTAGGTGCCTTATATTACTAGGCTATGCTAATTATTTTACTGATGTTATATTTAAGTTTTAAGTGTTAAGTTAGCATTTAAGCTAAAACATTACAGTTTATTATATACAAAGTTATAATCATTACTATAATTAATTTGATTTGACTGATGCCACTGCAGTAATAAGCTACCTGATTACTTGTGTGTGTTAACAGTATTATTTTATTTATTTATTTATTTATTTTAGTTTCTTATATACCGCACTATTTAGTATCAGCGCGGTTTACATGGAACAACGAACCATAATGAACAAATGTTAGGTTTTACAGAGAACAGGGAAATACAACTTGGATAACTTAGGGAAACATGCACATCAACTATTTACATATGTAACAGTAAGCTTTGAATAATGGATTATGAATGGCCTACGGATAGATATTAAGAATAGGGACTATGATACAAAGGTTTATAGAGAAAAAGGTGTGGCTATGGTGGAGTGTGATTGATCTGGTAATGTTGTATAAATAAGTAGTGTTTGAGTGCTTTCCTGAATTGTGTGAGATCGGTAATGGCTCGGATTCCTGGTGGTAATGTGTTCCAGCACTTGGGAGCATAAAAACTGAAAGCCCTATTTGACATTGTTAGTGTGTATTTTGTTGATGCACTTGGGATAATTAGAGTGTTTGCTGATGTGGATCTTCTGGATCTGTTAGGCGGAGTGGGCTGAACTAGATTAACTAGTGATGAAGCAGTTATGCCGTTGATGGCTTTAAAGGTAAGTATCAGAGTCTTGAATAGTATTCTTCCGTGTGTTGGGAGCCAGTGGAGCTGAATTAAGATGGGTGTGATGTGGTCAAATCTTGATGCTCCAGATAGAACTCTAGCAGCGGCGTTCATGGCAAGTTGTAGAGGATTCAGTGTAGACTGTGGGAGACCTTGGAGAATAGCATTGGCGAAATCAAAGTGGGGAAGGATAAGAGCTTGGTAAACAGTCCGGAAATCACTGGGGTCCAATAAGGATCGGAGGTGTTTGAGTGTCCGGATCTTGAAATATACGGCTCTGACAATGTGGGATATGTGTAGTTTCATATCCAAACGTTGATCCAATGTGACTCCTAAGTATCGAATTGTAGATTTCGTTTGGAGTTCAGCTTCTCTCACTTTTATATGAGTTGGTGGGGTAAAATTCGGATTTTTTGTGATGAAGAGTACCTCCGTTTTCTTATGTTGAATACGGAGGTTTTGAGATAGAAACCATTCTGACACTGCATCAAAACATTCAATGAGAGGTGAGAGGTCCATTTGCTTTGTGGAGAATGGCATGTACAGAAGGATGTCATCGGCGTATATCTGACATTGAACATTGAAAGATTTGATGATGTTACAGACAGGTTGTACGTAAATGTTAAACATGAGAGATGATAATGATGAGCCTTATGGAACGCCCTGGTCCTGGTGGAAGGGCTCTGATTTTGTTGATCTTGATCTTACCTGCTGCCATCTTCCTTCAAGGTATGATCTACACCAATCAAGGGCGAGGCCGTTAATGCCTTTTTCTTTTAGGCGTTCTATGAGCAGGCCGTGGTGTACCGAGTCGAAGGCTGCAGCTATGTCTATGAAGATAAGCACACAACCTTGGTGGATGTTGTCAACATATGTGATGATATTATTGAGAAGGGAGATAAGAAGGGTTTCCATGCCATGGAACTCCCTGAAACCATGTTGATGGGGGTCTAGTGGGGATGCAGTGTCAATGTGGTCTTGTATTTGTCGTTGTGCTTCCTTTTCAAATATCTTAGCTAGAAAAGGTATGCTAGCTATGGGTCTGTATGATTCCACTTTACTAGGATCAAGCTTGGTTTTTTTTAGAAGAGGTCTAATTGAAGTTTGTTTGAGTGTTGAGGGGAAGGCCCCCGTTGTGAACGATAGTCTTATCATTCTTGTGATTAGTAAATTAAATGAAGTAAATTGAATTTATTAGTAAATTGAATTTATTAGTAAATGAAGAGCATTTACTTAAACAGTACTTACTTTACAAGCATTTTGCTATATAGTCTAACCATTATGTCATTTGGTTCTGACTTTCAATAGTTGTAAACTGCAGTTAGGTGTAAGGTGTGATGTACTCCACTGTTGCTCCTCCCATCTTTAAGGGGGGAGAAATGTAAGAATCACAGCTTATGTATCCTGTGAGCGCCATATGAACCAAACTGACATGGGCTCTGCACCTGAAAGCCTCTAGCCTCAAGACTGCCTGTATCTCCAAAAAGCAAGAGCCTTTGCTCATTGTTTTGATGTATACTGTAAGTGATGCACAAAACCAGGAACATTTCAGCCCTGGAACCTTCAAGATGCTACAATGTTGCACTGGAAATCAAAATGCCATTCTCTGCACCCATCTCACATCATCGATAGCATCCTCAGTGCAAGAAGAGGATCTTTGATCCATCCTCATGTGCCAGTGAGCTCTGGTACAGCCGGTGGGAGTAAGAACCACTTGCCTTTGTGAGTTGCTTATAAGGACAGAGGGAGCTTGTAAAACTTTTACCAGAAGGAAGGAAAAGGCATTTGAATTTTTGGATCTTTCTTTTTCTTATGCTTGCAGACCTGTGCCTTCGCTTTGTGCCACAGACTGTTCATTTGCTATTATCCCTATGGCAAAGCCCTAAGATTTATTACCAGCACTGTCTGAGCTAACTGAGCCTTGTATTGACATACCCTACTACTACTATTACTACTTGTCATTTGTAAAGCACTACAAGTAAATCCACAGTACTACCTTTTAACTTTCAAAAGGGAGACTGATAAAATGAGGAAAATGGTTAAGAAAAAATGAAAAGGAACAGCTGCAAAGGTTAAAGATTTACATCAAGCAAGGGCGTTGTTTAAAAGTACTATCTTGGAAGCCCAGATCAGATGTATTCCACACTTTAAGAAAAATGGAAGGAAGGCCAAAAAACTGCCAGCATGGTTTAAAGGTGAGGTCAGAGAGGCTGTTGTTGCCAAAAAAGCATCCTTCAGGAAATGGAAAAAGGAGCCTAAGGATGAACACTGGAAACAACATAAACATTGGCAAGTTAGATGCAAAGCATTGATAAGGCAGGCAAAGAGAGAATTTAAAAAGAAACTTGCAGTGGAAGCAAAAATGCATAATAAATACTTCTTCAAGTACATTCTTAGCAAAAAAAACCTGTGAGAGAATCAGTTGGACCATTGGATAATAGATGGGTAAAAGGGGCGCTAAGAGAGAACAAGGCCATAGCGGAGATTATGAATGAATTCTTTGCTTTAGTCTTTACTGAAGAAGATGCAGGGAAGTTACTCATGCCTGAAATGGTATATAAAGGTGATGTATTGGAAGAACTGAAAGAAATATTGATAAACCAGGAGAATATATTACAACTGCATGATAAACTGAAGAGTAGCAAATCACCTGGACTGGATGGTAAATATCCAAGGATGTTGAAAGAACTGAAAGATGAGAGTGCAGACCTACTACTAGTAATATATGAACTATCACTAAAATCATCTGTAGTACCCGAGGATTGGAGAGTGGCCAATGTAACTCCAATTTTTAAAAAGGGTTCCAAGGGTGATCTGGGAAACTACAGACCAGTGAGCCTGATGTCAATACTGCCCAAAAAAAAGAGAGGGTAACTGAAATATTAATTTTTGTTGGAACTCACGTCTGGAAGAAGAGAAAGTGACCTCACCTTCATTATACGTATAGTTCCGTTTTTCTTTTTTATTTTAAAATACTGGGCAAAACGGTAGAAACAATTATAAAGAATAAAATTACTGAACATGTAGATAGCCATGGTTTAATGGGAGAAAGCCAACATGGATTTAGCCAAGGAAAGTCTTGTTTTTCTACTATATCCTTTTTGAAGGTTTGAATAAACGGGTAGACAAAGGTGAGCCAGTTGATTTGGAGCCCCATTCCGGGAGGGGGAACTCCGGGCTGTCCAGATATCCCTGCTGAAGATGGAGCCGTTAGGACCCGATTCTGGCCTGCGGGAAGAAAACGTTCCTGTGGAAGCCAAAATAGGACCCGGGGACAGCCCAGTGTGTCCCTCCGCCTGTGGGGACATCCTCCCTGCAGGCATCCCCGACATCCATGGCTCCAGCCCCCCAGATCCCCACCACCTGACCTCCTGTGGCCTGAATCAGGTGGCAGAGAGCCCTCCGCACCTGGCCCCAGCCCCGGGTGGTGGCTTTCCTTGCCCAATATTGCAAATTGTGCTTCTTATACCACCTCTGAGGTGCTATAAGCAGCACTTTCCAGCAGACCCGGCAGCATGTACAGGGCCATGACCTGAATCGACCCTATACATACTGCTGGGTTGGCCTGCCCCCGCTCTGCCCCAAACCTGCCTCCTCACGCTCTTTGCCGGATCTCCCCGTCCTGATGCATAAGATGTATAGGGAGAGCCGGTGAGGGACTAGGGTATAGGTGGTTTGTTGGGCTGCAGGTATCCTTCCATTCCCTTTACTATTTTTATTGCTCTTCTTTGTACCTTTTCTAATTCTGCTATATCCTTTTTAAGATATGACAACCAGAACTGCACACAATATTCAAGGTGCAATCTCACCGTGGAATGAAACAAAGGCATTCTAATATCCTTTGTTTGATTCTCCATTCATTTTCTTATGATTCCTAGCATTCTATTTGCTTTCTTGTCCATCGCTGCACACTGGGCAGAGGGTTTCAACATATTATCCACAATGCCGCCAAAATCTTTTTCCTGAATGTTGTTTTCTAAGGTGCTATGAGGAGAAGCTTAAAAGGTTGGGGGTCTTCAACTTGGAAAAGAGGGGGGATATGATAGAGGTCTATAAAGTAATGAATGGAATGGAAAAGGGAAATGCAGATCAGTTGTTTACACAATCAAAAAGTAGAAAGACCAGAGGACACACAATGAAGCTGCAATGCAATGCATTTAAGAGAAAATATCTTTTTACTCAACGCGTAATCAAACTGGAATTTATTACAGGAGGATGTAGTAAAAGCTGTTAGTGTAACTGGGTTTAAAAAAGGTTTGGACAAGTTCCCAGAGGAAAGGTCCATAAACCATTATTAAAGAGGACCCGAGAAATCCACTGCTTACCCCAGGACAAGCATTGTGGAACCTGTGTACTTTTTTGGGATCCTGACTGGATTAGCCACTGTTGGAAACAGGATATTGGGCTTGATGGACCTTGGTCTGACCCAGTAAGGCATTTCTTATGTTCTTATGTTTTCAGGTGTACACAGCACTGTACAGATACATGTAAGAGGCAGTCTCTGCCAATCAAAGCTTTCAATCTAATCAAGACAGACAACAGAACTGGGGATTAGTTTGTAAGCCACCCTAGTCTGAAGGCTTGCATGACTGTGTTTGAGCCTGCCAGAATAATCCTTTCCTTCCTGAGTACAGAGAGCTGCATCTGCCTCTTCGAACTGGGAAATGGCATCCTCTACAGCTCAGCAGTTTGTATGACTAGTAATTCTTTATTTTGGCCTCTTGGGGTCAGTCCGAGAAAATCATTTATCCTTGCAAATGTAAGTCAGACTTTTTGACATAATGACAACGAGGGGGTATGTTTACTAAACTGTCCTAATGTTACCCGCGCTAGGACAGAGAGTTAATTTAAGACATACGCAGCATTGCTAGGAAAGGGGAAGTGCTACTGCTAGGAGATTTCAATATGCCAGATGTTGATTGGCACATTCCTGCTGCAGTATCATCTAGAAGTAAGGAGATCCTGGATTCTCTACAGGGAGAACTATTCAGGCAATTGGTAACAGACCCCACACGTGAAGGGGCCATACTGGACTTGGTGCTTACCAATGGTGAGAGTGTTTCTGATGTTGTAGTGGGAGATCATTTTGCATCCAGTGACCACCAGATGGTGTGGTTCAGTATTAGGACTAGGGCTGTTAGAATCCATTCCAAGCTGAAGATCTTAGACTTTAGGAAGACTAACTTTGCGAAGATGGGCCAATACCTCAGGGAGTCGTTAGTGGGATGGGAACAGCTGGGGGATGTAGAAAAACAGTGGGCAAAACTGAAAGGGGGTATTTTAAAGGCAACCAACCTTTTTGTTAAAATGGTAAATAAAGGCAAAAGGAACAGGAGACCGCTATGGTTTTCAAAGGAAGTAGCTAAAAAAGTGAAGAAAAAGAGGGAGGCCTTCATGAAATACAAGAGATCACAGAGAGAGGAAGACAGGCATCTGTATTTGGAAAAACTTAGAGAAGCTAGCAAAGTAGTCAAGAAGGCAAAGATTCAAAAGGAGGAGGAAATAGCCAATGCAATAAAATGGGGGGATAAGACATTTTTCAGATATATTAGTGAGAAGAGGAAGGGCAAAAGTGGTATTGTCAGACTCAAGGGTGCAGGGGGGGAATATGTAGAAGCTGATAAGGATAAAGCGGAATTACTTAACAAATATTTTTGTTCTGTGTTCACAGATGAAGAACCAGGAGCAGGACCTCAGAAAACACCCACAAATAAGAACAGAAGCGAGGGACATCTTGAACAATTTTCAGAAGACTGTGTTCGTGAGAAACTAGCTCAACTTAAAGTAGACAAAGCGATGGGACCGGATGGGATACACCCTAGAATACTGAGGGAACTTGGGGACGTTCTAGCAACTCCACTGACTGACCTTTTCAATGCCTCGTTGGAGTCGGGAGTGGTGCCAAAGGACTGGAGAGAGGCTCATGTGGTGCCTTTACACAAAAACGGAAGTAAGGATGTGGTTGAAAACTACAGGCCGGTTAGTTTAACTTCAGTGGTGAGTAAATTATTGGAAACGCTGCTGAAAGAGAAAATAGTGAGGTTTCTGGAGTCCGGCGGATTACAGGATCCGAGGCAGCATGGATTCACCAGAGGCAGGTCTTGTCAGACAAATCTGATCGATTTCTTTGACTGGGTGACCAGGGAGTTGGACCGAGGGAGAGCTCTAGATGTGGTGTATTTAGATTTCAGTAAAGCCTTTGACACTGTTCCTCACAGGCGACTTATAAACAAACTGAGCACCCTAGGGATGGACCCTAAAGTTACTGCTTGGGTTAGAAATTGGTTGGGTGGGAGGCGACAAAGAGTGCAAGTAAATGGAGCTCACTCTGAGGAGAAGGATGTTACCAGTGGTGTGCCCCAGGGATCTGTCCTTGGTCCGATTCTTTTTAACATCTTTGTTAGTGATATAGCGGAAGGGCTGTCGGGTAAGGTTTGCCTCTTTGCGGATGATACCAAAATCTGTAATAGAGTAGACACCCAGGAAGGTGTAGATAACATGAGGAGGGATCTAGCTAAGCTTGAAGAATGGTCTAGAATTTGGCAGCTGGGATTTAATGTTAAAAAATGTAAGGTCATGCATTTAGGCTGCAGCAATCCAAGGGAGCAATACAGTATAGGAGGTGAAGTACTTTTGTCCACTAAAGAAGAGCGGGACCTAGGCGTGGTTGTGTCTGATGATCTTAAAGTAGCTAAACAGGTAGAAAAGGCGACGGCAAAAGCTAGGAGGATGCTTGGGTGCATACGGAGAGGAATGGCTAGCAGAAAAAAGGAGGTGATAATACCTCTGTATAAGTCTTTGGTGCGACCTCATTTGGAGTATGGTGTGCAATTCTGGAGACCGCACCTTCAAAAGGACGTGAACAGGATGGAGTCGGTGCAGAGGGTTGCTACTAAAATGATTAATGGGCTTCATTATAAAGCATATGAGGACAGACTTAGGGATCTTAATATGTACACCTTAGAGGAAAGGCGGGATAGAGGTGATATGATTGAGATGTTTAAATACCTCCGTGGCATAAATGTTCAGGGAGAGAGCCTCTTTCAATTGAAAGCAAGTTCTGCTACGAGGGGACATGGGATGAGGGTGAAGGGAGATAGATTCAGGAGTAATATGCGGAAATATTTCTTTACGGAAAGAGTAGTGGATCCGTGGAATAGTCTCCCAGTGGAGGTGGTAGAGATGAGGACAGTAACTGAATTCAAAAAAGCATGGGACCAACACAGAGGATCTCTAAAGGTAGAAAGTGGACTGTTGTAGTTGTTGTTATGGAAGGACAGACTAGATGGGCCTTGTGGTCTTTTTCTGTCATCATGTTTCTATGTTTCTATGTTTCTATGTTAGTTGCAGTGTTAATGTGAGGAATGCCATATAAGGTAGTGGGCGTTCCGGCGGCAAGGTAGCAATGAATCTGTATCGCGCGATAGAGGACGCCTTGGCTTGTTAACGCGCGGTAACCATAATTACATGCCAGCGCATTACTCACTCCTAAAGAGGTGTAGCCCACTGGTTAATGCAATGACTGCTGAGGCAGAGGTCATGAGTTCAATCCTGCACTGGTGCTAGCTAATAAGCCTGTCTGAGGTATATCCTTTTAATTCCTGTAACAGTCAGACACATCTCGACAATCTGTGCTGCCAACAAAAACACCGTCACCTCAGTGCCGTAACCTAAGGCACCCCATAGGGCACCCTATAAGGCACCCCATAGGGCATATTATAAAGTGCCTTATCCGGGAAGGCACTGTATAATGTGCCCTATGAGGCGCCTTATAGGGTGCCCTATAGGGCGCTGTATAATGTGCCCACAGAACACCAAGGAAAGGCAATGAACAGGTGATGGAAGGAAATAGTTGTTGGAGCTGCTGGGTCTGGCAAATCTGCTTGCAGCCCATGTGGCAGCCGGTAAAGTGGACAAACATAGTGGAGGCAGCTGTACCGATGCACAGGTTGATGCTAATGTAAAGTGCTACAATGATAGTGTGTGGCAGAGGAAGGGAATACGTGTCCACCAGAGGAGATAGAGGTGGCAGGATAAGTGCAATGACAGGAGGACAAAGGAGTAGTAGTGCCATGCAGAGCAGACACAGGAGAGGCAAGCATGAAGAGCCACAATGCAGAGAAAGGTACCAGTGCAGGACATGGGGTAGTAGCCTGCACATTAGGGCAGGATGCCACATAGCTGGCAGACACAGATAGATGGACAGAAGGATGGTGGGCAACTGTGATGAGGGTATAATGTGCCGGCAGCACAGATCTGCACATGACTGTTACAGTAATGTAAAGTAGTTATGTAGGACAGTCATAAAAAAAGCAGAACTGAGAGGAATTGAACCCATGACCATTAGCATACAAGTCCTACAGAAACCATTAGGCTACACCACCAACATGAGTTCTACAGCAAAGGCTGCATACAAGAACACTGCAGGGCACCACACAAACAGCCTGCTGTCTGCCAGGATAGGGAAACCCCAACAGTAACCATGATGCAATGCACATATAGAACAGCTCTGTACAGCTCATCTCACAGTCTGTAATTGGGATGAGAGCCACATATAAACACATGCACACACAGAATGACATTTTATGCAGTGAAGACAGCATGCAAAAGAGCAAAGAACCTAAGCCAAAAGGGCGGCAGGGGATGCTCTGTGAAGCAGGGTAAAATGGGGAACAGAATGGAAAAGGAGAACATGAGAATTGAACCTGAAAACCAATGTGGGCCAGAACAGCTCAACAAGAGCAATACCAATCCCCCAAGCTGACTGCCCACATGGACAGTACAAAGAAAGAGCCATATGTAACAGCTAATATGCGAAAATTGGGCTGCATAGAGGGCACACGGTGGTGTACAGGGAAGAGATGCAAGGGTGTGTGGAGAGGTGACGAAGCTGCGGCAATATCATGGGCAGGTTAGCACAAAACAAGTCAAAAAACCCCACATGGGAATCAAACCTGCAAACTATGATGCTCCAACACATGGCAGTAACCACTATCCCAACCAAACACACCAAGCACAATGCAAATATGTTCTGTCAAAGGGAATGTGTGTATGGAAACCCATAGCACACTGTGATGTGGCAGACGGCTGCCACATAGACAGCTGCCACCATACAAATCACGAAATACATGTGTCAGTGTGGTCAAGCAGCAACAGAGACAAATGTGTGTCCAACACATATATTTTATTTTACCAAATTAGTAGGCATATCGTATAGACCCCCTTTCATGATATGAAGCCGGCTGGTTTACAGTGAACAAACTGAAGCCACATTGAGCAGGGCAGCAACCCACATGTCGCACAAAAGTCACTGGCCCGTCTACAGAAGATGAGCACTACAGATAATGTGCAGTAGCTGCATGGTGTGCACTAAGCAGTAGCCCCCCACCCCCCACATGCTGCTGCATGCCCCAAATGCCTCGGTCACATATGTGTGCATGTAGACAGTAGGCAGTGCATGATGATGGGCCAACACACATCAGTCATGAATGGTCCCCAAATACATATCTGCCTGCCAATACAGGAGGCATAATCCTGAGAAAGCAAAGGTAGCAAAATATCAGCAAGTGTACACACAGATATATAGATATGTTACAGCTGTCACATAATGCGTGATATAGCAATCAAAGTGACACCAATGTAACCAAAACCACTGGCCAAAAGGAAAATGAGGATATGGTAACAGATACAAGAGGCGCATGATCCCAGAGAATAAACAAAGTGCAACCTCACACATGCAGAGATACCACTATGCAGAAGGTCCCCTGCAATGGCTGGTGCGGATACAGTATCCGGACACATATGTCATGGTACATGGAATGCACAAATGAGGGAAGAAAACAGACACCCACACTGCCACACTGCAAAGTTACCAGTGCAATGTGAGTGGTGGAAAGTCAGGGGATAAATAGGAGTGTGCAGACATGCAATGCTATGTTTGTAAATCAATGTAGAATGGCACATCTGTACAGTAAATAAACACAATAACCTGTACATAGAGGTTGAAAGAAAGATCAAACATGGTCCAGTAACCCACACAGAAGCCACACTGCCCAATGCACTGGTGTACCAACATATTCAGTCACATGCACATGCACCGTGTACATTGAACTATGACACAGTGATGCCCCAGATGCACTGTAACACCCTTGGTGTGGGCAAACATCAATCCAAGATGTTGTCATGCATCAAAGTGGTGTGGTTGTAAAGACCGTGTAATGTCCAAGTGCAGGGTAGCCCTACAAATACAAGAGGACCTATACAATGTTCCCCCTGTGCCGCACACATGGCTGTATGCTCCTGGTGAACTAAACAGATGAGGATATCCTGCGGTGCAGGTCACACACATGGGCAACACACAAAGTCAGATGGATGTACAACATACAGTGAGTATGTCAGTCCCTGTTGCACACATAGGGGCCAGTACACAGTGTCCACAGTGCAAATGGCGTCTGCAACCCAACATGTCCTGTTAAGACTGTCTGTGAATCCCTGGCCATGCATAGTCAAGTGTGACATCTCAATCTGCCACAGTACTCAAAAGGTAATGTGTGTCTCCTGCGATGAACACGACACCCAGCCAGAGCACGGCAGCAACGGTGTGTTGGATAGTGCTGTTATGCTCAAAGTAGCAGTACAACAATAATGAAGCAATTCCATGCTGAGAAATTGAAGCACTCCCTGAACAAGCCACACAAACTTTTCAATCTAATCAAGACCCTATCAAAAGAGCCTTCCCCTATCCAATCAAACCTTCCTGACCCACAGGAATACGCTGACTATCTGAAGACAAAAACGAGCCAGTCCAGCGAGACCACTAACTTCCCCATCTCCCATAGGGCCTTCCACCCAACCTCCTCACCTGCCTTGATGCCAGCCACAAAGGACACCCAGCTCGTCATCACTGCCTTCTCGGCCCCAACAGAGAAAGGCATTCAAGACATCATCACAGCCATAAACACCACCACAGCACCTAAAGACCCTTGTCCAGCATTTTGGATAAAGTCACTGCGTGCTGACCTCAGCCCTTTCCTGACTAAACTCATAGAGCTTTCATTCTCTACTGGGACCTTCCCTCAAAGCTTAAAGCAAACGGCTATCAGACCGCTACTAAAAAATAACAAGCTGGACGCTGCCAGGATGGACTCCTACAGGTCAATCTCGAGTATCCCCCTTCTGGCAAAAATTATTGAGAAGGTCGTCCAACACCAGCTACATCACCACATCAAGTCTAGAGCACCCCTCGACCCATGCCAGCATGGATTCAGGGAGTCACATGGCGTTGAGACCCTATTGACCACTCTTTTCAGCTCATTAACCATCGGATTGGACAATATCAGACAAGGGTTCGTCCTGATCTTCATGGACATTGCTGCAGCCTTTGACTCCGTTAGTCACGAAATACTCCTAACACGCCTCAAGGAGAAGGGCATCCACGGTACAGTGCTAACCTGGTGTGCATCGTACTTAACAGACAGATGGCAGCATGTTTGAACGGGATCTTCTACCTCCGCACCTTTTCCACAGGAGAAAAGCGTGCCACAGGTATCTTCGCTTTCAGCCCTACTGTTCAACGTTTACATGCAGCCCATTTGCGACATCATCCACTCCTTCAATATCAACTGCCTGGTCTATGCTGATGATGTTTTGCTATATATGCCTATATCAACAGAGCATACAGACCTCTCCCCACTATCCACTGCTTTGATGCCGTCAAAGACTGGCTACATGCGCAGAGGCTTAGAATAAATTTTAACAAAACGGAGGTCCTATTTATCACCAGGAACCCAGATTTCACTCCACCCACCTCACTGAAAGTACAGGATGCAGAGTTCCTTAGCAAGCCCATGATACGGTACCTAGGGGTCACGCTAGACCAACAGCTCAATATGAAAGCTGAGGTAAGCAACATGGTCAAGGCGGTCTATCACAAAATTCGGACACTCCGTCACCTGTGACAGCTGCTCAAGCCAGAAGACTTCCGGACAGTCTATCAAGCCCTAGTAATCCCACATTTTGACTATGCCAACGCAATACTACACGGACTCTCGAAGAACATGCTGAATCCTCTGCAGCTGGCAATGAATGCAGCTGCCAGAGTCTTGCAAGGAGCCTCCAGGAGAGAGCACATAACTCCTATATTGAAACATCTGCACTGGCTGCCGGTATACTGTAGACTCTCCTTCAAAGTTCTTTTGATGACCTACAAAGCCATCAACAAGTGCTCCTCCACCTCCCTCACAGACCTCATCCAGACCACCCCCCTCAACCGAGCTAGGAGATCAGCTGCTGTCAATACTCTGATACTCCCGAAGGCGATTATGAAATGTTCTCAGGCAATAAGAAACAGAGCCTTCGCACTGTATGCACCCACATGCTGGAACGCCCTGCCCCCGGCCATCCATGTCATCATCGACCTTGTCCAGTTTAGGAAGTCACTGAAGCACTATCTCTTCCTCCAGCACTTCACCGACCCAGATGCCATCTCGCAGCCTGTCACACTCAGGAACCAGGCTGACATCCCCAAAGCATCCACTATGCCCATCTGCAGCCCCGCCCTCTATACCCCAATACCCCGGCAGGAACAATGTATACCTACTCTTACCTGCCAATCTGTATATAGTCAGGCCAACCTGTAAATAGTTGTGAGCTGCCCACGTAGCCAGTGACAGCCAGTTTTGTCTGTACATAGTTACCCTGTTAGCCTTGTTAGAAACCCCTGTTCATTGTAAGTCCAGTGTAGGTCCTGCCTGCACTGCACAAATTTGTTTTCTGTAAACCACGCTGATTTTAAAGAGCGTGGTATAAAAAAAGACGTTAAATAAATGTCCATCATAGCCATGTGTCCCACTCGTCGAGGCAAAACAAACACATAAAGCAAGAGGTAATGTGGTCACTGTGCTTTATTATTAGAAACGCCCCAACGCGTTTCGGCAACGCCTTCCTCAGGGGGCTGAGAACTGCAAACAAATATATTAAAATAAATAACCATAAACAAATTAAAAGCATTAATAAACATCAATTACATATAAAATATTATGAACAATAAGAAAATAAAAATTAAAAATAACCATATATATGATAAGTATAAGAATATAAATATAAACTCAAGAAAACATATCATAATCAATAAATAAAACAGATAAAACAGATAAAAGAAGGAATAACATGTAGACACTGCCATCATAAAGGACAGGAAATGTAACATAAAAAGATACTCACTGTTTAATGTGTCTTACATCAGCTGAAGCGCACAGGGATAATGTATAACATAGAATAAACTATGTATCAGCTAAAAATATATATATATACACACACATATGAGTAATCATCAATAAATAATCCTATAATACACATAAAAAAGAAGAACCAAAAAATAATGGGAAACCCAAACCCATTTAGAGAGCAAAGAGGTACTGAACCAATCCACTGAATGATTATTAAAATATGGAACCTCATAAGGAATATATTACATAGAAATAAAAATTTATGAAACACCTAATAGTTAAACTTGAAAATAATAAAAAATGCCAGGAATCATCCCCAGCCAACAGTCAAGCATTAATAAAATATGTACAAATCAAAAATGGGAATGATGTGTGTCCTAAACAAACTTAACTAAAATAATGATCCCACCAAGGATAAATAAATAACTATTCTCTATAAAGCAGCATAAAAAATATGTGGAACAAAAACTGAAGATGCAACGTGTAAAAATGAAAACGCCATATGTGGCACTAAATGTAATTAAAACACCCAAAGAATATCGTATACCTTATAGAACACCCATATATAAAACCATGCAGTGTAAAATACGGGCCCGAGAATATACAGGCTCCTTATATTAGGACGTAAACATTTTGAGGAATATGTATTGTAAATAAAACAAAACTAATAGAACAGTCTGCCATGAAACAGAAAGAACACATGAAAAAATATTATCGTTCACTTTCACCTCTATGAAGGATCAGAAACAACAAATCAAGAGGTCTCAGTAGGAAAAGAGTACTGCTGTTCAGGCATACGCCAAATCACAGCAAAAGTGCTTTGTCACATCAACGACCTCGAAAAAATCACATCAAAACAGAGTACTAGTCTGCGTTATTCTTTCTCATTATAAAATGAATGTAATTTAAATAACCCAATGAACTCAACTTTCAAGACTAGAAACACTGCGTTGTACTTTGATCCCAACGTACACCCCCGGTACCATCAAGACGTTTCACAACGGTTTCTTCAGGGGACCGCTAAAACACTGCAAAGACAAACAAACAAACAAAACCATCACCTTCACACCAACTAAACTATTCTCCATCACCAATACTTCAAAATAGAAAACAGCAATAAAAATACCAACTATAAACACCTACCATCCATGCTGCCCACGTTCTCTCACAGAGCGGCTCAACTCAACTCACTTCAGTGACAACTGCAAACTAGGGTGTTCAATCGATAGATTAATCTCTGCTCTCTCTTAACTAATATCTGATCTATAGTTCTACCTTGTCCACCACCAACCACTTGTTCTAAACATAAACATCGTAGCTGCTCAAATACATGACCCTTTTGCACACAATGTGAAACCATGGGAGCCTTGAGGATCTTACGATTCAGGCGGCTCCGATGCTCCCTCATGCATGCACGAAAAGGATGTATAGTCTTAACTATGTAGCAGAATCCACATGGACATAATATTGCATATACTACGTTAGTCGAGTCACAAGTGGTCTGGCATTTCAATCGTACTGTTACACCCTGATGGCGAAAAACATCAGCAGTGAGTGTAATCAGGGCCGGATTTACCTATACGCCATGTACGCCATGGCGTAGGGCCCACAGCTGGCAAGAGCCCACCCAGGGCCGGCCCACACACCGCAGGGCTTCAGAGGGAGCAGGGTAAGCTCGCGCGAGGCCCCGGCTCCCTCTGTACAGCCGCCAGCGTGAAGAGCCTTTTCCTTCATGCTGGCGGCTGTATCTGTAAAGCCGCGATTGCTGGGAAAGGTTAAAGGCAATGCCCTTTAACCTTTCCCAGCATTCGCGGCTTCACAGATACAGCCGCCAGCGTGAAGGAAAAGGCTCTTCACGCTGGCGGTTGTACAGAGAGAGCCGGGGCCTCGCGCGAGCTTACCCGGCTCCCTCTGAAGCCTCTCAGACAGCCGCGGTGCTGGTCGGGGGGGGCCAAGGACTGCATGGGCTGTGATTGGGGGGGGGGGACCTGGACCGGAAAAGGGCTGGGGGGGGGACTTGGACTGGAAAGAAATGGGCTGTGATATGGGGGGGGGGAACCTGAACTGTAAAAGTGCTAAGGGGGGGAGGACTTGGACTGGAAATGGGTTGTGATGGGGGGGGGGACCTGGACCGGAAAAGGGCTATGGGGGGGGGGGACTTGGACTGGAAAGAAATGGACTGTGATGGGGGGGGAACCTGAATTGTAAAAGGGCTATGGGGGGGAGACTTGGACTGGAAATGGGTTGTGAAGGGGGGGGGGACCTGGACCGGAAAAGGGCTATAGGGGGGGGGGACTTGGACTGGAAAGAAATGGGCTGTGATGGGGGGGGAGACCTGAACTGTAAAAGGGCTATGGGGGGGGGACATGGACTGGAAATGGGTTGTGATGGGGGGGGGGACCTGGACCGGAAAAGGGCTATGGGGGGGTAACTTGGACTGCAAATGGGCTGTGATGGTGGGGGGGGGGGGAACTAGGACTGCAAATGGGCTGTGATGGTGCAGGGGGACTCGGACTGCAAATGGGATGTGATGGTGGGGGCTAGGACTGGAAATAGGCTGTGATGGGGGGGCTAGGACTGGAAATGGCCTGTGATGTGAGGGCTAGCACTGGAAATGGGTGATGGGCTAGAATAGGACTGGAAATGGGCTGATGTGGGGCATGGGAGAATGGGACTAGAAGGGAGTGGATGCTGGGTGGGTCTAGAACTATAAGGGAACTGATTTTGCGGGAGGACTAGAATGGATGGGGAATGAGAATGGAAAGGGGAAAAATATTTTGTGTGGAAGAAAAGTCTATGATGGGCTGGGTATTGGGAGAGTAAGAGGGGCTTGAAAATGGAAGGGTGAAATTTAAATGGATGATAAAGGAATAAGGAAAGAATTGGGGGAAAGAGCAAAAGGGAAACAATCAGTATGTTAAAGCAGAAATAGAGAGAGAATGGAAAACATCTAAAAGAGAAGAAAGGACAAATGGATAGCTCGCAGAAGACACGAAGAAACCAGAAGAAAGTGACTGGAGCAATTGCAACTGAAAAAATGCCCAAACAGAAGGTAGAAAAATACTTTTTATTTTGAATTTATTAACTGGAATATGTCTTTTTTAATGTATTTCTTGAATTCCGATGCTGATTTTGTCCCTATTGCCTCTTTATGTCAGGCAATTCTATACATCTATTGCCATTTCTGTTTTGGTAAGTTGATCTCGTTTTTATTTTTTCTGGGGGCCCACAATTTTTGTTGGCGTAGGGCCTCACTCAAGGTAAATCCGGCCCTGAGTGTAATGACACAAATATCACATGTTCCACAACTTCTATGTCCTACCTCTAGAGGAGCTTGTGACCCGCCTGTAAGAGGTGGCAAAATTGCAGGACTCAACAATTCCTTTAAATTACGGTCCCTTTGCCACACGCACCTAACCATTTTATTAGCAAGACCAGGGACTGCAGCCAATATATTACCATGTTTTTTAAGAATTTTTTGAATTCCAATGCTTAAAGAGGAATACTTCGTAATTAAATTTACATGAGTCCCATCAAAGTCAGCCTTCCCCCGAGAAGATTTCATATCTAGAAGGGCAGCCCGATGATTAAACAATGCCCTGGAATAAGCTTGCTTGACTACAGAGCAGGGATAACCTCGCTGTATAAAACTGTTATATAACTGTTTTGATTTATTTTTAAAATCAGCCTTATCAGAACAGTTACGCCTAAAACGTAAAAACTGAGAAAAGGGAAGCCCTGCCTTCAGCCGTTTAGGATGCATGCTCCCAAATTGAAGGAAAGTAATCTTATCTGTGGGCTTTCTAAAGATAGTTGTCGATCAACTGTTCACATCCCTCACTACACAAACATCAAGATAATTGAGTGTGTCACAATGATAAGTATACGTAAATTTTATATTTTCATCACAATTATTCACCCACTCTAGAAAAACTTGTAGAGACTCTTCAGTCCCCTTCCACAGAAGAAAAATGTCATCAATATACCTCCTCCACAACAAAATGTGGGAGGTATATGTAGATGAAACCACCCATTTCTGTTCTAAAAACCCCATATAGGTACATATACCTCCCACATTTTGTTCTTCTTTTTTATGTGTATTATAGGATTATTTATTGATGATTACTCATATGTGTGTGTATATATATATATATATATATATATTAGCTGATGCATAGTTTATTCTATGTTTTACATTATCCCTGTGCGCTTCAGCTGATGTAAGACACATTAAACAGTGAGTATCTTTTTATGTTACATTTCCTGTCCTTTATGATGGCAGTGTCTACATGTCATTCCTTCTTTTATCTGTTTTATCAGTTTTATTTATTGATTATGATATGTTTTCTTGAGTTTATATTTATATTCTTATACTTATCATATATATGGTTATTTTTAATTTTTAATTTCTTATTGTTCATAATATTTTATATGTAATTGATGTTTATTTATGCTTTTAATTTGTTTATGGTCATTTATTTTAATATGTTTGTTTGCAGTTCTCAGCCCCCTGAGGAAGGCGTTGCCGAAATGCGTTGGGGTGTTTCTAATAATAAAGCACAGTGACCACATTACCTCTTGCTTTGTGTGTTTGTCTTGGCTGGTTGCAAGTAGGTGCTCTCTTTTCTGGTTGGTATCCCACTCGTTGAAGTCAGACATTCTATGGCACCATCTCCCAGGGATAGGTGCATGGTGTTGCTGTATCCTCCAACATGTGGGTGATGGTGACTGCAGATGCAGTGTAGTAGATGTGCTGTGCGTGTCCTCTGCCCTGTGTCAGAAGAAGGAGAAACACTGTCATAGTATGCTGCACACAACATCAGGGCACATTGCAGGGAGTCAGACATCAATATGTATATAATGAAATGTCACACATGCAAACATTACATGATCACAACACAGCAGAACACAGTGCATGTTGGGGACATTTGAAAATGGAAACGCAGACGGGGGTGTCATATGGATATGGTCATGTCCATGCTCCACCCCATGTCCATCAGCGTTGGTGCACAGAGACCCCACAGGAAAGGTCCATGAAACAAACAGCAATACATAAACATATAAAGGCTGATGTTAGTACAAAAAGATACAAGGTGTAACCTACCGTGTGTCTGCAGCAAGAATCTCCTAGGGAATGTCTGAGGCAGGCAAAGGCCACAACATGTCATAGTTAAGACAGAAGATGTCAGCCAAATGTGTAGAAACACCATGTACCCATGTCCAGCCACCGTTGCCGCATGTCCAAATTATGGCGTCATCTGTAATACAGAAATGCTGATGTGCAGTGGTCTGTCAGCACACAAGACATAGGTCATTTCATAACACAAAACACATGCGCACAATGTTCAGAAGGTCAACACCAATAAGGTAGAGCTAGCACAGTCACCGCTGTCTCACAGTTGTAAAGACCCCACCCACCACATTTATTTATTTTTATTTATTTACATTCTCTTATATACTGCGCTATTCTGCATCAATGTGGTTTACATTGAACAAACTGAAATTACATTGAACAGGGCATTATAACTTGGAGATAACTATTTTACAGGGAACATTGGCTATGGAGGGTTAAGTGGCTTGCCCAAGACCACAAGGAGCACCTGTGGGACTAGAAACCCCAGTCCTTCCGGCCCAAGGTTGCTGTCCTCTAGTGAGATTTGAACCGCTGACCTTCTGGCCTGAAGTACCTTGCCCCAACCACTAGGCCACTCCTCCTCCACATGATAATGCAAACTGCTTGCACACTGTAGCATCACACAGTCACGCCAAAAACACACACACACACACAGTATGATAAGGTGAGCATGCCATCAGTAGCATATGGCCTGTCTGTGCACAATTGGAGATGTGTGGAGATAAAGCTTTTGTAAATACCATGATACCCTGCTATTGGCTGATGCTACAATGTCACAGAAGGGTCTATGTGCAGCCCACCACCGGAACACCCTGGACCTGAAGACACACGCAGCTCTGTTGGATGTGTCCCAGAAACAGTGCTGGAAAAGATGAACTGGGCAGGAACACATGTGCATATGTGTGCCAACATCAACATATGGGGTATGGGGGTGCAGGCCAAAGAGGTGAACAACAACAAATGTGCATTGGACAGATAACCGCAGACATGTGCTGTGCCTGATTATCCCCACAGACCATTTACCTGTATGTCCACCTACCCCAGTCTCTTGCACGTTGATTGAAGTACAGACCACTGCCACTGCACCACAGCACCAGGAATGTCACAAAGCATATCCTGGGGATTGAGAAACACAAGAGAAACATACATATGTCATGTTGGAGCTGTGCAACACACACAGCACCTTCACTTCCTCATCTCCCATGCCCCCCTAGATCCTTTACAGTCTGGCTTTTGTCCGTTACACTGTACGTGTCCCTGGTAAAAGACAAGGGCGTGAACTCTGTCCACCTCTTCCTCACCTCTCTGCTGCCCTCGACACCATTGACCACAACCTTCACCTCAATATCCTGTCCCCGTTTGTCCGTAAGGCCTCTGTACTATCCTGTGTCCCCTCATGTCTCACCCATCGCACCTTAAGTGTGTGTTTCGGTGGCTCCTCTTCCTCTGCGACCCTGCTGCCAGTTGCTGTACCACAGGGATATGTCTTGGCTCTGCTTCATTTCTATCTCGATACCCATGTCCTTGGTGTGGCTATCTCTTCCCCTGGCCTTCATTACCAGATGTATGCTGATGAGTGCCAAATATATCTCACCACCCCTGACCATTCTCTGGCAATCAAGACCCTGATCTCGCCTGTCTGAATGTTGGCTGCATGTCTCCCTTCTGCCTGTAATGGAACATGGCCAAGACTCAACATCTTATCTCTGCCCCCAAACCCCTCCTCCACTCTCAGTGTCTGTGTATAGGCTGCTACACCTTCCTATCACCCTGGTCCGCAATGTAGGGATAGTCTCTCACTCCATTCTCACTTTCTCCACACATACCTATTGTGTAGCTAAGGGCTGCGGTGTCTTTCTAGATAACATCAGCAACATCCCCCCATCCTCCCTGAACACAGAATTAAACTGCTAATGCATCCCTTAATCACCTCCCATTTGGATTACTGTAACCTACCCTTGCTGGTATCCCCTTGAATCATCTCTGTCCGCCTCAATCTATGCAGAACACCGCTGCATGGCTAATCGTCTGCCACCCTCGTCATGGGCATAATACTTCTCCTGTCAGTTCACCTCACTGACTCCCAATGTGTCTCTGCATGCAGGTCAAGTTTCTCCCGCTGAGCTAGAACACCAGTCACTCTGTGTCTCCGCAGTACCTTTCCTCACTTACCTCAACTACTACTAATACTACTACTACTGAGCATGTAGATAGTGTGACCAGTCGCATGCAGCGCTGTACAGAAACATGTAACACACAGTCCCTGTGCATCAGTGTATGTAAGTTAATCGATCTGCATATAACCCCCATCGTGACATCTACACGTCTAGGCAACTAGTCCCATTTATGTCCCGCTATCCTACTGTTAACCCCACACCCCACCCCTGTTACCTTGGTAACATAGTAACATAGTAAATGATGGCAGATTAAAACCAGCATGGTCCATCTAGTCTGCCCAGCAAGATGGCAAGAGTAGGTGCACCTGTCACTCTGTGCAGGCCACCCCTCCCCATGGCTTTGTTTAGGGGTGAACCCACCAATCCATGTAGGACACCCCTATTTGTTGAGACATTAGATGGTTCAGAAGTTAGATGATACCATTTATTTTGTTTTTATCCTGTTGCTGTAAAGGGATCCAGTGTGTTTGTCCCATGCCGTTTTGAATTCTGTCACTGTGTTTGCCCCCACCACTTCCATCGGGAGGGCATTCCAAGCATCCACCACCCTTTCAGTGAAAAAATATTTCCTGACATTGCCTTTCAATTTACCACCTTGCAGCTTCATGTTATGCCCTCTAGCTTTACAGCTTCCCCCGCTTTGGAAGAGGTTTGTTTGTTCATCATTTCTCTTTAAGTATTTAAAGGTCTGAATCATATCTCCCCGTCCCTCCTCTCCTCCAAAGTGTACATATTTAGGTCTTCAAGTCTCTTCTCATAAGGCTTCTGACGCAGGCTCCAAATCATTTTGGTCGCCTTCCTCTGAACAGTTTCCAGTCTTTTTACATCTTTTGCAAGATATGGTCTCCAAAACTGAACACAGTATTCCAAGTGAGGCCTCACCATTGACATGTACAGTGGCATAAGTACCTCTTCCTTTCTGCTGGTAATCTCTCTTTGTATGCAGCCCAACATCCTCCTGGCTTTTGCCACTGCCTTGTCGCACTGTTTTGCCACCTTGAGATCATCAGAGATAATCACATCAAGGTCTTTCTCCTGAACCGTGCATACCAACCTCTCACCCACTATCGCGTACATTTCCCTTGGATTTCTGCTACCCAAGTGCATGACACTGCACTTTTTCACATTAAATCGTAGTTGCCAAGCATTAGACTCTTCCAGCTTTTGTAGATCTTTTCTCATGTTAACCATTCCCTTGGGGGAGTCCACTCTGTTGCAAATGTTTGTGTCATCTGCAAAAAGACAGACTTTTTCATTCAGTCCTTCAGTAATATCACTCATAAATACATTGAACAGTGCCGGGCCTTCCTTTCATCTAAGTAAGCTCTATGTACCATCACCTTCTGTGGTCTGTCAGTCAAACAATTTCTAATCCAGTTTACCATCTTGGGACCCATCCCCAAGCTACTGAGTTTATTGACAAGCCTCCTATGAGGAACAGTATGAAAGGCTTTGCTGAAATCCAGGTAGATGACATCCATTGCATGCCCCTGATTTAGTTCCTTGGTCACCCAAAGAACTCAATCAGATTTGTTTGTCAAGACCGTCCTTTGGTAAAACCATGTTGCCTCGGATCTTGCAACCTGTTGGTTTTGAGAAAGTTCACTATTCGCTCTTTCAGGAGCACCTCCATTACTTTTCCTGCCACCGAGGTAAGGCTCATGGGCCTGTAGTTTGACACTTCTTCCCTGTCACCACTTTTGTGTAGAGGTACGACATCAGCCATTCTCCAATCCTGAGGAACCTCTCCTGTTTCCAAGGATCTGTTGAAGACATCCTTTAACGGTCCTGCAAAAACCTCTCTGAGCTCTTTCCTATGGCTGGAACAAACTACCTGTGTCTGCCAACCCCGTGTGAAAGGTAACCCACACACCTATGCCAAAGAATGTGGACTCACCTGATCCCCGTCCACCCGCTGCTTTCCCCTACACACACCTCCTGTGTTTGTGTTTGACTACATCTGTAAGCTCTGATGGGCAGGGAATGTCCCCTATATGTCTGTGTCGGGCTGCATAGGACTGGTAGCGCTATACAAATGTGCAGAAGTAGTAGTAGTAGCACATATATTCCCAAATGTTTATTACAACATATGCAGTACTTACATGAGAAGAGCTCCTCAATCAGCTGGCGCCTGGCTGCCGTGCCCTCACGTGTGTCACCATGGCCACGTGCAGGACGGCACGTAGGATCATCTTCCAGATCCTCATTAATTTCGACTGGGATATCATGCCTGAGAGCAATGTTGTGCAGGATGCAACAGGCCAGAATGATCTGAGCCACAGTCATGGGTTTGTATTGTAAGGCTCCGCCAGTCCTATCCAGACACCTGAAGCGACTTTTCAAAAAGCCAAAGGTGTGCTCGATGATTGAGCGGCTGGAGGCATGAGCCTCATTGTACCTAATCTCTGCAGGTATCCATGGTAGACGGACAGGGGCCAGCAACCAGGGACGACACCCATATCCTGCATCACCTGCAGAAAGACATTTGGAAAGTTAAAGCAGGAGCTGATGTCCACACACATGCACACAAGCATGTATGTGCAAACCAACAGCACATACAAGTCTGAAAGAAACATATGACATCACATGATGACACCCAACATCCATGCGGCAGCGTCTGGAGGTGTGAGAGACGGATCACAGGGGAGGGGTAAGGAGTGCAATCTACATGACCTATAACCACACCAAACACATGCCCAAATACCTGTAGCCGAAAGGTAGTAGCACCAGTTGCAAACACATAAGCCACAACACATGGCAATGCACCCTGGACAAGGGTAGTGATGCTCACCTGTGCAAGCATGTGAGGATCATGATACTGTCCACACACAGCAAGTGGGATAGGAAGAGGTACCTGAGTTGCCCAGAAAGGATGGCAGAAACAATACTACACTGTTGATATACAGGAAGCATACATGTGTTTTGTACTGTGCCAACAGAAATCACCTAATGTGAGATGCCCAGAAATGTCAGAGGTGAATGTGCCACCAATACCAAGCACCACAGCAAAGAAGACCTGGAAACAAACTAACCCCCCCCCCCCCAAAACACACACACAGATGACACACAAAAACAACTAGGGACACACCACAAGCACAGACATGTGTGCTTGCGGTTATGCAGAGGAACACCATATGCATGTCAGAGATGAGAAATACCCACCCAATAGTATACAGTCCTCATATTGTCTGGCCTCAAATTGTCCGAATACTGCTGAGTGATGCAAGATATAGGAGTCATGGGTGGACCCTGCAAACCTAGGGACCACATTCAGAATACGCATATTTGCATCACATACAACCTGAACATTCAGGGAATGGTAGTGTTTGCGGTTGCGGAACACTGCCTCCCTGTCTCTGGACACTACCAGGGCAACATGTGTGCAATCAATAGCTCCCATCACATGTGGTATCCTGGCAACCTCCTCAAAGGCCTGGTTCAGGGTCCCCCACTGTTGCCTACTGTTGGGAATTGCAATGTAATTCCCAACCCGGCTGACCATGGCCCGCAGTACCTGGTGGAGACTGCAGGAGAAGGTGGGGCGGCTCATGCCACCCACTGCGGCCACAGATGACTGGAAACAGCCAGAGGCAAAGAAATGTAGGGCAGCCAAGAGCTTGACCAAACCTGGTATGGCATGTGACCAACCAGTCAGGGGCTCGAGGTCAGGTCTTAGATCCTCAAAGAGCTCCCTAATAGCTCGTGTGCTCAGACGGTATAGGAAGATGACCTGGTCATCACGCATGTCCTGGAGCTGGGCCCTGGGCCTGTAGAGGCGAGGCTGTCGAGGCTGCAGCTCGGCATGCCTTCTGAGACGTGCCGGCACAGCCCCGTCTTGCATTGCCCTCACAGCTGCAGGCCTGTATTGCAGCGGGACTGCACCCATGCCCTGTGCCTCATCCCCATGGACACCATCTCCCTCGTCATGCAACCGCGGTGCCTGAACACCCCCCGCCGCACATGCAGCAACAATAAAGCCAGCCATCACAGAAAAAAAACAACAGAGACAAAGGGTTAGCTCCCACCTGCTCCTCACCTCCCCTACTCCACCCTCCGCCTGCTCCTTACCTCACCTACTCTGCCTCTCGCCTGCTCCTCACCCCACCTGCTGCACCTCTCACCTACTGTAAACCTCACTCACCTGCACTGCACCTCGCCTACACCAAACCATCGTCATGTCCCACGTGTGTATGCCCATTTATGCATATCTAGCTGGGTGCGCGGTGTTGCGAACATAGCATATGTGCAGTGGCACATGCGCAGCGGCTGCACGCGCAACGCATGCGCAGGCCAGGTGCGCACATGGTGTGCACGGGACCCCGTGTTGCGCATGCGCTGTATGTGTGTGACCCGTGCGCATGTGCTGCATGGGGTTTGGTGCACGCACATGGCGCATACAGCTGTCACATGCACAGTCACCATGTTTGCACAGCGTGTATGCCATGTGCATGCGCAGAACCCCATGCAGCATATGCTCATGGGTCACACACGTAAAGTGCATGCACATCACGGGATCCCGCACATACCACGTATGCACCTGGCCTGCGCATGCGCAATGCACACAGCCACTATGCAAGCGCTACGCGCACAACGTCGCACACCCGGCCAAAAAAGCATAAATAGGCATGCACACGTGGTACATGACGAGAGTTTTGTGTAGGCGAGGTACAGAGCAGGCAAGTGAGTATTAGGTGAGGTGTACAGCAAGTGAGGAGTGCAGCAGGTGAGGTGAGGAGCAGGCAAGAGGTGGAGTAGGTGAGAGGGGGAGGAAGTGAGGTGAGGAGCAGGCAAGAGGTGAAGTAGGTGAGGGGAGGAGCAGGCGAGAGAGGGGGAGGAGGTGAAATGAGGAGCAGGCGACAGATAGATTAGGCGAGGTAAGGAGCAGGCAAGGGCTGGTGTAGGTGAGGTGAGGGGCAGGTGAGGGTAGAGTAGGCGAGGGCCAGAGGAGGTCAGAGATGAGTGACACAGAGAGCAGGGATAGGCAGCGTGAGGACACAACAGGAGGGGAGGCTGGGGAAACACCTGGGCAGCGGTCCCCAGAGGTGACAGGGATAGGTGACCCTGAGGTGGAGGTTGCAGGGCCATTGGGTGTGTCCCAGCCTACCCAGGAGCAGCCTGAGGGGCCACACAGTGGCAAACATAGGCGCAAGCAAGTTCCGGATGATGAAAGGAAGAGGGCCCTCAGATTCAGCCAGCAGGAGAATCATAACCTGCTGGCCAGTGTCCTTGAGCATTATGAGGTGCTGTGTGGCCGCCTCAGCTCCAGAACAACAGTGAGCACAAGGATACAGGTGTGGGTGGAGGTCCAGGAGGCCATGGCCCAGGCCGGGGGATCACCCAGGGACCTGGACAGCCTCTGCAAGCGCTTCAACAATATAAAGCAAGGGGTCTGTGCACACATGACAGCAGAGAGTCGATATGCCATGGGCGCTGGAGGTGGTGGTCCTTTTGTCCCCAGCCTGACACCCCTGGAGCAGCAGCTCGCTGAACATCTGGGCCCGGTTTATCTTCATGGACTGCCCCCAGCGCTGGACACTGCCCATCCACGGGCAAGTAGGTCTGAGATATGCAGCACACGTACAGCTAACGACCCAACACATGCTGGGTCAGGGCCGGGGTGGTGCAGGATCATGTCCTGTGATCACGTGTGGCCCAACAGAGGCAAAGGAGGCCATGGAAGCAACAACAGTTGCTAAGGTGTTTCCAGGGAGGCCAGTACGGGTACCTGGGGGTGTGTGCCAGACATTCACAGTGATGTCCATAGTACAGCAATGACCAGGTGTACGGAACCATGGGGTGGGGGGCAGCGGGCAGGGGGGGCAGGGGGCGGGGAGGCAGGTGGCGGGGGGGCGGCTGTTGGGCAGGCGGATTGGCACCCCTCCTCCACTGTGCAAGAGAGGAAACGAAGACTGTACTAACAGGGAGGGCTGACCACCCCCTCCCAAACTATAGCACCTCATGCAGCTGACATTCATACCTGCCACATAGGTCACACGAAATCATCCTACAAATAAAGCTAGTCATGCATTCCAATATCACAGAAGAAAACATACAGGAATGGCAACCAGACACAACTATGTACAGAGTGACATGGAAAATTCCCCCACCCACTACCTGTAACAGCTATTACATACATGAGATATGTCCTGTCCATAGACACATTCTAGTACAGTGGACGTGAACGACCTAGGACAATGTGATTGCAAGCTACATGCAAGGAGAAGCTAACAAGCATTTCATACACATATCAAACTCAAACTACTCTCTCATTAGCAGACATACAGTAGGAATATGCAATCAACCCACCCCATAGACTGTGGTGTACATTCCAATATCATCACGAGGTATGTCCTGATCTGGCGTGTACCATCCAAATAGCCCCTTTGATTACAATGCCATGCATCTGCCATTTCCCTCTCATTCCTTTCCTGGTCCTGAAACAGCTGCACTCCCTATGTCTGCTGATGTGTGATAATTTCATGCCTTGTGTATCAACATGTACCTAGGCCGTGCCAGATCTAGTCTATGTAATGTCAACACATCTTCCACAAGCCACTGTCCCACCTTGTCTGTGATTCCATCCCTTAGTTCCAGAAAACAGTGAACATATATAACCTAGTAGGTCTCTGCTACACTGACAGTTTCCATACTAGACGTACGTAGGCTATGCTACCGATGTCATCCCTATCATGTGCCCTGTAAACATGTGTCCTGTTGTCACACATGATGACAGGTAGTACCCACACCACATACTCCATACATTGGCAACACATTTATGGTGTTATTTGTGGCAGCACCGTACCCTTCGGCTCCCACATAGGACAACAGTGGCAGTGTCTCATTGACGTCATCCATGACAGCAAACAGGTACAGGGATGATATAATGTAACCTGGTATAAACCGGTTACTGTCTGGGGGGATGTCCGTTTGCCACAGGAAGGGGTATCAAATTACATAGGACCATCCAAAAGGGGACAGGGGAACAGCCCACCTCAGACAACCTGCACCATACAAAAGCAGGTAGTTACACGTACAACAGGTAACAGAGGGCAGCAGCCCTCTGACAAACCCCCACAAATACGTTCTGAGAGCAAGTGCACCTCAGAGAACAACACAATGGTGCTTTACCTCAACATAGGCTCAGGCTGCCATCAATGGCCCTGACAACCTCGGTTCTGGGACATGCAACATAACACACACGTCGCCACTACTGTTGGAGATTAGCATGGTGCAAAGGGCCTAACTAGGTCAGAAGGCTTTTGAAACACACAGCAGCACTCAGTATACCCTGGAAGAATGAGGCAGCACACAATGAGGCAGGTAAAAACAAACGCCATCCCCACCACAACGGCTGTGCAGAGGACCCAACACCAGGTGCCTGGGGAAACAGTGTCCACAGGGAGCTCTATATGCAATATGCTGCATATCATCGCCCCTGAAGTAGATATGTTCACGGCTGTGTCCTGGCCATGGTAAAGGCTCTCACCTTGCCCCACACATGCTATCACCATGAGCTGGAAACAGCCTGCATATATCTGTCTCAGTGTCCCAGGTTTTTAGTGTGTTGCATGTACACTTCCATGAAGATGCTGTTTGACAAAATACCTGCTGTAGGTGCCCCTGTGGACAGCCATAGTCCATGTGTGTGAAATTTGTTGTTCTGCATCATCGTCTGTTGCCTGGTGCTGCTTGTTCTGACTGCCTGCTGCTGCCTGTTCCCACTGCCCTATGCCCTGGGTAGGACCCAATCTCCATGTCAACTACCAACAGTGGGGGCGTGGTGTGGGCCAGCATGCATGCCCCAGTACTGAGGTGGTTACTCATAGACCGATGTCACTCTGAGCATATTGTGAGTTAACACACTGTTGTGGTGTTAGCAGAGGTGCTAGGCCTCTCTGTATGTGTGGCTGTATGGCTGAGGGCCACATAGGTCTGTTACCAATGTGACCTTGTATGATGTGATATGGCTCAGTGCAGCTTAATGAGTTTGCCTTGATCCTGTGTTGTGCCGTGGGAGACTGACGTGTATGTTGATACATGTCTGATACCTTGAGGTAGTTCGTATACTGTAGAGAAACCTGTGTGACATATGTCATGTCACAATATCTGTCCCCATGTTATGTTATAATGCATCACCTGCCCACACAGACATGACTCTCCCAACCTGTGCCACCAGCACCAGCATATGTGCGACCCCAGTCAGCCAGTCACAGTGCAGACCACCCCAGGCCACACAACACATGGCCCAATGTGCAGATACGCACCCCCACACAATGTGGACACCCCCACACCACTCCATTTCAGGTCCCCATCTCCAGCCCCAATGACCCCTACAAGATATGCACCTACCTCAACACCACCACCACCCGGGGTCAGCTCTGATACAGGCACCGCAGTGCCACAGACACATTCCCATGACCCCCACGCACAGTGCAGCCTCATGCACAGCATCATCCCCCCATGTCCCGCAACATTCCACCAAATACCGCAGAGCACTGGATAGATGTCCACCCACACCCCACAGTGGCCACCAATGTGGCATTACCCACACACGTCTGGCTGACTGGCATACCTGCAGCAACACCTACCATGCATACCACACACCCCAATGCATACCTATCGCTCACACACACACTGACAGGCTCCAGTCACATTGATGGCTCCCGCACATATCCCAGTTACATGTAGCACTGAGCCCTCACCCAGGACACATGCACAGTGCATACCTAGTGCTGTGCACAGTGGCCCTGGCACTCGCCACCCCATCCCCCCAAAACAAACCATTATATGTGTCACAGCACCACCAGCGCAAAGGCGTGCTCTACCTCCCCCTGCCAGGTACACCATACTGGTGGCACATGTGTTTACCCCATTGTAGGTGCAGTGACAGCAGTTAAGGCAGACCACACATTGCTGTTGGTGGGGATGTAACATACAGCTGTACATATGTGTTCTGGTAAAACCCATATTTACTGTGTACCTTGTTCCACCTCCCAGGTGACATCCAGGCCATGGAGGCGGGCGAGGAGGAGGATGTGGCAGAGCCAGAGGCTGAGGAGGGACCAGAGGTCGCTGAGTTTGCTGGACGCCACGGTTCTCAGACCCAGGGACTGATGTGCTGCAGGCAGCGGAGGACGGGTCAGCAGATGTCGCCACACCAGTGGGAGCACTAGCAGCAGCACAGTGGCTGGGGAGGGCCCAGAGACCATGGGGAGCCAACACACAGTATCACTGGGGCCATCAGGCACCCCACTCACCAGCATGGATGTGATACTGGCAGAGCTGCGGGCCCATACTGCCTCATCACGACAGGATAATGAAGGTAAGTAACTGAATAGACCACAAACCTGCTGGGAGTATAAACAACAATCCTAATGACATCTCAAATGCTCCCCAATATAATTACTTACTCCATAACACACAGTTTGTGTATGTTTTGTTGGACTATTTGCCATGAGAGATCCTCCCTCTTGTAGCAAGTGTAGTCTGTTTAACTCATTTTAATGAGCTCATACACCCACTCAATATTCACCTCCGTAAACCCCAAGGAAATGTACATCAGTAAACCCCTATTCCCTATCAATTAGACATCTTAATCCTGTGGACCCATCTTTCTGGGTAATAGTACTTAGTTTATATAGTCCTATTCATTTGTACTGTCCATCAGGTCAAAGGCAAACAGCTCCCCCCGGATATATATCTGCTTGGCGTGATTCCCCACGTTATCCGTCTTATCTCAAGATACCAGTCCATAGATCAATCATGGAAGCAATGAATAGCGACACAGTACCATGTGTCAAATCTGAGAATCCCACGATCCTACCTCAGACTCATCTTCTGGCCTGAGAATGGATCGTGGGATTCTCAGATTTGAAACATGGTACTGTGTTGCTATTCTTTGCTTGCATGATTGATCTGTGGACTGTTCTCATGGGATATGCCAGACATATGCATGCCTCACGGTGGGAGGTGCAACACATGTCTTACATGTCACACTGTGTCTCACCCACAGGCACTCATCAGGCGCTGCTGGCCATTCGGGAGGAGATCAGCCAGCTGCGTGGCACAGCAGAGGCAATGGTGGTGAGCATATCTCAGGTGGCCGATGCCCTGGAGGCCATGGTGGGTCATCGCCAGCAGCCAGCACCAGTGCCAGAGGCAGCAACGGCAGCACCGGCACAAAGGGGTGGGTGGGGCTGTGTTTACCGTGGATGTGGGCAGCCATGCAGGTCTTGGGTGTGGGGCATATATGTGGGAATAAAGACAGCTAAACTTGTTTGTACCTATGTGCACGTGTCCAGTGTTTGCCACTGTGCTTCCATGAACACCCTGACCCCATGTGGTCACCCTTGTCACATGTGCCATCCCATTTCCCTGGTGGGTGGAGGGTCTGCACTACCACCAATCAGCACACATAGGTTCTGCCATGCCCTGTGTGCCCTGCACCATGCAATGTATGCACACTTATACCTGTGCGTGGGGTTATACCCTACCTCCCCGTCTACCTGCAATATGTGTATGATGGTTCATTTACTTTGTGAGGATTTGCCACTCACTCACACCGCATATCCTCCCCATTATTCGATCTACATGTGTGACCATTCTCTCTGACCCACCCCAAGTTCTATGTGGCATAATAGCCGCAGATGCTTAGGGAACACACAGGGCAGCCAAAGGTACCTAGCTACAGTCAGTTGTTTAGTCTCCTCCAGCATTTGTTGAGAGCCACTGTTCCTCCTCCAGAACACCATCCACCTGTCTGAGCTTCACAAGCTACCACCCTGTCCTGCTCATGGTTATGGCAGCCTCTCCTATCCTTCCTGCCTCATACCTACTGCTAGCCTTTCCCTTCATCATCCTCCGATTACACTGCATCAGATATGCGGCCCGCAAATCAATGCCACCATGCATGTGACCATGCTGCTGGACAGCCCAGCACATGGGTACATCACAGGGGCACCAGGGGACACATATGCCTGCACACATGTCCATCCCCCACACCTGATGGTGGACATGGTCCATGTATGTTACCTATGTCTACCATACATACACATGGGGACGTGCGCGCATGTCTCATGCTCATGTCAACAGCCTGTCTGTAAGGGAGACACATGACCATTGTAATGTATTACCAAACATATATTTGCACTCTGTACACAATGTGGCCTATTTACATATTCCCACATGTTGGGTCCCGGGTGACAGGCCAGCAAAGGGCATGTATGTGATGCGGCATTGTGGGCCTCACACACTCCAGGGCCGGCCATGGGCAGATGGCTGTGGAAATGCGCTGCCCATGAGTGGCACACGCTGGATGTGCATCTCTGCAGCCATCCGCTCAGTGACGCCTGCCATCCGCCCGATGGTGTGGTCCTGGTCCCAATGTCATTGCAGCGGTACCCATTGCCACAGCCAGGTACCAGATGCACTTGCCACCACACCTACACCATGTGCCCACTATCTATGTGGTGGCATCTGCGTGGGACCTGTCTGTGGCAATGGATGATGTTGCTACACCCAGATGGGCATCATCGCCACACACATGGGGTGGGTGGCAGGGACCCCCGGTGCCCTGTGCTTTCCTGTGCCCCCTGCCACCCACAGGCCTGCCTTCCCCACTCTACACACCCTCCTCCCCCCAACGCCTCCCCACCACACTCACCCTCCCCCCTCCCCGCTCTCCTCCCCCCCCCGCTGCCTCAGAAACACCCTCCCCCTCCCCTCCCCTGCCTCCCACCCCACCCCATCCTACGGCCCCTCCATGTCCTCTCATTGGCTTCTTCCTCCTCCTCTGCCCCCACCGTCTGGCCCATTGCTGTGGGGCTTGGTGTGGGGGGCCCTGATGTTGATGGGCCCTCGCCAGCATCTGCATCCTCTGTGGGGGAAACCAAACATTAGGACCCCATCATGCATTTGCCACATCACGGAAACATAGTATGTGCTCCCACAGGCTGCTGGGCCACTGGGACATGTTGTGTGTTGCAGAGGCTTCAGCACTCACCGTTGCGTTGCCTCATCACTCTCTGTTGGAGGTGGGCAAGATATTGGGGGCAGTGTAGCCACATCTCCCGTCCCTTCTTCCGTAGGTCCTCCACCTCTGGGGAAATGCAATAGTTGGGACCATTAGGGAACAGATATCTTTGGTCGGGGCCTTCTGCATATCACACATCGCAGTCAGCAGCATGGTGCTCCTGCTGCTGTGGCCAGTGGGTCCGCTACTACTTGTTGCTACTGCCGCCTGCATGTGTGGGTGTGAGTCTGGGCATGTGTGCTATGCCACCTACGTGTCGTGTGTGCTACCCCTCAGGCACCCCATGCCGTGTTCCTGCCCTCTCCTTGTATGACATGGCAGCACCATGCCATGTGTGGGGTAGGCATGCTGATCTCCAGGGGATGTGATTCCGAGATCACTGTGTGGTCCGGCCCATACCTGGGTGTTTCCCACACCTACACACATCAGCAGGAACACCTACCATAACACCAGGATATATATAATATACCTGTGTAATCAGGTCTTGGGGCTCCCGGGGATTGGGTGGACATAAACACATTGACATACACAGGTACCAGAACACCAGTATGTACAACAGACCTCTGTAGTCAGGACTAAGGCCTCCTGGGGATAGGGCAGATCTGTGAAGCTGCAACAGAAGCAGGTACCATAACAACAGGATGACTAATAGACCTCTGTAATCAGGTCTAGGGACTCCTGGGGATAGGGTACATCTGTGCAACTGCAACAGCAGCAACTACCATAACACCAGGATGACTAATAGACCTCTGTAATCATGTCTACAGCCTCTAGGGGATAGTGCAGATCTGTGCAACTGCAACAGCAGCAACTACCATAACACCAGGATGACTAATAGACCTCTGTAATCAGGTCTAAGGCCTCCTGGGGATAGGGTGGACTTAAGCACATCAACAGGTGAAAATACCTTAAAACCAGGATGACTAATAGACCTCTGTAATCAGGTCTAAGGCCTCCTGGGATAGGGTAGACTTAAACTAATCAACAGGAGCAACTAACAGCCAGCTGCCCTACTCAGGTGCTCCGGCCCAATCGGGGCTGTGGGAGGAGGGGCAGAACCTCCCTGAATTCTCCCACATCCATGTTATCCCATACGTCAGAGACAAATTAACCACAGACTTAACACTTACCAACTATATCCAAGAAGTGCAAACATAAATCAACACAGACTGATCCATATAAACTCAACTTTTAATTTCACCACATAAAAACAATCAAGACTTTCTCACATATCTCTCTCATTCTCATTAATGCTAGGTCAGTCAGAAATAAAGCACCTCTTATAACTGACTTAGTTAATGCAGAAAATCCAGACCTTCTTTGTATTACAGAAACATGGCTAACAGAGTCCGACCCAGTACTGTTAAACCAAATAAGAGTGCAAGGATACTCCATCTTTACCTGCAACAGGAATCATATAAGAGGAGGGGGAGTTCTCATATTAGCTAAATCCAACCTTAACTTATCCCCTACCATTTGTGAAAGCCATGATGACACGAATATTCTCAAGATTGAAAACAAGGACATAGCAATCTGCTTGATATACAGACCTCCTACTACAAATAACCAATCTCTAGCCACCATCCTTGAATCTGCCTGCAGCTCCACAATAAGGAAACCCCTCATTATGCTAGGTGATTTCAATCTACCTTCTCTATCCAATAACCAAGAAATATCCTTTTTGGATGCGTTGGAAGAAATGGGTTTTAAGCAAACAATTAATCAACCAACACACACCAAAGGTAATATTCTCGACTTAATATTCATTCCAACCCATTTCACATCTACTCCCCAATATGTGCCACTAGCTTCAACTCAGGTCCCCTGGTCTGACCACTTCTTAATTCGGTTCTCACTCTGTCTCCCACATTCTACTAAATTAACTTCTGACAATCCCCACCTAGGTAAGAGGTTCCGTACATTCAACAAGGAGGAGTTTCTGGAATCAGTACTCACTAGGTTAGACCCGTACACCACTAACCTTGATGAAGCAATATCTAGCTGGAACTCTATTATTGGGGCCGCTTCAGAACCATCTTCGTCGGGGAAACTCCACAAACGCAGAACAAATGAAAAATGGTACACTACTGAACTCTCAAGCATAAGAAAAGATCTTAGAAAGATAGAAGCCACCTGGAGAAGGAAAAAAACTCTAGAACTCAGATTACAATATTTCTCACTACTTAAAGATTACAAAGATATGATTAATAATGCTAAAAAACAGTATCATTCTAAAACATTACCAAAAGCCTTCAATCGTCCTAGGGAGCTATTTGAGATTGTCAAATCCCTGACCAAATCCCCATCTAATAATACCCACAAAATCTCTATTAACCCCCAAACACTTGCTGAGCATTTTGCAAATAAACTCAAACAAAACAGCCATTTTACGCCACCCATTCTACCTTTCATAGATAACAACCACCTTGAATGGAAAGCCTACCATCCAATGTTCCCTCTAATTTTCTGTAGGCTGTGTGCGCATAAAATATCAGCTGTGCAGTTTTTTGAAGGAATGTTAAATTTTTGTGCGCCACATAACGACACTCGGAGTTATATACTTTAAAATTTGACTACACATCAGAATACAGTATGTACACCACATTGATTTTAATCAAATTTAATGAAAATAGACGATTACTAGATGAAGCGGAAAATTTCTAGTAATTACAATCACAACTTTTAAATTTTAAGACGTCTGTGTTGTTTTCTATCAGAATCAGAACCGTAATTTTTGTGCGCTCTGTTGTAAAGTATGTGCGCTCGCTCGGCGAGGTGTGTGCGCGCGCACACGCGCACAGCTTAGAGGGAACAGTGCTTCTATCCTATTACCAACAAAATCCTACTCCAGACAATCTCCAACCTAAATACGACAACTTCTCTACTGGATCCCTGCCCAGTGACATGGATAAAGGCAACAAAAGCAGAACTTGCCTCGGACTTACTTAACATTGTGAATCTATCACTTCAACAAGAATGCTTAACAGACACTCTCAAAAGATCTGCAATTCGACCACTGCTAAAAAACAAAGCTCTTGACGGCAATGACCCAACGTCATATCGCCCCATTGCAAGTATGCCATTCCTTGCTAAGATTATAGAAAAGGTTGTACAGATCCAATTGCAAGATTATATAGACTCCTCAGCACCATTAGACGAACACCAATATGGATTTCGCCCACACTATGGTGTTGAAACCCTCCTTTTAGCTCTCTTTGACACAATCATCAGAGGTATCGATAATTCCAAGCGAGCTTTCATTCTCATTTTCCTCGATATTTCTTCGGCATTTGACAATGTAAACCATGCCATTTGACAATGTAAACCATGCCACACTCATCTCCAGACTCTTTCAAATAGGCATTAAGGATAAAACCCATGACTGGTTTAAATCCTATTTTACTAACCGGACTCAATATGTGCAAATAGATCAAGTTGCATCATCACCATTTCCTCAAGAGCAGCGCATCCCACAAGGCTCCACCCTTTCTGCTCTATTGTTTAATATATATCTACAACCCATCTGTTCCATATTTAAATGCTTCAAAATAAATTACCACATCTATGCGGACGACATTATGTTATACTCACCTTTTGATGTGTCCAGCCCCGATTATAACAACATATGTTGTTGCCTAACTGAAGCTGAAATGTGGCTAAATTCCAGGAATATGAATATTAATTTTAAAAAAACAGAAGTTCTATTTGTAACAAGAAACACGAATTTCACTCCACCGTCAGAAATCAACATTGGAAAAACTACCCTTCCTGTTAAAGATGAGATCATTACCTGGGAGTCACACTGGATAGGACCTTCAGTCTCACTCAGCACATAAAACAAACTGTTTAAAGCAATATACTTCAAGATACGGACAATCCAACAACTAAGACCATTAATTGACAGCACTGATTTCAGATCTGTGGCCCAAATACTAATAACACCCCATCTAGACTACTGTAATGGTATTCTTCAGGGAACCTCTAAGAAAAATCTACACACACTTCAATTAGACCAAAATGTTACAGCGAGGATCATCTATAAAGCGAAAATAGCAGACCATATATCTCCTATTCTTTACGCTCTACACTGGCTACCTGTATCATGCAGAATCATTTACAAATCTTTAGTTACTACATTCAAGATCCTTAACAATCTAGCACCATCTTTCCTTTCAACGCTCATCAACATCCCTCATGAAAACAGGACAAGAAGAAGAATTAATCTACATATGATCCAAGTCCCAGATTCCATTAGAAAGACTAACCAGAAGACAAGTAAAACAGCTTTTTCATTCTTCACTCCCACATTATGGAATAACCTCCCAATTGAAATTAGAGAAATCAAAGACCTTCTATCATTCAGAAAAGAACTAAAAACCCATCTTTTTACTATGCATTACCATAATCTTCAGCATGATATTGTTCCGAACTCACAGAAAAGCAACGCTCAACAATCATACTTAGACCCTACCTAGACAATGACCACTACTACATCTCTCATAATCATTCCATTTCATAGATCACCTAACTTTTGAATACATATTATTATCATTTATGTAACAATCACCTTTTAAGGCTATTGTTAATTTTTATTTGAAGCATTACCAAATGTTACTCCAAGTTCATTGTTTGTTATCAACAGTTTCTATATGGTTCTGAGTTCTATCAAATGTTACTCCAAGTTCATTGTTTGTTATCAACAGTTTCCATATGGTTTTGAGTTCTATGTTAACTCTGTTCTAAAATTGTTCTCTGAAAAATTGTTCGCTGTAAAATAATAGCTTCTCTATTATTAACTTTTGTTACATGTAAACCGCTACTGATCCCTGGAAGTGGCGGTATAGAAAAATTGTATAAATAAATAAATAAAATAAACTACCATAACACCAGGATGAATATTAGACCTCTGTAATCAGGTCTAGGGACTCCTGGGGATAGGGTACATCTGTGCAACTGCAACAGCAGCAACTACCATAACACCAGGATGTATAGTAGACCTCTGTAATCAGGTCTACAGCCTCCTGGGGATAGTGCAGATCTGTGCAACTGCAACAGTAGCAACTACCATAACATCAGCATCTTCAGCTCCCTCCTGGTAAATGCTGGCTTCCTGGAATGCCTGTCCATTTTTTCTGATGTGCATGGCTTGATGTCGCACGTCACACATGTGCCTTGGCATGCACTAACGCACACTAGATCGCGCTACTACGGCACTCAGCCACATGGCATTACCATGTCCGGTACACAACAACCTGTCCATACCAGCGCAGTGATATGTGGCGGAAATGGTATGGGGCATGTTTACAATCACCATCCGCCCGATATCGGAGCCGCGGAAACCATTGATTTCATTGAATTGGTGCCTGGCTTTTTACGTTATGGCGTCACAGGCTTTCAGGCGTTTGGGCCTCAGCCACATCTTAGGGCGCCTTAGCTTACGGCGCATTGTGACGCGCCTTCTGCCAGGCCACGCTCTGAGCCACCTTAGGGTACAGGACTAGGGTGAGGGTATATTTTGCTTGAACCACAGACTACAGAGATGTGTCTGACTGTTACAGCCATGAAAAAAACCTGCCTCAGACACCCTTTTTGATGTTGCAGCACTGGGGAATTGAACCCATGAATACTGGCTGGGAGGTCAATGTATTAACCAGTGTGCTGTGCCTCTATGGCTTGAACTACAGCAATGGCTGGCTCCACAGCAACTGCAGGTCACAGCACAAACATTCTGCTGTGCTTTCCGGGATAGGGTAAAACCACAGCAAAGGCACTTTAAAGGGCCCCTTAGGTTAGCCAACTGAGGTGAGGGTGTTTTTGGCTGGGAAAACTGATTTCATAAATATGTCTGACTGTTACAGGCACAAAAGGGAGTTGCTTCGACCAGTTTTACTAAAAGAAACCCACTGTGGGATTGAACCCATGGTCTACCAGTACTAAAGTCATTGCATTAACCAGTGTGCTACATTAACATGGGCTTTAGCAAGTAAATGGCTGGGTACAGAAAGAGTGTAGGCCACCAAACAAACTGTCTGCTGTGGTTACCAGGATAGGATATAACCAACACTACCCATAATGCAAATCACATGCAGAACAGCAGTCTACATCTGCTCACCAGATGGGGTTTGCACCTCTACAGCACGTCAGCTTGGTAGGGGGTACTGGACCGTGCGTGTTACTGGCCAGAGTACCTACAGCCCATGCCATTTTGCGTGTTCTGTGCTCACCCTGAGGGTGAGGTGGGGTGGCCAGCACCAGGTCCACAGTACCCAGGATGGTTGAGGTAGGCTTTGGTGCAGATTTTTCATGACTGCAGGCACACCTATGAACTTTCTGTGTTCATTTGTATTTGTTAGTCATGTCTGGCCCTTGTGGACCATGCTGCACTCAAAATAGTGCATATCACGTGTGTTTGCCATGGTCACTGGTTTTAGGGGCAGGGGTGTGTCTGGACTCACATAATCTTGATGTACATAGCAAACCGTCCTCTCTGGGTGGGGGACATGATCTGCCACCAACACACCTACACTCTCAACGGTTGCAATGAGGACAGTAGAGGTACATGGACGACAGCCTGTGGGACCAACAACCCCCATCCTGCTGGCAAATGGGCAGTTGATGCAGATTGGTACTTGTGACAGGGCCAATGGCAGTAGGCCTGGTCAGTATCAGGTGCCTCCCATCACGATCTGACATTCACCAGCAGAGGACACAGTCAGCCTGCATCTGCTGCACCCTGCAAGGTGTTGTAGCCATACAGATGCTAACTACAGACAGTCTGCTAGCCAGTACATAGCGCATGTTCCTAGAGTAACTATGTGCCCCCAGAAGTGGGATGCAAGCACAAACATCAAGCAGGTGTGTCAGTGATTAGGCCCCAGAAAAAAGAACTCACAGACATTACTTGAAAAAAACACTGTATGGCACTATGTAGGAACCTAGAAATGCCATGATCACTGCTCAGTCAGAGTGAGACTGACCTCCCAGCATGACATGCTGTGGCCACCCTGTCCATGCAGGTGGTGGTCGCCCACTACAATATCCAAGCCATTGCCCTTTTCAGATGCATTCCCTGCCCAGACTGCCCTGTCCGGCCCATACCCACATTACTTTGCTCCTCATTATGCAAATTGGCAGGCTAACAGTGGAAACTGTGCAAGCATTGTGAGCTGTGTAAGGTGTAGTCAGCCACAAAACACTGGTTAGACATACACACACTCCCACACCTATTTCAGACACTGTGCAAAGATAGAGGTGGTTGGCAGCCCTGGCTGCAACACCAGTCCTGGACACAGTGCAGGCATTGCTAAGGTACTCATTACTGTTATGGTCACTCTCCGGGGTGGCAAACACTGTCAGACAACAAAAACAGTAATCACACTCCACATATATCAGAAAGGTTGCTGTGATGCATCTGTGTTAACAAATTGTGTTGAATTTCAGATTTGTTATCTGAAATTCATCATAGCACTTTTTGAGATATGTGGAGCATGTTTCCATGTTTATGACGGCATTGCTAAGGTATGTAGGTACTAGTCATGGTAGCTGCTGCTCCATGCAGGGCCTAACAGCCTGACTCTACATGAGGCTTTGGATAGTGGAGCCTGTGAGTGTGCATGTTTGTGCCCCTGTTGGCTGATGCTCTAGGGCAGAGGTTACCAACTCGGGTCCTGGCGGGCCAACCACCAATCAGGTTTTCAGGATGTAACCTAATGAATATACATGGGATACATTTCATACAATGGGGGCAGTGCATACAAATGCATCTCATGCATATTTATTATGGACAGCCTGAAAACCTGACTGGTGTTTGGCCCTCCAGGACTGCAGTTGGGAATCTCAGCTGTACGCAATTGTTTATGGTGTATGTGTTCTGTGGGGCAAAATATGGGGACAGGGTCTGCAGGAGCCACAGCTGGGACTTGAACCTGTGACCTTCTGCCCTGAACACACTGGCTGTGTGTACTGCCACCAAACCTCTTGCCACAGCTCGGGCAGGTCAGTCCCGGAGTGATACCATGGGACTGTTCTAGGAAGACAGACCCTTGCTGGTTGCATAGGTGCACGCCACCTCATCGTCGAGGCCCTTCACCTTCTTCTGCTGTGGGCATATGTCCAGCTGGTCCCCCGTCCCCACTGAGCATAGCACCCCTCCCCACCATGATTGGATCAAAGTGTCCCCTTCTGCCAGTGGTTGGCTGGTGAGTGTGCAGGTCCCAGGGCCCATCCAGTGTGCCAGTAGGCAGCTGCCTTTGGTGTGGGATCTGGGGTAGGTGTGCTTACATAGACATCCATGCTGCCCCCCGGCCCCCACACACCCTGCCAATGTTATGTGCCCTTTGGGGTACCTGCTGGGGTAATGTCCAGTTGGGGCACTTAGGGGACACACACCTGTGGACATGTTTTGTCCCTTGGTCCCAGTGTGCCTGTCATGCTGATTTTTTGTTTCTTCTTTCTGCCTTCCTATGGGGGCACCTAGGCATGCTGCCTAGAACACCCTGTGCGCCCCAGCTGCACCCAGGCATATCCCGCCTGCAGAGCCCTCTGTACTCCATTTGCAGACTCACCACAGTGCCCTTTCATACTTGGGCACTATGCTGTTGCCTGCACATGTATCCCTCCTATCACTTTTCTGGGTTCCCTGCTTTTGCTGTACATTGCTGACTGAACTGGTGTTCTCCTCTCCTGCAAATATGCCTCTAACGCAAGGTTTTCACTAGGCGTTATTTTTCAGACCTTCATTTCACAGCGTTCGTTTGCCTGGCACCTCTCCCCACCCACTCTCTGCCCATTGACCCCTTTTCTATTCTCTCGCCCTCTGGAGTGATTTGGAAACCCCTGCCCATTTACACCTCCTGTCATTTTAAATTGTGAGTGGGCAAGGTACAGATGTCCTAGACACCAAAAGGGTAGATAGAATTTGTCACATTGCTCCTCGATTCCTCACCACCACCAAAAAGTTGTCTAAATAGGCAGGGGTCTCCCAATCCATTCCTGGAGGGCCACAAACCAGTCATGTTGGGAGGATATCTCTGATGCATGATACCTCATGCATGTTCATTAGGGCTATCCCAAAAACCTGCCATGATTTTGGCCCGCCAGGACAGGGTTGGACACTCCCTGATGTAGCACCACCCAACCCGCTCTCTGTGGGTCAGGTGGGGGACCGGATCTCCCACCAACTATCCACATTCTATATCTCTGCCATGGTGGCAGTAGAGGGGACCATCAACCCCAGTCCTGCTGGGGAATAGG